>CM070731.1:17014724-18244913 GCA_036346275.1 Otatea glauca | reverse complement strand
ACCTTGCAGATGGGCTGGCACTCCAATCACCATCTCCCGGGATGATGCTCCCCCAGGAATATCCAAGGACCTTAAAACCGCCTTGGTCATGGCCCCGACCATGAGCAATAACGTGGTCGGGTGGGTCATGGTTAACGAAGGGAGCTCCCTCAACCTACTCTTGGCTAGCACGCTAGACCGGATGTAGATTCCCCTGTCAAAGATCAGGAGTATAGCGATCCCCTTCTTCGGCATCGTGCCGGGAGCTCGACCACTCCGCTTGGGCAAGTGGTTCTGCCCATCACCTTTGGCGATTCGGTGAATTTTCCCACCGAGCTGATCACCTTTGAGGTGGTCGATGGGGATCTCCCCTACAACGCCATCCTCGGGCGACCGGCCTTAATCAAGTTCATGGCAGCGAACCACTACAGTCACCGCTGCATGAAGCTCCCAGGGCCCAACGGCGTCATAACCATCCGTGGCGACCTCAAGGTGGTTCACTGCTGCGAGGAGAAAGCCCTGACGATCGCTGGCGTCTAGCCCCAGCGGGGTCCCGAGGTGACTCCGAAGAACACCCACCGGAAGGCGGTGATCTAGCCCAGCGGCCCGACCAAAGCTGTGCAGCTCGAGGACGGCAACCCGAGCAAATGCATCCACATCGTCGCCCAGGTCGATCCAAAATAGGAAATCGAGCTTGTTATCTTCCTCTACAGCAATAAGAGCATATTCGCGTGGGAGCCAACAGACATGCTAGGAGTCCCTAGGGAGGTGATCGAGCACAAATTGCAAACAAAGCCTGGCTGCAACCTGTGCGCCAGAAACTACGACGCTTCCTCGAAAAGATGGCCATAATCAGGGAGCATCTCGACAAGCTCTTGAAGGCCGGCTTTATTCGTGAGATTGACTACTCCGAATGGCTGGCGAACCCGGTAATTGTACATAGAAAAGACGGAAAATGGAGATGTGCGTCGACCACACGGGTTTGAAATCGGCATGCCCGAAGGATAACTTCCCTCTTCCGCGCATAGATCAGATCGTGGACTCCACCGCCAACGCCAAAATGTTGAGCTTCCTCGATGCCTACTTCGTCTACCATCAGATCAAGCTCGTGGCAGGCGACGAAGATAAAACGGTCTTCATCACGCCGTTCGGGACGTTCTGCTTCATCACCATGTCATTTGGTCTTCGCAATGCGGGGGCAACGTTCCAGCGACTGATGTCCAGGACCTTCGACCCTCAGATCGGCCGGAACCTCAAGGTCTACGTCGACAACATCATTGTCAAGAGCTCTTCCGAAGCCGACCACGTCAATGATCTTGCAGAGACCTTCGCCAACTTAAACAGGTATGGGATCAAGCTCAACCCCGAGAAATGCGTCTTCGGCGCAACCTCGGGCAAGGTGCTCGGCTACATGATCAGGGGCTCGGGGGTAGGCCCGAACCTAGAAAAGATCAAGTCTATCGAGAAGATGACCGCCCCGACGTCGACAAAGCAGGTCCAATGCCTCGCCGGCCGTGTGGCCGCTCTCAGCCGGTTCATCTCGAGGCTCGGAGAGCGTGGGCTACCGTTCTTCAAGACCATGCGTAAACCTGGGGCTTCGAGTGGACCCCCGAAGCTCAGCAATCTTTCGACGAGCTAAAGGCGTACCTATCGACCCGTCCACTGCTCACGACCCTGCAGCCGGGCGAGGTGATGCTGCTCTACCTCGCGGCAGCAACCCAGGCCGTCAGTGATGTCCTGGTGGCCAAGCGAGATGGTCGACAACAACCGATTTACTACATCAACGAAGTACTTCATGGACCAAAGGAGTGTTACCCTCAGGTCTAGAAGCTACTCTACGCCCTTTTCATGGCTTCGCCCAAGCTTTGGCATTACTTCCAGGCGCACGCAGTGGTCATGCCGAGCGGGTTCCCGCTCGGCGAAATCCTGAAGAATCCAGAAGCAGGGGGTCGTATTGCCAAGTGGGCCATGGAGCTGGCCGAGTTCGACATCTGGTTCGTGGTGCCCCCCACCATCAAGTCGCAGATGCTCGCCGACTTCGTAGTCAAGCAAACAGCGGAGCCCACCTCTGAGCCCGAAACTGAGGGAGAAGGCCCCTAGACTATGTTCTTTGACGGGTCGAGGTCGTTCAAATGCACGGGGGCTGGTATTCTCATTATCACCCCCCAGGGAGATCGTCTGAAGTATGTGATTCACTTCAGCTTCCCCGCGACCAACAACGTCACAGAGTACGAAGCCCTTTTGGCCGGCCTTCGAGCATGCAAGTCATTAGGCGTACGCCGGCTGGTCATAAGAGGAGATTCCTAGCTCATTATCAACCAGTACAACAAGGACTACCAGTGCTCAAAGCCCTCAATGGCAAAGTACCTCGCTAAGGTACGTAAGATGAAGAAGTGGTTTCGGGACCTGGAGGTCGGGTATGTGCCCAAGAAGGACAACTCTGGTGCCGATCTTCTGTCCAAGCTCAGGTCGTCCGAAGATAAGTTTCTGTCGAACGTCATCCTCGAGATCTTGGCGGCACCGTCAGTCGCCGACCAGGAAGACTCGGTAGCCCTCCTCGAGAGTGTTCCCTCGTGGATGGACCCGATCGTCAAGTTCCTCAACCTCGGTGAGCTCCCGCCTGATCCAGCTGAGAGCAGCAGAATCAAGCGCCGTGCGAGCTCGTACGGGCTCGTCAACGGACAATTGTATCGGCGGGGCACCTTGGGTGTCCTGGCTAAGTGCGTCACCCCGGAGGAAGGTAAGTACTTGCTCAACGACATCCATTCGGGCCTCTGCGGCGCTCATTCTTCTTTCAGGACTATGGTCAGGAAAGCATTCCGGATGGGCTTCTATTGGCCGATAGCGCTCCAGGACGCTCGGGATATCGTCCACGCATCTTGTGCTGCCGCCCATGTCCGAAGACGCGCCACAGGATCTATGCCCTCCGGACAATTCCCTCGCCGCCATTCGACACTGGGCCTCGACATCCTCGGCCCTTTCCCTCGGGCGGTCGGGGAAAGAAGTTCCTGTTCGTCGCCATCGACACCTTCATAAAGTGGGTCGAGGCCGAGCCAGTCTCAGCTATCACGGCTCAAGCAGTGGTAAGGTTTTTCCGCTCATTTGTGGTCACAAGGTATGGGGTCCCTTGCAGGATCATCACCGACAACGAGACGCAGTTCACCAGCGAACTGTTCCAAGAATACTGCGAAGACATATGAACCAAGGTCTACTATGCCTCGGTAAGTCATCCCCAGAGCAACGGAGCGGTCGAACGTGCCAACGGACAAATCGTCCAGGGCGTTAGGAAGCGAGTCTTCGACGAGCTCGAGCGACGGGGCCGGACCTGGGTGAGTGAGCTTCCCACCGTTCTTTGGTCTATCCGCACCACACCAAGCCGAGTGACAGGGGCACCCCCCTTTCAGCTCGTTTTCGGTGCTGAGGCCGTCCTACCTTCCGAGGTCGCGTTGGGCTCCGCCAGGGTTAGCTCGGTAGACCAGGCCAACCTCGAGCAAGAGCGGTCTCTTGACCTTTGTCGGGACCCGAATCTGCAAATCCGGACCCTCTGTGTATTCTGTGCCAGTCCAGGATCACGCTAGCACACACAGTCATACAGGGTTGCACATTACAGACATTCACAAAGATATAAGAATAAATAGTGCAAACATGTATATAAATCGAGTTGTACGACCTTATGGTCTCCTTACAGATAAATCACCACACAGGGCTTACATTATTCAAAGTAAAGAAATAGCAATGAACATAAGTAAAGGTCGTGGAAGCCTTCATCTTGCCACAGCAACCGACTGAGCTTGCCCTAGTTGTTCGTATCCTCGATGTACTCCTCCTCACAAACTGGTGTAGTCACCTCCACCGATGTTGGGGTTGATAAGCAAGGTGGGGTGAGTACACAAGGCACTCAACAAGTAATGCATGTAATGCAGATGCTATTACTACATGCAAAGCTTATTCCAAAGGGTTGGCTTAAATGGTTCTTTTGCATCAAACAGCAATTTTAAACCAATATCTTAATTAGATTAAAGCATTGGAACAGTTATAAGTAATACTAATTTCTTCAAATGGTTTTCTTGAAGATTCTCGCACACACCTTAATAGTTCATTTTTAACACTTGGCACACACCACCCTTCCCACATTTTGTTTATGAAAATCTACCCTTGATCAGAATCCCGAGCAATGCTCAATACCGTGAGCACGGCTATTCGAATAGTTTGACACTCTGCGAGAGGTTGTACACTTTACCCACAAGATACACCTGGCCGCCACCACAGGTGATTATGCGCAACAAAACTTTTCCTAACTTCTACCTTAACCAAAGAACCTCTCCGGTATTGCCTTCACTATCACTTCCCTCACAGAGCCAAGTATAGGACCGGCCAATCACCGTTGGATGGGCACCAAGCCGTAGCACGTGCGCGCCCCATACAGATACACCCCGTGTCTTGTCACCCCGAGGTATCGGAGGAAAGATATCGTAACCCTAGTCAACTAGGTCTGTCCCATATCGGACATGTGGTTGTACGGGTGACTCGGATCAAAGGCTTGCAAGGTGAAGTCCTTAATCGGCCAAGGCAAGACTTCCAACACTCAACAAGGCACACACCCAATGTGGCACATGCACTCACATCACTCATCAACCCAAAGCCACACAGGCCCACTCAGTGTCGGGACCCGAATATGCAAATCCGGACCCTCTGTATATCGCACTAGTCCAGATCACGCTAGTGCACACAGCTCAACATCGATAAATATCACAATCATACATAGCGGAAATATTATGAAAGACATCATATGATACATACTACTAGTTGAATGGCCTTATGGTCCACTTACATGACTATGCCTCGCAAGGTGAATAATATATTAAAGCTGCGGTGAACAAAACGTAGACAACCCCTCGGTATACCACAGTAAGCGACAAGGCTTGCGCCCTAAACATTCGTCTCCTCCTGGAATCTTTCCTCCAGCATTGATGTAGACTCTTCAACTGGTGAGGTTATTGTTGGCAAGGGTGAGTACTTAAAGCACTCAACAAGTTGTGCACGGAATGCAATTCTATGTATCTATATGCAAGGCTTATTCCAAAGGATAGGCTATCATGGCTATTTTGCAACAAAGCAGCATTTATGAATAAATACTATAAATAGATTGCAAAGACTGTAAAACAAATAACAATAATAGCTAGATTCAGTATTTCTCAAGTAAACCAAGTTTCCAATCCTAAGTCAATTCCATCTTCCATATGGCATTCCGCCATCCCAACCAAATTGTCCATTTAATTAAGCTAACCCTTAACTGTAATTCCCGAGCATTGCTCAATACCGCGAGCACGGCTATCCGAATAGTTTCACACTCTGCAGAGGTTATGCACTTTACCCACACGACATGATCGTCTTTTGGTGCCATGCAATTAACACACTTCCTTTGGTGTGTCGGCGAAGAGATCATGACAAAGCCTTTACAATGCTCGGCTTAATCGGTACTACCGCTAAGGTTTCAACAACGATGGGTGCGAAAACCACAACAGGGCCCCCTCTTGCGCCATGTGAATTACACCATAACTCGGGAACTCACACCGACCAAGATAGTACCAAAGTTAAGACATTGCAAATTAATCAGCTAGGCTGGCCCATACCAGACATATGGTTGCATGATTGACTCAGGTCAAAGGCTTGCAAGGTTAAGTCCTTAAAGTGATCAGGGCAAGACATCCACATACCCTCTGCCCATTGGGCCCACCTTGGCATACTCGCCCCTTGTCACTTGCCCCAATCTAAATTATTATCACCCAGTTGGTTACCAAGCACCATGTGCCATCAACAATTCAACATCATTGCGTGACATGACTCGCCACAACAACTCAATCTCATCGTGTGATTCCACATGACACACAAGTTCTTAACATTGTTCCATATTCCATTAATCAAGATTAATTATCAATGATTCTGACACATGTGATGACGTGGCATGGCTAAGCAACTAATACGGACTAATCCTCCAATGTTGATTATAATTATTAACCAACTATATTAAACCAATCTAGGGTGACAATGGATCATGGCATACAAAGACAAGGTAGGTATAGATCAATCTGGTATATTAGCTAATCCCAATCTAGTTTGAAACAATTGTATATTTGAAATATATGCAATATTGTAAAACAAACATAGCAATTTTATAAACATGGGTTCAACATGATCAAAGCACAACTTGCCTTGGAATAGGTCCTGATCTTGATCTGAGTTTGCTCTTGAGTTGCTTGATCTTGCTCGGCGTCGCACAATTCAGCGGCTACGCGTCATCAAGGAGAAAAGCAAATAAATACCAAAACAGAGAACAATTGAACTCCAAAATCAAATAAAATTCATCATTAAATAGATCTCAATTTTACAAATTTTTAGAAATTGGAATCACTCAAATCCGAAGTTACGATGCAAAAGATATAGCCTTTTGAAGTTTGAAATAAATCTCAAATCGTAAAATCGAATTAACAGATTTATTTTGAAATTGAAAATAGATTTATTGCATCATCATGACGTCAGCAAAAGCCCGGACCAATCACGAGCCGCCACGTTGCCTTGGTCCATAGACCCAGTCCACGGTTTGGATCTCGTCCACCGTGAGCGAGTCCACGGCGCCTCGACACGCTACCGACACGCGTCGCAACCCGATTGGTCCCTCTCTGCGGCGCAAAATCTACCGCATATAACGCATCTAACGGCTACAGATCCGAGCTTACGTGGCTAAATCCTGACCGCCAACCCTGATCTAACGGCTAGCGCTTACCGGAGAGGTTCACTGCTCACGCGCGGCGTGGCACGATCTCAACCCTTCACCGAGATCGATGGCTCCGAAGCTTCAACACGGCGATGGCGGTGCGGCGTAGCTCCACCGGACTTGGAGGCGGCGACCTTGGCGATGGCGTTCGGCGACGAACGGCGACGCTGTTTCTCGCGACCGACGCCGCCACGACACGGCGGTCTCGGATCCGGATCCCAAGCAGCGAGAAACGGCTAATCCACGACGCAAAGGCACGAAACGAGCGGCGGCGCGTGCAACGACCCACGGTGAGCTCCGAGGCATGATCTACGAGGGTTCTCACAAACGACTCCGATCAATCGCTGCGGCACACAAAGACCATCCTCGGGAAAGCTGCGGCCCCCGTAAATAGCCCTCGACGACCGCGTACGGCGCTAGGAATCCCAACCGACGCGGCGGCGGTGTCCTTCTCGGACACGGCGGCGGCGCCTGAGTCCCGCTCGGAGACGACACACGGGAACCGTCCCACGCGTGCACGATGAGCGGACCGGATCCACTCGATGCGATCTAATCGGCCCGTCGCTTGGATCAACGGCTGCGATCGGCTAGGGTTTCGCAGAGGAGGTCAGGCCACGCTACCGTCTGGGCCGCACGATCGTGGGCGACCGCTCATCGTTCACCCGCTTTTAAAACGAATTTTGATTTAAAACGATTCCAGAAATTCATTTAATTAGTTTTAGGCAAATAAATTATCAGGAAAAATCCCAAAAATACTTTGAGACATTCTGGACTTAAATAAAATATTTTTGGCAAAACTTTATTTTAACTTTGCATAAATTTAAATAGATTTGAACAAAAGGTCAATATTCTTAATTTAAAATTAATTCAAATAAATCCAGAAAAATTCAAATAAATTCTAGAAAATCATAAATGCACTTTTAAGAAATAAAAACTTAGTTAAGCCAAATTTTGGGATGTTACAAACCTCCCCCCCTTAACAGAATCTCGACCCCGAGATTCAGGGCTAACTACAGAATAGGTTTGGAAATTCTGACTTCAAATCTTCTTCACGCTCCAGGTTGCTTCACTTTCAGAAAGATTGCACCACTGAACTCTGCAAAAGCGAATCGACTTGCTTCTAGTCTTGTGCTTCATAACATCCAAAATTCTGACTGGCTGCTCCTTGTAGTTCAAATCCTCATGCAGTTCAATTGCTTCTCATGGCATCTGCTCCGCTGGCACTCTTAGTCATTTCTTAAACTGTGACACATATAACACATCATGCACCTCTGCCATTGACTGCGGCAACTCCAACTGATAAGCAACCTCTCCTTGACAGCTCAAAATCTTGAACAGACCAACATATCTTGACGCCAGCTTCCCTTTATTGCGAACCCTTTTGACACCCTCAAGAGGGCTAACTCCGAGATACACAAATCATCAGACTCGAACCTCGAATCCTGACGACGGTTATCAGCGTAGCTCTTTTTCCTTGACTGAACTACCTTCACTTCTCTGTAATCATAGCAACTCGCTCCTCGGCTTCCTTGAGAATATCAGGTCCAGTACCATACGATCCCCTGTCTCATTCCAATTCAACGGAGTACGACAGGCACGTCCATACAACGCCTCCACGGTGACATCTGCAAGCTAGCTTGATAGCTATTATTGTAACTGAACTCTGCGTATGGCAAACCTTTATCCCACGACGTAGCATAAGCTAGAGCACAAGCTCTCAACATATCCTCTAAAATCTGATTTACTCTTTCAGTCTGACCATCTGTCTGCAGGTGATATGCTGTACTGAAATTCAGATGAGTCCCCATTGCTTCATACAACTTGTTCCAAAATCTTGAGGTGAATTGGGTACCTCCGTCCGACACAATCTTCTTGGGCACTCCATGCAAGCATACAATCCTTGACATGTACAACTCCGCTAAACGATCTCCGAATAAGTGGTTTTTATGGATAAAATGGCGACCTTGGTTAGACGATCCACAATAACCCAAATGGAATCGTAACCCCTCCGAGTCTTAGGTAAACCGGTGATAAAGTCCATTCGATTTCCTCCCACTTCCATTCCGAATTTTCAACTACCGCAATAAACCAATGGTCTTTGATGCATGGCTTTTACTCTCTGACATACGTCGCATAAAGCAACATGCTCAGCTACTTCACGCTTCATGTTAGACCACCAAAATCTCTCTTTCAAATCCTGGTACATCTTAGCACTTTCTGGATGAATTGAGTACTTGGAATCGTGAGCTTCCTTAAGAATCAATTGTTTCAGTTCCTTTTTATCCGGCATGCAAATTCGGCCTTTGAAAAACATGGTTCCTTGTTCATCCAGAGTGAAATCTACGGCTAGGCCTTCTTCCTTTTTAGCCTTGATCTTAGAAATTTTATTGTCATCTTTCTGGCCTTCACTAATCTGATCCTCCAGTGGTGGCCTCACTTCCAGTGCAGCTACCGTTCCTTGCAAAACGACTTCCAACCTTAGCTTCTGAAATTCCTTGCATAGCTCTGGTTGATCCTCCATTGACAGCGTATTTGCGCTATGGCTCTTCCAACTTAGAGTATCTGCTACCACATTGGCTTTTCTGGGATGATAAGGAATTCCCACATTATAATCCTTAATTAGCTCTAGCCCCCTTCGCTGTCTCATATTCAGATCTGCTTGAGTGAATATGTATTTCAGGCTCTTATGGTCTGTATATATCTCACATCTATTTCCTATGAGATAATGACGCCATATCTTCAAAGCATGCACTACGGTAGCTAACTCCAAATCATGCGTTAGATAATTCACTTCATGCGGTCTTAACTGTCTCGACGCATAAGCAACGACTTTGCCTTCTTGCATTAACACGCATCCCAAGCCTTGCTTTGAAGCATCGCAATAAATATCAAATCCATTCTGCACATCTGGCAACACTAACACGGGGGACGTCGTCAAACGTTTCCTTAATCACAGAAAACTCTTTTTGCACTGCGGCGTCCATGCAAACTTCTTCTCCTAATTGCCTAAGCGGTCTCGGTTGCTCCCACGTAACATCGCTTTTGGTTGGATCCACGATAACTCCTTTGGCAGTCATCTCATGACAAGAAATTCAACTTTCTCCTTCCAAAAGTCACATTTGCTAAACTTAGCATACAACCATTAGTCTAGCAACCTTTCCAAAACTAATCCCAACTTGTTCCGCATACTTTCCTTTTGACTTGAAGTAAACAAAAACATCCCACTTATACACCATAACAACTTGACCAAATTTCCCATGGAACTCCATTTGTCATGTTCATAAATTCTGTAATGGCTTTGATCGTTGTAGCAGACATACTGTAAACTCAAACTGTCCATACTGCGTAGAAAACTCTGACCTAAGAACATTCTCTGCACAGGTTCTGAACTAATGATAACTCGATCGAAGATCTATTCTTGAGGACACTCCAGCTCCTTTTTGACTGATCAAACAAATTACGATCCTGGGCAGTGAATACTTACCCTTTTAATCATCACTTCATTAAATGCTCGACGATCGATACACCTCCTAAGCTCCCATTTTTAAATAGAACAGCGCTCCTATGGTGACAAATTGGTTCTAGCGAACCACCTTTCTAGCAACTCTTCGGTCTGCTTCTTCATCTCAACTAGCTCATCAATAGGCATTCGATGAGGTCTCTTTACTTTTGGCGCTGTACCAGGGACTAACTCCATCACACACTTGATCTCTCGATCTGGTGGGATCCTTCAGAAACACATCTTGATACTCTCTAACAACTGATACCCCTTCAAAGCTAACAACTTCCACACTATTGACCTTCAGCTGGCCAACCCAAACCGTAGTCATTTGAAATTCCATTTTCCTGCTTTCAGGGCTTTTAGCTGACACACTTCTTTGACCAAACTCCAGGACAGCCTTATGTCCGGACGACCAATTCATTTCAGGAGTAGCATCTCGGGTCTGATATCCAATATCGCTCGCTAGAACTTTTCTCCAACCTAACTCCATCACATTCTAGGTTAGATCAAGCAATAGTGTACTTTCTGACCATGATAATTCCTCGAGCTGACAATCTTTACAACCACCACTGAACTGATCATCGTTGCACATGCAACATCTTCAGGTGAACCGTCAACATAGGGGAATACTCAGGAATATCCTTTTTAATGCTTTTATTCCAACACTTCACATATCCACCTCTCAACCATCTTTACTTTATTTATTTAGGCACGAAAATCTTTACATGGAATTCACCTCTAGTCACTTTTCTTTTACAAACGAGGGTATGACACTTGCATAGGCTAAAATCATCGATCTAAACTTCCTCGATTGGTATTGGCGCCAAGTTTTTGATCGAAATGCAATTGAGATTGACTTGCACCGGTGCGATCACTTCCTTATGAGGGCAATTGTTAGCAAAATGCCGGTGCTTGTTGCAGGTGTAACAAAGCTTAGGTCCACCTCTCTTCCTTGAGCATTCGTCGACTAAGGCGGTGTCTTCATTCGATGCCTCTTCTTCAACCGATTCTCCGCACAAACTTCTCTTGCGACTTTATCTTGCTCACTCTTGGCGTTATGAATTTGATCGAGGTAACCTCCGGAAGGACCGCGTCAGTAAGAGACTCTAGATTCTTTCGCGGGCATTTCTTAACAAAATGGCCTTCCTCATGACAAGAGTAGCACAAGCGTTTTATTGTTGTGCCTTCTTTGAGTGCAGACTACATGCACATATTTGTCTTCGGTGGTGTCATGACTGGTTGCTTCAGTAGGGCATTTTCTAGACCAATGGCCTTCTTCATCACACGTAAAACATGTTTGTTGGTGATCGCCAATTACTTCTTTCTTGATGAGGGCCAACAGATTAAGGTATTGTGTCCTTAGCTCTTGAGCGGCATCTCTTTTGCAACCGACGTTCGCCTCCTCTTGATGACTCTTGAGCAACTACGGCTCGAAGATTCTTTCACGATGTCAATTACACAGTAACTATTGGATCCAGAGGACATTGAGCTGGACCATGATCTCGGCCTTCACAAAGGTAACATGTGATGTCACTCATAGGACATTCTCCCAGAGAATGACTTCCTTCACAGCTGGAGCAATTAATCACATGCTCGTCAGTGGTATGTCCTATTTCTCCACAACGAATGCATGCACGATCCTCTGACTTGTTTGGTTGACAGCACTTTAGAGAGCAACGCTTAAATGTTGAACAAGGTGCAGGGATAGTATTCTGATCCGTATTTACCGTGACCATACTGTCTCCAGGTGGGGCAAAGAGATTACAAAAAACAACAACAAATTCATTCCAAGTGATATTTCATGGGCTTCATGAATAGCACAATATTTCTTCCACCATTCAAAGAATGATTCCTCAGAATCGATAAGAAGCATACAGGACTTTCTCGTCGCCTTCACACTGAGCAATGAGCAGCTTCCTCTCAATGGTCTTGAGCCAATCATCTGCTTTCGATGGTAATACATTTCTTGAAAACACCGGCGGACGAGTCCTTATGAATTCTGATAACCTTGAATAGGAACGGAAATCGTTGGTAGCAGCTTGGGACACTTGGTTGACATTGGCTAGGTCAGTCATATTCTGCATCTGCTTCATCATTGCATGCATCCACTGAGTCTGAGCAGTCAAGAACTCTCTGAAATCTGCATATCCATCTGTCAGATCGACGGTTGAAGAACTAATCCACTATTGAGATTCTCCTTGGATTGATTTTATTTGCCATCGATTATGTTGTTCCCACTAATCTGAACCCTCCGCTTGATTGCTTCACTTGGAATAGGGAAGAGGAAATAGCATAGGTAAGAAGGTGAATCCTAAAGTAGGGGATAGGTTTAACCCAATAACTTAAGCAAACAAGATAATAACTTGGTATGGTTGCTTATATAAGCCTAAAAGCTCGCAACACATACCGCACACTCAAAGAATCAAGGAAGAACCAATTCAACCTATACACACAAAACTACCGCCTACAAGGGTAACACTTCTATCTTAAGCGAACGCGACTCCCACACATGAGTCTCAACTGGCTACTCGAAGCATAGGTCTTTTAACTTCTGGAACACTTCACCGATCTACTCCTTCCTTGAGCTCGATGATTCCCTCCTTCTTGATCTTCAGGGTTGACAGCGAACACTTGATACTTTCTTCTATGATGTGGCACGTCAACTACCAAGACAACTCAGATAAGGTTTTTAACTCGATCCAGCAAGGGAGAGAGAAAGAAATTCAGCAGGGGAAAAGAGAGAAATTTTGACGAGGAAAGGAATAGAAGAATAAGATAAGTTAAGAACATATTATTCTTCCAAGTTAATTCTTTTCTTTAGAAAATAATTTTGAAGTTCCTATAGAGACGACCAGACTATCTAGGGTCAGGCCTACAGTCAGTATGGCTCTGATACCACTTCTGTCGGGACCCGAATATGCAAATCCGAACCCTCTGTGTATACTGCACTAGTCCAGGATCACGCTAGTGCACACAGGCTCAACATCAGTAAATATCACAATCATACATAGCGGAAATATTATGAAAGACATCATATGATACATACTACTAGTTGAATGGCCTTATGGTCCACTTACATGACTATGCCTCGCAAGGCTGAATAATATATTAAACTGCAGCGGAACGAAAACGTAGACAACCCCTCAGTATACCACAGGCAACTGACAAGGCTTGCGCCCTAAATATTCGTCTTCTCCTGGAATCTTTCCTCCAGCATTGATGTAGACTCTTCAACTGGTGAGGTTATTGTTGGCAAGGGTGAGTACTTAAAGCACTCAACAAGTTGTGCACAGAATGCAATTCTATGTATCTATATGCAAGGCTTATTCCAAAGGATAGGCTATCATGGCTATTTTGCAACAAAGCAGCATTTATGAATAAATACTATAAATAGATTGCAAAGACTGTAAAACAAATAACAATAATAGCTAGATTCAGTATTTCTCAAGTAAACCAAGTTTCCAATCCTAAGTCAATTCCATCTTCCATATGGCATTCCGCCATCCCAACCAAATTGTCCATTTAATTAAGCTAACCCTTAACTGTAATTCCCGAGCATTGCTCAATACTGCGAGCACGGCTATCCGAATAGTTTCACACTCTGCAGAGGTTATGCACTTTACCCACACGACATGATCGTCTTTTGGTGCCATGCAATTAACACACTTCCTTTGGTGTGTCGTGAAGAGATCATGACAAAGCCTTTACAATGCTCGGCTTAATCCAAGACTACCCGCTAAGGTTTCAACACCGATGGGTCCGAAAACCACAACCAGGGCCCCTCTTGCGCCATGTGAATTACACCATAACTCGGGAACTCACACCACCAAGATAGTACCAAAGTTAAGACATTGCAAATTAATCACTAGGTGGCCCATACCGGACATATGGTTGCATGATTGACTCAGTCAAAGGCTTGCAAGGTTAAGTCCTTAAAGTGATCGAGGCAAGACATCCACATACCCTCGCCCATTGGGCCCACCTTGGCATACTCGCCTTGTCACTTGCCCCAATCTAAATTATTATCACCCGCTTGGTTACCAAGCACCACGTGCCATCAACAATTCAACATCATTGCGTGACATGACTCGCCACAACAACTCAATCTCATCGTGTGATTCCACATGACACACAAGTTCTTAACATTGTTCCATATTCCATTAATCAAGATTAATTATCAATGATTCTGACACATGTGATGACGTGGCATGGCTAAGCAACTAATACGGACTAATCCTCCAATGTTGATTATAATTATTAACCAACTATATTAAACCAATCTAGGGTGACAATGGATCATGGCATACAAAGACAAGGTAGGTATAGATCAATCTGTATATTAGCTAATCCCAATCTAGTTTGAAACAATTGTATATTTGAAATATATGCAATATTGTAAAACAAACATAGCAATTTTATAAACATGGGTTCAACATGATCAAAGCACAACTTGCCTTGGAATAGGTCCTGATCTTGATCTGGAGTTTGCTCTTGAGTTGCTTGATCTTGCTCGGCGTCGACAATTCAACGGCCACGCTGCATCAAGGAGAAAAGCAAATAAATACCAAAACAGAGAACAATTGAACTCCAAAAATCAAATAAAATTCATCATTAAATAGATCTCAATTTTACAAATTTTTAGAAATTGGAATCACTCAAATCCGAGTTACGATGCAAAAGATATAGCCTTTTGAAGTTTGAAATAAATACTGAAATCAGAAAATCAGAATTAACAGATTTATTTTGAAATTGAAAATAGATTTATTGCATCATCATGACGTCAGCAAAGCCCGGACCAATCACGAGCCGCCACGTTGCCTTGGTCCATAGACCCATCCACGGTTTGATTCGGTCCACCGTGGGCGAGTCCACGGCGCCTCGCACTACGCGCCGACACGCGTCGCAACCCGATTGGTCCCTCTCTGCGGCGCAAAATCTACCGCATATAACGCATCTAACGGCTACAGATCCGAGCTTACGTGGCTAAATCCTGACCGCCAACCCTGATCTAACGGCTAGCGCTTACCGGAGAGGTTCACTGTTCACGCGGCGACGTGGCACGATCTCAACCCTTCACCAGAGATCTGATGGCTCCCGAAGCTTCAACACGGCGATGGCGGTGCGGCAGCATAGCTCCACCGGACTTGGAGGCGACGACCTTGGCGATGGCGTTCCGGCGACGAAACGGCGACGCTGTTTCCTCGCACCGACGCGCCACGACACAGCGGTCTCGGATCCGGATCCCAAGCAGCGAGAAACGGCTAATCCACGACGCAAAGGCACGAAACGAGCGGCGGCGCGTGCAACGACCCACGGTGAGCTCCCAGGCATGATCTACGAGGGTTCTCACAAACGACTCCGATCAATCGCTGCGGCACACAAAGACCATCCTCGGGAAAGCTGCGGCCCCCGTAAATAGCCCTCGACGACCGCGTACGGCGCTAGGAATCCCAACCGACGCGGCGGCGGTGTCCTTCTCGGACACGGCGGCGGCGCCTGAGTCCCGCTCGGAGACGACACACGGGAACCGTCCACGTGGCACGATGAACGGACCGGATCCACTCGATGCGATCTAATCTGGCCCGTCGCTTGGATCAACGGCTGCGATCGGCTAGGGTTTCGCAGAGGAGGTCACCACGCGGTATGTCTGGGCCGCACGATCGTAGGCCGCCCGCCATCGCTTCACCCGCTTAAAACGAATTTTGATTTAAAACGATTCCAGAAATTCATTTAATTAGTTTTAGGCAAATAAATTATCAGGAAAAATCCCAAAAATACTTTGAGACATTCTGGACTTAAATAAAATATTTTTGGCAAAACTTTATTTTAACTTTGCATAAATTTAAATAGATTTGAACAAAAGGTCAATATTCTTAATTTAAAATTAATTCAAATAAATCCAGAAAAATTCAAATAAATTCTAGAAAATCATAAATGCACTTTTAAGAAATAAAAACTTAGTTAAGCCAAATTTTGGGATGTTACACAGGCACACAGCCTCTTGCCACTTGCCCCAGTCTAAATCATTTCCCACCCAGTTGATTATTGTGCAACACATGCCAGCAATAACTCAACATCGGTACGGAACCACACAGGTCGCTGTACCTCAATCTCATCATGTGACATCATCACACCACTTTTCAAAATACATTCAAAGTCTTTAATCAGTATTGTAGCATTTTTCCGAAAGATCACTCATGATTCGTTGCAAGGCTAAGCATCTTCTCACGGTCTAGCCTCCCGTGTTGGCACAATATTTACATCCAACTAATATAATCAACTTAGGGTGACAATGATTTAGGGCATACAATTAATAATTCAAGGTGGCATAACAAAATGGGTTGATTAACTACATTATCCCGAATCAATTTAAATTCATTTTAAATAAATAAGCATGCATAGTTTCAAAGCATAAACTACATTTTAAAAACCTGGGATCAAAATGATCAAAGCATCACTTACCTTCAAAGAGTTGCTGGTCTTGTTCCGAAACTTGGTCTTGAGCGACGAATTCTTCCTCGAAACTTTCCGGCAAATTTGCGTCTCGCGCATAAACAAAATATGCAATAAATAGTTAATACAGAAGACTAAATGACCTCAAAATTCAAATAAAATTCACCATTAAATAGCTCACAATTTTATGAATTTTTGGAAATTTGAATCACCCAAATCCGAGTTAAAATGCCAAAGTTATAGTCATTTGAAGTTTGAATAAAATCAAAATACGTAAATTAAGAAAATCCGATTTTTCTGAATTATTTTTATACTGGAAATTCGCTTTTATGACGTCAGCACCGCGTCATGATGATGTCAGCACAGAAATGAATTTCGATCGAAATATTTTTATAGATAAAAAAAATATTTATGACGTCATCGCTGACGTCAGCTCGACACGTGGCACGCCTAGAGGCTGCCACGTCGTTCTGGTGTATGGACTGGGTCCACGGTTCGGCTCTAGTCCACCGTGGACTTGGTTCACAGAACAGTGCAGCCACGCGGCAAAATCCAGACCGTTCGCTAAAATCGACGGTCAGATCCTATGCCTGCACGGCTCGGCGATGCCTCGATTTCCGTACGGCCACGCGTCACGCATCGAACGGTCCCCTCGGATCCAACGGCCAACGCACGCGCGGACTCAGCGACGCTTCGGATACGCAGCGACACGCGGCGCAATCGCAACGGCTCGTTTGAAATCAACGGCCGAGATTGGTCACGCTTCGGTCAAAGGAAACACGCGGCCGCACGCGATTGGTTGGAGGTGCGGCGCTATCACCGCCAAGACGCTCAAATTTGAACGGCACGGATCCTAGGGCAAAACCAGATCTGAACTCAACCGTTCGGATCCGATCCAACGGCTCGAGTTACGGAGTCTGTTTACTATACATGGCGCGACGTGGCTCAATCCTACGCGTACACTAACGATCCAACTACCGAGATGTAACCAAGTTACGAGACTAGATCTAATCTCTACCGCTCAATCCGGATCTAACAGTGCAGATCTACTCTAGAAGAACACAAAGAAAAGTGACGTGGGCGAACCGAGCGTCGCGATGAAGATCGGACGGACGACGGCTTCGGTGAAGGCGACGGCGCGCAGAAGAAAAGGTCACGGAGTTGAGGAAGATGACGTAGCCCACGGCGCTCGGGCTTCTCCGGCGTGATGAAGTGGCTCGTTCGACGCGGCTTGGCGGAAGGATTACTCCGGTGACCTTGGTGACGGCGGAGAGAAACCGGCGGCGAAGTAAACGACGAAAAACCGCGGCTGCACAAAGACGCAACCACGGCGATCTCGCTCAGGCGCTAGAGAGGTCTCGGCGTGCGTGCGAGGAGTCAAAAGACGCGGCGTGAAGGTCTCTGCACGACGCCATCAACGGGGACTTAAGGGTTGCCTCGACGTGCGCGAAACTACCGACGGAAATCACGGCCATCAAAGCCCATGTCTCTCCGACGATCTCGCTGGGACGAAGTGACGTGGTGCAATCCTGCGCGTCCGTGCGACGACGATCCGAAGGCTCACGCATGCAGGCGACGTGGCGTACTCACACGCGTTCGATCCGGATCAGACGACTTGGGCTGGGGCGGCGCTAGGGTTTCGGCGCGGTTGGGCCGGCGACACGCAATAATGGGCTCACCCATTCTCGTTCATCCGATTTTAAATCATTTCACATTTAAAATAATTCTAGAAATTCAATTAGATCATTTGGAGCTTTTAAAATAGCGAAAAATTCGGAAAAATTCCGAAATTACTTTGAGATGTTTGGAATTCCATTAAAATATTTGCAATAAAACTTTGCAAAAACTTTTCCATTATTTAATTGTTTTCAAGAAAAGTCCTATTTGAATAAATCCAAATAAACTTAAATAAATTCCCAAAAATTCAAAAAAAATCAAAAATACTCCAAAATTTAAACTAGAGCAAAAATTAGGGTGTTACAACCTTGCCCTCGCGGAAGAAGTAAGGTGCCGTGTGTTGCTACGATCGGTGCATTACCTGCAAGCGCTTCGCAGGCATGCCTCTCGATCGATACGACCCAGGGAGCTCCTTGTTGGGGATCTGGTCCTAAGACGGATTCAGGACCGATCCAACACCAACAAGCTATCCCCGCAGTGGGAGGACCCCTACAGTGCCGTTTCAGCAGATCGCACGGGTGCTTACTGACTAGCTATGCCCGATGGCAGAGAGCTCACAAACTCGTGGAACATTGACTAGCTCCGAAAATTTTATGTCTGATGCTCTGTCTCTGTATTTTTACGATAAAATAGTTTGCTTTATCGTCTGTGTTCGTCCCATCCTTTATGCCTCCTTGTATCTCGAGCAATGTGGCTTCGGGCCGTGGTCCCAGGGTTCTCCTCCGGAAGTTCAAGCCAGTAGTAAGCCGATTCTTATCGCATCACGGCTTCCGTCCGTGGCACGGCTCGTTCTGGCGACCACGCCCACGAGTTCCCCGACCTCGAGATACTCAGGCTTCGGTCTGGCTGCCCCTTGCACGGACGAATGTCGCAGTCTCGAGGTACGCCACCAGGGGCCACGTCTGCAGTAAGTCGACTCTTGTCGCGGTAAGTCGACTATCCCCCTGTAGCAAGACTCGTACCCGAGACCGCCCTCGGTAAGCGCTTCAAGCTGGGGAGCCGACCTAGCTTTGATTTACCGTAAGCGGGTCTATTTTATCGTCCGTGCCTATAACGCTCTGTTTGTCTCCTTGCATTCGGAGGACTGCAACCTCGAGCAGCAGTCTTCGCTTTCGCGCCACGGGACGCAAGCTCGGCATGAGTATTAACCCGCAATAAAAGTTCTTCTTCATTGCCTATACTGACACCTCTTTTGCATCTCAAGGGGTGTGATGACAGGTCATGGTCTCAAGGGGTCGAATCAGCAGTAAGCCGGCTCTCATCGCGGTAAGCTGACTATCCCTCTTATGGCAGGGCTCAAGCCAGAGGCTATGCTCAGTAAGCGCCTCGCGCCCGAAACCTGGCCTGGTATCTTTCCTGTAATAAAATTTCTTCTTTATTGCCTGCGCTTACGTCTCCTCGCAGCTCGAGTAAAGCGAGCTCGAGGCGTGACCATAAGGACCACCTCCAGGGGGTCGAGTCAGCTGTAAGCCGATTCTTATCGCGTCACGACTCCCCCTGTAGAAGGGCTTGGACCAGAGGTCACGCCGAGGACCTCCTGACCTTGAGGTGCTTGGAGGCTTTCTGTCATTATATGCATCTGTGTATGTTCCTCTACACTCCGAGTGCCTTGGCCTTGGGTCACGGTCTCTAGGTTTGCCTCGGGGAGTCGAGGTCACCGTAAATCGATCTTTATCATGGTAAGACGACCATTCCCCCGCAGACAGCCAACCAGGGGTCGTCCTCAGAGGGCACCCCGAGCCTGAAGCGTTCCTGGGCTCGGAGGACATGGTCTCTAGATTCACCTCCGAGGAAGCTTCGGTCGCAGTAAGCCGATCCTTATCGCAGTAAGCTGACTATTCCCCTGTAGCAGGTTTCGAAGTAGAGACCACCCTCAGAGGGAGCCCCGGACTCGAGCATTTTCGAGTTCGGCTGCCTCGACCTGATGCCTAAAACTTGGCCCAAGCCCGAGTGTTTCCGGGGTCGGCCATATCGACCTAACACCACGGTTAAGGTTTGTCCTCGATCAAAGATATGTCCAATGGCCTAACTCCGCCTTGACCCCTTTTTCAGGTCGAGGACGTCGGCTAGACCTGCGCGTTATCAGCAAGTCCGCGGTAAGCCGACTATCCCCCTATGGTAGGGCTCAGGCCGGAGGCTATGCTTGGTAAGCGCCTCGCGCCCGAGGCCTGGCTTGGTATCTTTCCTGCAATAAAAGTTCTTGTTTATTGCCTGCGCTTACGTCTCCTCGCAGCTCGAGTAAAGAGAGCTCGTGGCGTGACCATAAGGACCACCTTCAGGGGGTTGAGTCAGCTGCAAGCTGATTCTTATTGCGTCACGACTCCCCCCTATAGCAGGGCTCGGACCAGAGGTCACGCCGAGGGCCTCCTGAACTCGATGTGCTTAGAGTCTTTCCATTATTGTCTATATCTGTGTATGTTTCCTCTGCACTCCAAGTGCCTTGGCCTCGGGTCACGGTCTCTAGGTTCGCCTCGGAGAGTCGAGGTTGCCATAAATTGATCTTTATCGTGCTAAACCGACCATTCCCCCGCAGACAGCCAACCAGAGGTTGTCCTCAGAGGGCACCCCGAGCCTGAAGTGTTCCCGGGCTCGGAGGACATGGTCTCTAGATTCACCTCCGGGAAGCTTCGGCTGCAGTAAGCCGATCCTTATCGCAGTAAGCCGACTATTCCCCTGTAGCAGGTTTCGAATTAGAGACCGCCCTCAGAGGGAGCCCCGGACTCGAGCATTTCCGAGTTCGGCTGCCTCGACCTGATGCCCAAAACTTGGCCCTAGCCCGAGTGTTTCCGGGCCCGGCCATCTCGACCTAACGCCACGGTTAAGGCTTGTCCTCGATCAAAGGCATGTCCAATAACCTGACTCCGCCTTGAGCCCTTTTTTCAGGTCGAGGATGTTTGCTAGCCCTCGGGCTTCAGCAACTAACTCCTGCGCCTCGGACCAGCGACGAGGACAGGGCGATAAGGCAAAAACCAAGTCTTCAGCTAAGATTTCTGGCTAACTCCTAAAAAGACGCGTTCAATTTCGAACATGAAAGGAATTTTATTTCTTCGAATCAAAATTTACATGACTAACATTTACAAGAGGGGTCGATTTGTCCTCACACCTTTTCCTACCTACTGACCTATCTATAGGTCGGCCATCTCACGAGCAAGCTTCTCCTGCTCGAGTGCGGTGACTCTTGCCCTCAGGGCAAGTGTTTCGGCTTCGGCGTTGGCGATGCGACTCCGCTCCTCTTGAAGCTGGGTAGAGCGCTCCTCCCTGTTCGGGTCGCTCGCCCTAGCTTCTCCTCGAGCTCAGCCAGCTTCGCCTCGAGCTCAGCAGGGGCCTTCGTGGGAGCAGCAGAAAGCTCCGCGAATTGTTTGTGGAGCATATCCATCTCTGCATGGGTGGTCTCGACGATCTCCGCGGCTGCTGAGCGGCTGGCCTCGAGGGTTTTCTCGTCCTTCTCGCGGACGTTCACGAGAGCCTCGGCTAACCGCTTCTATTTGGCCTCGACGGCCTTCGAAATCTCGAAGGCGTGCTCCACCTTCAACTGACGAACCTCCTCCTCCACTCGCGCCGCGCTATCCTCGAGGCTGAGGACGTAGTCGTTGCGATCTTCAATCAGGCTGCACAGCACCTAAAATTGGTCGACGTGGGTGCGCATGACCTCGAGCCCCTTCACAACCAGGGTCAGGCCCTGCAGAAATATGGGAAGGGTCACAACGACCATATATATATAAAAGAAAAAAGAGAAGGAAGATGGGCTCGAGCTCGACTGAACTCCTGAAGATGGTTTTCGAGGCTCGCGCGGTCGTCAGGAAAGGTCGCTACGCTCCCCTCAGTGGCCCCCCGGCGCTTGGTTGGCCACGGCGGGCGGAGCGTTGACCCCGACCGCCTCGTTCGGGATAGGGGGCAACACGGGCGGAGCCGAGCTTGCTGGGGAAGACAGAAGTCACAAAGGAAACAAAAACGCAAAGACAAAAGCAACGGTGGATAAGGAAATTTGGCGTACCTGACGCTCTGTCGGGCTCGACGGTGTTCGTAGGTGCCTCGTCCTAGCCGGCAGAGGAAGGGTCGACCTCAGTCGCCTCAGCCCCGGTGGTATTGGCCCCAACGGCCAAGGTCTCCTCCTTTTCGGCCCCCGCGACAGCTCCCTCTGGGCCAGCAGTTAGCCTAGGGGGCCCCTGGTCGGATCCCTCGGCCGTGCCACCCCCCGCAAGCGTCGCGGTAGGTCAGGTTAGCTGCGGGCGTGCTCGGGGGACCAAGAGATTGTACCCCGTACCTTCCTCCTCGTCCTCGAACTCGCCCTAGAAAACGACCAAAGTTACCGCCCGTCGGGCGCCCGAGGTCTGTAATGAGAATGGTCGCTAAGACCAGAAAAGGGGAAGACCTACATCACGATGATAAAACAGTGCACGTACCTGAGTGACGAGTCTCCGTCTCCTGGGATGAGGGGGCGTAGCCCAGCGTCCGGCCCCCGCTGCAGCAGGGGGAGCGTCTTCTCCCCGAGCATCCTGCGGCCGTGGCGCCAAGCGCGGACTCGGCGGTCCGACAGCAGCTGCTGCCCGTTCTTGCTACAAGGAGACGAAGAGAAGGTCAGAAAAGAGAATGATTGGAAACAACAAGAAGTTGGGACCAAGCCCGAGCGTCCCCAGGCTCGGCGAGATCGACTTACCATCGCGCGGTCACCCCACTCAACGTGAGGCCTCTTGACGGCTTGGCTCGGGGCATCCGGGGCGGGCCTCTTGCCCGCATTCTTACTCTTGCCCGGTCCGGGCAGCGGTAGTAGGCGCCTCGCCGTCTCCAGAAGTTCCCGGCTCTCCTGCACGAATCGACATGGTCAGAGCAAGCCCGAGCCCAGATCAAACTCGACAAGGGAGTAAGAAAAATTACCTCACTGCTCCGCCTCAGGACATTCTTGGGGATGGGGTCGTCGAGGACGTAGGTGTGGGCCGCCTTCCCAAACACCTCCTGCATGCGCGTCGCCACCCAAGATTCCGTCGGGGCTGCGGGGAAATGAAAATGGAGGGGGAGGGCAATAAGGAAGGAATTCACCCAAGCTCGAGGAAGGTTAAGGTCGAAGAAATTTACCTTTGGTGCCTTCCCGAGTAGGGTCGTCCCTCCCTCGAATCTCGAAGAACGGGGTGGATGGCGGCGATGGCCTCTTGGTCAGCCGTCGATTCTTCGGGCTCCGGGGTCTCGCGCTTGCTATCCACGACGGCGCCGTTGTACGCAAGCCCGCCTCCCTCGCCCTTCTTCATGTAAAACCACTTTTCCGTCCACAGCTCGAGGGAGTCCCGGGTTGGGACTTGAAGAAAAGTGCAGGGAAGTCCGGTCCGCAGTCGTAATTACAGACACCCAACTACGGGGTCCTTCGAGGTGCGGAACAAGGAATAAAAGCAAGAAAAGAGGGAGGGAGTGGGAAGGATTCCTAGAAATCCCTCGCAAAGATGGGAGAAGATAGAAAGAAGAAGGATGGAGTTTGGTACCAGATTGATGAGCTCGATCTCACATTGTGCAAGAACGGCCGCCAAAAAGTCGCTCTCCGGGGTCCACAGCCCGAAGAGCGTGTACTGCTCCATGCTCACGATTTCATCCTCCCGGGGGTGCGGCTCGACCTCCCCGGCCGGGAGCCACCAGGTCGCTGGGTCCAAGAGTCCCAGCGCCTCTAGCTCCTTCATCCTCTCCACGGTCAAGGTGCTCTTTCCGAACTTGGCCATGGAGCTCAGAGAGAAGGGGTCGGGTCGGGAAAAGAAAGAGGCGGCAAGCAAGAAGGCTAGAGCACGGCGCAGGTGTGGGGAATTTCTGAAGTGTGCGTCGGCTTCGAGTTTTAAAGAGGCTCGATCTCTTACAGCTGGCATCGGTTATTCCTCAAAAGGCGCACCGAGACTTTCGGGCAGGGAACGCGAAGCGCCATGGTCGTGCCTCCTCGACTTTCCCCCTTCGAAAGCCCGAGGCATCGCGTCCCGTGTCCGCCGTCCGCCATCCTCCCTGTTAGGGCACGAGGCGTCGTGAACCGTCTCCTCGACTCCTCCATTGGGAATCAAAGCAGCAGAGCCCGGGCGTCCCCGGGCGTCTCCGGGCACAGTTTCTGATTTGAAGACAGAATGGCGAAAGCCCGAGTGTTCCCGAGCATGACCACATCAAGAGCCTCTGAGGGGTTCTCGCGTGCAAGGTCGGGCTCTAGCGCTTCCGAGCTCAACCAAGGAGCTGATCCCTCCTTGAAGGGCATCAGACTCAAGAACGTCCCGAACTTCAGGGTCGTCCCTTGAGCCTCGGGGGCTAGCTGTCAGGGATCGGTACCCTCGCCACTTGTAAGCATCCCCCTGGGTCTCGTGGTAGCTTTCCACGAGCTCGGGGGCTTGTCTTTGACCTAGAAAGTGCACTCCTCAAGCCCGGGCTCGTGTCCAGCAAGCTCGGGCTCGGGCACGAGGACAAAGACCCTACTCGGCCCAACGCGACGACCTCTGCACCTCCCGGGGTAAAAGGCATTTGTAATAATTTATTTATCTCGTGTAAAAACTCTCCCCTGCATGGGAATCAGTGTCAAACCTGCCCCTGCGTGGGAACTAGGGCCTAGCAACTCTCAGCACTCCGGTCAACTCCCAACGGCTCTCGTCAGCCCCCGATGACTGTCGACGCCTCTCAACAACCCCTGTTGACTCGCCACGGGCACCTGACGTCAGCCTCGGGACCAGATAACGAAGCTCCCAGAGGACTATAAAAATACGATGGATCACCTCGACCAAAAAAAGGAGAAGAGGAGAAAAACGGACACACACAGAGGCAGACACGCACAAAGTAAAGCGCGGTCGACCTGGCTTTTTCCTATCCGCAGCTTCGCTCCTGAGCGACCCCGAGCTCGGGCCCCGCTTGTATTCTCCCACCGAGCTTCATATACATCTTTTGCCTCAGGGCAAGAGTGGAGTAGGGCTGTTACCCAACCTCGGGGCCCGAACCAGTATAAACCTCGTGTTCATCGCTTCTTCTCCGATATACACCCCGCGACGCGTGCCATTCCCGAACGAGCATGACTTTGGGTCTTGCCCTCACACGATCTACTCATATCCCCCCTCTGCGGTCGGCGGTTCCGATCATCGACAATATTGTTGATTTATTATGGATGATTCATCCGTAAAAATTGAATGGAACAACATTAGAACAATGATTAATACGTTGAAAGGTAAATGTTGCATCATATGTATCATAAAATAGAGATAGATAGCCTAAGTAGCTTTTATAGCCTATTGTGTGTAGGTCATCCTTAGGAGTAGGAAGAGGAAAGATCTACTTAATTAGGTAGGCACTCCATAGAAGTAGAGGTTGGACCCATATGAAATATGATAGGGCCTGGTGCCCCGTATGAAGAAGGACGGGGCATGAGTAGTTCATCAACGGGTGGACACTCTTCTATATTAGTATATGTAAAGAAAAGGTGATGCGCAAGAGCATGTGTATTTTAAATAAAGATAAAGTTACATTGAGAAATGTGTGGAATTTTATAAATGAGTTGATGATGGAAATGCTATTGCTCACTATTTTATTATGTCCTTGCTGAGTCGTGTGCTCACCCTTGTTTATTTAATGTTTTAGGTGAACGTTGAAGCGACATACATAAGATGTGAGTAGCGTCATCATTTCACATGTTACACAATTACCCACAATTATTTAGTATCAATAATCAATCTTGGAATAATAAAGTGTTTATTTGGTTTAGTGTTGAACTTTGATGTCATCTCTTAGTCATGTGGACTTATTTGATTTTATAACTAATGGGAAATCTAGTTGTTTATCTGTTGACTATATAACCTCGTTCTTCGTCGTTGCTAAAAGATAAAGATTGCTCTCGAATACAAGTGATTCGGGCGTACCCAAATGTGACGACTTGAGAGTTTCCGAGCGCATGGACTTGGACATGTTTGGACGCGTGGTTCCAAAATTATTTCCGTTGTTGTACTTATTCATGTTATTATATATTTTTTTAGAATTATTAAATAGCAATGTTAATTGATCAAGGGAGTTTGCTGAAGTTATTGTTAAAATAATCAAAAATAAGACATAATAGTTTCTTATATGCACTTAGGGTGGTAGATGTTACGCCACTGCCCTCCTCCCACGTTTGCGTGCCCTCCATCCAGGGTTCAAAAAATCGATGAAAATCGCTCGATTTTCATGATTTTTGGTCGTATCGTCGTGGTTCAGCTTCAAAAACAGCTCAATAAACTAGTCTAATTGAATAAAAAAATTCAAAAATTAGAAAAAAATTATGCGACGTAAACCGGTCGAAAATCGGTGAAAATTGCTCAAAACATCGGCCGCCAAAAAGTTCAACTAGCCCACCGATTTTCCAAATTTTTTTCAAAAAATTTGATTTTGAAACTCTACGATTTTTGATGATTTTCGATCGAATTTTGGCTCGATATTTTTTATTTTCGAATTTTAAATTTCTAACGATTTTCTCCAAATCTATTTTTTTTAACCCTGCATCCAGACCAAAGGCTTGACTTGCGACCCCGGAAAAGCTCTTGGCTTTGCACACACCAATCGCCAAAGTTTCTTCCGATGCATTCAGACCACAGTGGGCTAAACTTTCCAAGTGACAAGACAGGAGTGAGTCGACATGTCGGTAGAATATACCCATGAGCCGCACGCTCATCGTGCTAATGGGAGCTCACATACCCAAAATTAGGGACGTTCTCCTCGTACCATCTTTCGCGACAGCCATGGTCGTTGTCGTTCTCGCCCTCCTCCTACCACTCGCCGCGGCCCAACCATGGCAGTTCTGTGGCAGCAACGCCAGGTATTCGCCCAACAGCACGTACCAAGACAACCTCAACAGCATCTCCACGGTCCTCCCCCACAACGCGTCGTCGTCCCAGACGCTCTTTGCCACAGCCGCCCAGGGCGCCGAACGCGACCGCATCTTCGCCCTCACCATCTGCCGAGGAGACATCGACGCGCCAGACTGCCTCGACTGCGTAGCCGGCGCATTCCAGTACGCGCAGGGCTCGTGTCCGTACAACAAGGAGGTCGCCGTCCTGTACGACGTCTGCTTCCTCTACTTCTCCGACCAGAACTTCCTCAACACCACCGCCAACGTTGGCCAGATCACTCTGTACAACACACAGAACGTCAGCGGGCGTGACGACCCCAGGAGCCCCGGCGCCTCCTTCTTCACGCATCAGGTGTACGCGCTGCTGAACGGCACGGCCCGGTGGGCTGCGTACAACACGTCGAGGATGTTCGCGACGGCGCGAATCTACAACGGTAGCGTCCCGATCCCAGTCCCGACGCTGTACTCGCTGACGCAGTGCACACCGGACATGTCGCCCGGCGACTGCTGGGGCTGCCAGAAGGAGCTGATCATGAAGTCACCGCTCAGTGGGCGGACAGTCGGTGCGCGGATCGCTGGGGTGCGCTGCAGCTACCGGTATGAGGATTACGCCTTCTACCGTGGGGAGCCCATGCTGAACTTCGGGACACCAGCGGCATTCACTGAACCAACGGGCGGCCAACGCTCAGGTATGTACGTGCTTACATAACCATGGACCCCACCGTTCGCAGAAAGTAAAAACATGGACCCCATCCCACCTCATCCCTGATTTATGTCCAGGTGCAGAAAGTAAAAACATGGACCCCACCCCGCCTCATCCCTGATTTATGTCCAGGTTAATCGTATCGGACCCTAGAGTTATAACTATAAAATACTTTAGGGTCCGTTTTCTTGCAAGGTTAAGAAGTATATATATGTTACAGATTTAACCCTTCCAACACTCGTTGGTTAGTTTAACTCGCTAAAAGCATTTCAACTATCTTAACCAAGAATTTAGCATGCCCACGTGTATTAAGCTGAACCGCCACAGCTGATGCGCCCAAATTCTTTTTCTGTTGATGACTACTACGCTGTTGGGAGGGGTTTAAAGTCGACTTCAGATTTTAAAAAGCCGGAAAACCCTTCTAAAGAGCTGAGTTGTTAAGTGGGTTTTGGTATAAGGTAGAAGCTATATATAATTAGCAAAATCTAAAAGCTAAAAGTTGAGTGGGACCTGTTTTTGCAGCTTATTATTGAGGGAAATTTACTATTTATCAAACGGTTTCTTGTAAAAAATTACAACTGTTTTTTAACCCAAAAATCTAAAACTACATCTTTTTAAAAAAGTTACGGCTCCTGAACGCCTACGAAATCTTTGATTTTTAAGGAGGGTGAAGACTTGAATCCCTGCCCTCGACCTTGTGTTTTACCGCTAAGCTAAGTGGGTGTCCTCTCTCACATATGGGATGAGCAGTGGATGGTGGAGAGTGTATATAAAGAGCATAAAATGCATAGAGATATTTTACCGTAACTCTCTCTTAATAACTCTGCCTGTTTCTACTCAATCATATGGTAAACTTGAATAAATTCCTCCTAAGTTGAATTAAGATCCCTATTGGACCACGCTCCTGCAAAATCTCAGGTGGAGATGGGGATGGGAGGGCGTCCTCTGCTGTTTCTAGGAGGATTTGTGCTAATTAAATTGCAATTAGGGCATCTCTATCCCTTGGCACTTAAATATGTACTAAGGTCGGCAAGCCATATTATCTGTTTAAAATCTTCGTCCCTCTATTTACTCAAACTTTTAAACATCTTTCTCTACTATAAAGTGAAACCCACTAGTCAATTAGTTTGAGATAAAATAAATGCAAGCAACCTATTCCTTCTGACTTATTATGGGTCTGGTTTCTAATTTTATATCTAAGTATGATTGCGAGCGTGAGTGGAATACTATACATATCTAAACATTCTTATATATTTTTGTAAAAATAACCTTCTCCTCCCTCAGTTGATGAATATAAGGCGTATTTTAACTTGGCACAAGGATTAAGGTTATGATGAAATTGAGGAAAACATGAGAGAAAATGACTTACATATCCCTCTTAATTGTCTTAGAAGATGAGAGATAATACTTTGTGTAGGTAGTAATGAATAAATGCATATAGTTGAGAGAGAATAAATAAGGGTATATGTGAAAAGACTCATTAAATTTACATACACGTCTTATATTTTTCAACAAAATCATTCAAATTATAGATCTTTATCACGAGTGAGTATCTCTTACTACACTCGAGAAGCGAGCTACCACCCTAAGAAGCGCAGATTCCTCCCGCGCTACCAGCGCGGCAAGAAACGGCGTAGCTGGCAGCGCAACGAACAGTAGCCATGAACAGTAAAACTAAACAGTTAATAGTAACAGTACAGTGAACAGTGACAGAGAAACAGCCTAGTCGCACGCGCTGCCACGGTTGTGATCCGCGATGGAGTGTATCATTGCAGCAAAACCCATGCCTACAGACAAATAAATCATGATGGAAGAATCAAACCAGGTTTAGCTTCCAAAATATATCAGAATAATCCTTAAATTTCTCTAAGGTCTTGATTGGAAGGCTCATTTCTAGTCGGATCCACGTTGTTGGTCCAGAAATTTGAACTAAAATTCCTGTCTATCGATGTGTATAGACTGAGATTGTGGCTCAGCTAAACAGGGCCTAAACTGCAATTATGACCCTAGATTTAGAAGAGAAGTACAAGGAATATTGAAGTTCCTGAATACTATATGCCCTGTAATGATCACATATTCTGATGCAAGAGGTGGTGTGTAGGAAAGAAGAGGAAGTTGTGGATCGTAGCGATAGTTGTTCCTCTCGCGGCAATTTTGTTGTGCATATTTTGCATTGGATGGGTAAGAAGACAGAGAAAAGGTAAGTGGATGTATTCGATCGATTTGAGCGGTGTTTCAATATTTTTCTTGCTAATATAAGTTGCACAAATATTAAAATAAACGAAAGAATAAGTAATCACCGTCTACTCTTTATTCATGCTTTAATATTTGTGTAACTGTAAAAAAAGAAAAGTATAGAAGCACCTCTCATTCGATTTTTATCGTTAGTGACAGATAGATGTTCATATCCAAGATACAAACACCAGTGACAAACTATTGAATAGTCTATTTCGCAGCTTCAACGAATGAGAACTTGCAAGAACAACCCATGGCGAATTTGGCCGCAGAGGACGTATCAATGCTTTGGAGGATTCAAGAAACTGGTTCAGAGTTCACACTGTTCGATTTCTCTCTAATAGTGGAGGCTACTAGTGATTTCTCAGAAGAATACAAACTTGGGCAAGGGGGTTTTGGCTCTGTATACAAGGTGACTTGTGCACAGTTACCCGAACTCACTAAAGAAAGTAGAGGCAAATTCTTTGGTTTTATCATAAATGGCTAAAAAAGAAAACTAAATTTGCAATTTAAGAAAATGCATAAATAAAATCTTTAGCAGACTCAAGATAATCATGAAGTATGATCCTAAATTGGTTACTATTGAGAATTTCTTTCTATTGCATAAAGTCTTTAAGCTTGGCCCAGTTTTTTTACAAAATAAATACTTCAAATTTTGCAGGGCCAATTACCGAATGGACTTGAAATAGCAGTTAAAAGACTCGCTTCACATTCTGGTCAAGGCTTTGTAGAGTTTAAGAATGAAATCCAACTTATAGCTAAACTACAACACACCAATCTAGTTCGACTCCTAGGATGTTGTGTTCAAGGGGAAGAACACATATTGATCTATGAATATATGCAAAACAAGAGTTTGGACTTCTTCATCTTTGGTATGTTTGATGTAAAATTCCTTTGGTTTCCGATGACATTTTAGTAATTAAATATGCTTTCTTCTTTCTACCATGCTGATAATACTCTTTCCACTGCAGATGTAACAAGAGCAAGATTGCTAAATTGGAACAAACGTCTTAATATAATCGAAGGAATAGCGCAGGGTCTTCTATATCTTCATAAACTCTCCCGACTGCGCATCATTCATAGGGACCTGAAAGCAAGCAATATTCTCTTAGACAATGACATGAATCCCAAGATCTCTGATTTTGGACTAGCAAAAATATTTAGCTCAAATGATATTCAAGGAAACACGAATAGGGTAGTAGGGACATAGTAAGTATTTTGTACAATTCTATTCCATCAATTGTTGCAATTCCCATATCATGGATTGACAAATGGCATCTTTGTATTTTCTTTCCAGTGGCTACATGGCTCCTGAGTATGCTTCTGAGGGTTTCTTCTCTGTCAAATCTGACGTGTTTAGCTTTGGTGTATTACTTCTTGAGATTATCAGTGGAAAGAGAAATGCTGGTTTTCACCAACAAGGGGTTTTCCTCAACCTACTAGGTTATGTAAGTTATATTCATTTGCAGTTTATAATGGACTCTTAATTATTTTCTGTCAAAAAGCATATCTCCAAATTTCATATATTTTTAAATTTAAACTTCCTAGGAAATACATACTTATGTTCTCCAATCAAATTCAGCATTCAAACGAGTCAAAATGGCCCCCAGTATCGATTTCTCCCCGAGAGCCACCATTGTGCATTCTGTTGGGAAAAAAATGAGGTATTAGCAAAATTCTTTTTACTTTAATTCCAAGCATAATTAGCAAAAAGAGAATAACAAAAGCCATAACAAAATCATAGATACTGAAACATGACATTATCTGATATCAAAGCATAAAAACAGCTCATAATCAAGTATCTAAGTATGTATATGACAATGAATAATTAATTGTGCTGACAACTAGCTACAAAAGCCCAACTTGATTATAGATTGCTCTCAGATGTAGGGCTACCTTAATTAAAAGACTTTATCGCCACTAGGGACATGATCATAGACTAATTTGTGACAATATTTTCTATACAGTCTTACCAAATCAGATTTCAAACTTGTCAAATTAAATTAAATCAGATTCAAGAGGATGTTCTAACAGTTCAGGAATATAAACAAAGCTTACAAATCATATATATAGCAAACTGAAGGTAACAACAGAATGGAAAATATGCTTTAAACAAAGATCAAAGCATATATATACCGAACTAGACAGAGCATCAATATGAACTGAAATAACTATCTAGACAAGTATCTCAATATTAGTAAACTGACTATATTGTCACAAATTGTCTCATTTAGGCCCAATCCTCATCAAGCAATAGCCACCCCAACATGCAAGTTTCCAAAGACAATTAATGTCTAGCCCCTTCGCATTCAAACAATAAAGTGCAGAAGTAGGAAATTACTCACAGAACACTAACTGGTTGTGTTAGAGGCTAGGCTCGTCAAAGACGATGTCACAGAAAACAATATCACTGCTACAATGCCACAGACTCACCAGCGAATGTTTCAGAGATACAAAGCCGCAAACCACCGAGTGAGGCAAGTCATGAGGTAGTCCCGAGAAGTAGCCAAAAACTGCAAAGAGCCACAGAGCAGACTTCCTGGCCAAGGAAGATGACCTTGTCAAGCAAATCTCAAAGGACATGCTACACAAAAAGGCACCGCAGAATTGAGCTCCAATCCTCCACATAATTGAGCCAACTGACCAAGCTAGCAAGATCAGTTCAGTCACTTGGCAATAGATAGCACCTAATAATCTTCACTCTCCACGAAGCCCTCATGTGGCCGGGCCCTCAAAGATCGACTACAAACACCTCGGATTATTCACAAAATTGGCATCCACGAGGTGAATGAGCAGAGATCGAGGCTGAACACAAGTATGTCAGGTAGCCAAGAATCTAGCCGGAGCACACACAGATTGGAAGATATTTAGGGATTTCACAAAAAATGGGGAAATCACATTGTTTCTCTTTTTTGACATGAATCAAAGAGGAACAGGTACTCAGGATTTACAGGAGCATAGAAGGAGAATGAGATGGAGCAACAGCAGCCCAGAGCGCCGCCAACCAATGCCACACGTGGAGAAGCCACACAGCACGATGCGGTCGTCATGGCCTCCATCGCCTCTCCCCCTTAATGCAGTCTGGGGCTAGGGCACTGAGTCGGGGGTGCTTTAGCCTCAGTCGCCTAGGCTGGCTTGGCCAAATGGGCTTTGCCGGCGCAGTTGGCCCAATAAGCCCTCCTCCTTTTCCCTTTTTTCTGAAATTTAGGAAAAACCCAATTTCCTTCAACAATCCCCGCCATTTTGCCTCAAATTTCGACGATAGCCAAAAGATTCTAAAATGCCCTATTTGATATACTACTATTCAGCAAAGGTAATGAATCAATGCTTAGTTAGAAAAACTACAAGTCTGCACAAACAAAGGAGGACTATGCCTTGATCCAAAATCTTGATTTGAGAGCCTTCATTCTAATAACACATAGTACTAGGCAGCAAAGATGAATCTCTTTCGAGGCGGGACTTTACAGTCATATCCTAGTATCTTATCTATAGCTCACTAGAGAGTATACCCTTAAACTCCTAGACCGCGACCTCATGGTCAGCTCACATAGGTGAATTCTTCAGAAAATTCTGTAGGAAAATTCCTAGCCATCATACATTGAATTCATTAAGAGCTTTCAGCTTAATCTACTTTACAGAATAAGCACATCAGTTAATAAGACTCTTTAGGGATGTGCTTCTAATTCCTATAGAGCTTAGTTGTCCTAGAACCTGTTTCAAAGCATCGCCAATCTTACAGGATGGGTTACCACTGTTGCAAACATCTAACAAGGTATGTGTCGCATTCCCCTTGATGCTGCTTGAATAAGGCCTTTAGATAGCCCCTTTGTAAAAGGATCTGCTGGGTTCCTTTCAGATTGGATGTATTCTATTGTAACAACACATGTCTCTCTTGCATGTTGAGTTGACTTAAGTCGTCTCTTTATATGCCTCGAAGACTTTATATTATCTTTTATACTCTTAACCTTGACCATTACAATCTGGTTATCACATTATACTAAGATTGTTGGTATTAGCTTTGCCAGCATAGGAAGGTCAGAAAGTAGCTCTTTGAGCCGTTCTGCCTCTACAACTTCTGAATCAAGTGCAACTAATTCAGCCTCCATGGTAGAGTGTGTAATGATAGTATGTTTAGAAGACTTCCATGACAGCCTCACCTGCAAAAGTGAATACATATCCACTTGTGGCTTTCATCTCATCTGAGTCACTGATCCAGTTTGCATCACTGAATCCTTCTAAGATAGCTTGGATGGCTAGAGTAAGGAATCCCATAATTTATGATCCCCTTCAGATACCGTAGTATCCTTTCAAACGCTATCTAATGATTATCTCCTGGATTGGACATCTATTGGCTCCATCTGCTTACAACATATGAGATGTCAGGTCTAGTAGAACTTGTCAAATATATTAAGGACCCAATTATATGAGAGTATTTCAGCTGGTCTTTCCTAACTTTAGTGCTTTTATGCAGCTTGGCATTTGGGTTATAGGGTGTGGCTATAGGCTAACAATCATTTAAACCAAAATGGTTTAGGACTTTATCCACATAATGGGATTGTGATGTTTAAGATTACATCAGCTTCACCCAGGTGCTTCATATCGAAATTAGTGGAGAGGAATCTCTTTGCCTCATTGATTACGTCCAAGTCAGTCCCGAACATCAATATGTCATCTATGAATAAACATAGAATGACACCTTTGCCCCCTCTGAATCGATAGTACATGCATTTATCAGCTTCGTTTATACAGAATCCAATAGATGTCAATGTGCTATCAAATTTCTCATGCTATTGCTTGGAAGCTTGTTTAAGACCATGTAAGGATTTAATCAATCGACGTACTTTCTTTTCATGACCATTCACCACAAATCCATTTGGCTGCTCCATGTAAATCTCCTCATCCAACTCCCCATTATGGAAAGCGGTCTTTACATCCATTTGATGGACTTGGAGATTTCATACAGCAACAATTGCTAGAAGCACACGAATTGTGGGTAAATGAACCACAAGAGAGTAAGTATCAAAATAATCTTCTCCCTCCTTTTTGAGTGAAACCCTTAGCCACCAAACAGGGCCTTGTACTTTTCATAGTACCATCAGGTCTTCTCTTCCTCTTGAAAATAATTTGCATCCCATTGGTTTGCAACAAGCTGGAAGATCAGTGACCTCCCATGTTCCGTTAGTGATGATGGATTCCATCTCACTACGGACTACTTCCCTCCAATACTCCGCATCTAGACATGTGTATGCCTCTAAAAGAGTTCGTGGTTCATCATCGACGAGATAGTTGATATAGTCATCCCTAAGGATTTTTCAATCCTTTGCCTCTTACTCCTCCTCAACTCTAATTCAGGAGCGATGTTTTCCATACTAGGAAGAATAGAGTATTCACTTGAAATAAAAGGGACAATAACTTCATTTGATCTCATAGGAAACATATTTTCAAAGAATGTCCCATCTCAAGATTCCATCAAGACATTTGTAGCAATGTCGCTTACCTCAGATTTGACCACTAGAAACCTATAAACCGTGCTATGATGAGCATAACCAAGAAAGACACAATCAATGGTCTTCGGAAGAAGATTTCTTTTCTTCAGTGATGGCACATGTACCTTTGCAAGGCAACCCCAAGTCCGAAGAAATGATAAGTTAGGTTTTCTCCCCTTCCATCCTTTACAAGGTGTTTCCACACGATTGCGAGGTGGAACCATATTTAAGACATAATTAGCTGTGATAATTGCTTCACCCCTCTATGAGTCCGACATAACTAAACTTTATAACATGGTGTTAACCAAATTACAAAGAGTTCAGTTCTTTCGTTTGGCTACTCTATTAGATTGTGGTGAGTATGGTGGAGTAATTTCATGAATTATTCCACTTTCTTCATAGTATTGGGAGAATTCCTTGGAGATATATTCTCCTCCTCGTCAGACCTTAATCGTTTAATTTTCCTTTCTAGTTGGTTGTCCATTTTGGCCTTATAGATTTTAAAGTGTTCCAGTGCTTCATCTTTCGATCTAAGCAAGTCTATGAAACTAAAATGAATCAAATCATCTATGAGAGTTAAGAAATATCTTTTGCCACCTTTAGTTAATATGCTATTCATCTCACAAAGATCAGAATGGACAAGCTCAAGTGGTGAGGTGTTTCTCCCTTCAATAGTATGAAATGATTTTCAGGGTTGCTTAGCTTGCACATACCTCACACCTTGAGCCTTTCTCATGGTTATAACTTGGAATTAAGTTTATTTTGCTTAACCACATAATAGCCTCAAAATTCACATGACATAAATGAGAATGCCAAATATTATGGACTTTATTATGCATAACATTGTAAATAGAAATGTTATTAAGATCCAAGATAGAAAAGCAAAACATTCTGTCACTTTCATAACCCTTATCTTCAAAAGTTTCAAATTTGGTCAACACGACCTTATTTTATTTGAAAACTAATTTAAGAATTTGTTTACAAAGCGTGGATCTACTAAGGAGGTTCTGACTCATAGCTGGCATGAATAGCACACCTCAAAGAAGCAACATCTTGCCTGAAGTAAGCTTAAGGTAGACCTGAGCAATTCCTCGTACTACAGCTGATGCACTGTTGCCCATCAAAATGGAGCCACCTCCTTGGCCCTGTCTATACTGGCTAAGGCCAATGCGACATTCACCTCAACCTTATGGCTACTCTGCTGACTCGATGGTCACTTGCCTCACGACATTTGTGAGCAGTATGCCCAGCAACTCTGCAAACATAGTAGACAATTTTCTTGTTTTTCTTCTTCATTTGCTTTGATTTTGTCTGGGGCGTTCTTGATCTTCTTCACCCCACTGCTTGTAATCTTTGTTTCAACATGATGAGCCTGAATCTGAGACTGGGGAGTCTTATTACTAGCATGTGCTCACTCTTCAACATTGATAGAGGCTGACAGCTCAGAAAGTGTTAGTCACTCCTTTATATGTCTTCAAACGGTCACAAAGTCACACCAAGAAGGTGGTAACTTAGCTAGTATGGCATTTACTTTAAAGCTCTCTAGCAAAATACATTTGTATTGAGTCAGATCACTTAGAAACAGTTGAAGCTCATAGAGCTAATCCAATACAGATCTACCTTTTACCATCTTATAATTAAGATAGCTCTCAACTGTAAATGACTCATTCCCATTGTCTCCTCCAGAGAACTTTTATTCAAGCTCATCCCAATGTGCCTTAGTAGAGTTGTAGTGCGAGTAGACATCAAAAAGCCTATTGGATATGATGGCCAATTGTCTAGCTAAGGCCGAATGATTTGCATCTTACCGGTGCTTACATGCCTCTTCTTCCGAAGGAAGATCTAGGGGATTGAAAAAGACCCAAAACATTTTCAGGTCTACCTGCCAAAGTCTAGTTTTAGCCTGTCATGTTTAAAGCTTGCACCGTCAAAAATCTTAGGCTTAACAACATCAGAACAAGAAGCCATTAAATATTGTTTTCTGGGTGTTGGTAAAAAAACAGTATTAGCAAATTTCGTTTTTACTTTAATTCCAAGCATAATAAGCAACCAGAGAATAACAAAGTCATAAAAAAACATAGATACTTAAACATGATATTATCTAATATCAAAGCATAAAAACAACTCATAATCAAGTATCTAAGCATGTATATACAACAAACAGTTAATGGTGGCTGTCAACTAGCTACAAAAGCTCAATTTGATTGAAGATTGCTCTTAGATATCGGGCTGCATTAATTGAAAGACCTCGCCACTAGGGACATGATCATAGATTAATTTGTGAAAATCTTTTCTATACAGTCTTACCAAATCAGATTTCAAACTTGTCAAATTAATTTAAATCAGAATCAAGAGGATGTTCTAATAGTTCAGAAATATTAACAAAGCTTACAGAAATATATATAATAAACTGATGGTAACAACAGAATGAAAAATATGCTGTAAACAGAGATTAAAGCATATATATCCCGAACTGGATAGAGCATCAGTACGAACTGAAATAACTATCTAGACAAGTATCTCAATATTAGTAAACTAATTATATTGTCATAAATAGTCCCATTTAGACCCAATTCTCATTGAGCAATTGCCACCCTAACATGCAAGATCCCCAAGACAGTTAATGTTTAACTGCTTTGTAATCTAACAGTAAAGTGCAGAAGTAGGAAATTACTCACAGAACAATGACTCGCTGTCAGTGTTAGAGGCTAGGTTCGTAAAGATGATATCCCAGAAAACAATATTGCTACTATAATGCCATATACTCACCAATGAATGTTTGAAGATACAAAGCCGCAAACCGAGTGAGGCAAATCACTAGGTAGTCCCGAGAAGCAGTAGAAAACTGCACAGAAACACAAAGCTGAGCCAAGGAAGATGACCTTGTCAAGCAAGTCTTGAAGGACTTGCTACATAGAAGAAAGGCAACACAAAACTGAGCTCCAATCCGCCACAGAACTGAGCCAACTGACCAAACAAACAAGATCAGTCCAGTAACTCGGTAAAAGATAGCACCCATCAATCTAAACTCCCCATGAATCCCTCAAGTCTCTGACCCTCAAAGATCGACTACAAATATCTCGGATTAGTCACAAAAGTGGCATCTACGAGGTCAATGAGAATAGATCAAGGCTGAAGACAACACAAGGACGTCGGATAGCCAATAATCTAGCTGGAGAACACATAGATTGGAAGAGGTTTAGGGATTTGAAAGAAATGGGGGAAATCACGTCGTTTATTTATTTTGGCATGAATCAAAGATGAACACGTATCCCATATTTAAAGGAGCACATGACGAGGAGAAAATGGAGCAATGGTAGCTAGGAGCGCCATCAACTGGCACTACACGTGGAGAAGTTGTGCTGGACGATGCGGTCACTACCACCTCCATCGCCTCTCTCCCTCTACGTGATCTGGAGCTAGGGCATCGAGACGGGGTGCTTTAGCCTTAGCCACCTGGGCTAGCTCAACCGATGGGCTTTGCCTACCCAGTTGGCCTAGTAAGCTCTCCTCTTTTTTTCCTTTTCTGAAATTTAGGAAAAATCCAATTTCCTTTAACACAATCAGCAGCCTTAGGCACCCAGGCCAGGCTGCCTGGCCATACCAAGCTATCACCCCAACTATACCCCTATTGCTTATGGTCTATGTAATTTGGTTAAGTTGGCCTTAAAAAAGGGTTCTTGTGTTTCAATGGCAAAATCTAGAGTCTAATCACCTGTGTTTATGACACAAGTAATGACATATGAAATAAACTTCCCTTGAGTTACTACCTATATTCTCGAATATCTATCACTTTATTTTCACTATTCAAACTTTGACTAATAATATTTTTTAAAAATATTTTGTTAGGTAAAATGGAAAAGGTATTGTTAGATTTTCGTAAAAAGTATTTTAATAATATTGTATACTTATAAATGTGTACATATATATTGCTTATAAGTAACTACTAAATTTGGAATAGGGAAAGTCAAAAGTGATAGTTATTAGAGAACAATGGGACAATACTACAGAATGGTACACAACTATCGCTTCATTTGGATCGGTTCTTAACTTTTTATGAAAAACCGATTGTGATAGATGATTTCGAAGAGGGTGTTAATAATAATCACAATCGGTTCTTAGGGTTCAAAATCTTGGAGATTTTTAGCAAAATTTCAGATTTCAGCTGAGGCCGAGATTCCAAAGCCCTATGGAATGAAAAAATTAGAAAATTAGGGTTTGCTATAGTAATTTCGTTAAATCTCAATGAATTTTGCCGAGATTTCGGTGATTTGGACCGGTTTGCATGGATTTTGGATCAGATTTTGCACCAATTTTTTTTGTGGAGAATTGTAATGCCTTTTATAAGGGATACATGTGAAAAGTTTGCAAAAAAATATATATACAAATTATGTAACCTGAACCCTAAACCCTAACTAGGATTTCGGCCTTAAATGATGTATTTAGGCCTAAATTCTAAACCCTAACTTGGATTTAGGCTTTAAATTGTATTTCGGCCTAAACCCTAATTTGGATTTCGGTCTAAACCCTAACTTTGAATTCAACCTTAAATGATGTATTTTGGCCTAAACCCTAACTTGGATTTCGACCTTAAATTTTATTTCAGCCTAAACCTTAAACCCTAACTTTGGAATTTTATGTGCAAATACTTAGTATTTTGCATTCAAATAGATAGAAAATGTAGATAAATGCTTGCATGATTTTTTCATATTTTTTCCCGATTTTTCTTGCCTTGAGAGACCATTTCACAAGGTGTTCAAAATCACCAAAATTTCAGCCAATTCACTGAAATTTCGATTTTCTCAATTTCAAATTTACTGGATTTCTAATTTGCTTTTTGAATTTCATCCAGATTTCGGCCGAAAGTTTGGATTTTAGACACCTTCGAGATGTGATCCGGAAACAAAATTTGAGACCTTAGTCATAGCATAGATGTGTAGTCAAAGGTGGTTCTGGAGTTATATGGTATGTTGTTGGAGGTGTCAGCTATGCAAGGGTGGCGAATATAAAACGCTAGCCCAAGTGAATGTAACATCCTAGTCTAATTAAGATTAAGATACGGCCTATGCGTGTGCTAGTGAGACAGTACCACAATGCTTGTTTAAAGACAAAAGTACTGGCATATAATCTGTGTTGCTTCACTCGTAGCTAGAGGTGGGCGTCATGTCGTGCCGGGCTGGTCCGGCATGGATATATCATGCTTCATACCTGAACCGTGCCGGGCCGCAATGACCTGTCATACCCGCCGGGCCGAGCTGGCCCGACTCGCCTTCGGTGAGCCCAGGCACAGCCCATTTGCACTTAGTTTCGTGCCGGCCCAGACTCAGCCCATTTGCACTATTGCGACGAGAGGAAAGGAGCTGGAGATGTATGGAATTGAGGCAGTGGACACAAATATTATGAAAAAAGAACTAAAATTTATTTATTTTTGAACAGTTACAGAGAGCGAGGAGGATGTGCTAAATACGGGCGAGTGAGGGGGCAATGGACGAGAAAGAGAGTGATGGAGACAAGCAAGAGAGATTGAGAGAGACATGCGAGAGAGGGAGAGATTGAGAGAGACGGGGGAGAGAGAGAGCCTCTCTCAATCTCTCTCAGTTTTCTCTTCCCTCTTACCCATCACTCTCAGGTGTCGACGGCGGCGGTGGCGTCTATACTGCTAGGTGTGTCCAGGACGCTCATGCTCTGTGGGTCGGTGACCTTCATGCTGGGCTTCTTCCTCATGCCATGGTCATCGGGCCCGGCACGGCCCATGCTACAGTGTCGTGCCGAGCCGTACCGCCCATCGTGACTTGTTCTCGGACCTAGCACAGCCCTTGCTATATTGTCGTGTCGGCATAGCATGGTCCACTTCGTGCCGGGCCAGGTTTTGGACCGGGTTGTGCCCACCGTGCCTCGGGTCAGCCCAAAAAAGCCCGACCCAAGTGCCCACTTCTACTTATAGCACATTTAGGTTAACACTTTTGGACGAAGTGTGGACAAGAGTCCAAGTGAATTACTACGCGCGCCAAGGATGTCGTCGTGTCTCTCTGTGCACATGCTGGAGCTTGGGATACTGCCTTCACAGATTTTAATTTTGGGGCACCTCCAAATCGCGCGTCATCGTCGTGGTGCTCGGGGCTGTCAACATTGGGGATATATCTAGTCAAATGGTCTAAATTTCATAAACATGTGAAAATCAATTATAAATTTATAAAAAACTATAAAAATTACCAGATATAGTGAAGGGCATGTTCTATATCCCAATTTCATTTGTGAGAAATGTAAAAGACAAACACTCAGTGAACAATGATTACACACCGTTTACTAGTTAATTGCTTTTTTCGTATCTCAAAAATGCAATTGAGTTTAGTCCTGAAATTTTGTTCTGTAGAACATACTTTTTCCTATATGTGGTATTTTTTGGAGAATTTTTGGAAGCTCACATGCATGATTTTCACGCATTTGCAACATTTAGGCCATTATCATCGGATATGCACCCGTCAACATTGCAGTTATCTATAGTTTTCTTTATTGTCTTTTGGTAGATTTTTAGAGATTTTCTAATTCTTCCGTTCAGCAACTACAAATTAATTACTTGAAACTTTCATGAAGGCATGGAAGCTATGGAAGGAGGGTAGATGGTTTGAGCTTGTTGATGCATCATTAGCAAATGAAAACCATACACTGGAGATACTGAAATGCATTAATATTGCCCTGACGTGTGTCCAGGAGAGCGCAATTGATCGTCCCACTATGTCCGATGTAGTTGCAATGCTATCTATGGAGACAATGTCTAGCCTGCCGCAGCCAAAACAGCCCGCCTACTTCAATACGAGTATGACGGATGGAGAGCCGTCAACTACTACACCAAGCAGTGTAAATGTAGTAAGCATTAGCATTACAGAGGGTAGATAGTGTAAGTTTAGTTGATGCGGTAGCACTATGTAGATGACATAAATATGTTCAATTCCTATAAACATAGAATTATCATGTTCGAAACAAAATAAATCATGCACAACAATGTCTCTACTAATATAAAAGGGCCATTTGTCCGTCCACCACCCCTCACATCTAATAAAAACAAAGGATTTTTACAAAAGACGCTTGGACGTAGGGGAGTTTGTGAAAAACCCCATATGCATCTAAATGTTCGTCAAAAACCCACATGTGAGTTTTAGTTGGTTGCAAATACCACCCCACAAGGGCTAATTTACTCGTCGAAGCTCACAAATGGCGCTTGCGTGGCAATCCTAGTGAACTGGTCTGGTAGAATATGAGCAGGGAAGATGCGCCAATGTAGGGTAGGGTGCACGAGGTGAGTGCGGGAAAATAAAGCGCAATGCAAGTGGTACAGTAGATGGCCAAGGAAGAAGGACGATTAGGGGCGATCACCGACGTTGGGGCCATGCCAAAGGATTCTTGCGGTCTAGATAGACTCAGACGCAATCTCCTCAGTAGGAGACAGTTAGGTTAGCGCTTCTTGGCTTCTAGGAGCTTCAGCGAGTAAATTGACTATTGTGGGTGGTGGGGGGGGGGGGTGATTTGAATCCACAAAGACACATGTGGGAGAGAATTTTTGATGAACTTTATGATGCAAGTGGGCTTTTGACAAACTCCCCACATGCATATAGGTTTTTGCCAAAAAAAGTTGTATATTCGTAGTTGTGTTGCCAACGATCAACTCTCAACTTACAAGAATATAAAGTAGAATAAGAAGCACAGAATGTAGTCCCGAGCTCTTCTCAATTTCATTGATCTTTTTCCATAGGCAATGTGTAAACAAGAGACATAATATGAAGCCCCTCTTCTTATATAGTGGGAGGTGGGATGCCTCTCAAATAGAACAAACAATATGGGACTAAACTATACTAACAGCCCTTGTGGAATGATTACCCCTAATGAACCTAGTTTAGATAAAGTATCCACACCTATCAAACGCTTGAAATAGGCTGATTTTGTATTGTTGCAATTATATATTGTTGCAAAATTTACATTCTTTTGCAACAATATATATCCCGATTTTGTTTCCCACCAAATATCGTACCGGTTCTCCGAAATCCCATAAGCAATCCGGAAAAAATCCGTTTCCCACCAATTAATTTATTCTTCCATCCAAAATAGGTATTCAGTCTGGCAAAAAGAATCGTTTCCTGCAGCGCCTTTACGAACTAAAACCTTTTAACTGACAAGATCGGAGAGGATTATACAATTTGTTTTACTTTGCACCTCTGGTAGCACTACGTGAGTTCAGTAGATGGAAGATACTGCTGCTTCCTTCGTCGATTGAAATTAATTGTGAAGCCCACAGCCCACTGTAAGTCCGTGACGCAAGCCTAATTGCCTTGTCCGTCCAGCGCGGTCTCGCCCGTCATTGGACTGCGGCGCCCGTGTAACCAACCTTGCCATAGTTACAGCTACAAACTAAATGAGTGCTTACGAGAAGATGTAGCTATAAACCAAACATGCTCTAAAACCAATATTAGCACCACAGCCGGTCACCTCGACCTCCCCTCTATCTGTCGAACCCGCCTGTTCCTATCCTCCTGGGCACCAACTACTGCTGCTAATGTGTTGACGTCAAAAACTTGAAGTAGGGTTTCTGACAACAGCACACCAGACGAACACCTGGTTCAGAGCGTGCCAGTCGATTTGACCTGTAATCGACAAGGTAAAAATATGAAATTCACTCAAAGCCGATCGTGACGATCAATCGGCTTAGACTTAATAAGCTTGAAGCCGATTAAGATCAAAGTAACAGGGTAAATCTAATTAGCCGATTAAGGCTAATCAGAGGATAAAGGTAGATCGATTCTGAAGAAGGCGATGCGCAACAAAATCAGAATAAATCAAACCTGGGGCGTAATTTGAAGAAAATCAACAATCGGCGATGCGCAACTTTATTGATCAAGATCGAATTACAAAGACTAAATTACAAGAGCTACTCCTAGTCGACATGGAAAAGTAATGTAAATTAGTGTGTTTGATTGTGTTGTGTATATCGCAGCTTGCTTTGGCCTTTCTTTTATACCCGTCGACCGATCGTGTCCTATTACAACACGTTTCAAAACATGATCCATATGGGCCTTTGTTTCGGATAGTTTATCCTCAGACATCTTGCCGTTGCCAAATATCTTCAAATCTTTCCAAATATCTGTTAGTTTCCGCATGTTTGACTTTCTTGCCGATTTTGACTAGTCTTGCCAAATTCTGGTGCAAACATATACCCCCTATTTTTTAGAGATGACTTGTCATCTTTCAAAAATCACAACTGTCGGCTTCTTTTCCATCAGCTAACTGTTAATCTTCACCCAGTAACTGCTGCTTTATTTGCGCCATAATTTTCTGACATGCAGGTAGTGCGTTTTAACTGCTCGTGTCTTTTGAGATTCGTTTCCCGCCGCTTCAGATTTTCACCGTGCTACAAATATGCGGCCCCCCACAGACTCATTCCTCACGCGCACGAGCTCTCAAGTTGTCTGCAATTGGCTTCTGGTCTTCAAGCCTTCCAGCGCTCGTTGATTGCAATCGGCTGCTTGTCAAGATCGTCCTAATGGATCCTTCTCAGGTATTCACCCCGATTCCAAATAGCAATGACCAATTCTATCTAGGTCCAGTAGGAAATCTAGAAGCCGATTCAGTAATAAATGAAGAGATTCCTCGTCTACCTCTATCGGCTGCGGGATATAATATAGAGGGTTGGAGTAAGAGCTTCAGAGCTTGGCCGACGGTGCTCAAGGGATGGAGATCGTGGAACATTAGCATAGCAGCCCAAAAGAGGGGTGAATGAGAAAAGATGGGCATAGCCGAATGTCTCCCCCTTTCCTTAGCCGATCCAGAGGCCAATGAGCCTTTAGTGGCCACGGCTTGCTATTTCTGGTCGGACACCTTCAATGCCTTTGTATTCCGCACCGGTCTTATCGACCCAACTCTCCTGGATGTAGCCCAACTTTGCTGCTTAAGACCCGATAGAGATCAAGTATCGACTTACAGTGCCAAGCCTAAGTACAAACTTATCAAGTCCAAAGGTGAAGGATGGGCTAAGTATATCAGAAATAATAACAAGGTTAATGGGCTGGTATCGGACGAAGAACATGTCGCTTTTTTGAATCTTTGGTTAGACCGATTTTTGTTCTGCGGCGCTTCCTTGGGACCAACTCTGGTATACCAAACCATAGCAGAGCAATTGATAGAAGGTCATCGGCTAGCACTTGGAAAAATGCTTCTAGGGGCAGTCTACCAGATGATGCACATAATAAGATGTCGGCTTTTCACTGGTTTTATGAGTTTTACTGTTGGCAATGTTGGGGGACCACTCTGGTTTATTCAGATTTGGCTGTATTGCTTGTTTAGCCGATCTTTTGAGCTGAATCCCTCTGAAGACACGTTGTTCCCTCGCGAAGATACTCTAGAAGGCATGGTACCTCAGTTCACAGCTAGCCGATCGTATGGTGAGAGATTCATGATGTGCTCCGAGAATGAAACAAAAGTGACCCCTATCGGCTCCAAGAAATATTTATCATTCTTCCTTTAGCTTGACAGCAATGAATTTAAACAAAATGACTTCTTCAGTTATACAAGCATAGCCGATTTCCCATGGCCTTCCTTCCTTCACTTAGATGCCGATAGTGCTCTAATGCTGCAAGATACGTTGGATCTGTTTAAGCTTTTTATTTCGCCAAGCATTTTGCACGTCGGTCTTCACACAAAGAATCGGACTTTTCAACCTTCATACGAATTCTACAGTCCGTCAGTTTATGCTAGACAGTTAGGCTTTGGTCAGGTTATTCCGAGTCTGCCACTACTCGATCGGCTTCATCCAAGAGCCAGAGTCCGTAATGCAGTCGCGGCCAACCTTGTCCTTGAAATAGCCGATGAACTTCAGCTCAAAGACTTGCCGCATTTTATACTGAATACTCGTCGGTCAGAACGCTTTTCTTCCTGGTGGTTATCTATCACAGAGGCACTTTACTCTGACAAGTCAATGCCGGCTATTATCAATGAGTTTTTTCCAAATCTTCCCGAGCCGACAGTAGACACTAACAGCGATTAAAGCGACGAGACTAATTCTGCGGGGTATACTAATACAAGTCTTGTAGATATCGATAAGGTATCGGCTCGAATAATTTTTCTTTTACATATTGGTCTTGCCAGATACATTTTCTAATCTCCTTTTATTTTCGTTCTGCAGACCAAGGCTGCCGGCAAGAAGCCTGCTTCTGGCCAATCGGGCAGTGGCCAAGTCAAAAGGCCACTCTAGTTGACTGGCCTTACTGGGTACACCTCGGGTACCCTAGGGATTCATAGTCCGTCTTTGTCGGACATTGAGAAAAAACAACCAAGTAAGTATAACACAATCGACTGTTATTTCTTTTTCTTTTTGCCCAACTGACCTTCAGCCGATTATATTTTCAGAAAAGAAGAAAACAAAATACACCAAGGCTCCTGCGAAAAGGGGATCCAAGCCCCAAGAGCAGAGCAGCGAGAGTTCGCCACAAGCGTCGGCTACTGCAGAGGTAAATAATCGTACCTTTTGTTAAGTGATTTATATCTCTCAATACATTGGCTTACCCTTCATTTCACTTCTTTTAGCCGACGCAATTAGCTCAAGTTGCGAAGATCTTAGCCGATCTTCCCAAGATTTCTTCTGCGCCACTCTCTCCACCACGGCCGACTCCAACAGCTCCGATCGCCGACCTGCCGGAGTTCTCTAACCCAACAAATTTGTTGGGCTTCTCCTTGGCCGATCTTGATGATCCAGAGATCCTGGCCACCGACGACTACGACGCAGAGATCAGGAAGATTCTTGAAGTGTCAAAAGAAGCGTTGGCTGCCGTCACCTCTACTCTGGGTATGAAAGAACGGCTTAACAAACTCTTCGATTTGGTGATGCAGCCTCAGTCGGAGATTTTGGCCAACAACCAGCAGATCAGAGATGCCATGGCCGCAGTAGAAGCCGATCTGCCTCCAGAAGCCATGGAAGCTCTCCTCAATGTCTGCCATTTGGACGAGAGGAGGTCTGAAGTGGAGGCAGCTCAGGCAAGGATAGCGCAGCGTGAGGCTCAAGAAACCGATTAGAAAACCTGGATGAGCTCATCGCCGACGCCAAGGCCAAGAAGCAGAAATTTGATGCCGACACTGAGCTGATCAAAACCACAAAAAACTCCATCGGCAAGCTTGAATTGACCAAGAAGTCTCTCATGGAAGAGTTGGCCAAGACAGAAAAATTAATCATAGAAGGCCAGCAAACCCTCGAGAAGACTTCGTTGGCCATCAAGGACCAGAAACTAGGCATTGTGATGGCCGTGGTCAGCGTGAAAAAACAGATGGCCAAGGTGGTGCTAGTGCCAGGAAGCGCAAAAGAAGAGGATCGCATCATTGACGAGGTTCAATGTGTGATTACAAAGGCCGCAGGTGCCCTGTCGGCTTTGGGTGCAACTCTTCCAGGTTCAGGCATCCAATATTAATCTGAGATGTAAAACATTTTCGGCTGTATTGGAAATACTTATCTGAATACTTTGTAACTCTTTATGACCGGCTGTTTAACTGATTTTAAGTCTACCTTTCCGTAATTTTATCTCCTTTACGAGTCTGCAATCTTTTTTAGCCGATTAACAGCACCGTGTTAACTTGGCTTTTAACGCAATTCTCAGTCGGGTAGGTTCCAATCCAAACGCTAAGATAGTATTTCTTTAAGTATTTCCCCTTAATAGGTTTAGGCAAAACATACCCCTCCAACGTTTCCAGTATATACGAATTTCCACTGACTAGCTGATTAACCTTGTATGGCCCTTCCCACGTAGGTGACCATTTTTCGAATTGGCTATCTTTCGAACCAACAGGCAGAATCGTTTTCCACACTAAATCGGCTTGATCAAAAGATTTAGGTATGACCTTTTTATTATATGCTTTTGCAACTTTGACTTTATTCCTTTTAAGTCGATCAAGCGTAGACAAACGTAACTCTGCCAACTCATCCAAGTTATCAACCATCAAATTGTTATATTCCTGAGCCGACAAACCATTTTGCCTGGCCACTCGTATAGACTCAATGTTGATCTCCATGGGTAAAACGGCTTCTTGACCATATACCAACTGGTAAGGTGAAAGCTTTGTTGCTCCGTGATAAGCTAGCCGATACGCCCAAAGTGACTCCGATAGGGTTGAGTGCCAATTCCTTGGTCTTTCATCGATTTTCCTTTTGATCAACTTAATTAACGTTTTGTTAGACGACTCGGCTTGTCCATTAGCCTGAGCGTAATATGGGGATGAGTTCAATAATTTAGTCCCTAGACTTGTCGCGTAACTCTGAAATTCATTAGACATGAACACCGTACCTTGATCGGTCGTGATTGTTTGCGGTATTCCAAACCGATGGACAATATGTTCATTAACAAAACCGATTGCTTCAATACTGGTCACCTTCTTAAGCGGTATAGCTTCAACCCATTTAGAGAAATAATCAGTCGCCGCCAAAATAAACTTGTGGCCTTTACTCGAAGTAGGAAATATTTGACCGATTACATCTATTCGCCAACCTCTGAACGGCCATGGCTTGATAATTTGGTGTAAAGCCGATGCCGGTGCTAGTTGTATATTGCCTATAATATTTGAAACAATCCTCTAGCATTGTCTGACAAAAATAACCTGTTCGCATAAGCATCCATTTCATCTTATGAGCCGATTGATGAGATCCGCAAATACCTTCATGTACTTCGCCCATTGCCACCTGTGCTTCTTCGGTTCCAATACATCTCAACAGCAAGCCTTCCATCATCCGATAGTACAACGTGTCATCCATAACTACTGAAGGACCATGTGGAGGTCCATCCATGTTTGTGATGAGTATTTGACTTTATTTGAGCAAGGTGTGCTCAAGTTTGAGTTTGATTGGGATTGTTTTTCGAGCTAGAGCAATTTGAGTTACTGGTTGGAGACCAGTCGTCCGACCCCGAGTGGTCGGGTCGTCCGACCTGAGAGGTCTTGGCTTTGGCTGGTCGGAGACCAGTCGTCTGACCCCGAGTGGTCAGGTCTTTGGTTGGTCGGAGACCAGTTGTCCGACCCAGAGAGGTCTGGGCTGTGGCTGGTCGGAGACCAGTTGTCTGACCCCGAGTGGTCAGGTCTCTCGTTGGTCGGAGACTAGTGGTCAGACCTCAAGTGGTCGGAATGAAGACCAGTGGTCAGACCATGGGTGGTCGGAATGAAGACCAGTGGTCAGACCATGGTTGGTCGGGATGGAGACCGGTGGTCAGACCATGGTTTGTCGGGATGGAGATCAGTGGTCAGACCACGTGTGGTCGGGGTTTATGCTGGTCAGCGTAGTGTATATCTTTCTGTTGAGATGGATATGTGTTGTTGGACATTGCTATGTGATGTGGTTTCCTTGTCTATAATGGTTGCAGGACTTTGGAGCTAGGTCATGGTGAGGCGAAGGGGATCGTGGACTAGGCCGGAGAGCCGAGGTCCGATGATCAAGGTGTCGCCAAAGATGACGAGGCCGTGGAGTAGCCGCAAGCCGAGAAGACAAAGGAATGGATGAGATGCTAACTTGGAGCCGCTCGATCAAGGAGGACCGTTGGATCGCGGTCGGGAAGATAGAGTAGCGGGTCAAGTTAGTGTGAGTTGAAAGCGTGCAAAACCCGTTGGGTTGTTGGGTTTGGGTGAGCCCATGCATAGCTTTGTGAGTGGGTAAAATCTCACCCTTGATGGAGTGCTCTAGGGTTTAGAGGCTCATCCAAGGGTGGTAGGTGTTCCAAGCCCGCTATGAATAGACAGGAGAGGGGTGTCTCCTTGGGGGTGAGCAGTGAGGAAAGTCTACGTGAGTAGTTGAGAGTTGTTGAGAGTGATGATTGTAAGGATCAAATCCTGGCTCTTGGATGGTGGCTTAGGATTGAAGCAGACATCCAAAGGTGGGAATTGATCCTGTGTCACTATAAATAGAGGGTAGGGCAGCCTCCCTCAAGGTTTTGAAGGTTCCGAGGTTTTGCCGCTCATTTGAGCTTTGCCCACTTTGTTGTGAGGCTTTGTAAACCTCCCTTCCGTAAATGAAATGTTCTTCATTTCTATTCTGTTTCATTTCTCTTACGTATTTACATTACGCACTTAAATTCATTATCTAAATTCGCATTTACTTACTTGCAATTTACCTTACGTAATTTGGATTTGCCTCATCTCCTTCTACATGCTATTGAGTCTTTGTTGAAATTCATGATTGATGAACTCTTCTCTGATTCGGTGCTTTCAATCTTTTAGGCAATCCTTACGTTCTTGTTGCAAGTTGTAAATCATGTTTTTAAAGTGCGTAAGCGTGTGACTTGCGCTTCTTTAGTCTTGATTGGCTTCGGTTCTTGTTGCCAAGGATGAAAGATTCTTTGGATGAATCTTCTATAGATCATATCCCAATCATCTAGGCAATCTACAACCTCTTCTATTCAGCTTTTGCAAGAAACCAATTTACGTGCCTAGTTTTGAGATAGTGTTTCTATTTGTTTGAAGGGTTGTTTCTTCGTGTACTTACTTGCTATGATTTGTGGAGAGTCATCCAAAGGATTTCGACCATCAACTCCCAAAGACAAGTTAGGGGTGAAGTCTGTGTTCGTGACTCTGTTTTTGGTGTTGCATTTGTTAAATCGAAAAGGACGGAACCTTGGTATTAATTCCTTCGATTGTTGATTGAAATAGGTTCTGACATCCTTTGGGAGGTGCACACAAATTTTCACTGTTTTGGATCACCGATCAAAAGTTACATCGATTTCTTTTTGAGATCGTGCTGATTTTATTTATCAACACTATTCACCCGAAACCTTGCTCATCCGACCACTTGGTCGAGTACTTGCTCATCCGGTCGGGTATCGTTCATCCGACCACTCGTGTCGGAGTATTGCTCATCCGACCACTTGTGTCGGGAGTCTTGCTCATACGACCAGTCTTTGGGGGTACTCTTGTTCACCCGAACACTATTCATTCCGAGTACTGTTCATCCGACCTCTGTAGGTCGGGGGTACTGTTCATCCGACCAGAAATACCCGACCAGTGCAGTTTCTTTCTGGTCTTTTGGTGGTTTGAATTTTAGGGGGAGAGTTTATTCAAAAATTTTATTTGGCTCCTATTCACCCCCCTCTAGTCGCCTTTTTCGATCTTTCAATTGGTATCAGAGCCGGTTCTGCTCTTTCTAGATCTTGACCGGTCTCAAGAGCCATGGCGATGGACAAGTATTCCACCAAGCCTCCCATTTTTGCTGGAGTTGATTTTCCGTTTTGGAAATCGCGGATGGAGTCATACATCACGCCTGTGGCTTCCGATATGGCGTAAGGTGAAACTCCCGTATGAGGTTCCTGCTGATGAAAACGTCACGGCCGGAAATATGGCTGACGTTGAGGCGAACGCTAAAGCAAGGAACATCCTCATACAGGGTCTTAGCCGCAGTGAGTATGATAGGATTTCTTACCTTCGTTCTGCTCATGAGATTTGGGTGACCATCGATGCTTACCATGAGGGCACTACCCAAATCAAGACGGTTCGACAGGACCAATTCAAGCGTGAGTTCAACAAGTTTGAACAAAGATCTTTGGTGAGAGTCTTGACGAGTGCTTTGGTCGGTTTACGAAGATTTTGAGCGACCTCCGAGCAGTCGGTTGCATATACCCTGACTCGGATAATGCTCGATATTTCTTGACCGCACTTGATCTTCGTGTTTGGGAAATGAAAGTGACCACCATCAAAGACACCACCGACCTGTCGACCTTGACTCTTGACGGGCTTTATTCCCGCCTCAAGACTCATGAGATCGATGTCGTCTCGCGGAAGACGAAGTCTCAGTCGATGGCTTTGGTCACCGATCCCATTGGATCCTCTCTTTCTGATTCTTCTGTTGGTTTCTCTCTCTCCGCCCTTTGCGAGCTAAGCGATGACCAACTGCAAAAATTTCCAGAAAATGAGCTTGCTCTTCTTGCTCGCAAATTTTCATATGCATACAAGAGAGTGAGAGAGAGGAAGAGAGGTGGGATGATCACCTGTTTCGAGTGTGGTGGCCCCAACCACATTCGAGCAAACTATCCTAAGCTGGAGAAGGGCAAAAACGAACAAGGCGGTTCGGGCAAGAACGACCACATCGACAAGAACCGCAACAAGAAGGCCCCAGCTCGTGAGCCGGCGAAGAAGAAGTACCGCAACTTCTCCAAGAACAAGAAGCTCTTCCACCGCGTCCTCGCCGCGCTTGACGACATCGAGCTCTCTGACACGGAGAACTGGAGTGATGCAAGCGAGGATGATTCGCAAGAGAAGAAGGGCGGCGACGACTTCTCCGGCATGTGCTTCATGGTCGACACCAACGACATCAGCGACTCCGAGCTCTACAGCGACTCGGATGAGGTACCCTCCTATGACCAGCTCAACGAAGCTTTCTGCAAATTAGGAAAATTTCATGCTAGAGCTAGAGCTAGGTGTACGGAGCTTGAGAAGGAAGTAGGTACCTTGACTCGGGAGTTAGCTTCACTTAGATCTTCTCCCTCCCGAGTCACTGATGACTGTGTTCTCTGTGATGCTGTTCTTGTGGAGTTGGAGAACCTAAGGACCATACATGATAGTGTGCTTGCTGAACTTGATGGTCTTAGGTTGAAGAATGCTAGCAATGAATCTGTTGATACTCATTCTGTAGATGCTAGTTTTCTTCCTGCTCACTCTACTCCTTCTTGTGCTAATTGCCCTAAATTGCTTGCCGAAATTGATGCCATGAGCGATCACCTTAGGAAGCTTTCTTCTAGAAACGATGAACTTGAAATGCATGCTTCTAAGGAACCAGTCAGCTCATGTGAGGGCTGTAGGCAACTAAAACTTGACAATGAATCTTTAAATGTCAAGTGTGCTAAACTTGCTAAGGACTTACTAGATAAGTCACAAGAAAGTTGCTTGCGATGTTCTGTGATTGAGGGGGACTTGGATAAAATCCATGTCGAGCTTAGGAAGAAATTAGAAGACCAAGCGCATAGAATTAGAAATGCGTCTTGTGTTTCTTGTGAGGCCCTCAAGATTGAGGCAGCCGTGCTGAGGGAGAAAAATGCACGTGTTGAGAGAGCTCATCTTTCTGGTTTTTCTCCTTCTTCTTCCCCCTGTTCTTCTTGTGCTTTTTTCTTTCGAGATTGCCAGTATCTTATGAGCACTCTCGAGAAGTTTGTTGGAGGCAAGAAGAAGCTCAATCTTATTCTAGACCAATCTAAGATTAGTAGATTCAATCAAGGTCTAGGATTTGATCCCTTGTAGCACGCTCGGGCGCATCCTCCCACCATTGTGCGCGGCTCCAAGAGTGGTAAGATTGTGGTAGCTCACAGAGTGAGCACCACCAAGTTTAGGTCTGCTGGGGTTGTCCATAGGACTTCTGACCAGAAGGATGTTACTCCTGTTGTTTCTGTCTCTAGCAAGGCGAAGTACACATGCACCTTTTGTAAGAAGGATGGTCACCTAGTAGATTTTTGCTTCAGGCACGCCAAGATCACTCGGTGTGAGCGTGTTGCTGCTCTTAGGGGTATTCAGGGTCATCCCCAGACTTTGAGTGCTCCTAAGGCACACACTTCTTCTAGACAGGTTAGAGAGTCGCCTGTTTTTGGGTAGCGTCCAGGACTCGGTTTTCATGCTGGTTCTTCGAGTTTTAGTCTTGGAGCTGTTCGTAGTCAGTCTTTCCGCCGTCCTTTTGATATTCCTCGTTTTTCCCATCGAGATAGATATCAGCGGCGTGAGGTGTTTTCTGGTAGGAGATTTAGGAAGCCTCACTGGGTGGCTCGGCTTTTGCACCACGGCGTGCCAACCGCTTTTGACTCCTAGATTATCTACGAGTTGCTCCTAATCATGTGAGAGTTGAGCGTCGAGAGAGACACTCGAGTCCGCCTTCTTCGTGGATCGGTACTGAGGCGTCGTGTGGTTGATATTGGGTTCCCAAGTCTTCACTCTATCCCAAGATCTTGAGTCATCTCTCTCTTGTGTCTTGATCGGTTCGCTCGGATGGGGAAGGAGATGTTTGGATTGTCGACTCGGTTGTTCTCGTCATATGACCGGAGATTCTCGATGGTTCTCTTCCTAGTCCGAGCCCCGTGATGAGTTGATCACTTTCGGGATGCTTCTTGAGTAGAGTCATAGCTAAAGGTACCATCTGCATTAACCAAAATTTCATTCTTAAAGATGTTGCCTTAGTAAGTAAGTGCAATACAATCGCTCTCTGTTTCTCGACTTATTGATGACTCTTTCGAGGTAAGCTTCAAGAGTAATGCTGTAGAATCCTTGATTCATCGGGAGGGTTAGTTTTGGGATTTCTAGATTTGGGAGAGTCTTTCGTGCTGATTTTTCCGCTTCTTCCGAGACTCTCTTCGATGTTTGATTGCTTCGAGTCCCGTGATCTCTCCTTCGCATAGGAGACTTGGTCACATTGGTTTTGATCATTTGACCGAGTTAGCGACCACGATCTCATTCGGGTTTGCCCAAACTCAAGATGGTCAAAGACTTAGTTTGCTCTCCTTGCCGACATGGCAAGATGGTTCTTGCTTCTCATCCTCCCGTGACCGTAGTGATGACTGATGCACCAGACAGCTTTTACATATGGACCTTTGTTGGTCCAACTAGAGTGCGATCGGCAGGAGGGAAGTGGTATGTTCTTGTCATCGTTGATGATTTTCTAGATTCTCTTGGGTATTCTTCATGGCCTCGAAGGATGAGACTTTTCTCACTTCAGGGGTTTGGTCAAGAGGTTGTCTATTGAGCTCCTGGTGCATTACGAGCTATCTGCAGTGATAATGGCACGGAGTTCAAGAATTCCTACTTTGAGAGTTTTTGTGTGGAGTCCGGTTTAGAGCATCGCTTCTCTTCTCCCTACCCCTCGTGAGAATGGCATAGTGGAAAGGAAGAACAGGACCACGTTGAGATGGCTAGAACGATGCTAGATGAGTACAAGACTCCTAGGAAGTTTTGGGCTAAGGCTATAGCTCTTGCTTGCCATGTTTCTAATCGCGTGTTTTGAGAGCACATTTGCATCGCACTTCTTATGAGTTGAGGTATGGGCGAAAGCCCAGGTGTGTCTCATTTTCGCGTTTTGGTTGCAAGTGTTTTATCTTGAAGTCCGTAACCTAGATAAGTTTGAGTCTCGCTCTTCCGATGGTATCTTTCTAGGTTACTCGTCTTCTTCTCGTAGCTATAGGTGCAGGAGTGTTGATGCACATAGGATCATAGAGACCGTGATGTGACCTTTGATGAGGCTAGCCAGAGCTAGACACGATGTTTGAGCTCTTCTTATCCCTCCGAGACCATCTTTGAAGAAGATGAGGATGATGGAAATGATGGTGTTCCACCGGATCCAGTCCCCTCTCCACCTGAGGTGCCTCCTGTTTCCATTCCTGCACCTCAGGGGGACCAGCCCTTGCCTTCCGACTCTCCTTGGTGAGTGGCTCTGTTCCTACCTCTTCTTCAAGAGGTAGAGGCTACTCATTCTTGGACCTCCCGTCATATTCAGAGACGTCATCCTCCTGATCAGATGATTGGCGATTTGTTCGAGCGTGTCACCCGCTCAAGAACGGGTCTGTCCTCTTTCTGCCTCCACTCTGCTTTCGTTGCCTCCTTTGAGCCGAAGGATGTTTCTCATGCATTATCCGATGAGTCGTGGATTAATGCTATGCATGAGAACTTGAAAACTTTGAGAGGAACAAGGTATGGCACTTGTCGAGCCTCCATCCGGTCATAATGTCATTGGGACCAAGTGGGTGTTCAAAACAAGCAGAGTGAGGATGGGGTTGTAATTAGAAACAAGGCTAGACTAGTTGCACAGGGCTTTTCTCGGGTTGAGGTCTTGACTTTGAGGAGACCTTTGCTCCTGTAGCTAGGCTAGAGGCTATCCGAATCTCGCTTGCATTTTCTCATCCAAAGGCTTCAAGCTTTATCAAATGGATGTCAAGAGTGCATTCCTCAATGGCTATATTGAGGAAGAGGTTTATGTCAGCAACCTCCGTGATTCGAGAACCCCAAGTTTCGAATCATGTATACAAGCTTTCCAAAGCTCAGATGGACTCAAGCAGCCCCCGAGCATGGTATGAGAGGCTCAAGTCTTATCTTCTCACCATGACTTTAAAATGGGCATAGTAGACAAAACTCATTCATCGACACCATGAGTCTCATTTTCTTCTTGTCGGTTTATGTGGACGATATCATTTTGGTGGCTCGTCTCATTCTCTTGTCTCTCGGTTTTACGATGTGATGAGTCTGAGTTTGAGATGAGTATGATGGACGAGTTGAGCTACTTTCTTGGCTTCCAAATCAAGCGGACTCGGAGGGTACTTTCTTGCATCAAGGCAAATATACCCGTGACCTCTGAGGTGCTTCGACATGTCGATGGGAAGCGGTGATGACTCCTATAGCCACCACTTCGTTCTCGAGCCCGATGAGGATGGTGAGCCTGCGATCAAAAGGAGTTTGAGCATGATCGGCTCCTCTTGTACCTCACCGCCTCGAGGCCGGACATACATTTCATTTGTGTCCAGGCGCTCGATTTCAAGCTTCTCCTCGCGCCTCTCACCGCCAGCGGTCAAGCGCATCTTGGTACCTTCGTGCTACCACCGATTATGGTATTTGGTACTCTTCTTCTTCTTGTCTATCTCTTAGAGCCTTTTCCGATGCCGACTTTCTTTGGTCAGGGTTAGATAGGAAGAGCACTTCGGCACTTGCCAATTCATTGGCACTTCTCTTGTTTCTTGGTCATCTAGGAAGCGATCCGAGTTGCATGATCCACTTTGAGGTCGAGTATGTTGTCGCACCGATTGTTGTAGCCGTGTTCTCTGGATGAGATCGACCTTGCGGGACTTTGGGTTAGTGATAGAGAGTGTGCCACTTTTCTGTGACAACACTTCAGCTATTTGCAATGCTAAAAACCCAGTGCAAAATTCCCGGACCATGCATATTGATATTAGATATCACTTCCTTAGAGACCATGTGGAGAAGGGAGATATCGCGCTCAGTTCATAGAGAGTGACCTTGATTAGCGATATCTTTACCAAGCCTTTGGATAGCTCCGTTTGTTGCCTTGAGGAGTGAGCTTGGAGTCGTGAGCCCTTACGGCTTTTCGTGAGGGGGAGCCGGTTTGTATATTATGTACTATATATTTTCTTTCAAGATTTCCTTTCTTCTTACGGGTGACTTTGGGCTTGTTTTCTTAAGTTGAGTTCACTCACTTAGACTTCGGCATGCCTCGCATGGACCTCTTATCTTGTGCTTTAGGTTACTATCATGCGTGATTAGTGTTCTCTCTTCTCTCTAGGTTGAGTTCCCTCACGCCTTTTAAGTCTAGCGGGTTTTGGACCTCCGGATAGACAGTGCATGTGCACTCCTTAGTTGGGATCTAGAGTCAACTTCCTATGTCACCATTTGGGAAGAGCGAGTCTAAGTCGTAGTGAGTTTCTTATATCTTTTCTATGCTCTATAGCCATCCAGTTTTGCAGTTTCTCGATCTCTTCTCCTCATTCTATTTTTCTGGTTATTATTGAGTTCATTCGGGTTTTCTTTTTGCCTAATCTTTATAATAACCCAATTTTAACCAGTTTTGAGCTTAAAATTGATTCAATTGTTGAGGGGGAGTTTGGGAATCTGTTCATGCATTGCATTTAGACTGCATTTTTCGTTTTATGAGCTTTGTCTATTATGCATTTGACTCAATCTTCGTGAAATACATCATGCTATATCTTTCGAAGAAAATCACTAGCTTAGATATGTCAAGTTCATTTATCAAGCTAATGTTCATTGAAATCTGAAAAACTTAAAAGCTTTAAATGAAAACTTGATGAAACATGTTGCTTTTACTTACTAAGTTTCTTCTCTAAGAGCTTTTACCATGAATTGTGAAATTTTGGAATTCTCTAGAGTCCCTATAGCAACTTGGGTGAAATTTGCTTGATCCATATTTGAGTCCTTCAGAATTGCTTATATGTGCTAAACTGAAAATTAAAAAAAAAATGACTCTTTTGTGCAAAATTGATCTCAGCACTTTATATTCTCGAGACTGCCTCCCATTGCATTTGGGATGAACTTGGAATATATTGTGTATGACCAAGATCATTCTCTTAAGAGTTACTCTTGAGATGATCGAAAATGGCTTGAGTCAATCAACAAAAAAAAATTGCAAATATCAAACACATAAGTGGGTAAAGAATGCAAATAATGTCAAACATTTGCACCCTGCTATGTTTTTCAAGTCTTAAAGAAAATTTGCATAAATTGAAAAATGGGCTCGAAGGACCTTATATGCACTTCAAAATTCCCCAAAGTGTTGAGTAGGTTGAACTCTAGGTTTTCCATTTGATCCTGGGTGGTTTTGCTTCTAGTTTTGAAACTTTGCTAAGTTTTGCACTTGTCAAATCTTGCTAAAAATGATACATTTTCAAAACTTAAACTTATGAGCAAAATTTGTTATTTGCACTTGGACATGTCTTAGTTTGGTCATAATCTGAGATTAATAAGCTTGGTGTCATATCTTGTCATTATGATCATTTGGATAATCTTCAAAGCTCCTTTAGGTTGCATTTCATGCATACATAAAGAGGAGAAAATTCTTTTTGATGCCTATATTGCCAAAAGGGGAGAAAATGTAGAAAAGGCATCATTTAAAATGTAGAAAAGGAGGAGATAAAAATGTGAAAGCTTGTTGGTTCTTATGGATCATAATATCATTTGACACTTATGATTGGTTTTTAGAGCTTTTGTTGAAAACTTGCTCTTTTCATGGTCTTGCTCTAAATTCTTTCTGCCAACTTGGTCATAATTTTATATCTTTCTCTCTGGACCAAGTTTGGCTTTGCAATCAAATTGCTTTCTTCTTCTCTCATTCAAACTCAAATTTATGCTTTTTGTGTGGTTTGTCAATATACTCATCAAGGGGGAGATTGAAGGACCATGTGGAGGTCCATCCATGTTTGTGATGAGTATTTGACTTTATTTGAGCAAGGTGTGCTCAAGTTTGAGTTTCATTTGGATTGTTTTTCGAGCTAGAGCAATTTGAGTTACTGGTTGGAGACCACCGTCCGACCAGTGGTCAGTCGTCCGACCGAGAGGTCTTGGCTTTGGTGGTCGGAGACGGTCGTCCGACCCCGAGTGGTCGTCTTTGGTTGGTCGGAGACCACTTGTCCGACCCAGAGGTGCAGGGTGTGGTGGTCGGAGACCGGTTGTCCGACCAGTGGTCGTCTCTCGTTGGTCGGAGACTAGTGGTCGACCTCAAGTGGTCGGAATGAAGACCGATGGTCGGACCATGGGTGGTCGGAATGAAGACCGATGGTCGCACCATGGTTGGTCGGGATGGAGACCGTGGTCGCACCATGGTTTGTCGGGATGGAGATCGGTGGTCGGACCACGTGTGGTCGGGGTTTATCTTTGTCGGCGTAGTGTATATCTTTCGTTGAGATGGATATGTGTTGTTGGACATTGCTATGTGATGTGGTTTCCTTGTCTATAATGGTTGCGGGACTTTGGAGCTAGGTCATGGTGAGGCGAAGGGGATCGAGACTAGGCCGAGAGCCGAGGTCCGGATGATCAAGGTGTCGCCAAAGATGACCGAGGCCGTGGAGTAGCCGCAAGCCGAGAAGACAAAGGAATGGATGAGATGCTAACTTGGAGCTGCTCGATCAAGGAGGACCGTTGGATCGCGGTCGAAGATAGAGTAGCGGGTCAAGTTAGTGTGAGTTGAAAGCGTGCAAAACCCGTTGGGTTGTTGGGTTTGGTGAGCCCATGCATAGCTTTGTGAGTGGGTAAAATCTCACCCTTGATGGAGTGCTCTAGGGTTTAGAGGCTCATCCAAGGGTGGTAGGTGTTCCAAGCCCGCTATGAATAGACAGGAGAGGGGTGTCTCCTTGGGGTGAGCGGTGAGGAAAGTCTACGTGAGTAGTTGAGAGTTGTTGAGAGTGATGTGTAAGGATCAAATCCTGGCTCTTGGATGGTGGCTTAGGATTGAAGCAGGACATCCAAAGGTGGGAATTGATCCCAGGTCACTATAAATAGAGGGGTAGGGGCAGCCTCCCCTCTTTGAAGGTTTTGAAGGTTCTGAGGTTTTTGCTGCTCATTTGAGCTTTGCCCACTTTGTTGTGAGGCTTTGTAAACCTCCCTTCCAGAAATGAAATGTTCTTCATTTCTATTCCTGTTTCATTTCTCTTACGTATTTACATTACGCACTTAAATTCTGTTATCTAAATTTCGCATTTACTTACTTGCAATTTACCTTACGTAATTTGGATTTGCCTCATCTCCTTCTACATGCTATTGAGTCTTTGTTGAAATTCATGATTGATGAACTCTTCTCTGGATTCGGTGCTTTCAATCTTTTAGGCAATCCTTACGTTCTTGTTGCAAGTTGTAAATCATGTGTTCTTAAAGTGCGTAAGCGTGTGACTTGCGCTTCTTTAGTCTTGATTGGCTTCGTTCTTGTTGCCAAGGATGAAAGATTGCTGGATGAATCTTCTATAGATCATATCCCAATCATCTAGGAAATCTACAACCTCTTCTATTCAGTTTTGCAAGAAACCAATTTACGTGCCTAGTTTTGAGATAGTGTTTCTATTTGTTTGAAGGGTTGTTTCTTCGTGTACTTACTTGCTATGATTTGTGGAGAGTCATCCAAAGGATTTCGACCATCAACTCCAGCAGCAAGTTAGGGTGAAGTCCGTGTTCGTGACTGCTTTTTGGTGTTGCATTTGTTAAACTGAAAAGGACGGAACCTTGGTATTAATTCCTTCGATTGTTGATTGAAATAGGTTCTGACATCCTTTGGGAGGTGCACACCAATTTTCACTTTTTGGATCACCGATCAAAAGTTACATCGATTTACTTTTGAGATCGTGCTGATTTTATCGCTCACCAACACTATTCACTGAAAGATTTGCTCATCCGACCACTTGGTCGGGAGTCTGCTTCATCCGGTCGAAGTACTGCTTCATCCAACCACTATTCACCAGAGTACTGTTCATTCGGCCACTTCGGGTCGGGAGTACTGTTCATCCGACCACTTCAGGTCGGGAGTACTGTTCATCCGACCGATCTTTGGTCGAAGTCTTATTCACCCTAACACTATTCATTCCGAGTACTGTTCATCCGACCTCTGTAGGTCGGGGGTACTGTTCATCCGACCAGAAATACCCGACCAGTGCAGTTTCTTTCTGGTCTTTTGGTGGTTTGAATTTTAGGGGGAGAGTTTATTCAAAAATTTTATTTGGTCCTATTCACCCCCCTCTAGTCGCCTTTTTCGATCTTTCAACTACGTAATTTAAAGCTTGTTGCTTAATCTTGCGTTCTGTCGGCTTGGATGGGTCGATCAGATAATTCTTTATTTGCGTCCTCCAATCAACAATGTCTATGCACATAACAGCTTTATCTACTAGTTCGGTTACCTGATATCGGCCAAAATCTTTGTACCCTGATGCCTGTTGAGCTAGCGCGTTAGCTCTATCATTCGATTCTCGAGGGATATGACCGATAGAAAATGATGTAAACGAGCCGATAATCTTGAAGCATTGTTCTAAATATTTCAGCAGTATTTCGTCTCGACATTGGTATTCTCCTTTTATTTGCTGTACAATCAACATGGAATCCCCGTATGCCTCAACAGAACTTACTCCGATGTTTTCTAACAATTGAAAGCCTTTGAGCAATGCTTCATACTCTGCCTGATTGTTTGAGCATCGACTGTTTAATCGAAATGTAAATTCAAAATTATACCCTTTGGGTGATATGAGTTCAATACCGATTCTATCACATTCTCTGCACACCGACCCGTCAAAAAACAATTGCCAAGGGGCTACATATACCAAGTCGACAGCAGTATCATGCCCTGTTATAAAATCAGCCAGAACTTGTCCCTTAACTGCTTTAGCCGATTCGTAAATCAGGTCGAACTCTACTAAGGCATAAGCCCATTTGCCAAGTCAACCTCGCAAAATTGGAGCTGATAACATATATTTTATAACATCGGTTTTACAGACCACTTTACAAGCCGATGCTAAAATATAATGTCTTAGCTTTGTACATGAGAAATATAAAGACAAACACAATTTCTCAATGAAAGGGTACCTGACTTCAGCATCAAGTAAGCGTCGGCTTAAATAAAAGATAACTCTTTCCTTACCATCGACTTCTTGTGCTAAAACAACTCCGATAGTTTCCTCTTCAGCCGATATATAACCTGAAAGGAATCCCTTTTCGCGATGCAGCCAAAATCTGAGGATTAGCTAGATATTTTTTGACGTCATCAAAAGCCTTTTGCTGATCGATTCCCCACACGAATTCTTAATTATCCTTTAATTTTAACAGTGGGGTAAAAGCACGAATCCGACCGGAAAGGTTTGAGATAAACCTTCGGAGATAGTTAATCTTGCCGATCAACTTTTGTAGTTCGTTTTTGCATGTTGGCGGCATTGTTTCAACTATGGCTTTCACCCTTGCTTGATTGACTTCAATACCTCTTTCATGTACCATGAAGCCCAAAAATTGCCCAGCCGACACGCCAAACACACATTTGAAAGGATTCATCTTTAAGCCATGCGATCTTATATTCTGAAAAACTTTTTCTAAATCGGCCAAATGTTGCAAGTCATCAGCAGATTTTACTACAACATCATCGATATATATTTTGACAATATGACCGATTAAGTCATGAAAAATCAAATTCATGGCTCGCTGGTATGTTGCCCCAGCGTTCTTCAAACCGAAAGTCATAACCGTCCACTCGAATAAACCTATGGCACCAGGACATCTAAAAGCTGTTTTTGGTATATCGGCTTCTGCCATGAATATCTGATTGTATCCGGCATTTCTGTCCAAAAAACTTATGATTTTATTCCCTGATGCAGCATCGATAAGCATATCGGCTATGGGCATCGGGTATTCATCTTTTGGCGTCGCCTTATTCAAATCTCTAAAGTCGACACACAACCGAAGGTTTCCGTTTTTCTTCATGACTGGAACAATGTTGGAAACCCATTCCGCATATCGGCAAGGTCTAATAAATTTTGCCTCCAACAATCGTTCTATTTCCTCTTTTATAACATTATACAGGGTCGGATTAAAACGTCTAGGGTACTGTTTAAACGGTCGATATCCTAGTTTAATAGGTAGCCGATGTTCTACCAACTGTCGGCTTAAACCAGGCATCTCGTGATACTCCCAAGCAAAACAATCTTTATAATTTCTAAGGATTTTGATCAATCTTTCTTTGTATTTTACATCTAATTTTGCGCTAATAAAAGCTGGTCTTTTCCTATCACCACTACCTATATCGACCTCTTCAAGAAGATCAGTGGACGTGAAGCCTTGACTCAACTTTTCAATCTCTTGAAAATCTTCTATGGCCTCATAGCTATCTGTTATTTGCCGATAGCTTTGCATTTTATCTTGTAACGCCTTCATTGTTTTTCTTGTCCCCATCGGCGCAATACTTCATTTGTCCGATCAAACGTGCCCGGCTTGACACTGATCGGCATAAGTCCTAACTTACTCACGCAGATGAAGTCACAGTCATCCAGCGTTTTTCCAAATATACATCCAGCTTCTTTCTGTTGCCAATTCGCATCAGAACTGGCCATGGCAATATGAGCCGATGTGTCGGTTGTGACAACTTCAACTTCCCCTCCATTCCATTGAACAAGCGCTTGATGCATAGTCGACGGAATTCCGCAGTTGGCGTGAATCCAATCTCGACCAATGAAACATCGTAATTTCCTTTGGCGTCAATGACAAAGAATGCGGTCGGCAAAGTTTTACTGCCGACAGTCAATTCTGTAACCATAACGCATTTAGCCTCTGTGGGATCGTCTGTGAAGTCGTTTAAAACCATATTAGTTTTAATCAAGTCTTCATCGGAATTACCCAATTTCTTGCAGGTCATATACGGCATTAGATTTATTGTAGCTCCACCGTCTACCAGCATCCTTGATATCGGCTTGCCATTTTGAAGGACCATGTGGAGGTCCATCCATGTTTGTGATGAGTATTTGACTTTATTTGAGCAAGGTGTGCTCAAGTTTGAGTTTGATTTCGATTGATTTTCAAAATGAAGCAATTTGAGTTGTCTCTGCAAGGAGTGGCAGTACCGGTCGTATGGATGCGGTAGTGATGAGTTGGATGGTTTATTGCACATCTTTGTGGGCATTGCTATGTGAGGAGTTTCCTTGTCTTTGATTGTTGCAGGGCGACGGTGCTAGGTCATGGTGAGGCGAAGGATGACCGGGACTAGGCGAGTGTAAGGCCCCCATTCTTGATAAATGAATACCAAAAATGGATACCATGTGCATACAGTACTAGTCCCATGATCAGTAGCTAGTACGCACAAACACAAATTGATATCACAGTCATACACAAACTTTATTTCACAGCGGAAGTAAGATTATATATTATTTTTACAATACCAAAAGTAAAACTGCAGTGGAGACAACTTCTTGTAGTATGCCTTTTTAACCCATTGTTCCATAGGCAACTGACAAGAGAAAATCCTTAGATAAATTCATCGTTAAATTCCCCGTATCCTGCATCAACGTAAGAATCGCGTCGGAAATCTGCTTTTCACCTAAAAACATCAACATTGGCAAGTTGAGTACTTACGCATTCGCAAGACTTATGCAAATCCTAAAATACATGCAGCCATTCCAATGAAAGGCTATTAAGGTTAATTTGCATAAAGCTGGTTTGAAATGTAAATACAGAATAATAGATTACAAAATGGAATTTAAATAAAAGCAATTTAATATTGAAAGTGATAGATTGTAAGCATCAATAAATCACGAATGTTTGGGTATACTGATCATACTCAAAATCATTTCCTTCCGCACACAGCGGAAATGACCAACACGTGGTAGAAACCACTTTTTATGAAAATAAGCAAAGCGCTAACTATGTGATGACTTTACAAGTGTCCATGATCATGACGCGCTAATCGATTAGTTTTACACTCTGCAGAGGTATACAGCTTTCCCCACAAGACATGAATGACTCTTTGAGCAATCGATATTTGCACACTGCCTTTGGTGTGCCGCAGAGAGTCATGTTATAATTGTTACATTATTTAAACCTAACTTTGCACCAGCACGGTGACGATAAACCCATTCTGTGGTGTAAGAACTCAGAGCATAGAAATGATGGAACTACCCACAGTATGGTGTACACCGTTATATTGGTAGACGTTTAATCCATGATCACCTCGGTGTGGGCGTCCGTCGAGCAATTCATTAAGAAACATTTCGTACTACTCCGCCTTCCAAGTGCAAAGCTAGTTTTAAACAACTTAATAAGTTAGAGCTGTCCCATACCAAAGACTTGTGGTTGTATGAATATTCTTGGCACGAAAACAACTCATAGTTCGGTCCTTAATCCGACACGGGCAATAATCTCCACCCTACACTACGTGCAAAGACATGCACAACCGGCTATTGCCAATAATTGCCCGCATCTAAACCATAGTTTTATTTTCATTTTCCAACCAAATACCAACCACAAAAATGGTCATACCCATTTAAATGCCATATCCAAAGTCTTTGATCGTGTCACAGTTTTATGTTCATTTAAGCTTGGCTAAGCATGTCACTAAATGTGAGTAACCCAGATTGATATTAAATAATGTCTAAGCTGTTCTAGGGTTTTCAAGGTTCTCAATTTCCTACTTATCAAGGAAGTTCTATAAGTCTACTGGTACAATCACCATTTCCTGAAATATAGCAGACTTTAACAAAATAAAGTATGCAGTAAGACATTTAATGAAAACATTTATAAAACTGGGATCAATATGATCAAGGGTTTTGCTTGCCTTGTTGAGTGTCCTCGACTTCGAACTCCTGGTCGTCGAATACACCGTTTCGCTTGATTCTACGTCGTATGGCGACATATAGTAAATACCAAATTTCAATAAGGCCAAAAAGAAATCAGATGGAAATATTCAAATAAAATGATTTCATAATTTCAGGAATGGTTACTTGAGTTATTTGTTTTCTTTTGCAATTTAAAGATTTGATTTATTTAAACCATTATTGCATTAGTTACTACCCATTTTATAACTTAAATTTTTCTTACAACACACCCTAAGTATTTTTACATATTATGGTTCCTGATATTACAAGGATTCTAATGAAATTTATTTTACTAAATTTGGAGGTTATTTGCAAAATTTTCATGAATGGTATATTTCTAACCTTTCTTTTGAATTTGAATTCGAATTTCAAATAAAATTCAATTCTGAAATATTTTTGCATATTCTGAATCTACTGAATTTTATATGAATTTATAAATTTATTTCATCAAATTTGGTTAAATGATTCAAAAGTTATAGCTAAATGAATATCTAGGTTTTGAATAAACACTGAAAAATCAGAAAATTGCCGAAAATGGAAAATACGCTTTCGTTACGAAAACGCGCTTTCCATTTCTGGCGGAACCATGTTGGCGCCAGAGCCGGGCCCATCGGTCGGCGATCGATGCGCGCTTGCCTTGCCCTTCGACGCTGCCAGGTCCACGCGCTATCGCTATGGCGAGGTCGACAAAGAGGACGACGGCGATGACTTCGCGCATGTGCAAGAGATCGACCGACGGGCCCATCGTCGGCCCGACGCGACGCCGAGCCCAGCGCAAGCAATGACAACCGAGGCACACAAGGCGGCGATCGACGCCAAGCATGAGATCGACAGTCGGGCTCATTGGTCGGCGCGCTGCTCGGCGCTTTAAGCGAAGCGGTGACAGTCGGGCCCGCTTAGCGGTGACCAGGCGAGGCCGCGGCCGAAACTTCGCCGACGGCGAACCGAGCCGGGCCGTGAATCGATTCCACGAGGCACCAAGAGCAAGGCGCACCTTTGGGTGGCGGGCGGTGACCGAGGTGGTCGGGAAGGCGGTCGGCACCGGCGGGGCGGAACTCCGCGGCGGTCGATTTAACACGCAAACGGCTATCCTAGGCTTGAAGATCACCACTACGAGCATCGGTGAGCTTCAAGGATTCCATTTCTGGGTTTAGATCAAAGAATGGATGGCGGAGGAAGGTTCTCACCGTCTTGTGATGGCGGCGGAAGAAGAACACGGCGGAGGAGCTCGCCGGGGAAGAAAGGGCTTTAGAGGCTTGGGACGAGTTCCTGGAGGCTCAAGGAAGCTTCGGGTCGAAGGAATTGGGTTGGAACGGACTGAGGCGGAAGATTTGAAGTTTTGCCCTCTTTGCGGTTTTTGCCGTCGCCGGGGAAGAAAGCCAAAGCAACGGCGGAATGGGTTTCTCAGGAGGCGAACTGGGCCGGCTGCGACGCGAGGAGAGGGGTTTATATAGGGAGAGGAAGGCGGTTTGGGCGCGGGTGAGAGAAAAACCGAGACGGTCGTCTCTGCGCGGGAGAGAGCCAGAGAGAGGGGAAGAAGAACACGGCTGGGAGGCTGACACACGGGGGCCAGATGGCGGTGACTGTCGGCTGAGTTGGCTCGCTGACAGCCCGGGCCCACATGTCAGCGACGGCAAGAAAATAACTCTGGAGAAGGCTCACGACCGAACGGGATTTCAACGGAAATTTCGACTGTCAAAAGAGCACGAAATTTTATACAAATTTTACCAGAAGTCGGCTAGATAATTGCCATACTCCAGTAAAATTTTAGCTATTTTATGATGCATGCATATTTTTATAAAATTCTGACATTGCAACAGTTGCTGCATTGCCCATTCGGTTTTTCTTTTAATTTGCGATATACACGAAGTTATTATTTTACAAAACTTTTTATGGTAGTTTGACATGATATTATACATCTTCTGTAAAAATTACAGACTTTAATTATTATTATTTAAATTTTAAAAATTCTGACATTACTGTTTTCCAGATTATTTATTCACAGTTTTTGAATTTTTAAAATTATAAAATGAATTAATAAATTCTTGATATTTTTACTGAAGGTTGATACTGTTTTTATGTCGGCAATATAAAAATTTTGGGTCAGGATGACTTACAGATATTTTTACCAAATTGTTTTACCATTTTACCCTGAGATATTTACTCATGATTATCTTTGATTAATTAATATTTTTATAAATCCAGGTTGCCCACCGCCTTAAGCAAGCTGAGGATAACCCTCAGATATTTATTGTGGCTTTGGTAAATTTTTGTTGAATTAACATTTTTACTTTTTACCATTTTCTATTTACCATATTCTTTGTTTCACTTTCTTGCATTAAAGAAAAGCCAAAAGAATATCCAGAAAATCCAGGAAATTCAGAAATTTCGAAAATAATACACAAAGATTTTATTTCATTTTCTTTATTTTATGATTTTGAGGTCATATTCTGAGGAGGCGTGAGGTCAGACGGTTGGGAGATCGCGGAAGATGATCGGAGGCAGTCCGCAAGTCAAGAAGACAAGGAAAGGAGTTGATGCTAGCTAGATGCCGTGGATCAATGAGGGCTGTCGGATTGAGGTCTAGTTGATAGGTTAGCGGGTCTAGGTAGTATGCTTTGAAAACCGTGCAAGAAAACCCGGTATGTGTGTGGGTTTTGGGTTAGCCCTTGCATGGCTGTGTGTGTGGGTTAATCCTAGCCCTTAGATGAGTGCTCTAGGGTTGAGGACTCATCCAAGGGTGGTAGGTGGCCCAAGAGTAGTATAAATAGGGGTGGAGGGTAGCCTCCTTCCCTTGAAGGTGTTGAGGTTTTGATGCTCATTTGAGCTTTGCCCACATGAATGTGAGGCTTTGTAACCTCCTTCCAGAAATGAAAGTTTTATCCATCCACCTCTGAATTTATTTTATGCGTTTACATTATGTCTTTACTTTACGCAATTTAAATTCAAGATTTACTTTCCCGCAATTACATTCCGTAATTTACTTTCAAGTAATTTGGATTTGCCTCCTCCTTCTAAATGCTGCTGATCTTGGATGTTTTGAGTGTGTTCATATGGTTTTACATCTCTTTTGCACTCTTGGATTGAGTAGAGAACATCTTTTCTTTCAAGTTCCAACTTTGTTCGAACTTGTTCTTCACAAGACGATCAGTGTTTGATTTTTGTAAAAATATATAAAAATCCTTTTTGAGTGATTCTTGTTGGAGGAGGTGCGGGACTCTGATATACACCTGCATAAACATTTTGGAGTTCACTTGTTGCACCGTTTGGGCGCCATGAGGTGAAAACCGAGCCCCAAACTTTCTGCTCGAAGTTCTTAAGCATACTGTGTTCTTAGATTTTTCCTGTTTTTTCTGTAAGGCTTTTTGACGATAAATTTGGTGGAGTTCTTCACGACTCTGATGCTCATAGGGAGAAAAATTCTCAGAATTTTGTGAGCTGCAGAAACTCACCAACCTCCTGTGAAAATTGAGGACAAGTTCTGGAAATTCTGCTTTTGCTTTTCTGAAAGTGACTTTTGTGATTTGAATTGATGTCCTTTCTAAAAGCAAGAGTTTGAATTGATTCCTCTTTATCTTGGACACTAGACAACCAGGATTGTGACTCAAAAATCCCCACATATTTTATGGTACTTATCCATGCAAGCTTGGGGTACACATAGTTGTCTAGTTTTTCACAATTTCCTTTGAGCGATCTTGTCGAGGTTTTTGTTGGAGTATTTTGGGGGAATTTTTATTTGCGACCATTCACCCCCCTCTGTTCGCCATCTCGGTCCTTCAATTGGTATCAGAGTCGGTTCTGCTCTTTCTAGATCTTGACTGGTCTCAAGAGCCATGGCGACGGACAAATATTCCACCAAACCTCCCATCTTTAATGGAGTTGATTTTCCTTTTGGAAGTCCGGATGGAGTCATACATCACGCCTGGGCTACGATATGGCGAAGGTGAAACTCCGTATGAGGTTCCTGGCGATGAAAATGTCACGGCCATCAATATGGTTGACGTTGAGGTGAATGCTAAGGCAAGGAACATTCTCATCTGAGGTCTTAGCCATGATGAGTATGATAGGATTTCTCACCTTCACTCCGCTCACGAGATTTGGGTAACCCTCGATGCTTACCATGAGGGCTCTACTCAAATCAAGACTGTGAGGCAGGACCAGTTCAAGCGCGAGTACAACAAGTTTGATCAATGCGCTGGTGAGAGTCTCGACGAGTGTTTTGGTCGGTTTACAAAGATTTTGAGCGACCTCCGAGCAATTGGTTGCATATACCCTGACTCGAACAATGCTCGGCATTTCTTGACCGCACTCGACCTTCGGGTTTGGGAGATGAAGGTGACCACCATCAAGGACACCACCGACTTATCCACTCTGACTCTTGACAGGATTTATTCCCACCTCAAGACTCATGAGATCGATGTCGTCTCTCGGAAGACGAAATCTCAGTCGATGGCTTTGGTCACCGATCCCATTGGATCTTCTTCTTCTGATTCTTCTATTGGTTTCTCTCTTTCCGCCCTTTGCGAGCTAAGCGATGACCAAGCGGAAAAATTTCGAGAAAATGAGCTTGCTCTTCTCGCCGCAAGTTTTCTCATGCATACAAGAGGGTGAGAGAGAGGAAGAGAGGTGGCATGATCACCGCTTGAGTGTGGTGGCCCCAACCACATTCGGCGAACTATCCCAAGCCGGAGAAGGGCAAGAACGACATTGGCGGTTCGGGCAAGAACGACTACACCGACAAGAACCGCAACAAGAAGCCTCCGGTTCGTGAACCGGCGCACGAGAAGAAGTACCGCAACTTCTCCAAAAACAAGAAGCTCTTCCACCGCGTTCTCGCGCGCTTGACGACATCAACCTCTCCAACACGGAGACATGGAGCGACGAGGCGAGGATGATCCGCAAGAGAAGAAGGGCGGCGATGACTTCTCGGCATGTGCTTCATGGCCGACACCAACGACATCAGCGACTCCGAGCTCTCAATGACTCGGATGAGGTACCCTCCTATGACCAGCTCAACGAAGCTTTACGCAAATTAGGAAAATTTCATGCTAGAGCTAGAGCTAGGTGTACTGAGCTTGAGAAGGAAGTAGGTACCTTGGCTCGGAGTTAGCTTCACTTAGATCTTCTCCTCCCGAGTCACTGATGATTGCTTTTGTTTGATGCTATTCTTGTGGAGTTGGAGAACCTAAGGACCATACATGATAGTGTGCTTGCTGAACTTGATGGTCTTAGGTTGAAGAATGCTAGCACTAGTTCTATTGATGCTATTCTGTTGAGGCTAGTTTTCTTCATGCTCACTCCACTCCATCATGTGCTAATTGCCCTAAATTGCTTGCGAAATTGATGCCATGAGCGAACACCTTAGAAAGCTTTACGCTAGAAATGATGAACTTGAATTGCATGCTTCTAAGGACCCAATCGGCTCATGTGAGGGTCAGAAGCAACTAAAACTTGACAATGATGCTTTGAATGTCAAGTGTGATCAACTTGCTTAGGATTTACTAGTTAAGTCACAAACTGGTTGCTTGTTTGTGTGTTGGGGTTAAGGATGATGTGGATCAAATCCATGTCGAGCTTAAGAAGAAGTTAAAGATCAAACCCTTAGGATTAGAGATGCTCCTTGCGTTTCTTGTGAGGCTCTCAAGATTGAGGCAGCCGTGCTAAGGGAACAAAAAGCACGTCTTTGAGAGATCTTCTCTTCTGGTTCTTCTTCTTCCTCTCCTTCCCCTGTTCTTCTTGTGCTTCTTTCTTCCGAGATTGCCGTATCTTATGAGCACTCTCGAGAAGTTTGTTGGAGGCAAGAAGAAGCTCAATCTTATTCTAGACCAATCCAAGATTAGTAGATTCAATCAAGGTCTAGGATTTGATCCCTTGGAGCACGCTGGGGCGCATCCTCCCACCATTGTGCGCGGCTCCAAGAGTAGTGAGATTTGGTAGCTCCCAGAGTGAGCACCACCAAGTTTAGGTCTGCTGGGGTTGTCCATAGGACTTCTGACCAGAAGGGTGTTACTCCTATTGCTTCTGCCTCTAGCAAGGCGAAGTACACATGCACCTTCTGTAAGAAGGATGGTCACCTAGTAGATTTCTGCTTCAGACGTGCCAAGATCACTCGGCGTGAGCGTGTTGCTGCTCTTAGGGGTATTCAGGGTCATCCCCAGACTTTGAGTGCTCCTAAGACACACACTACTTCTAGACAGGTTAGAGAGTCGCCTGTTTTTGGGCAGCGTCCAGGACATGGTTTTCATGCTAGTTCTTCGAGTTTTAGTCCTGGAGCTGTTCGTAGTCAGTCTTTCCGCCGTCCTCTTGATATTCCTCGTTTTTCCCATCGAGGTAGATATCAGCGGCGTGAGGTGTTTTCCGGTAGGAGATCCAGGCAGCCTTACTGGGGTGGTCCGGCTTTTGTACCACGGCGTGCCAACCCAGTTTTGACTCCTAGATTATCTACCAGAGTTGCTCCTGATCGTGTGAGAGTTGAGCGTCAGAGAGACACTCGAGTCCAGTCTTCTTCTGTGGATAGTACTCTGAGGCGTCGAGTGGTTCAGTATTGGGTCCCCAAGTCTTCACTCTGTCCCAGTACTGAGTCATCTTTCCCTCTTGTGTCAATTCCTAGTGTCATGTCTATGCGATGATGCTTTTAAGTGCCTTTTGCCTTTCTCATGGCATGAGTCGCTTGAGGCTAGCTTGAGGATGTGATCATTGTCTAGTGGAGTGGTTTTGGGTCATCTTGTGGACTTGTCCTTTCTTAGTTCGATTCTTAGTCCATGAGTTGTCCTGAGGCATCATCTTCGCTGTACATAAGTAGTGGACCTCGTTTTTCCTCGAGGTACCCACTCACGGCAAGAGTTGAAAGTAAGTATGTTGGTCATGTTGATCTTTACTAATCTCATCTAGGATCGGTTTGTTGCTTTTCAATGTTGGCACTCGATGGGAATTCCGAGTTGGCCTTTGCGGCTTGTCTCTAGAGGATTGGATCTTCCTGCATAACCATCATGAGCATCATGCTAACCTGCATGTACTTTCAACTTTGTTTGCCTCGTGTCTCGCTCCACAAGTGTTGAGCTTCATGATATGACATTGGGGACTTCCACTTCCATGGTGAGCTATCTCATACCCTCATGTCGGTTATACTTGTGATCATCATTTTCATGACATGTTGTGATTGCTCTTGCTCCCATGTGTATTATATGTACTTTGCTAGGTCTTGGTAGTTTTTGTCTATCTTGTTTTGTGCCATAGCATGTTTTCCCCAACCATCTTTGTGCTTCACGTATTATATCCTAAATTCATGAGCTTTTTCCCAACATGTGATTTTCTTGTTTTTATCCTGTCCATGATATTGTTCATTTGGTATGAGCATTTGTATTAACTATGGGCACGTGCTATATATCATTTACTTTATTTTGTCATGAGTAGTATCTAGGTTATATAACCCTGATTTTCTATTATATCCATGATTAGCTTTGTTCAGACTTTGTGCTACATGTGAGTGCCTTTCATGAGATTAGGGTCATATGATCTAGCTGCCGCTGTATGACTTATATTGTTCATGATCACCTTTTATTGTCCTTCATGCTTATATGCTTCATACCTATTTTGCATGAGCTTGTGTTCTTCATTCATGGCATGTATTCATCATCATGCATAGAGTGTTGCCATAAGTAGCTTCCCATCTTTGTGTCCATGGTCACCATTTACTTTCATCTTTTGTGTCCTCATGACTTTTTGTTTGGTCTTCTTTTGGCCAGGCCTTTTCGTAGCATGTAAATATTGTTATTGAGACTATGGATAAATGGATCTTGATGTTGCTAATTGGTTTGTTTTATGCATGATCCTCTTTGGTTGTCTTCATTCATCTTGCTCATGTTATATCTAGTAGCATGTTGTTGTGCTTCATTGTGGTATTTCTTCATTTTCATGCTCATTGCCATGTTTAGGGTAGTATCTTGATCCATGTATTTCTAGGCTTGCACATGATCCCTGCTAGCATTTTGTTGCTGTGATGCACCTTGCTTAGCTTCTTCTGCCAGCATGACAGTGCTATGATGCACCTTGCTGTTCTTTATCATGTGGATATGTTTTCACTGTTGTATATGGATATATGGATCTTGATGCTATCCTTTGCTTGGTTGTGATACATGATCTTACATTACCTTCTGCATCATGTTCATGCTCTAGATGATCGTTTGCCATATTTTTCCTGTATCTTGTCCATTCGTGCCTAGGAACTGGATCTGCTAACTTGATTTGAAAGCATAGATTTGTTGGATGCATGTGTGTAGGCTTTCTGGTGAGGAGACCATCATCCTAGGAATATCTCTAAGTCTTCTTCCTCTGCTTTTTAGATCCACTTCAAGTCATTTGCCACTACTTGCTCTACACTGCAGTAGGTAAGTACCTCTGAAAATGTTGATGATAGTGATGGGTCTCTTAGGAGGTTGTGGTTCTTTTGTAGGTAGAGTTTGTGTCCTGTTTGTCTAGAGTCTTTTGGTTGGACTTCTAGCATAGTTAGGTTGCTTTTTACCTTGAGCCGTCTTGCTCCTTAGAGACCATGTGGTTTTAGATCTTATCTCTTTTCCTCTAGCTTTCTACCTATCTCTTGTGAGGTGAGAGTTTTAGAGTGTGCCTCAAGGGGAGTAGAGTGTGTTCAGGGGGATTTGAGCTTGGGTTTATGAGCCCTTACGGCCTTTCGTGAGGGGGAGCTGGTTTGTATATTATGTATTATATGTTTTCTTCTAGCTTTTCTTTTCTTCGTGTTTCTTCTGGGTGACTTTGGGCTTGTTTTCTTGAGTTGAGTTCACTCACTTAGACTTCTGGGATGCCTTCCATGGACCTCTTATCTTGTGCTTTAGGTTGCTATCATGCGTGATTAGCTGTTCTCTCTTCTCTCTAGGTTGAGTTCCCTCACGCCTTATAAGTCTAGCGGTATTGGGCCTCCCAGGTAGACAGGTCCATGTGCACTCCTTAGTTGGGATCTAGAGTCGCTTCCTATGTCATCATTGGGGAAGATAAGAGCGAGTCTAAGCCGTAGTGAGTCTCTTCTATCTTATCTATGCTCAATAGTCATCCAGTTTTGCAGTTTCTCGGCTTCTTCTCCTCATTCTGTTTTTGTGGTTGTTATTGAGTTCATTCGGGTTTTCTTTATGCCTAATCTTGATAATAACTCAACTTTAACCAGATTTGAGCTTAAAATTGATTCATTTGTTGAGGGGGAGTTTGGGAATCTGTTCATGCATTGCATTTAGACTGCATTTTCTGTTTTACGAGCTTTGTCTATTATGCAATTGATTTCTTCTTCATGCTATACACCATGCTACATCATTTGAAGAAAATCACTAGCTTAGATATGTCCAAGTTCATTTAACTTGCTAAGCTTAAAAATGAAATAAACCTTAAATGAAAAACTTGATGAAACTTGTTGCTTTTACTTGCTAGGTTTCTTCTCTAGAGGTTTGTGCCATAATTTGAGAAATTTAGGAGTTCTCTAGAGTCCCTATAGCAACTTGGGTGAAACTAGTTTGATCCATGCTAGAGTCCTTCAATTGCTCATGAATCATTGTGCAAAAAAAAACAAAATGAAAATTAAACAAAATTGACTCTTCTTGTGCACATATGACTCAACACCTTGCATTCACAAGACCGCTTCCCATTGCACTTGGGATGAACTTGGAATACATCGTGTTTGACCTAGACCATCCTCTTAAGAGTTCATCTTGAGATGGTCGTATACGGCTTGAGTCAATTGGTTGTCAAAAGAAAATGCAAATAAATTAAAAACAAAGACATATGTGGGTAAAGAATGCAAATAATGTCAAACATTTGCACCCCGCTATGTCTTATATGATGATAAATCAAAATTTGCATTAAGTGATAAATGAGCCCGAAGGACCTTGTATGCTCTTCTAGATTCCCCAAAGTGTTGAGTAGGTTGAACTCTAGGTTTTCCTTTTGATCCTTAGAGTGGCTATTCTTCTATTTTTGAAACTAAAGCTAAGTGTTGCACTTGTCTAATCTTGCTAAAAATGAAATATTCAAAACTAAGCTCGTATTTGCACTTGGACATGTCTTAGTTTAGTCATCTTCTGAAATTGACAAGCTTGGTGTAATATCCTTCCATTTTGATCAATTGGATAATCTTCAAAGCTCTTTCGATTGCATTTCATACATACATAAAAAAAATTGATGCCTATATTGCCAAAAGGGGGAGAAAATGTAGAAAAGGCATCACTAAAATGATAAAAATGTAAATGCTTATTTGGTTATTATGATCTTTGTAAAACTATGCTACTACTTCTGTTGGATCATAATCTCATAATCACATTTGACATGTTTAGTTGGATTTTAGAGTTTTTGTTGAAAACTTGCTCTTTCTTAAATTTAACTCTAAAATCTGAATTCCTCTTCGTCAACTTGGTCATGGTTCTAATTTCTATCTTTGGACCAAGTTTGACTTTGCAACTAAAAATTGCTTTCTTCTTCATTTTCTTCAAACTCAAATTTATGCCTTTTGTGTGGTTTGTCAATATACTCATCAAGGGGGAGATTGAAGGACCATGTGGAGGTCCATCCATGTTTGTGATGAGTATTTGACTTTATTTGAGCAAGGTGTGCTCAAGTTTGAGTTTGATTTGGATTGATTTTCAAAATGAAGCAATTTGAGTTGTCTCTGCCAGGAGTGGCAGTACCGGTCGTATGGATGGAGTAGTGATGAGTTGGATGGTTTATTGCACATCTTTGTGGGCATTGCTATATATGGAGTTTCCTTGTCTTTGATTGTTGCAGGGCGACGGTGCTAGGTCATGGTGAGGCGAAGGATGACCGGGACTAGGCGAGGAGCGTCGGAGGTCCAGACGGTTGGGGGATCGCCGGAAGATGATCGGAGACGGAGTCCGGGCAAGTCAAGAAGACAAGGAAAGGAGTTGATGCTAGCTAGATGCCGCGTGGATCAATGAGGGCCGTCGGATTGAGGTCTAGTTGATAGGTTAGCGGGTCTAGGTAGTATGCTTTGAAAACCGTGCAAGAAAACCCGGTATGTGTGTGGGTTTTGGGTTAGCCCTTGCATGGCTATGTGTGTGGGTTAATCCTAGCCCTTATATGAGTGCTCTAGGGTTGAGGGACTCATCCAAGGGTGGTAGGTGGCCCAAGAGTAGTATAAATAGGGGTGGAGGGTAGCCTCCTTCCTTGAAGGTGTTGAGGTTTTGATGCTCATTTGAGCTTTGCCCACATGAATGTGAGGCTTTGTAACCTCCTTCCAGAAATGAAAGTTTTATCCATCCACCTCTGAATTTATTTTGCGCATTTACATTATGTCTTTACTTTATGCAATTTAAATTCAGCATTTACTTTCCATAATTACATTCCCGCAATTTACTTTCAAGTAATTTGGATTTGCCTCCCCTCCTTCTAAATGCTGCTGATCTTGGATGTTTTGAGTGTGTTCATATGGTTTTACATCTCTTTTGCACTCTTGGATTGAGTAGAGAACATCTTTTCTTTCAAGTTCCAACTTTGTTCGAACTTGTTCTTCACAAGAAGAGTCAGTGTTTGATTTTTGTAAAAATATTTAAAAAATCCTTTTTGAGTGATTCTTATTGGAGGAGGTGCGGGACTCTGATATACACCTGCATAAACATTTTGGAGTTCACTTGTTGCACCGTTTGGGCGCCATGAGGTGAAAACCGAGCCCCAAACTTTCTGCTCGAAGTTCTTGAGCATACTGTGTTCTTAGATTTTTCCTGTTTTTTCTGTAAGGCTTTTTGACGATAAATTTGGTGGAGTTCTTCACGACTCTGATGCTCATAGGGAGAAAAATTCTCAGAATTTTGTGAGCTGTAGAAACTCACCAACCTCCTGTGCAAATTGAGGACAAGTTCTGGAAATTCTGCTTTTGCTTTTCTGAAAGTGACTTTTGTGATTTGAATTGATGTCCTTTCTAAAAGCAAGAGTTTGAATTGATTCCTCTTTATCTTGGACACTAGACAACCAGGATTGTGACTAAAAAATCCCCACATATTTTATGGTACTTATCCATGCAAGCTTGGGGTACACATAGTTGTCTAGTTTTTCGGGTTTTTCACAATTTCCTTTTTGCGATCTTGTCGAGGTTTTTGTTGGAGTATTTTGGGGGAATTTTTATTTGCGACCATTCACCCCCCCCTCTGTTCGCCATCTCGGTCCTTCACATTTATATACCCTTTTAGATACAATGGTTTTAGATACCGATGATCATCTCTTGGTTTCTCGAAGATTGCATTTTGGACGCTTGAACATGACTGAGCAAAAGTCTCTTTAACTGATTCGGTTTTGATTTTGAATTCGGCTGGCAATGTGAACACCATATTGATATCCATCGGAGGTGTATCGTCCCTAATCATAGGAGAATCCAGGTCATCTGCCGACTCAAAATCTTCCTCGACCCGTTCTTTTTTCCTCCATTCCTTCTTGATAACTTTGATCGGACGAAGCTCATTAAAAGTCTCATCCCTCTGTTTTTCTGCATCGGCTTCCCTGATCTCTTGAGTCCTTAATCTCTGAAGCCGTCTGTGCTATGATCGGCTAAGACCAGGTGGGCACCACCTAGGTTTGGGCTTTACTGGCTCTCGTATCTGGCCAGCCAAATTTTCCCGATCTGAACTAGGCCTTTGTGTTACAACCTGGTCTGATGCCTGATTTGGTTCAGATATTCTTTCGCGAACAGGCCTTCTGTAACTTTTGTCATGATCTCGAATCAGCCCAGACAGCCTATCTCTAGCCGATTGCTTAGGCCAATCGTCTTGGGGATAATGCTCCATCGGGCATGTATACGGAGATGGCAATGCTACCCCCTTTCTCAACAAAACTGCCAAAAAGGACACCTTCTATGTGCTCTCTCCACGTTTTCGGTGTGATATAAATTATCCGACCGGCGAGTTGGATATCGTGGTCGATTATTCCTCCTTTCATATTTCTCCATTAACTGAGAAAACGTCGGTCCCAGCTTTTTTATTGGCGGTCTTGATGGTGATTTTTTGGCTTTATACCATCTACCCACCTGAGGATTCCCTTTGGGTTTAATGGTTCTTGAATTCTTCCCTTCATGATCGGCTTCTATTTGTAATGATCCGATCGTAATCTTCAGCGTCTGACCACCACCTGAGGTCGACTGAATGTCAACTTGCCGATCCCTTGTTGGCTCATCATGCATCGGTTCTTTCCCTTTGCTCGAACATTGGACCATGTTAATAGGGAATGGATCAACATCAATTTGCATGGTCAGCTCATCAGCAAATTTTAATCGACCATCCTCAATAGCTGACTGGATCTGTTGATGAACACCTGGTTCAGAGCATGCCAGTCGATTTGACCTATAATCGACAAGGTAAAAATATGAAATTCACTCAAAGCCGATCGTAACGATCAATCGGCTTAGACTTATTCAGCTTGAAGCCGATTAAGATCAAAGTAACAGGGTAAGTCTAATTAGCCGATTAAGGCTAATCAGAGGATAAAGGTAGATCGATTCTGAAGAAGGCGATGCGCAACAAAATCAGAATAAATCAAATCTGGGGCGTAATTTGAAGAAGATCAACAATCAGCGATGCGCAACTTTATTGATTAAGATCGAATTACAAAGACTAAATTACAAGAGCTACTCCTAGTCGACAGAAAAAAGTAATGTAAATTAGTGTGTTTGATTGTGTTGTGTATATCGCAGCTTGCTTTGGCCCTTCTTTTATACCCGTCGGTCGATCGTGTTCTATTACAACATGTTTCAAAACCTGATCTGTATCGGCCTTTGTTTCGGATAGTTTATCCTCAGAGATCTTGCCGTTGCCAAATATCTTCAAATCTTTCCAAATATCTGTTAGTTTCCGCATGTTTGACTTTCTTGCCGATTTTGACTAGTCTTGCCAAATTCTGATGCAACACAATGCCAACCCAATCTTCCACAATGCACACCCCAACACCGACCCTTGTCCGCTCCATTCTAGCACCGACACCCCCGACGCCGATGCCAGTCCGCTCCGCCCCCTCTACCATTGTCCAGCCAGTTTGGATGTTAGAAGAGGAGTCATGTCCTGTATTAGGAAGCAAAACGAGATAAAATATCATGCAGCCAAGCTGGAATATAATAATTGATGTGAGATATAATAATTGATGTGAGAGTGGCTCATTACCACTGAAGCAAAAGTGCTTGCTGCTGTCATCAGTACTGAAAGAGCAACATTGCCCCTGCAACACAAAGATACTAATTTGTATACACTCTGCATTATAATGCTAATAAAAAAGATACATAAAGTTGCACGCACTTCTTGGCTACATACATGGTCAGCAATTACAGCTAACAATGCTTTTTCGATGTTTAACTATCTTCTGTCATGGAAATTTGATGCAAATGCACTACGTTATTTCAAATTCACTTTCATCAATAGACAGTGATGTCCACTGAAGAAATCAAGACATTTACGATTGTGAAATTTATTAGTCAATGAGAAAACAATTTGTCATGTTGACAGTTCTACGCCACTGAGTATTTAATTCAACCATATAATTAGGATGCTAGGGACCAGGTCATAAAAGAGTGCCTTTTGGGACACATGTAGTCAAACATTCAAAATATTGGCAAACAATATCTTTACAAATATTCAGGTTGGGCATATAAAAATGATGGGTAGATTATTCTCAAAAAATATTCATAATATTATAGTTTATTAGGTTTTATGAATATATTACAATAGAAATTAGTGATCAAAGTTACGTTTTGGGGACTATATTGATGTCCAAAATGTCACTCATTTTTGTGACTCGAGGGAGTAGTAATATATTGTGATACATTGGATGGGCAGCTTGAAGAAAACTTGTGATTATTCATCACTGGCCGGTTAAAGCTGTTGTTGCTAAGTTTTAAACATTTCAAAGGAAATACTGCAACCCAAGCACAGCTCTATGGAAGCTGACCATGTTTATTCCTTCATATGTCCTCTTTTCTTGCTTTGAATTGATGTCTGGAATGAGAATAAATTTTCATAAGAGTGAACTAATTCCCATTGGAAAAGGCTGTGAGGATATCAATCTGTTTGCTAGGATTTTCTGCTGTAAGATTGGTAGCATCCCTATTAAATAATTGGGCATTCCTCTGCATTATTCTAAACTTAGAAGGGAAGATTTGCAACCTTTAGTTGATATGATCTTGAAAAGAATTGTTGGTTGGAGAGGAAAGCTTCTCTCTCATAGTGGTAGACTGGTTCTGCTTAAAGCATGTTTAGCTAGCAATCCCATCTATCTACTATCTTTTTTTTGTAAGTTTCCTATTTGGGCTTTAAATCTTATTAACTCTCAAATGGCAAACTGTCTTTGGAATGACACTGAGGGTCATAACAACCTGCGCTTGGATAATTGGCAACTAGTATGCATGAAAAATGAATATGGTGGCTTAGGAGTTCCAATCTGAAAGACTGGAACATTTGTTTGGTAGGATCTCAGGTCAGAAGATATTGTGCTGATAATGATAAGATTTGGAAAACTTTGATTGGTCATAAATATAAAACCAATGCCCCTAATATTTTCTGCTGCACCACTGAACATGTTCCAGTTTTTTTGTAAAGGGGGTCCTTTATGCTGCTCAAGCTTGTAAATTTGGTTACAAATGGGCCATTGGCAGAGGGACCAAGATTAGATTTTGGAAAGACTTATGGTTTGGTTCTGCTGGTTTAGCTATTCAATTTTGGGACCTCTATGTTTTAGTTAACAAGAAAGGGGGCACAATTGCTGATCTTCGGGACAAATGTACTTTTAGAATATCCTTTTCCGAGGATATGATGCTGAGATGGTATGATTTAGATAATATTTCTTGTTGTATCCAATTTACTAATGATGAGGAATTGAGGATGCTTTGATCTGGCAGTATGAGAACAAAGGCACTTATTGAACACAGTCGCTGTATGCTATTATCAATTTCAGAGGTGCTATACCTGTCTTTTTTTCTTGCATTATGGGACTTAGCTTTCCCCCCTAGAATTCACAAGTTCCTTTAGTTCGTCTCTCAAAATAAAATCATGACTATAGATAACCTGCTATGAAGGGGGGTTAATAAGGGCAAAGATTGTTGTTTTTGCTCTGAGGATGAATCTGTCCAGCATTTGTTCTTTAATTGTGTAGTGGCTCAAAATGTTTGGCAGATAGTTTCTCAATTTTTTAATGTGAATGTTGGCCACAATTATGAATCAGTAGCGAGGTTCTGGGTCAGTAACAATAGAAATGCTGTGCTGAACACTGTGGGTGCTGCAGTCATGTGGAGTATTTGGCGTTTCTCGTAATGATATGATTTTCCAGGCGCAACTGTGGTCAAGTATGAAAAACATATGGAGAAGACTGCTAGGATCTCTATTGAGGTGGCGCTCAATTTACAAGGAGTCCATATCTCAGAAGATGGAGTGTTTCGTGTCTATGCTGGAAAAGAAGACACAAGCTCTGTTGACACTGGTGAGTACATGAGGTGCTGTGGTCTCGGGGGCAAGCTGATGGCATGCTCTACAATGGAAGAGAAGAATGAAGAGTTGTCATAAGGAAATGGTGCTTCAATAGAGTTGAATTGATGTTGATATAGCTGATAGGAATTTGACCCTGGAGGAGTTGGGATGATGTTTTCGTAACGTCCCTTGGCAGTCGAGATTTCTCGCTACGTGAGAAGCAAATGCGAAGAGAAGGGGAAAGGAAAATGCAGCAAGAAGAACAAGATGAACGCTCAAAAGCAAAGGGGATTTCATTCCATTTTTCGAATCAAGTCTGTTACAGAACGAATCAAAGTCTTTTATACTCACCCACACTCAGCTGTTACAGCCTGTCGCGACAACATTACTCAACTCAATTACCGACACAATCAGTAATTACTGTTACCGTCATTTACCAACACCCTGATATACCAATCACCATTGGATCTTCAATTATTCTGAATCTCAGCCGTTACATCACCCCCCTGGATAAGTTGCTTGTCCCCAAGCAACAGCTGCAGGAAACTTTTGGTGTAGAACACTGAGGTCTTCCCAGATGGCTGAATCGGTAGGAATACCAGTCCATTTCACTAAACCTTGCGTCACTGCAATGTTTCCTTTCTTCACGAGCCTGCGTTGCAGAATTCCCTCCGGTTGGGTCATCCTGACATCCAAGTCAGCTATCTTCGGCAGAGTAGCGAAAACTGGCGAGTAATCCGGGCTAAATGCTTTCAATTGAGAGATGTGAAAGACCGGATGAAGTTGAGTGCCTGCAGGTAAGTCCAACCTGTATGCAGCTGGACCAATTTTGTCAGTAACTGTGTATGGTCCGAAAAACTTGTGCGCCAACTTCGGATAAGGTCAATTCGCCAGCGATGTTTGGGCATATGGCTGTAACTTCAAAAGCACTTTCTCGCCGATTTAGAATTGCTTTTCCACTCTGTTCCTATCAACTTGTAACTTCATCCGATTCTGCGCTCAGGCTAACTGAGACTTCACAAGTTCAAGATGCATTTGTCGATCCTGCATAGTCTCTGCGACTTCAATGGATTCATTGCCAGTCAAGCTCGGCATATTGCCATAACTGGGCTCACAACCATACAACACTTTGAACGGAGAACACCCAATAGATGCATGAAAGTTGGTGTTGTACCAGAATTCAGCTAACGGTAACCAAGACTTCCATTTGCGCGGAGAATCATGAATTGCACAGCGCAAATACATTTCCAAGCATTGATTCACGCGTTCCGTTTGTCCATCCGTTTGAGGGTGATATGCCGTGCTAAACTGTAATTTAGTGTCGAAAGCCTTGAACAACTCTTTCCAAAATGTGCTGGTGAAGATGCGATCAAGATCAGATGTAATGGTGCGCGGCATCCCGTGTAATTTGACCACATGCTCCAAGAATACACTTGCAACTTTCTGAGCAGTGAAAGGATGTCGGAGTGCTATGAAGTGGCTGTGTTTCGAAAATCGATCAACAACTACCATGATTGCATTAAAACCTTCCGATATGGGCAGCCCTTCAATAAAATCCATGGTCAAATCTTGCCAGGCCGATTCTGGAATGGGTAAGGGTTGCAAGAGCCCTGCCGGCTTGGTCTTCTCAGTTTTCGCACGCTGACAGATCTCACACTGCTTAACCAGATCTTCCACACCCTGTTTCATTCTGTGCCAACAGAACAACTTCTTTAACCTTTGATATGTCGCATGAATACCGGAATGCCCCCCAATGGCACTAGCATGAAAGGCGGAGATTAACTTTGTCTGCAACTCGGAATTACTTTCGATCCAAATTTTCCCATGTTTCCTGATGAGACCTTGCCGCAACTCGAATCCTTGTTCATCCGGACTGTGGACAGCCAGACGCTCCAAATGCTGCTGTGCGTCAGGGTCCGTGACATAAGAGTTAACGACCTCTTGAATCCATAATGGATGAGTTTCAGACACTATTTGCATTCCCATCAATTGCCCAATCCGAGACAAAGCATCGGCCACCACATTCTCTTTGCCTCTTTTATATATAATGTGAAACTGCAATCCCATAAGGCGCGACATTGCTTTGCACTGCATTTCTGACTGAAGTTGCTGCTCATCAAGATAACATAAGCTACGATGGTCAGTTCGAATGATGAATTCGTTCTGCTGCAAATACGATCTCCATCGATCCACTACCAACATAAGCGCCAAGAACTCCTTTTCATAAATTGATAATTGTTGATGTTTGGGACCTAATGCCTTACTGAAAAATGCAATTGGGTGTCCTTGCTGCATCAAGACGACCCCCACCCCAAGGTCACAAGCATCCATTTCCACTTCAAAGCCCTGCTCAAAATCAGGTAACTTCAACACTGGCGTTGATGACATTGCATGCTTCAATTTCCCAAATGCTTCCTCAGTCATCTCATTCCACTCAAACGCTCTTTTCTTTAATAAATTGGTCAATGGCTTTGCAATGATACCATAATTCTTCACAAATTTTCTATAATAACCGATTAATCCCAAAAAACCTCTTCACTGCGATACTCTGTTTGGTCTTGGCCATTCCAGCATGGCTTGAGTTTTCTTCGGATCAGTTGCCACACCTTTGTCCGAAATAACATGCCACAAATACTCTAGTTGCCGTTGAGCAAATGTACACTTGGACTGCTTCACAAAAAATTTGTGATCCTTTAATACTTGCAGAACTGATCTGAGATGGTCAATATGAACAAGGTCTGGGCTATACACAAGTATGTCATCCATAAAGACTAATACAAACTTCCGAAGAAAGGGCGCCAAAATGGAGTTCATGATACACTGAAAAGTGGCGGGAGCATTTGTGAGCCCAAATGGCATGACTCAGATTTGATAGTGTCCATGATGAGTTTTGAATGCCGTTTTGAATTCATCTTCCTCCTTCATACATATCTGATGATAGCCAGCTCGAAGGTCCAGTTTCAAAAAGTACTTAGTGCCGGCCAACTCATCCAATAATTCTTCGATGATTGGCATGGGAAACCTGTTCTTTATAGTGAGATCATTCAATCGTCGATAGTCAACGCAAAATCTCCAAGATCCATCCTTCTTTTGTGCCAATAATACCGGAGAAGCAAAAGGACTCGTGCTTGGTGTAATTATCCTCGCAGAAAGCATTTCAGCCACTTGTTTCTCAATTTCATTCTTACGTAGGGGAGAATACCTGTATGGCCTCGAGTTAACAGGAATGGCCCCCGGAATGAGAGTGATACTGTGGTCATACTCCTGTCGAGGTGGTAATCCAGTGGGTTCAAAAAATAAGTCTGCGAACTGAGCTTAATACTTCTGCCACTTCTGGCAGTATAGTCTGTTCCAGACTTGGTTGCTCTTGTTCAACCACGGCGAGAGCCCAGATATCATTCCCTTTCTGCCATTTCTCTAACTGATGCAACGTAACCGATTGCATGTCATTACCCTGAACCTCCTGCACTCCATGCAGTTGAATGCATTTACCCCCAAGACTGAACTCCAGGACTTTATTTTTCCAATCACACATCATCGGACTGTGTTTTTGCAACCAGTCCATACCTAAGATCGCATCATACGCGCCCAATGCAAGCACTCGCAAAGTTCGCTTGAAAAGTGTAACCCTGCGACCACCACTCCATATGAGGCACCCAACGATCACAGTGTAGCACTTCTCCATTCGCTACTTTCACTTGTATTGGTGTAGTTTGCTCAGACTTGTATCTGACTCTATGCAAGAAGTCAGCATCGACGAAACTGTGCGAGCTACCCGAGTCAATTAGAAACAACATGACTTGATTCTTGATCAACGCGAGTATACGCACTGATTCAATTGCCTCCGCACCCGATAAAGCATTGAGAGATAAACTACACATATCCTCATTGTTAATGTCAACAGTTTCTAACATGTCCAACACCGCATCAGATAAAACTTCACCTTGATCTTCAACAGTGATCGCTTGTAATTGAGCTTGGGGCTTTTCCTTACAGTGCAAATAATGATTAGGTGCAAATTTATCACCACATTGATAACACAACCCATTGGCTCGACGATATTCCCTGATCTGCCTTGATTTCCATAAGTCTCCTTGGCCCAATTTCAATCCTTCTTGCACTTCTTCTCCTTTGATCAGCCCCCCACCAAATTTAGTACTTCCTACTTTAGATTTCCATGGTTTGCCTTTCTCCATCACTTCTTGTTGCACCTGAGCCAATAATGTTGCCCGATCAACCGTTTCTGGAATATGCCCTTGAACTACACTACGCAATTCTGGTTTCAAACCTTTCACAAAATGAGTTACAAACAATTCCTCACCATAGTGTGGGTTGTACATCAAAATTTCATACATCAACTCCTCAAACTGATGTTTGTACTCAGCCACTGTACCTTTCTGTTTAATCTCAACCAAGGCACTCAATGTTTTCGATGATCATCGAGTCCAAACTTAGTTTCCACTGCCTGAATTAACTGCTCCCAATCGCCCAATGCATGTTGAGCCTTATACGTGTGCAACCATCGCGCCGCATTCCCTTCCATATGCAATGTTGCTACTGTTACCCACAAAGCCTCTGGAATGTTAAACAGCCTAAAATAATCCAGACACTTATCCTTCCAAATCCGCGAACTATCACCGTCAAACTTTGGAAACGATAACTTGGGTAAATGAGTGCGCATCTGGACTCCCAGTTCTCTTTGTGGTCTGCTAGGCCCTCCACTTGCTTCCTGATGAACATCCATCGAACTCCTGGTATGCAGACTCCCCGACGAACGAGGGTGCTCCTCGTCCACCTCCGTTGCAGCGATTCCATCACTACCCCGATTCCTTGCCAACACCTGATCAGTTGCCATCCACGCCACCGCTTGGGCAGTCGCTTCCAGTTGACATGCGAGCAATTTCTATTCCATTGATCCGTGCTCCACCGCCTTGGCCGTAAGCTCTGTTCGGACGGCCAGTTGTTGCTGCGCTTTATCAACCATTCCTACTTTTTCAAATAAGAGATCGAGACTTTCCTTGATCGCTGATAGCTTCTCATCGGTGCGAATCTCCACTTCACCCATCGCCTCCAGAACAAAGCGAATTTGAACAGATGGCTTCGGGGGCGCCGTGATTATCAACCCAACTGAGCCAACCAGAATCCCGGGATTTCACTGGGATAGTCAGAATCGAAGTTGTTCGATCTGAGTTCCCAAACCTTCTTCTGGAATTTTACAGCTCGAAGCCGGATCGACGAGAATCTGATACCACTTGTAACGTCCCTTGGCAGTCGAGATTTCTCGTTGTGTGAGAAGCAAATGCGAAGAGAAGGGGAAAGGAAAATGCAGCAAGAAGAACAAGATGAACGCTCAAAAGCAAAGGGGATTTCATTCCATTTTTCGAATCAAGTCTGTTACAGAACGAATCAAAGTCTTTTATACTCACCCACACTCAGCTGTTACAGCCTGTCGCGACAACATTACTCAACTCAATTACCGACACAATCAGTAATTACTGTTACCGTCATTTACCAACACCCTGATATACCAATCACCATTGGATCTTCAATTACTCTGAATCTCAGCCGTTACAGTTTTGTTAACTAAGGAACTGACTCTGCAGTAGCTCTACTACAAAAACTCAGTGCTGTAATGATTTCTATGCTTCAATAATTGAACTGGATCATCGTGATGCGAGTCCTGTTGATCTAAAAAAATCTTTCATATGTCCATATTTCAAAATAAATAATTAATAACTATATTGTCATATAATTTTATTCCAAATAGATAAGAATTTTTGTAAAATATCCCACACTCCCGGATGACCAAAATATGATCTAGATCAGATAATTTTGTTTTCAATTTGGTAAACCAATTTGTTTAATTTGTCCTGGCCCTAACTGGTATGACCAGCTAGTGGTGGAAACAGATTTGTTATCAATAAACTTCAAATTATTCCTCAGGAAAAAAAAAAGATGTGAAGGACTTGACTATCATATTCGACCAGTTTGAAAGTTCAAATACCAACTAGTATCTCCATAGAGTGTAAGCAGTGAATTGGTTATTCCAATCCTCACTTGAGAAGAAAAATTAACAAGATTTCATAGACATCATAACTAAATGAACAAGCTCAGAATGATTTTTTTCAACCAGATGACCCATGTTCCAACAAGCTAGTGATTACATTCAGATTTCTATACTCTAATCATAACATGTTATGTTTCTCCCATTACCTTGCTAAATAGGTAACAATGTTGCTTGCTGTGCCTGCAGAGAGTACTGCTTTTCAGTTTAACAACTGGCAGCCAATCTATAAACCAAAAAAAAAGTGCATGCACACCTCCGGGGCAACAGGACACCAAAATCAATCCAGCAGCAAAATGGGATGGCAGGTTTAATAGCTTGCTGACAAAAAATCCTGATAGTGGCATCACCTGTACATAAATCACTCACTCTGGATTTTTGGAGCAAATAAAGGAGTGTGGCAAACCACAAAACAGACATAACAAAATCCTTTCTATAGATAATGTACCAACAAATATTACTTTTTATGGTCCATCTAATAAACACATAGCATGTCAACTGAGTCAAAGTGATAATCTTGATGAACATCTAGGGTGCTTGTCCGTTGCCTCAAAAAAATCTGTTATGCTGGACAATTTTAAAACTACAGCTAAAGTGGAAAATTGAAAATATGATTACAAGGATTGTTGGCTTATGAAACGAAGCACTAATGAATATGGGGAACTGATCGAGTATTGAAGTACAAACCCTCCAGCTAACTCCTTAGGCATCAATAGTGCAGTTCTTAGGTCATCTAGCGTCAATGTCATCCCCATTCCTGCAAAAATAGATTAAACTATATCAGTGATAAAATTCAGCTAAGTTACATCTCCAACCACAAGAAAATTCAGTTAAGAACATGCTTTAGTTTGTATAACAAGTACAAGTGACAACAACAGAAGCAAAATGAACTTTCTGGCCAGTGGCCAGTCAAAGTTGCAGACTTGCAGCAATTTTGTTTACTGCTCAATCTATGAAAGGCACGAAATGAGAGTATTCCAGCCTTATAGCATGTCAGGTGGGGAAAGTTCTACAGTAGGCGTGGGCAACCAGGACAGCTAGCTGCTGCACCTTCCCCTTAAGCTAGTATTATTAGTTGGCTTGATTTATTAAAGATGAGTTTGACTGTTTAAGTTAGGAGATAGAGTTATATTAGGAGATAAGACATTAAAGATGAGTTTGAGTTAAGTTAGGAGATAGAGTTATATTAGGAGATATGAGATTGAGTTAGATTCACGACAAATTGATATGAAGGGAAGCCAGAGTAATATCTATTTCCTGTCCTGACTTTTCTTCCTTCCCTACCCTTGCGTCTCCTTTCTCCTAGCGCATGCTTCTGCTTCTTCTTTGCCTCATCCAGCAGCACTGCTCCTGGGCATGGACACAGGCCTAAGCCGCTTGTATCACACGCCTACAACCTTCGATCAGGTACCGGTTGTAACAACTTGGTATCAGAGCATATGGCAAACAATCAGGTCACCATGGACGCAATCCACGAGCAAATTGCATCCTTGACAGCGACCATGACGACGCAGATGAACGAGATGAAGAAGCACGTCGACCAACAAGATGGTCAGTTTAGAGAGCTTGGTGACTGCCTCACAGCCCTGGAAAGGCGATCGGCAGGCGATGGCCTACTGTCGGCTCCTACTGGGCTGGTCTTGGTGGCTTCCAGCCATGCAAACGGAGGCTTGCAAGCGGCAGAATGACCACCTCGATTACATCGGCTGGAATTTCCAACATATGAAGGTAAAGAAGACCCCCTCGGATGACTGCAGAGATGCGAGCAATTTTTTTGCGGGCAGAAGATGCTAGAAAATGAGAAGGTGTGGCTTGCATCGCACTATCTCGTAGGCATGGTGCAGTAATGGTATTTTCATCTGGAGCGAGACGAGGGCGAACCCAACTGGTGCCACTTTAAAGAGTATGTCAATTTGCGGTTTGGGCCATCAATACGCCACAATCCTTTGGGTGAGCTCAAGGAATTGACGCAGTCCAGCACTGTCGAGGAGTATCAAGAGAAGTTCCTGGCCATCTTTTGCCGAGATGACCATCTACAACCTATGCAGCAGGTCCAATTATTCACATCCGGCCTCCGAGAGCCCATCCAGACCAACGTTGAACTACAGATCCCTGCTAGCCTTACAATGGAAATGGCACTTGCTAGGGCATATGAACGACAAGCTCAAGTCGCGGGCCAAGCGATGGTCCCGCAACCAACGCGTCCGGCTGCACCAACTGCACCGACTTTATCATCAGCAACCACGACAACGGCGGTAGCAGCAGGCCAACCCACTCTGCCCGCCCTGCAGCACCCGCCGCGGCACGCCCATGCCACACGGTACGTCGCCGCTACCTAACACCAAAGGAGATGGAGCAGCGACGGGCAGCAAGCTTGTGTTATAACTGTGAGGAAAAGTTCACTCCGAACCACCGTTTTAAACGGTCGTTCCTGCTGTTCTTCCCGAGTGGCGGCTCCGACGGTGCAGATGACTACCACATTGGTGATGAATTGGGCGAGCCTGGCATCTTCCTATACACTCTAACAGGAATCAAACCACAGGCCAGCCAGACCATGCAGCTCACAGTAAAATTTGCCAAGGCGTCCCTTTTGGAGCTCCTTGATTCTGGGCCAACACATAATTTCATCACTCCGGCAGCAGCTCGCCGTGCCGGTGTGGGCCTTCAGTTGCGTACTGGCTTGCGTGTGGTGGTTGCCAATGGTGATCGAATGCCCAGCGTTGGTGTATGCGAAGCACTGCCACTGCAGATCGACAACGAGCACTTCATCGTGGACTGTTACTCCTAGGCCTTGGATGGATTCGATGTGATGATCCGTGTTCAATGGCTCCGCACTCTCAGACCGATCCTTCGGAATTTAGACACTCTGTCGATGGCCTTTTGGCATGCAGATCATAAGGTCCAGTGCACGGTCTGGGTATAACCCAGGAACCTCCACAGACTTTTCACACTACCAGGGCCAAGTTGATGGAGGCGTTGTTGACCGAATTTGATGATCTCTTCTCTGAGCCTAAAGGGCTCCCGCCAACACGTGTGAGGGATCATCACATACATCTTCTACCTAGGACACCTCCGGTTTCGATTCAGCCGTACCTCCAATACCTCGGCCCGTTAATATGAAGGCCCATGTAGAGTAGTGGTGGGATTAGTCTCACATTGCTTGTCTAAAGTTGTAATAGTATATAATGCATGTTGGATCCAATCATAGCACCACCGGGTTAACCCTTTTACACGAAGCGATGACGAAAGGGTAAGTAGGGTGTTATGCATGCGTGGGCCCGCCCCATGGTGGGCTTGGACATTGAACGAATTTTGGGTTAGGGTGTTACAGATATTATCAGAGCATCAACCTTCGCTGCACGGACGCATGTGGGATAGGGGTGCGTTCTATGCACATGGTGAGTGTGAGTCTGAAGTGGACACACGGCATAGCATATGTGCCGACAATGGACACACAGAAGTGTACCGTGGTTGTTCTAGGCATTTGTTGTGTATATGGTGTGCTGCCGAGGGGTTAGCCCTTAAGGGGGTAAATGTAATACCCCGACTATTAGTATATAATGCCTGTTGTGTATAAACATAGCACCTCCAGATTAACCCTTTTACACGAAGTAAGGATAAAAGTGTATGTGGGTGCTATGCATGTGTGGGCTCACCCCACAATAGGCTGGGCTTTGAGCAAATTTTGGGCCAAGGTGTTACAATATTGCTATCCATAACTTCTCAAGGACGAACTTGAATGCTAATGTGGTGAGATGTTACAGCAAGGCATTATCTGCCAAAGTACATCGGCTTACTCTTCCCCAGTAAAGAAGAATGACAGCACCTGGCGATTTTGTGTTGACTATTGTGCTCTCAATGACAAGACAATCAAGGACATGTTTCACATAATCATGGTGGATGAACTTTTTGATGTTGTGCGGCGCCACATTCTTTTGCGAGTTCGACCTCCGGTTTGGCTATCATCAGGCGCGCATGCACACTTCAGACATAGAGAAGACGTCATTCCACACACATGAAGGTCTCTTCGAGTTTCTTGTCATGCAATTTGGCCTGACGAACGCGCCAACGACATTTCTTGCACTGATGAAAAGCATTCTCCGTCCCTGTTTACGCCGCTTTGTCCTGTTTTTTGATGATATTTTGATCTATAGTAGTTCATTAGCAGATCGTTTACGACATGTCTTGGCTGTTCTTCGTCTTCTACGATAGCACCATCTCTTCCTCTGAAGGTCCAAGTGCCTTTTCAACGACACAAAGGTGATTTATTTGGGCCACGTAATCTCTGCGGAAGGTGTCACTATGGATGAAACATAGGTGCAGGCAATGCGCGCATGGCCAGAACCACGATCAGCCCGTGCTCTCCGAGGTTTCCTCAGTTTGGCAGGTTACTACCACAAATTTATTCAAGACTTTGGCTCCATTGCCAAACCTCTTACCCACCTCCTCAAGGAGGTGTTCTCAGGGATGGAGAAGGCCATCTGTGATTTCAAGACTTTGCAAGACGCGTTGTCTAGGGTGCTAGTCATGCAACTTCCAGATTTTGTTGCTGATTTTATTGTCAAGTGCAATGCCTCTGGATAAGAGATTGGGGCGACTCTCCATCAAGCAGGGGGCCCTATTGCTTACTTTAGCCGCACCATAGCACCACAGCATGTACACCTTGCGGCTTATGAGTGTGAACTCACTGGATTGGTGCAAGCTATCCGACATTGGTGACCTTATCTTTGGGGACACCGATTTGTTGTTTGGACGGACCATTATAGCCTTAAATTCCAACGCCTCACAACGATTCCACGACACCGATGGGTTAGCATGTTATTTGGTTATGACTTTCACGTTAAATTCAAGCCGAGGCGTTTGAATGTCGTCGACGATGCCTTGTCTCATCGTGATGCTGTTGATGGTGTGGCCTATGCTTTTTCAACACTGCACTTCACCCTCTTCGATGAATTGTGTCAAGAAGCTATGGATGGCACGGATTTGGCAGCTCTACACACACAGATTGCTGATGGGACATTGGTGATCCATGGCGGGTTCTTGATGGCCTACTACTGCACCACAATCGTGTCCATGCGCCTCATTCGTCACCATCGCTCCAGCAAGTATTGCTAGCTGCCCACTGGGCCGGCCATGAGGGTGTCCAGAAGACTATACACCATCTTCGTGCTGATTTCCATATACCGCGTGACTACAAACTGGTGGAAGACTTCGTGCGATCGTGCCCAATATGTCAGCGCAACAAGTCAGAGCACTTGCATCCAGCGGGCCCCCTACAATCGCTAGAGGTACCATGACGCGTTTGGGAGGATATTGCTATGGAAAATCAGTCATTCTCACAGTTGTTGACCGGTTCTCCAAGTACATGCATTTTATCCCTTTGGCACATCCTTATACAGCAAGTTCGGTGGCCCAAGTTATCTTTGATGAGGTGGTGCGATTGTAAGTGATCGTGACCCGGTTTTCACAAACAATTTTTGGTCGGAGATTTTCCGTCTGTCCGGCACCAAGCTCAATCTCAGGTTCACCTTCCATCCTCGGTCCAATGGACAAACAGAGGTAACAAACAAAATAAAATAATAGAGAAACATACATGAGATAAGGTATATCATACATAAAGCAGACATAAAAGAGACAATAACAAAGAAAATGAAGAAGCAAATGGGCTAGATCATCTCGACGGCCCATCAGCCCATGGCAAGCGACTTAGGGCATCAAGTCTACCACTGCCCCAAACATCTCCACAATTGTGCACTTCTATTCCTGCCAGCCGGAGCCATATGTCTTGCCTCCTAACCGCTGACGCCCTCGCCAGCTTTTTGGCTACCGCTGGCTTCCTCGAAATATACCAAACTAGCACAGTCAAGAGGAAAGAAGAGTACTAGTGGGAGAATCACCGTGCGTGAGGACCAGTGGCACTAACACGCCAACTAGCAGGTTAAGGGGTGCCATGTGCCACCATCTGCATGGGGAGAGGAATGTTGGCGTGGAAAACCGGAGGAAGAGAGGAGCAGGGACGGTGGGAGCAAGATGGAGCGAGAAGGGACTATAGGATGGGAATAAGCGATTCTAGCGTCTACTTCTGAGTTGGTAGAGGTATTACGGTTGAGAGGTATTGGGGCAGTATTACGCAAGTATCAGAGAAATATTGGGAATTATTTTATTTTTTTGAAAAATAGGAAATTCACCGATACAAATAGGATACGTATCTGACCGTATCTGATATAGATGAGTATTTGATACGTATCTGTTGGCGTCAAAAACTTGAGGTAGGGTTTACGACAAAGACACCGCACGAACACACGGTTGAGCGTGCGATCAATTTGACTCAGAATCGACAAGGTAAAAAATATAAAATTCACACAAAGCCGATCGCGAAGATCAATCGGCTTAGACTCAATCAGCTTGAAGCCGATCAAGATCAAAGTAACAGGATAAGTCTAATTAGCCGATTAAGGCTAATCAAAAGATAAAGGTAGATCGATTCTGAAGAAGGCGATGCGCAACAAAATCAGAACAAACCGAACCTGGGGCGTAATTTGGAGAAGATCAACAATCGGCGATGCGCAACTTTATTGATCAAGATCGAATTACAAAGACTAAGTTACAAAGGCTACTCCTAGTCGACAAGAAAAAGTAAGAAAGTAAAGGCCGGCTGATTGTATTGTGTTGGATTCCCTTGCAGTTTGCTTCGACCCTTCTTTTATACCCGTCAGCCGATCATATCCTTTTACAACACGTCTCAAGTCCTGATCCGTATCGGCCTTATCTCGGACAGTTATTTCCTTAAAGATCTTGCCGTTACCAAATATCCTCAAATCTTTCCAACCTTCCGTTAATTCCCGCGTGTTTGACTTTATTGCCGATTTTGACTAGACTTGCCAAATTTTGGTGCAAACATATGCCCCCCATTTTTTGAGAGATGACTTGTCATCTGTCAAAAATCGCAATTATCGGCTAACTGTTGAACTTCACCTAATAACTGCCGCTTTATTTGCGCCGTAATTTTCTGACATGCGTGTAGTGCGTTTTAACTGCTCGCGTCCTTTGAGATTTCATTTCCCGCCTCTTTAGATTTTTACCTTACTATAAAATGCGGCCCTCACTGCGGTCATTCTTCACGCGCTCGAGCTCTCGCACTATCCTCAATCGGCTTAAACCTCCTGTTTGACGGACTTTCGAAGCAACCCTTAGCTCATCGATCTTTCTTGGTCGGCTGCAATGGACCCAAGCCAAGTATTTATTCCGATCCCGCATAGCAACGACCAATAATTTTTGGGTCCTTTGGGGAATCTAGAGGTCGACACAGTAACAAACCAAGAAATTCCTCGTTTACCTTTGTCGGCTTCTGGTCACAATATAGAAGGTTGGAATAAAAGTTTTAGAGCCTAGCCGACAGCTCTCGAGGGGTGGAGAAACTAGTTTATCAGAGTGGCAGCCCAAAAGAGAGGTGAATGGGAAAGAATGGGAATAGCCGAGTGTATTCCTCTTTCCCTAGCCGACCCAGAAGCCAATGAGCCCTTGGTGGCCACGGTCTGTTATTTTTGGTCGGATTGTTTTAATGCTTTCTTGTTCCGCACCGGTCCTATCGGCCCAACTCTTTTAGATGTTGCTCAGTTGTGCTGTCTTCGGCCACATGGCGAACAAGTATCGGCTTTTAGTGGAAAACCAAAATATAAACTTATCCGATCTAAGGGCGAAGGTTGGGCTAAATATATTGGAAATAATAATAAGATAAATGGCCTGGTATCGGACGAAGAGCATGTCGCCTTTCTGAATCTTTGGCTAGACCGTTTTTTGTTTTGTGGAGCATCCCTTGGACCAACTCAAGTTTACCAAGTGATAGCAGAGCAGCTTGTTGAAGGTCGTCGGCTAGCAGTAGGAAAAAAATTTCTTGGCGTTGTGTATCAAATGCTTTATGTAATAAGGAGTCGGCTTTACACCGGTTTTGGGAAATTTACCATCGGCAATGTAGGTGGTCCGATGTGGTTTATGCAAATATGGTTATACTGCTTATTCAGCCGCTCCTTTAAACTGGATTTAGCCGATGGAACTCCTTTTCCAAGGGAAGACATACCAGAGGGGGCACCTATCCAATTTAGAGAATGCTGATCTTTTGGTGAGAGGTTCATGATGTGCTCCAGTAATGAGACAAGGATTTCACCCGCTGGCTGCAGAAAATTCTTGTCTTTCTTTTTGCAATTGGACACTGAAGATTTCAAGTAGCAGGATTTCTTTAGTTATAACGCCACAGTCGATTTTCCTTGGCCTTCATTTCTGCACTTGGAAGCCGATAGTTCTCTAATGCCTCAAGAGACCTTGAATCTGTATAGAATTTTTATCTCTCCATGTGTTTTCCATGTCGACCTTCATACTAGAAATTGGACGTTCCAGCCTTCATATGAATTTTACCATCCTTGATCTCATAAAACAACTCGGTTTTGGCGGTGATTCCAAGTCCGCCACTTCTCGATCGACTTGACCTAGGCGAGGTTCGCAATGCCACATCGGCAGGGCTAGTCTTGGAATTAGCCGATGAGCTTCAACTACGCAGTCTCCCACACTTCTATCTGAACGCTCGCCGGGCAAGAGGCTTCACAACATGGTGGTCGGCTATCGCAGAATGTATATACATGGAGAAAACTCCGTCGCTTATAATCAAGGAATTCTTTAAGACTGCGCCAAGCCATCTTTAGTGTCTAACAGTGATTCTAGCAGTGAAGCTAGTTCATCGGGTTACACTAACACAATTCTTGTAGATATTGATAAGGTATCGGCTTGAATAACTTTTCTCTGTACGCTAGCTCTTCTACCAGACTTCTACCAGACATTTTCTGACCACCTTCATTGTTATATTGCAGACTAAGGCAGCCGGCAAGAAGCCCGTTTCCGGCCAATCGGGCAGTGGTCAAGCAAAAAGGCCACTCCAGTCGACCGGCCTAACAGGGTACACTTCAGGTACCCTAGGAATCCAGAGTCCATCCTTATCGGACATTGAGAAAAAACAACCAAGTAAGCATAAACATAATTGACTGATTTTTTTACATTCCTTTTGCTCAACTGACCTTTAGCCGATCATATTCTCAGAAAAGAAGAAAACAAAGTACACCAAGTCTCCTGCGAAAAAGGGGATCCAAGCCCTAAGAGCAGAGCGGCGAAAGTTCGCCACATGCGTCGGCCACTGCAGAGGTAAATAATCGTACCTTTCGTTAAGTAACTTATGTCTTTCAATACGTCGGCTTACCCTTTATTTTACTTCCTTTAGCCGACGCAATCAGCTCAAGTCGCGATGATCTTGGCCGTTCTTCCGAAGATCTCTTCTGCGCCACTCTCTCCACTACGGCCGACTCCAACAGCTCCAACCGCCGATCTGCCGGAGCTTTCTGACCCGACAAATCTGTTGGGCTTCTCCTTGGCCGATTTTGACGACCCGGAGATCATGGCCACTAATGATTACGACGCTGAGATCAGGAAAATCCTCGAAGTATCGAAGGAAGCGTCGGCCGTAGTCACCTCAACCCCAGGCACGAAAGAAAAACTGAACAAGCTTTTTGACCTGGTTACGAGGGCGCAATCGGAGATCCTGGCAAACAACCAGCCAATCCGAGATGCTTTGGCAGCGGTTGAAGCCGATCTGCCCCCAGAGGCCATGGAGGCTCTCCTCAACATCTGCCATCTGGACGAGAGGAAATCTGAAGTGGAGACAGCTAAGGCAAGAATAACTCGGCATGAAGCTCAAGAAGCCGACCAGAAAATTTTGGATGAGCTCGTTGCTGACGCCAAGGCCAAGAAACAGAAGTTTGATGCTGATACAGAGCTGATGAAGACCACAAAGAACTCCCTCGGTCAGCTCGAATCGACTAAGAAGTTTCTCATGGAAGAGTTGGCCAAGACGGAGAAGGTAATCACAGAAGGCCAACAAACCCTTGAGAAAACTTCATCAGGTATCAAGGATCAAAAGCTGGGACTCGCAGTGGCCGTGGTCGGCGTAAAAAAGCAAATGACCAAAGTGGTGCCAGTGCCAGGGAGTGCAAAAGAAGACGATCGCATCATTGACGAAGTTTAATGTGTGATTGCAAAAGCCGCGGGTGCACTGTCGGCTTTAGGCGCAACTCTCCCAGGCTCAGGCATCCAGCATTAAATCCTGACATGTAAAACTTTTGTTGGTTGTTTTGGAAATACTTGATACTTTTGTAACTCTTATAATCGGCTGTTTAACCGATCTTAATTTCACTTTCTAGTAATTTCTTCTGAGTCTGCAATCCTTTTAGCCGATTAACAGCATCGTGTTAACTTGGCCTTTTGAACGTGATCCTTAGTCGGTTAGGCTCAATCCAAACGCTAGGATAGTACTTCTTCAAATATTTCTCATTAATAGCTTTAGGCAATACATATCCTTCAAACGTTTCTATTACGTACGAATTTCCACCGACTAGCCGATTAACCTTGTATGGTCCTTCCCACGTAGGTGACCATTTTCCGAATCGGTTATTTTTCGAACCAACAGGTAATATCGTTTTCCATACTAAATCGGCTTGATCGAAAGATTTAGGCATGACCTTTTTATTATACGCCCTTGCAACCCTGATTTTATTCTTCTTAAGCCGATCAAGCGTGGACAAACGTAATTCTGCCAACTCATCCAAGTTGTCGATCATCGAATTGTTATAATCCTGAGCCGACAAACCATTTTGTCTGGCCACTCGAATAGATTCAATGTTGATCTCCACGGGTAAAACGGCTTCTTGACCATACACCAACTGGTAAGGTGAAAGCTTCGTTACTCCGTGATAAGCTAGCCGATACGCCCAAAGCGACTCCGATAAAGTTGCGTGTAAATTCCTTGGTTTTTCATCGATCTTCCTTTTGATCAACTTGATTAACGTTTTGTTGGATGACTCGGCTTGTCCGTTAGCCTGAGCATAGTATGGAGATGAATTCAACAGTTTGATTCCCAGACCTGTCGCGTAACTCTGAAACTCATTAGACATGAATACCGTACCTTGATCGGTCGTGATCGTTTGCGGTATTCCAAACCGATGGACAATATGCTCATTAGCAAAGCCGATGGCTTCGACACAGGTCACTTTCTTAAGTGGTATAGCTTCAACCCATTTAGAGAAATAATCGGTTGCAGCCAAAATAAACTTGTGGCCTTTACTTGAAGCAGAAAATATTTGGCCGATTACATCTATTCCCCAACCTCTGAACGACCATGGCTTGATAATTGGGTGCAAGGCTGATGCTGGTGCTAGTTGTATGTTGCCAAACTTTTGACAGGTCTGACATCTTTTATAATACTTGAAACAATCCTCTAGCATCGTCGGCCAAAAATAACCTGTCCGTCTAAGCATCTATTTCATCTTATGAGCCGATTGGTGAGAACCGCAAATACCTTCATGTACTTCACCCATTGCTACCCGTGCTTCTTCGGCTCCAAGACATCTCAATAGCAATCCTTCCATCGTTCGATAATACAACGTATCGTCCATAACAATGTACTTTAAAGCTTGTTGCCTAATCTTGCGTTCAGTCGGCTTAGATAGATCAATCAGGTAATTCATTATTTGTGTTCTCTAATCCACGACATCTACGCACATGACGGCTTTATTCACTAGCTCAGTTACCTGATATCGGTCAAAATCTTTATACCCTGATGCCTATTGAGCCAGTGCATTAGCTCTATCGTTCAATTCTCGAGGGACATGACCGATAGAAAATGATGTAAATGAGCCGATGATCTCGAAGCATTGTTCTAAATATTTCAGCAGTACTTCGTCTCGACATTCGTATTCTCCTTTTATTTGCTGTACAATTAACATAGAATCCCGGCATGCCTCAACCGCGCTTGCTCCGATGTTTTCTAATAATTGCAAACCCTTGAGCAACGCTTCATACTCTGCCTGATTATTTGAGCATCGACTGTTTAATCGAAATGCAAATTCAAAATTATGCCCTTTAGGTGATATGAGCACTATAGCGATTCCATCGCCTTCTCTGCATACAGACCCATCAAAAAACAATTGCCAAGGGGCTACAGATACCAAATCAGCAGCAGTGTCATGTCCTGTTATAAAATCGGCCAGAACTTGTCCCTAAACTGCTTTAGCCGATTCGTAAATCAGATCAAACTCTATCAAGGCATAAGCCCATTTGCCAAGTCGACCTCGTAATATCGGAGCTGATAACATATATTTTGTACCATCGGTTTTACATATTACTTTACAAGCCGATGCTAAAATATAATGTCTTAGCTTTGTACACGAGAAATATAAAGACAAGCATAATTTCTCGATGAAAGTGTACCTGACTTCAGCATCAAGAAGGCGTCGGCTCAAATAAAAGATAACCCTTTCCTTTCCGTCGATTTCTTGTGCTAAAACAGACCCGATAGTCTCGTTCTCAGCCGATATATATAACCTGAAAGGAATCCCTTTTAAGTGGCGCGACCAAAGCGGAGGATTGGCTAAATAGTCTTTGACGTCGTCGAAAGCCTTTTGCTGATCGGTCCCCCACACAAATTCTTGATTATCCTTTAATTTCAAAAGTGGGGTAAAAGCACGGATCCGACCAGAGAGATTCGAGATAAACCTTCGGAGATAGTTAATCTTGTCGATCAACTTTTGTAATTCATTTTTGCATGTTGGGGGCATTGTATTGACTATGGCTTTTACTCTTGCTTAATTGACTTCAATACCTCTTTCATGTACCATAAAGCCTAAAAATTGCCCAGCCGATACGCCAAACGCACATTTGAAAGGATTCATCCTCAAGCCATGTGATATTATGTTCTGGAAAACCTTTTCTAAATCGGCCAAATGCTGCAAGTCATCTGCAGACTTTACTACGACATCATCGATATATATTTCAACGATGTGACCGATTAAGTCATGAAAAATCAAATTCATGGCTCGCTGATATGTTGCCCCAGCGTTTTTTAAACCGAAAGTCATAACCGTCCGCTCGAATAAACCTATGGCACCAGGACATCTAAAAGCTGTTTCGGTATATCGGCTTCTGCCATGAATATCTGATTGTGTCCGGCATTCCCGTCCAGAAAACTTATGATCTTATTCCCTGATGCAGCATCGATAAGCATATCGGCTATTGGCATCGGGTATTCATCTTTTGGTGTCGCTTTGTTCAAATCTCTAAAGTCGACACATACTCGAAGTTTTCCATTTTTCTTCATGACTGGAACAATGTTGAAAACCCATTCCGCGTATCGGCAAGGCCTTATAAATTTAGCCTCCAACAATCGCTCTATTCCTTCCTTTATAATTTTATACAGGACCGGATTAAAACGCCTAGGGTACTGTTTAAACGGCCGATAACCTTGTTTAATGGGTAGCCGATGTTCTACCAATTGTCAGCTTAATCCAGGCATCTCGTGATACTCCCAAGCAAAACAATCTTTATATTCTCTAAGAATTTTGATTAACTTTTCTTTGTATTTCACATCTAATTTTGCGCTAATAAAAGTTGGTCTTTTTCTATCACCAATACCTATATCAATTTCTTCGAGCAGATCGGTGGACGTGAAGCCTTGACCCAACTTTTCAATCTCTTGAAAGTTTTCTATAGCCTCATAGCTATCCGTTGTTTGCCGATAGCTTTGCATTTTGTTTTGTAATGCCTTCACTGTTTTTCTTATCCCCATCGGCGTAATACTTCGTTTGCTCGATCAAACATGCTTGGCTTGACACTGATCGGCACAAGTCCTGTTTTGCTCACGCAGATGAAATCGCAATCTTCTAGTGTTTTTCCCGATATACATCCGACTTCCTCATGTTGCCAATTTGCATCAGAACTGGCCATGGCAATGTAAGCCGATGTGTCGGCCGTGACAACTTCAACTTCTTCCCCATTCCACTGGACAAGCGCTTGATGCATAGTCGACGGAATGCAGCAGGTAGCGTGAATCCAATCTCTTCCAAACAAAACACTGTAATTTCCCTTGCGTCAATGACAAAGAACGCAGTCGGCAAAGTTTTGCTGCCGACGGTCAGTTCGGTAACCATGACGCCTTTGGCCTCTGTGGGATCACCTGTGAAGTCGTTTAAAACCATATTAGTTTTAATTAAGTCTTCATCGGACTTACCCAGTTTCTTGAAAGTTGTATAAGGCATCAGGTTCACCGTAGCTCCACCGTCTACCAGCATCCTTGATATCGGCTTTACATTTATATACCCTTTCAGATACAATGGTTTCAGATGCCGATGATCGTCTCTTGGTTTCTCAAAGATTGCGTTCTGGACTCCCGAACATGATTGAGCAAAAGTCTCTTTAGCCGACTCAGTTTTGATTTTGAATTCGGCTGGCAACGTGAACACCATATTGATATCCATTGGGGGTGTATCATCCATGATCATGGGAGAATCTAGATCATCTGCCGACTCAAAATCTTCCTCGATCTGCTCCTTTTTCCTCCATTCTTTCTTAACAACCTTGATTGGGCGAAGCTCATTGAACGTCTCATCTCTCTGTTTTTCGGCGTCGGCTCCTCGGATCTCTTGCGTCCTTAACCTCTGAAGCCGTCTGCGCTGTGATCGGCTAAGGCCAGATGGACACCACCTAGGCTTGGGCTCTACTGGCATTCGTATCGGCGACCAAATCTTCCGATGCGAATTGGGCCTTCGTGTTTCGACCTGGTCCGGTACCTGGTTTGGTTCAGATATTCTTTCGTGAACAGGCCTTCTGTAACCCTGGCCATGATCTCGAATCGGTCCAGACAACCTATCTCTAGCCGATTGTCTTGGCCAATCGTCTCGGGGGTAATGCTCCATCGGGCATGTATACGGAGATGGCAGTGCTACTCCCCTTTCCCAACAAAACTGCCAAAAGGGACACCTTCTATGGGTCCTCTCCACATTTTTGGTGTGATATAAATTATCCGACCGGCGAGTAGGATATCGTGGTCGGCTATTAATCCTTTCATATTTCTCCATCAACTGAGAAAATATTGGTCCCGACCTTTTAGCTGTTGCCTTGGTGGTGATTTTTCAGCTTTGTACCATCTACCCACGTGAGGATTTCCCTTGGGTTTAATGGTTCTCTAATTTTTTCCTTCGTGATCGGCTTCTATTTGTAATGAGCCGATTGTAATTTTCAACGTCTGGCCGCCGTTTGAATTCGACTGAATGTTGACTTGCCGATCCTTTTTTGGCTCATCATGTATCGGCTCTTTCCCTTTAGCCGAACATTGAACCATGTTGATTGGGAATGGATCAGCGTCAACTTGCATGGTCGGCTCATCAGCAAATTTTAGCCGACCATCATCAATAGCCGACTGGATCTGTTGACGAAAAATATTGCAGTCATTAGTATTGTGAGAAAAAGAATGGTGCCACTTGCAATACCTGCGTTTCTTGATCTCGTCACCTGCGTTTCTTGATCTCGTCAGCCGATGGTATGAAATGTCCCTCGGGCAACCGTATTATCTTTTCTTGCAATAATAGATCAAAAATACGATCACACTTGAAAACATCAAAGGCATACTTAACTTCCGACTTATTTCTAGTCGGTTTTAGCCAAGAACAGACTATGGACTTTTTAGACCCTTTTACCCATTCGGCTATATTTATTTCTGCTTCATCGTATTCTGAAGAATCGCTCGGACAATAGTCGACCATGTTAACTTTAACTTTATCCTTTTCTTTATTGCCGTTATTTTTAAATCTATCTTTAAACGCTTTATTATCTCGGAATCGACTTTCTTGAGCCGACACACGATGAAGCAAATGACTTAGATCTGTGAACTCTTGCCCTCCAAATTTCTCTCTAAGTGGTGGAATTAACCCTTGAAAAGCCAAATCTGCAAGTTGGTTATCGGGCAATGCGACACTAAAACATCGGTTTCTAGTTTTCCTGAACCTCTTAATGTAATCAGTTACCGATTCCCCAAATCTCTGGCGGACAGAGCTTAGATCGAAAATCCTGAGCTCCAAACTGCCTGAAAAGAAGTATTCGTGAAATCGGCTTTCCAAACCGTTCCATAAGTGGACCGAATTTGGAGGCAAACAGGTAAACCAAGTAAAGGTTGCCCCAGACAATGACAACGGGAATAGTCTTGTTTTTAGTCCATCGGACTGAGCTGCTTCGCCGCATTGAGCTATAAAGCGTCCGATGTGTTCTAGAGTGGTAGCCGAGTCGTCACCAGAGAATTTTGCAAAATCTGGGACTCTGAAATTGTGGGGGTAAAGCATGCGATCTATGTAATCGGATCTGACTTTACGTGGCGATAACCTTCCCTTTGGTGTATGCGGCCGATCCTCAAGACTGCGAAGATTTGATCGGCCTAATTTGCATTATCGGCCACTGGCATAGCAGACCCTTGGTAATGTTGGTCATAGTTGGCATTCTGCCCCCCGAGTGTGCAAGCTCGGGTTGCCAATTATGCTGAGCCGACGGCATACGAGTGTACTGATCGTACCTATTATGCCTGACTTGGGGCTCCGGTACTGGAACAAAAGGTTCTGAATAAGTTACTACCCTATGCGGACCAAGATTTCTAGGCAAAGCTATCTCATGTGGGTATCTCTCAGGCCCAATTGGCTGTGAAACCGATTGCGGGAATGCATAAAACGGGACCGACGGTGGCAAATTTGTTGATGCATCTAATTTGGCAGCGTCGGTGTAGGCATGGTGATGGTTTACCCCACTTGGCCGAGGATCTCTAGGCAATATGATGGTGGGCTGAGTAGGCATCATGGTAGGGGGTGAGGTTATAGCCGATGGTTTAGGATCGGCCATTGTGCTCTGCGTATTTTGTGTTACTGAAAAAACAGGGTAATTTGGCAGAGCTTGCAATGGGTCGAGCAGACTACCTGATGAGGCTAACTCTTGGACTATAGTTTTAACACTGTTTGCTATCATCGGCTTAAGCGTAGTAACAAGGGCCGATGATTGATTTATCAGGGCGTGATGTACAGATTGGTTAATCATAGCCGATAACTCGGCTTGAGCATATATCGGCTTCGGTTACGTGACACCCGCATCTCCTGTATGCGTTGGCCGTCGGCGGCGGATTTTGAGTGACGCCACGTCTAGTTTTACGATAACGACTTAGCATCATCTCCTCCAGCGCAGTTTTCCGATCTTCAATCTCTTAACGTTGTTCTACAGTCAAATCGTCCATTGTTGGGACGATTATAGCTTCTGTGTTGAGATCGGATGGCGGAATTGACTTTTCTGATGAAGACATTGTCCCACCGGGCGTGCCAAGAGTGTGTTGGCGTCAAAAACTTGAGGTAGGGTTTCGACAACAAAGACACCGCATTTAACACAGTTCAGAGCGTGCGGTCGATTTGACTCAGAATCGACAAGGTAAAAAATATAAAATTCACACAAAGCCGATCGCGAAGATCAATCGGCTTAGACTCAATCAGCTTGAAGCCGATCAAGATCAAAGTAACAGGATAAGTCTAATTAGCCGATTAAGGTTAATCAGAAGATAAAGGTAAATCGATTCTGAAGAAGGCGATGCGCAACAAAATCAGAACAAATCGAACCTGGGGCGTAATTTGAAGAAGATCAACAATCGGCGATGCGCGACTTTATTAATCAAGATCGAATTACAAAGACTAAGTTACAAAGGCTACTCCTAGTCGACAAGAAAAAGTAAGAAAGTAAAGGCTGGCTGATTGTATTGTGTTGGATTCCCTCGCAGTTTGCTTCGACCCTTCTATTATACCCGTCGGCCGATCGTATCCTTTTACAACACGTCTCAAGAAAAAGTAAGAAAGTAAAGGCTGGCTGATTGTATTGTGTTGGATTCCTTCGCAGTTTGCTTCGACCCTTCTATTATACCCGTCGGCCGATCGTATCCTTTTACAACACGTCTCAAGTCCTGATCCGTATCGGCCTTATCTCGGACAGTTATTTCCTTAAAGATCTTGCTGTTATCAAATATCCTCAAATCTTTCCAATCTGTCCGTTAATTCCCGCGTGTTTGACTTTATTGCCGATTTTGACTAGACTTGCCAAATTTTGATGTAAACAGTATCCGATACCAATATACCAGTTTTCTGAAGTATCCAAGTAACAGGTGCTAATGTAATCAAAATGTAAAGTTTGTAGTTTCACTTTTTGCTTCTCTGTTTTTCCCCTACACCTTTTTCCTATTCTGCTATCTTCCCCTCTTATTTCTTTCAGTGTTTTATCTCCCTTGTAACTGGTTGTACTTCCGTACTTTGGTACTCTGCTACTTCAATGACTAAAGGGTAGAGGATGCTGGATGCAAATCTTTCTCCCCTATATTGTTGACTACAAAACAAGACATTTGGTTGAGCCACATTATCAAGAAATTAGAAGCCATTGGATGAATAATATTAAAATAGGAACCGCATGATTAATTCAGTTAGCTGTAATCGTTAAGCAAGTAATTTCTCACGTGCAAAAATATCAGGCCACGTCGCTTAGTCGCTACATTCCCACACCCGTTAACGAAACCTCCCACCCCATCCTGCATGTTACATGTCCATTCATGAGCACAAGTTAGCGACCGATCTCCTGTGTCCCTTTCCGACTGCTCTGCCCTCATCATACGTGACAGTTAACCCAGGGAAAAATTGGATTCAATTGTCAACCGGTCCTATCGAAAGTAGGATTGACTATGGATTCGAGCCATAGCACATGGTTTCATAAAATCTGTACGATTTTCCCGATCTAAATCGAGCAGGTTTCCATGAAGAAGATCTTGTTCAGCAGCATCGTCCTCTTTGGCCATTTTCATCTCCTTGACCAGAACTCCCTAAACCTACAGACCCATCGCAGTATCGCACTTTCCCTTCATTGATTCAACACCATATTGCTTGCTGTCACTGGCAGGGACTGCTGAGTAACCACCGGCAGCGACTCGTATACAGCAAGAAAGTGGAGGAAGGTGTGTAATCAAGTGGAGAAGCCCAGGAAGCACGGACCAATCGGCCCATATGGAGCATACCGGGCTCCCTGCTACACTACGGGCATGGGTTCAGGATTCAGTAGCTCAAAGCCACCAATCTTTAAGGTGATGGTCACTTCATCTGTGCACAGACCTACAACCCTGAAATCAGAAGCTTCACTTGCAACCACTTGCAAGTTTGTTAGTAAGGTGAGTAACTGAAGACGTATGTGGTCAGCAAATACTGGCATTTGCAAGGAGTTCATTTATGCACGAGAGAGTCATGTAGGAGTTCAGTCAGGCTTTTTCCTCACAGCGGTACTCTTGGAAGAGCAGGATTGTGAATAGTCAGCACCATGAATTCAGGCATGCCGTCTTAATAGTTGTACATGGGATTCCATCTAGAAGTGACTCAGCCAGTGACGATGCTTGCCTGTGATCCCTTGAATCACAGGCAAATATTTGATTCTGTTGGATAATCAGAAACAACAGTTTGATGGGTTACCACTTAAATATGGGTGCTGTCAGCCTACAGTCCTTTGCTTATGATTATACCTTAACCAAAGAGCCAGATGTGTATTACCATGAGAAGTAAATTTTCTAGGCAAGTTGAATACTAAAATATCAGAAGGCAAAAGCTATAGGATACTACAGCCATTATAAAAAAAAAGGCATGACCAACATTTTAACGACAAAAAGGACCTAACGGTAGTTGTTTATAAGATTATGGTTCAGTAAGTAGAGGAACAAGGAAAAGGCAATTATTCAGTGACAGATTGCACATAAGGCAACTATTCAGTGGCATATATATAATGAATTTCCTCTTAAAAAACTTCAATTCAGTGGCAAGCATATACTATCACACGTTTCCAGACCTTAGTTTTTACCATAAGGACCTCAGAAATACTGAAACAAACATATTTTAAAAAATATATCTCATGCTTACTTTATAGTACACATCAGAAAGCTTGAGTCATGAACAGTACAAGATGATATATATGTGAGAGCATGTCATTTGAAAACCATTGTTTCTAATGCATGTTTATTCATGGTATGGTAAATACTGCAAATTTGAATATGACAATCCCAAAATCAAGCTGGTTATTTGTTTCAATAGCTGATTCGAGAGTAAGTATATTTTTTAAGAACATTTGTTACTCTATCCTATTATGTTCTACTAATTTGGAATGGTGCATTCAACTGGCAGATAGTATTTGCCTGTGTTTTTTTTTTTTGGTGACATACTACTAACTAATGAATTTACTATTTAGACTTTAGAACTGCAGCAACGCACGGGGACTCTGCGTAGTACCCTTTATAACAAAAGAAAAAAGGAATGGTTGTAATTTGATCAAAATCTTGAGTCATAGGTCACAGTTTCTCGGAAAGTTATTTTCTTCTTTTTAAGTGACCTGACACTATTCTTCTTTGTCTAACTAAACAACAGCAACTTTCAAACTAGAGCTAAAATACGAACAGAGGTATACATATAGTACATATATAAAGGTACCATCATTGCAAATATTGCAGTACTTTTATTTTGCCGATGCAACCTTTTTTACTGCAATATTTCACTTGAACAGTTGCAACAAGCGTGAAATACATGGAAATCCGATTTTGACCATTTACAGTGTTATGTTGTGCAATGAGTATCTTGGATTCTGACTTTCGAAGAGTCAGCAAATATGTACCTAGGATGACTTTGCTACCCTGAAAGATTGAATTGTTTTTCCTTTCAAAATCAACCATTGCAATTAAGCCGTGAAGACCGATAAAGGGTGACTTTCTAAGCAATGCAAACCTCAGAACACAAACTAGTCTCGTCAATAGCAGCTCTTGATATCAATTCCACGACATCAGTGGAACCAAGAGCTCTACGCCTACTGAAGTCTCAGTCCACTCAAGATCGTGACACAAGAGAGGGGTTAACTGCACAAGCGGGAATGGAAGATACGGACCGAGCATCGTGAATGATATGCCGATGATCTGGGCGGTGGGGCCGACCCAGAGGAAGACCGCCGGTCGCCACAGCGCGATTGCGCAGGCCGACGCCACCCACACCGGAAACCCGAGCGACAGCGCCTCCCCAAGGCGCACCAGCGCCGCCCGCGCGCTATCTCCACCCGGTGCCGGAGAGGGCGCTGGATCGGCTACCGTCCGGTGCCTGCTCGACGGAATGCCGCGGAGGGGACGGACCGGGGTGGCGAGGCGAATGCGAAGGAAGGTCAGGGGGAGCGAGTAGTGGGTTCTGAGAAGTTTGTGAGGAGTGACAAGGTAGAAGTGCTGGTGGGGGAGGGTCCGGGCGGTGGTGGGAGCGGATGGCAGCTGGCGGAGGAGAGGCATGGCGTTGGTCGTCAAAGGAGAGAGGAGTTGACCGGCGTGGGCGGAGCCGTAGTGGAGTGCAGTGAAGCGGAGTGGTCTCCGGTTAGCTTTCTGGCTAAAGACTAGGAGCTCAGCAGTAACCAGTCTAATACATATCGACGCAGGGATATACCACTCAAATGTTATCAATTTAGATATATACCACAAAAATAATTTGTTTCAGCTTAATAACACCCAAACTTCTCAAATCTCCTCGATACACCACTCTGTTACCTCTTCCTAACGGCAACAATGTTCCACACATGCCCTCGACTCGACTAGACCGAATCACCTAGTATCTGGCTCAACCTGATCAGCTCGTTCCCTAATTTGGCTCAAGAGAAGGGGCTCTTTCCTCTCGTTCGGCCCCGATGCATTCACCCTCAACGCCCCACCACAGAGGAGGGGGTGTGCGGTAGGGTGGGGTGAGGGGAGGGGCGGCTAGGGTTAGGGGCATGGCTTCTTCCCTCCCCCTCAGCCCAATATTTGGCCGACCCAAACTCACGACCAAAAAACCCCTTTTTTCTTTTCATGCATTTCTTACTGAGATATTACTCCCTCCGTTCAGAAATATAAGGCGTATTTTGACTTTGCACAAGGATTAAGGTTGGGGTGAAATTGAGAAAGGTATGATGAAAATGACTTAGATACGCCACTTAATTGTCTTGGAAGATGAGAGATAATATTTTATATGTGGTGGTCATGAATAAATGCATATAGTTGATAGAGAATAAATAGGGGTATAATACGAAAAACCTCATTAAATCTACATGCAAACCTTATATTTCTGAATAAGACCATTCAAACTATAGGCCTTATATTTCTGAATGGAGGGAGTACATTAAGATACAATTGGGAGGAAGATGAAGGAGCTCAATCTCATAATGATCGAGCACGTCGGCTAAAAACTCGCTCTCAGGGAGGCGAAGCCCTAAACCTGATGAAGGTGGCAAAGAGGACGAGGCACCCTTCTTGGGACATCAGCATATTGTCCTCTTTGCTAGGATCCCACCTCAGCATTTCTCATAAGGGGATCAAACTTTGTTCCTCGGGCTCTTGAATCTTATCTTCTGTGAGGATGGCAACAAATTTGCAAGGAAGAAGAAAGCTTAGAAGCAAAAGGACTCGACGGAGTGCGAAGTTGAAAGGGTTCAAAAGACTATTTTGCACTCAAACAATGGTGTAAGATGTTCAAAGAAAGCTTACCCCTTTACATACTCTTTACTATGTCAGTTCTAAATAATGTTTTAGTTTCAAATGAGGCCCAGAAAACCACCTTTTGATGAACATTTAACCGATGCAATGATTACCACAAAACCCCATAATGAACATTAAAAGCCTTGAGTAAAATAATATTTATTACTCAAGCCTTGGGGGCTAGGTGACGAGGATTAAAAGCCTATTTCCTATCTGGGCTATTAACGGTTAGAAACCATACTTTATTAATGGGCGTGCAATTCGTAAAGCCCATAATATATAACAAAGCCCACAATTAGCTAAACGGTTTTGTCTTCGACCAATTCAACTAAAATGCCCTGTACATTGCTTCACACTGGCCATCCCCAACCAGTGAAATAGTCACACCAACCAATGAAACTAGTCGGGACAAACGGTTATCCACGCACATGTCTCCGTGCAGATAGCTATCTGAAAGGTACGCATAACTACCCAGAAGTTATCACTGGAAAACTCACCAATTGGTGAGAAGACACCGTTTGGCAAGAAGGCACCTTTCGGCTACACGACGCTTTTTGGAGAACAACTGATGCCTCTTCATCTGATATAAATAGGGAGTCTATTCGCACTATCCAACAGGTGGCAATGTAATCACAATTGTAATCAGACTTCCGATTCTTAGACAGACACTCGTGTAACTCTTGTACTTTGTTAAGCCACTTGGCTAATAAAGAAGCAATCCCCATATTCTCTTTCACAATCTTGTTACATTGGAAATCCATCATCATATTTTTATAAGCTCGGTCTAGAAACCCTAGGTCTTGAACATCGACAAGCCCTACCACTAGCTGTTTGTCGTGCCACAGGCCGCGTGGGCCGTGCCGTACATGTGCTGGCATGCCACACATAGGATGGGCCTTGCCACGGGCACGCCTGCCACTGTGGTGTGCTGTGCCACCTGTTGTGCCCGGTTGGTAGGCTCGGGACAGCCTATTCGAATGCGGGCCAGGCCAGGCCTTGGATCAGGCTGTGCCCACCGTGCCTCGTACCAACCTAAAAAAGCTTAGCCCAATGCCTACCTCTAGACACAACTGTTAGGATCTGAATATGCAAATCCAAACCCTTGTATTTACCTCACTAGTTTAGGATTACGTTAGTGCACATAGTGGCAATATAGATGAAATATCAACCCTATAAAAAATGGAATAATCATGAATAACTAACTTTGATAAATAAATAGATAATGTGATGACCTTATGGTCAAGTTTACATTTAATATGCCTTGTAGGACTTATTCATTAAATAAGATAAACAACGGAACAAAAACTTCAATGGTAACACCATCGACCTACCACAAGCAATCGATAAGGCTCAAATCCTAATTACCGTCCTCCTCACGATACTCCTCCATCATAACTGGTGTTGACTCCTCTTCTCCAACTGACTAATTATTATTACAAGAGTGAGCACATAAAGTACTCAACAAGTTACACGCATAGAATACAAGCCTAGTATAACTATGCAAGGCTTATTCCAAAGAAAGGCTAGCATGACTTCTTTTGCTAAAGCGGCATATGCAATTGAAAATAATAATAGATTAAAAAAAGGTAAAAAAATAATAGTACTAATAAGATTTTTAGATATTTCTTAAGAAAAATTGAACTAATTGTAACATACCAATTTTTACCTCAAATTATTTTAATATTGTTAATTGTGCATTTTATGAATTTTGTAAAATTTTTGGAATTTTCTAGAATTTATTTGGAATTTATTTATTATTTTTGAATTATGCTTAATATGAATATTATTTAAATATTTGAAATTTTTAATTAAAATTTTGTCAAAAAATATTTTATTTGAGTTATAAATATCTCAAAGTATTTTTAAGAAATTTTCTAATATTTTTACAATTTTATTGAGTTATTCTAATTTTTAGAATTATTTTAATTATGAAAAGCTTTGAAAAATGCTATTAACAGTGTTGGGCCAGAAACCCTAAGGCCCAGCCCATTCTTTCATATCGGCTCGTTCAGCCTGCTTGCTTGTGAGGCCCAGATCTCCAACGTCAATTTTGCATGGACGACTGAGATGACTCATGAAGCCCTATCGATTTGGGACTGTTGGATCGGGGCAGTGTGTGGCTGAGATCTATCGGGGCTACATCGATATTAGCTACTGATCTAGACACGTATCAGCACGCTGGTCATCATCTCCAAAGGGGACTCTATTTGCACAATCGTGGCCGCCATGTACACGGAGTTCATTTCATGTGGAGCTTGGACACTAGGTCCTTATAAGGTGTGCCTCGTGGTCGTAAGATCATCTCGATGTTAAGCCCTAAGTTAATCACTTGGGTTGGGTCGCGGTTTCATTGGATTTAGGGTTTTTCGTTGAGCATTGCCGCAAGCTTCAACTGGTCGATTTGCTATCGACAGGACGTCTTGAGACTCGATAGTGGGTGCAACAGAACCACCGTCGCAAAGGCTACCTAGTGCACATCTTGCACTGTAGGGAGGTTCGTTGGAGCACCGGATCACCCTGGGACTTTATCGTAGCCGAAATAAGAGGTTGTCGTCGCCGATTCTAGTCATCGGGGAAAGAGGTAAGCGCATCAGTAGGTTCACGATGTTGAGTAGAATAGAGCATCGCCATCGCTGGTCGCCGATGACGACCGTAGGGCTTCGTGTGCTACCGGCCGAGGTGGCATGTCTCGGAGATGGACATGTGGTGCCATGCTGGTGTCTGCATCATGGCCATGTGAGTTTCCTTGCTGACGTGTCAAGGGTGTGTCGGCCAGGTTGTTCTACTAAGTCAGCATCGGTGTGGGCCGGTGTGTCAGCCGGGTTGACACCGTGAGCCGAGTCCATGGTGGACCTAAGCGATTTCATAGACCAAGCCCATGGACTTGGGCCCACATGTTAGGCCTACGAATTTTTTGAATTTATTATAATTACAGGAAAATGCAATTCTGACATCAGCTAATGTCATTATTTGGATTTTCCAGTATAAAAATAATTCGATAAATATAGATTTATTCTTCTATGGTTTTCAAATCATTTGATAGCCTGTTCTTCTTCACATGAGCTCCGATTGAGCCAATTTAAGTTTCTAAAAATTTATAAAATTGAGATCTATTTAATGGTGAATTTTATTAGATTTTTGAAGTTTGTTTGCTCTCTAGTTTGGTATTTATTTTGTGTTTTGTCTCGATTCACGTAGACGTTGAAGTGCTCGAATTATGCGAGAGTGAAGAATTGATCCAAGATTAAGGTCCAGAGCAAGACCAATGCCTTTTTCAAGGTAAGTTGTGCTTTAATCATGTTGAACCCAGTTTTAGAAATGCTATGTTGATTTAATCTACTACTTGACGTTTTATGCTTAGAACTGTTTTCAATTAGTTTGGGATCTAGCTATTCAATCCAATTAGATTATACCTACCTTGTCATTTGTATTCTATGATTATGTCACCCTAGGATGGTTCAATATTAGTTGGTTGTTAATAGATGCCAACGTGAGGTGGTTAGATTGTATGTAGCTGCTTAGCAATGCCACATATAACTCATGTCTTCTGAAAGTTCAAATCAATCTTGACTAATGGAATATGGAATGTGTTTTATGAAAGGGTGTGTCAAGTATAGTCACACAATGATGTTGAGTTGTGGTGACATATGTTGTCACGCAATGATGTTGACTTGTGGATGGCATATGTTCCACGATAATAAACTGGGTGGTAAATAATTTAGACTAGTGCAAGTGGCAAGAGACTATGAGTTATGGTGGGCCTTTATGGCAATGGGTTGACATGATATATGAGTGGATGTGAGTTGGTTACTATGAGTGATTGGTAGTCTTGTCTTGGTCAATTAAGGACTTAACCTTGCAAGCCTTTGAACTGAGTTAAACATGTAACCACATGTCTGGAATGAGGCAAACCTAACTAAATTACTGAATCGTAACACTTGATGCCTCAGGAGGATAACCACACTACGGATGGGGTTACAGGGGAAGTGTGTTGTGCAGCAGCCTCACACCTGTCCAGCAGTATGTTCCTCCTATTCTTCTGTTCTCAGTGGGGAGGGGAATAGCGAGTCAGACATATCGGGAGGGTCGATGTTATGATGAAGTTTCTAAAAGGTTTTGTTATGATCTTCTAGCCACACGTCAATGGGTACATGACATAGTTTGGTAGTATAATTTGATCCTGTCATGTGGGTAAAGTGCATAACCTCTTGAGAATATAAATCTATTTGGATAGCTGTGTTCACGGTAATGGATAATGCTCATGAATTACAGTCAAGGGTTAGATTTTGTAAAATAAAACTTATGAATTGAGGCTTTGTGCCATTGGAAAGTTTGGAAGTTGTCAGGGCTTTGTGCCAAGTTTACTTTGAAAAATACCTGCAAATTACTTATTATTGTTATTTGTTTTACTGTCATTTCAATCTATTTATTGTATTCGTTTCTAAATACTGCTTTACTACAAAATAACCATATCTGCCATTCATTTGGAACAAGCCTTGCATATAGCTATGTTAGAATTGCATTCTGTGCACAACTTATTGAGTGCTTTAAGTACTCACCCTTTTCACAACAAAATCATCAGTTGAAGAGGAGTTTACACCAGCTTTGGAGAAGGAGTACCAGAAGGAGATGAACGTTTAGGGTGCAAGTCTTATCAGTTGCCTGTGGTATACTGAGGGGTTTATTTACGTTTCCTTTCCGCTGCAGTTTAAATTTGTTATCTATGGTTAGCCCTGCAAGGCATAGTCATGCAAAAGTCAGCCATAAGGTCAGTCAACAGGTTTATATTTAATAAATAAAGTCTTTTATTATGCTTCCGCTGTGTATGATTGTGATATTCATCTATATTGAACCTGTGTGCAGTAGCGTGATCCTAGACTAGTGCAGTATACACAAAGGACCCAGATTTGCATATTCGGGTCCCAACACTGATCTAGCACACTACCTACTCCATTTGCTTTTCCTAGCACACACCCTCCTTCCCAAGTTTTATTTTGTAAAATCTAACCATTGGGTGAAATTCTCGGGCATTGTCCATAACCGGGGACACGACTATTCGAATAGGTTTTACACTTTACTCACAAGATATGATGAATCTCATAATATCATACAATTGACATGCTTCCTTGGGTGTGCGATTAAGAAGATTTATAACAAAACCTTTCAAAAAAGAACATAGACCCTTCGATAAGCCTGATCTCACCATTCCACCCTCACACAAAGTAGAAGAATGGGATATATTCACCATTGGACTATGGAAAAATAACAGTTCAAGATGTGGAGCCACTACAACACACACCTTCTCCGACCTCGCACACAGCTTAGTCTACCCCTTGAGGTATCACATGTCAAGACTCGGTAGTTTACTGAGTTGGGTCTGTTCCATTATAGACATATAGTTGTATGATTAGCCTTATTCAATGGTTCACAAGGTTAAGTCCTTAACTAACTGAGACAAGATTTCTAATTTACTTATTTACATCAACCATATCACTTGATTCACACAGAATCACCATCCCTGCCACATAGACCTATCCAGACTCATAGCCTCTTGTCACTTGCCTCAATCTAAATCATTTACCACCCCTATTGATTATCGTACAACACATGCCATCAACATCATCATTGTGTGATAACACACGACACACCCTTTCCATAAATATGTTCCATAGATAATTAATCATGTTAGAATTTGTATTTCAAAATGGTATTGATAGCCTATTGCATGGCTAATCACACTAAAAACGGTCTAACCAACCCACGCCACATTGGTGATATATTAGTGATCAACTATTAATTATCCATCCTAGGACCATATAGGTTGCATAACTAATTTCTGAAATAATTAAACAATTGATAATTTGAACTACCATTTTAAAAAATAACTTTTGTAAAACTGGATTCAACATGATCAAAGCACAACTTGCCTTGGAATAATTCTCAATATTTACCTCGCTTCAACTCTTCTCCTTCAAACGCTCCCAACACTTCAACGTCTAAGCGAAACTACCGATGAAAAGAAAGAAATTACAAATTAGAGGCAAAACAAACTCCAAAATTGAAATAAAATATACAGGAGTGTAGAGCTTGATTTTAGATATATTTAGGATCTTAAATGGACTCAATCAAATTTTCTATGAAGGAGAACGAATTCTCAAAAGATTTATCGGACAAATAAACCCTAGAAATTGAGAGAGGAAGGAGAATATTCCTGTTTGAGAGACTGACAAGTGGACCTGGGGAATATTCTGAATTTTTTTAATTTTCAGAATTTAAGAAAATAACTAGAGATGGACATGTGGGCCCCACATGTCATAGACACAGTCCACGGTAGATTAGATCCACCGAACTAATCTAATCTATGCTGATGTGATGTACACATACCACTGACCTAGCTGCCACGTAGGTGACACGTCGGTGGTAACGTTCTAGGACCTAGGGTCACTAGCGGAACGACGGCGAGCGGTGGCACAACTCCGGTGATCTTGCTAGGAGGCTTCTTGATATGTGGGTAGTGCCATCCGAGAGATCTCGATGAGGCGAACACAATGATACGGACATCGCGACCAACAGCGACTGGCAGCGAGCGGTGGCATGGCAAAAGTAGTGGCGGAGATGGCTTCCTTGGTGATGGCGAGACTTCTGGATACACGGGTGATACTATCTGAGACTGGTAAATATAGACGTGATATAATCATCTTCATGATTTCCTCAAGGGTATATCACTAGCGACGACTTCCTTGTTGACAGCAAGGCTTCTTGATACACGGGTGGTACCATATGAGAGATCTCGAAGAGGCGAACACAATGATGCGGACGTCGGGACCAACGGTGACTGGCGGTGAGCGATGGCATGGCAAAAGCGGCAGTGGCGATTACTTCTTTGGTGATGGCAAGCTCCAACGACGCTCCGGCGACTAGAGGACGTGAGGATATGGACAATGAGGCCAGAGACTCACCGACAGTAGCGAAACCCGGCGGTGGCGCTTGCGAAGATCCTCGAATTATGGCTCAATAGTGGTGAACCTTTGCGGTAAGCTTTCGATGAGAAACTCCTGGTGATGCAATCCCGAGGCATGGGCATGGCTTAAATACCCGGGAAAGGCGGTGCGCGAGACGGAGTCCGCAGCGAACAAGACGTGGCTTGAGGAATCTGGCTCGGAGATAAAGAATTGTGCTTAAAAGGTGGGGCGAACAAGACGTGGCTTGAGAAGTTTGGCTCAGAGATGAAGAACTGTGCTTAAAAGGTGGGGCCATTATTTAATTTAATTTTTTAAGAAAATACAAAAAGCTCAAATAAAATAGCAAATGTATTTGAAAAAATTTCAGAAAAATCTGAAAAATACTTCCAAACACAAAAAACTCAGGTAAAATATTTTTGATAATTTTTCACTTAAGCATTAATTCTATTAAATAATTTTTTAATTAGAAAGTCTCATATTAAGCTTTAATTAGCTAATAAAATAGTGAAATTTTTTAAAGGGCTAAACCATTCAAAAAGAATTTCAAAGAGGAAAAAATCAGGACATTACAACGACCACCAGGCAACACAACACGGTGCCAGCGACGCTTGAGCAACGGCGTGCAGCGGACCCGATAGGTGGGCGGAAGATTTGAGATGCGAGAAGTAGATCTGAGAGCTCGCATGACACGGTCGGTGGATCCATGAGGTAGTACGGCCCTCGACGAAACATTCCAGTGGATACGCGAGGCGACCGGCGGCGCTCAGCAACGACTGCCAGCGACACTCAGCGATGGTGGTTAACGTATCTGAGAGACAACCGCCGGCATTCAATGGCGGCAACTAGCAGATCCGAGAGGCGGCCCGCCGTGCTTGGCGACGGCGGCCGGTGACGCTTGGCACCAATGGATCCGAGAGCCACGCACAAGCACTAAAAGCTGTTGTCCCACAAACCGTGTGTGGGAGATACAAGTCCTCAATGCGCATGTTTCAGCTGTATCTTGGTGTCAGTCCTTGAGAAAGTGTTCTCTCTCTATGGAGATACAGCTCCCCTTTGAGGTAGGAACATTAGGAGCGCCCTAACTACGCCTTTTATCTCCTAAATTTTTTAAATCAATTTATGTTGTGGGATGACGCTTCCTCATATTGCGGGACAAAGGGATACTTGTTTGTATTTGAATTGCATTCTTGCACCCTTGTTCCCTGTCACCATCTGTAGTCCATTGCCTCTTCTCTTCCACTGCTCCAGTCTCCTCCAAATGGAGCCTCATCCGGATCTCCACCTCCTCCATATTGGGTGAAATTTAACAAACAAAAAACTATTCTACTTTGAATGGAGGGAAAAGTTGACAAGGAAAACCAAAACGACATGTATTTGCAAACAAAGATCATTTTGCTAAAGTATGTAAATTAGACTGGAGAATATGTAAAAAGGGTGGGTACACAATAAAGAGATGAACAAAAAGAATATATCATCCATCCATCGATCTTTTGGGTCCAGATGAGATTGGTGCTCTCGGAGGCTTAAGCTCCTCGTACCTACATTCACGTGCAGTGTAAAGATTAGTTAGTAGATTATATAGTATTAATTATACATCAAAAATAAATAAATATGACACAAATTACCCGAGCACATATTAATTTAAGCTAGCTTTGCTCGCACTACGACATGGTTGATCTTGGATGAACTTTATCCTGCCTTAAAAAGTCTAAAAATGTCTCAAAAACATTTTAATATGTTTCAGAAATTATCACAAATAATTAGAAAGAGAGAAATTAATTGTTGTGATTTATAAAAAACTGCCTCAAAAGAAACAAATAAACCTGACGAAAACAAAGCACCCTCTAAAACATCTGAGATGCTTTTAGGAACGCCTTCAAAATCACATAAGGCTTCTTTTAAAATGCCTTCAAATATTACATAAGGGTTCTTTTAAAATGCCTTCAACTTTTAATGTCTCCAAAAACCTCAAGACCTTGGCTATACTGAAACAAGCAGACACTAATTGTGGTGTTTTGCATGATCTACCTCGAAAGTAGATTATTTTTCAGAGACAATTTTCACCCCATTACAGCTTTGATGTGGTGGGATAAAATTTCAACCACAGTGCACATATGATCATATTTGAGAAATTCTTTTAGCAAGCACACAAATGCCAACATGTCCTACATCCATGATTTTGTTTAGAGATTTTCGGGTCCATACTCATGTGCAACCAGAATATGTGCAGGCGCACCTATGTGCAGAAAATCCATATTATATTATTTACTACTGTTACTTGCAAGAATAGTGGGAAGACTGCACTACAGTTTATACTCGTAGGCAAAAGGTTTTCTCCAGTTCTCATTGTTAATTTGTACTCTTACATATTATTATCTGTTAAAAAGAAGAAGAAACATATTGTTTAATACCAAATTCATTTGAACTTACATTGGAACATACGAGTAAAAAGAAGATAAAAAACAATTCATACACCATACTAAAAAGAAACAAATAATATCAATAAGTAGCTAGACTCAACAGGAAAAGTCAAATTTCACAAAGTTACCTTGTAATGTTAATCCAAAAGCAAAGTTGCTACAGAGAAGCCAGGATCTCTCTCATCTCATTCACAGATGTCACCGTTTCGTTGGGATATATTTTCGAAATCAATTTGAGAAAGGTCGCATATTTATCGAGAAACTCCTTCTGCAACAACAAACGCATCGCCCAAGAAAGAATTAGTGTGATACTTCCCATAGTTAAATTGAACTATTGAATCAGGATTTTTCTAACTCTAATCATGCTTTACTTACATTGTGGTTCTTTTACAAGCTACATATGATTATGTGTAGCAGTTATCAAATGAACCAACTCAGACAAATGTGTACCAATATAGAACTGGCATTTATAGCGCCAGCACTTGCAGTATTTTAATCAAGCAATCTATCCTAAAAAATTCAGCTCCCAGCTCTACTTCTCATTAAAAGAAAAAAAAAACAGTGGAAGAGAGCTTCCCAACCTGAATTTCATTAGCTTAGCATAGGTACAGTACGAATAGATCCCCTATTCATTTCTCTATCTTAAAATTAAGAAGATAAAATACCTTGCATTTTTCCCATAGAGAAGGAAGCAATTCTTCGGCGGTTATATTCTTCTGTAGTTTTCTATACATTGCATTGATTGTCTTGTCAAGCTGTCATCCAAAATAAACAGGAATATGGAACGAAAAAAAGATTTGAGACAGAAGTTCATGAAATTCATAAGGGAAAAAATGATTCTACTCTTTACTTACACCAGTTAAGCTGGACTTCAACATCTTTCGAAATTCTACCTTCGACATTCCAACTTGGAATGGTATCTGTACAATCATGCAAAAAGCAGGATCCATTAAAAAAATGTTTTATACTAATATTAACAAAGAGATCACTGGGTTCTAATCTTTGTACACGTGAAAGAGCTATGTAAAAGGAATGTAAGTGTGCCAGACCAAACACATCTTAGGTACATTTTGTAATGAGAGATTTCATAATATAGCTTAGACAAAATTGGCTGAAGGACCCTCTAAATTTGTATGTAGTATACCGCTGCCAGGTTATTATAATAGGCCTGGTGTGTTTCGGCCAAGGTTTCAAATTTCGGTTTCGGAATAAATTTCGCCCCGGGCCGGATAACGAAATTTCGGAATTATTTCGGACAAAATTTGAATTTTAAAATTCAAATCCGGTCCAATCCGGGAAAAAAAACCGAAATTCGGCGAAAAAACCCGAAATTTCGGGCGAAATATCCGAAATTTTGGGTTTTTTTCCCTGGCTGAAAAGTGGTCTAAACGTTATCGAAAATTTTTGAAATTGTTTTTGGAGGTTCCTGACACAATGCTGATGTTCTCACAAAAAATTCAGCTGATTATCACACCTGAGGAATTTTTAAAAATTCGGAGAGTGGTACTGTCCTGATAAAACACTGACCGACAAGTTTGATCGGAATGGAAAATGGTACAAATCAAGTTATAAACTGTTGAAATTTTTTGTGCATGGTTATGATCCATAACTAATGTTCTCATAAAAATTTCAACTGATTATCACATGTGAGGAATTTTTAAAAATTCGGAGAGTGGCGCTGTCCTGATAGAACACTGACCGATAAGTTTGATCCGAATGGAAAATGATACAAATGAAGTTAGAAACTGTTGAAATTTTTTGTGCACGGTTATGATGTATCTATAATGCTCTCATAAAATTTTCAGATGATGATCAAACTGTATGAATTTTTAAAAATTCGAACAGTACTACTGTCATGTTAAAAGGCTTACCGGCAAACTTGAACAAAATGAAAAATTATGTAAACCATAATTTTTTTTGAAAATTTTAAAGAATGGTGATAAGGAAGTTCTTAATATCCCATAAAAATTGTGATTCACGATCACACTCCAGTGAATTTATAAAATTCTTACAAGGCACAGTACCATTTATGTTCTTTTCTTTTTTATTTTTGAAATATAATATAACAAACGAAGTTCAATGCTTACATAGATTTGATTGACCAAACAAAAAAAGTTTAAATTTTTTGAACAATTTATATAATGTTACTGAGTCAATTATTAATCTCTCAAAAAAAATTTAGATCATAATCACACTCAAGAAAATTTATAAAATTCTGACAATATAACTGTCCCAATTATGTTCATTCTGTTTTTGATTTTTTAAAGATAACAAATGAAGTTAAATTATTTTGAAATTTTTTATGTATGATCCTAATCTACTAAGTATAGTACCATAAAATTTTCAGATTATTATCATGCTTGTAAAATTTTATAAAAATCTGACAGTGTTTCTGCCAAAATTTTAAAATGTTTAAAAAATTAGGTTTTTCAACAAATTTTCATAGGAGATGACTTTCCTAAGGGTTATTGGACCAAATCCGGCCCTAAAACTTTCAAAACCGACCAAAAAACACGGAATTTCGGCGAATGATTTTTACTGTAGCAATTCAACTTTTTTAAAAAAAAATTTCCGGCCGGTACTTGAGATCTCGGGGTGGTCCGAAATTTCGCCGAAATTTTGAACCTTGGTTTCGGCAAACAGCCACCATTTTAAGGTGTCCTTGAGTTGAACCATGAATTTGCAATATCACATGCAAATGCTTCAAATTTAGTGTTCTGCAGTCAATTTTGCCTTTAGCTTAGCATGTGAAACTAGAACAATGAGGAGTTCATTAGTGAAAGCATCAAGAATATTTCTATGTTGCTATTTCCATCAAAAGTTCAAAACACATATTAATTAAATTTCATGTTACTGTTGGTTGTGAATTATGACATCTAATTATTTTACTTTTCTAGCCAGAATAGATATCGGGTTAAAACATGCACCATGTTCTGAAAAAGGATTAATATTTTTAGGTGCACAGATCCTGAAGAAGATAATATTAGCACTGCAATCAGATGTCAAATGCAGTGCCTTACCTCCTCAGGGCTCATGTTGTACATCAGTTCCTCAATTCTCCGGGCGAACTGGAATAGTTTTTCAAAGTGCTGCAACAACAAATATGCAAAAATGCCTTAGTATGCAATAGTATAAATGCCTCAGTCCTGTGCATTCCCAAAGGAAAAATGGAACCAAATGGACATGTAAACAACTTACAATATATATGACCAAATTGATATGGCGTGAACAAGCTTGTTCATAAGCTTCACTGGCTTGATGATAATATTTAGCAAGTGTTGGCACAACATTCGCTAAATCATATAGACTGTGCATCAGATTAAATATATCAAGTTAATGAGTTATAGAGACCACTAGGTTCCTGACAGTCATGGATAGCTACCTAGACTTCTAAAACAATTGACGTAAAATCTGAAGATTTTCACACAGTGAAGGACCAACAAGAAAAAAGAAGAATAAAACCTGTGCTGAAAAGCTGCATAATTCTCCAAGAGTACAATATCAACATATTTAGGCTCCACTTGAGCAATTTTTTCCAAGGTCACAAACATAATGCTCACCTGTTTCAGTCACAGCAACAGATTAAGTAAGCCAGGTACATGATTAATGGTATAACTCTGACCAGTAGCATATTAGAGCGAGGTTGAACAGAATTGTCATAGATTATCCATGTAATTGAGGTTGTACTCAGAACTTTTTCATTAGTTGAGAAACAGATGCTCTGCATTATAGTAAGGTCTTACAATTTTCGTATATGCCTGATCAACAAGATCCCTGGATCCATTGATATACTGCTCCATACGTGCTGCAAGCTGAGAGAACCTATATAAAAGAAAAAAATGAGACAACATCAATATCAACTAGACATAAGCTATGCATCACATAAAGCCCTACAGTGGCTTTTTGTGGGATTTTACATATATAGTATGAAACAAATAACAATGGACCTGGGGATGTAGGGCACGACTCCAATTTGCCGTACATTACGCTCATACTTTTCAATCTGGTAACAGGCATCATCAACAAACTGTACTGCCCAAGAAAATGAAACAGTAAGGAACAAATTAAACTCCCCAAAGTAGGAGCAGAATAGCTATCTGCCTAGTAGTAGAGTCAAACCCTGCTAAACAAAATGGATATTCTTGTCTCCAAGTCATCAAGCAACACATGTACATATCCTGCAACGTCTGCTTTCTGACCAGAAAGATAGCGATCTGTTATGCCATGCATCGCTATGCAACTCAATGGATCTAGCTTGAATGCCCAGTCAACTAAAGCATAGAAGTCCTCCTGACAATGCATCATATAAAACGTGTGAAGCCTCCATCTCTATAATTGCATAATTTTCAGCTTTGTATTTCTCCATATTTAGCATTTAACTTGTATGTTGCAAAGGGGAAAATATAAGAACATCAACCTGAATACCATCAAGCAACTCCTGTAGGCATTCGTTTAGTACTCCCAACTCGGCTGAATTGTTACCTGGAAAAAAAAAGACGTCAGAACTTAGTTTTACATCATGTCGAAAGCATGAACTATTAATCGTGAGAAACACTGTTTAACTTGGGATTTGGTGGATCATATTACATGGTTTGACACTGCTTCCAGAAGCTTCTGAAGTGCTCGGAGAAGGACTATTTGCCTCAGCGATAGGATTATTATTATCTGAAGCATCCGATGGAGCAAGCGCAGAAACTTCGAAGCACATAAAATGTGCAAAGAAGGAGCTCTACGTCGTATATATGCACCAAGAAAAAAATGCATTGTGAATAATACTAGCATAACAGGATGTGCTGTAAAATTTCACAACAAATGCATGGAAAGACAAAACAACCTCATCAACAAGAAGAGGAATGAAAACAGTAATCATCTTGGAGTAGGCATCTGCAGAACTATCTGTAATACTTGCTGGCTGATTTGCACCTGGAGGACCTTCAAATAATGGTGTGCTGCTCTTTGATGCTTTTGAACTAGCACGGAGTTCATTAGAAAATTCACGGGCCTACAAAACAAAATGTACATGTTATGTCCAGGTTTTTGTTTTTGTTGCGTAACTCAGTAATATGCTCGTAAAAATGCTAAGGTTGTTTGTGGCTTTTTCTTGTGCACATATCAATGCTTTTAAAATAATTGAGAGCACCTCGCACAACATCAAGAAAATCAATTTCCATTTTATCAAAATGGCACAAACAGAGTTGTATGTTTTGCATGGTCATAGTGGCTCTAGCAGACCAATATGTCAAGTGGCTTGAAATATAATCAACAGAACCATTTCACTTGAGAAAGGACCCAAAGAACCCTACCTCTCGTCGAATTAGCAAATTGAGAGAATGGCAGTAAGCTTTCCGTAAAGGTGTCAAACAACTCTTGTCCAGGCTCTAGAAAAATATAGTATAAAGTGAGCACGAGAATATGGTGCCAAATTTCACAAGTAGAATACTAATCATTTCATGTTTGCAGAAGGATAACAATTTCACACCAAGACAACTTGCAATTAACCTTGATGTGTTGTAGAAGCCGGGCGTAAGTCCTGCATTTGTACCTCATATCAGCATGGTCAGGTCTCTGCAGTTGCCCTCTCTGCAAATGTTTAGAAATATGTTCAAACAAGTCCTGCTTTGATCCTAAACATAAATTCTTTGCAATTATTGTAGTCAAACTTACCTGAGAGAAGTTGCCTTTGTCATTTAGCATAAAATCAATCAAACTCGGAAAGTAATTTCTTAAAAATTCTGAGGCCCTCCGAACAAATGTGCACTTCAGGAGTACAAATTCTGCCCGTTTTTCCCTAACCTGTATGAATTTCAACAGGAAATGCACATTGGATGAGCCAAGATATTTAAATACATAGCAGATTGCCCATTATGTATAACTTAGGATCCGTTGATTGGTTCACACTCGGCACATTTTTATGTTATTAGGATGTACCATCACAACTGAATTTGTAGCACAAGTTAACTAGAAAAAGGAAGGTACTGAATACTTGGCTTATGCAGGAATCAAATACCAGCTTCAATAGGCATCTTTTCACTAGATTTAATAGATATCTCACATAAAGATTTATAGTAAGGTAAGAAAGGGATGTCAGCTTTGACCAAAAGGGACAGAGAAGGTTCAAAGCAATATCAAAATGATTGTGCAATTTTCTTTGTGGTGACTATTTTCTGAAACCTTCCATTCTGGAAAAGTCTGCTTGTTTGCTGCGAGTTCCTCCTTGTCTCTGCTCAATCTATTTAGGTGTACCTAGTAACAATTATTCAATATTTTATATGTCCTCCAAATTGGTAAGCAGCTTGCCAGCCAACGGAGTTCTATCAAAATAATCAGTTTAATCTAAATTATTATGCATAACAACTATTAAGAGAAAAACTTGTGCAAGTTAATCTTTAACAAGGAAAGAAACGATAATGCAAGGAAAAGAGAGGACATACAGCACGCAATTTTGCATAGCATGGATCCAGATTGGATGCTTCTAGGTTCTTTATAGCACTGGTCAACCACTCACAGGCTTCAATGTTCTTAACCATATTTCCCTCATCAAATGACCCTCCAGTCAACGATGCCTCATACTACAACATGATCAATCACATGAATTTCATAATTTCTAAACCATAAATGGATATAGGGCAGAACATTGATAATCTAATAGGATGCAAACCTCAGGTGGTATTTGCAGGAGTTCAAGCAGTTTGTCAAGCTCATCAATTAATGCCACATTACTTACAGATTGGAGCTCCAGCCTATTATTACGCCATTCTATCTGCAAAACCAAATAATGGAATTAGTTAAACATATACTTAAGGTGATGAAAGAAATATAAGTGGGTTGTGATATATCCTGAAATCCATTTTAAAGAGTTTCTCAGTGCAAAACAACACCACATCATGAAAGGTGAACTGGCCGGTTTAATTCACAAATGAAGAATCACCATTTTGAGGTGAGTGTCCACTGGATAGCTTTGTCTATTTAGGTCAGGCATAGATAGATCTGCATTATGAAAATGTTATGGACTCGTTCTGGGGAAATTTTGTTAGGCGTTTTGGAGAAGTTGTTCTAAAGATAACTTAGTTGCATTAGCATATCTGTCAGTTGGGTAGGATAATTAAAATTGCATGTTTATCGGTTTGTTAGCAATCTAAAGGGCCACCTTAAGAAAGGTATCTTCATAGTGTTTCTCAAGAAAGAAAGAAATCAACGTCTTCCTACATTCCCATCTACCGCCAGCCTCAGAGCCTCTGGCTGGTTTGGAACCGAGGTTTCAAATCTTGTTTTCGGTTGACATCTCGGAGGTGGCTGGAATCTGAAATTCACCGAGATTTCGGAATTTCGAACAAATTCCAGATGAAATACAAAAACAAAAATTCAAATCCAGTTTTTTTCACAAAAATTCCCAAGATTTAGCTCGGAATTGCCGAAATCTCGACGAGATTTGCTGAGATTTTGGTGAAATTGAACCGAGCGAAAAATGGCTCAAACGATGTCGAAAAATTTTGAATTTTTTTGTGAAGGGTCCTGACACATCAGTAATGTTCCCATAAATATTTAAGATGATTATCAAGCTAAGGAATTTTAAAAAATTCGGACAGTGCTAGTGTCCTTATAAAACGCTGACCGGCAAATTTGAACCAATGAAAAATAGAACAAACTACGTTAGAAAATTTTTAAATTTTTTGTGCATGGTTATGATGCATCACTAATGTTCTCATAAGAATTTCAAAAGATTATAAAGCTTCAGGAATTTTTAAAAATTCGGACAGTTCTACTGTCCTCATAAAAGCCTTACCAACTTCAACAAATGAAAAATGGTTCAAACTACGTTAGAAAATTTTGAAAATTTTTGTGGATGGTGCTGATGTATTTTCAATGTTTCCATAAAAGTTTTAGATGATGAACAAGCTTCAAGAATTTGCAAAACTTATGACAATGCTACGTCCTGATAAAAGCCTGATGATCAATACATAGATTTGATTGAGCAACTAAAAAAGGGTTATAATTTTTGAAACTTTTAGGGAAAGGTGCTGAGGCAATTCTTAAACTCTCATAAAAATTTTGCATCATGATCACACACTAATAAATTTATAAAATTCTAACAATGGTACTGTACCATCTGTGTTCCTTGTGTTTTTTATTTTTGAAAGATAACAAATGAAGTTGAATGTAACCATAGATTTGATTGAGCAAACAAAAAAAGTTATTTTTTTTGAAAATTTTAGAGAAGGCCTCTGAGGAAATTCTTAAGCTCTCCTAAATTTTTTTCATCATGATCATACTCAAGCAAATTTATAAAATTCTGACAACGTTATTGTCTCAGTTATGTTCATTCTATTTTTGATTTTTTAAAGATAATAAATGAAGTACAATTATTTTGAAAATTCAATAAACCCTTTGTTTTTCAGAGCATGATCGTACATTTTTATAAAAATCTCGACAGTGTTTCAGCCAAAATTTTAAAACGTCTAAAAAATTCGGTTTTTCAACAATTTTTTTTATGGAAGATGACTTTCTTAAGGGTTATTGGGCTAATTCCGGTCAAATTACCCAAGATTTGGCGAAATCTCGCCGAGATTTCATATATTACTATAACAATTTAATTTTTTTCAAAAAAATTTATCCAGCCAAGATTTTGGATCCCGTTGGCGGCTGGAATCCAAGATCTCGCCCGAGATTTCCAAAATCTCGCCGGTTTTTGAACCTTGGTTGGAGCACCGCCATCAGCAAGATTGAGCATTAAGCACTCTTCCATCCTTCCACCATTGCTATCCGTTCAAAAGGCGAAACATGCAACCTACTCTGTCCACCACTCAGAGCACATGGCTCAATATGAAAAGAAAAGAAAAAAGATGAAGAAGAAGAAGTAAGCTATCTTCTGGCTGAGGGTGCGTGTTTAACTAAGTCATTCAATGAAACTCACTATGAAACAAGATTTGAATGTTATCATCCTTATAATACCCTGTTTTTGTTCCAAGAACCTGAAGTGAAATATAAAGAAAGAAGTAAGGGAAAAGGAAGCAAAGAAGAGAGGAGGAATCGAATCGAATGGTCTCGATGAAATCGGGCCGAGCCGAGGCTGTCTCGGCGTGCGCGCCGTGCTGCCCTCGGACTCCCGCGCGTATAAAGGAGGACGGCAGGTGCGCCGCTGCCCTAGTTGTCGCCCAACCGAGCCGCCGCTCCAGCTGCAGCCATCGCCGAACGCCGCCGTCGTCGGAGGCCGCTGCTGCAGCCGTCGTCGGAGGCCGCCGCTGCCAGCTGCCCTAGCACCGCCACCGCCGCCTGCCCTAGCGCCCAAAGGGAGGCCGCCAGGCATCACCGCTGCTAGTCGGCGCTACCACGGGCGATCTTGCCGTTGTGATGTTGCCGGAGGAGAAGGCCACGGGGGACGGGGAGGAGGGGGAATTTCGCGTCAGTTCCAGGGTAACGACATAGAACCTTTATTTCGCTGTTATAACAGATTTACCTCGAGGCTTAGCGACAGTTGAGTAGCGGACGCCAGAGGTTAATTAAAGGAGTAGTGTTATTTTGTTTTTATAAATTGCGTCGTCGGTATAATACTGTGTTGTAGTTTTTGGTATGTAAGTCCTGTTTTTTTATAGCTTTGCCGTATTTTAAATAATGTAGGTAATTGTTTAAGTTTTTCAAAGAGTGTAAGGATGATATATTAATGAGCAGATTAAAAGTTATGGCATTGAAAGGCTACTATACAGTAATGCAAAAGAACAGTTTTCAGGGTTAAAAACAAAGGGTTTATTGAATTAATAAGGATTTTTTTGCAAACTATAATCTTGTTGGAAATTTTGTGTATTTTCAAAAACTCATATGGTTTACTGTGTTTAGATTCCCGCGCTTAAAGATAGGGTCATTTGGCAATCGGGATAGAAGAGGGATTGTCTAGTGGAAGGGGATTATTTAGGTAGGGGTTATGCGTGGGGGCAATATTGTTTTGCTTGGTGTTTATGTAATTATGGCATCTTATTGAGGTTGGGTATTTATCGTAGGAGGAGTAACTTTAGGGTTCATGTTGATTTCACATCAATGTGCTCTACGTGATTAAAAAGGCAAAAGTATGGTAGAACAGTAGACTGTTTATTTGCATTGATGCTTTATGAATATGATATGTTTAACATGTTGCTAATATGCATATTCTTGTTAATGATGTTGTCTAAATGATGATGGTTATACGATGATCTCTGGATAATGGATAATGGTTAATAGTGGCTGACAGATGAATAAAAAATTTTATAACATCATCTATATTCATGACATGGAAATAGATGGCCTGCATGGGCATCCACTGCTTACTTTGTGTGGATATCTCACGAGAGTGGGAAAAGTAAGACCTACTTTGGTAGGCACTTAACAAGAGTGGAGATCAGATCCCCATATCAAAGAGGACAGGTCTGAGGCGCCTGTATGAAAGAGGGCGGGCTTAAGTACATAGCGATGGGTGTTGCACTCTGTACTAGTATAAGCTAAAGAGATGATAAGACATGTGCAGCACATTGGCATTGCTTTAATGAAACACATAAGTAATAATGAGTTATGTGAAAGATGATATGTTTATGTTGATGTTTATGGTTTCGTTAATGTTTATCATTTTATTATGTACTTGCTGAGTCCTGGACTCACCCTTACTTAATTGTTGTTTTTTAGGTAACCGTTATGTTATTTTTTATGCTTGGTTGTTTATAGTTTCGTTATGTTTGTGTTGATGTTTAGGGCTAAACTATTTAGGTTATCTTGGTTATTGTATAATTCTTTTTTATTTCATCTCCAAAGGTAAAAATGTTTCCGGATGCATGGATCCAGACGTTCTCGAGTGCATGGTCTCGAGCATTCTCGGGCATGTGGTCCCAAGTATGCTTGGATGCAAGGTTCCAATATTATATTTGTGAAATGCTTTATTTTACTATTTTTATCAGTGATGTGTTTTCTTGAATTGTTTCTTTGTGCATAAATAGTTAGGTTAATTGTTGTTGAAAGTTTGGGTAAAGATGATTTTAGTTCAGAGATAAAAGTGGGGAGGTGACAATCTAGGCTACGTTGTGCCAGGATGTTACAATTCTGTCTAATTATCTACAGCCCACTATGTCTTTGAAATCCTAACTACCAGTGAGACATACATGTGAAGAGAAAATCCATTGTAGGTTCTAACAGTTAGACTTCCAAAGCTATGGGACAACTGACAAGTGACAACTACTTATGTAGATGAACGGAGCTGTGAGCCTGTGACAGCAAAAATTCCATAGATATATTAAACTCTCTTTTAGCTTCCTTTGTACAAAAAATCCTGAAGTTTGTATTTTAGATTTATCAGGCATTTCCGAAGAAAATTTCATTTCAGAAAAAAATCTTTTTCATACATAAAAATTATAGGGAAATATGAGAACATATTTAGCATATATGGATAACAGAGTTAAAAGGAAACATACAGATTGTATATCCTCTCTCATATGCCTGAGCTTTACATTGAAAATGCCAAGCCATTCATCCATATCTTCGACACATATACTGGCTATTTCTAAGCCCTGTAATACCTGCAGAACTCAAAATTTACAGTTGTAAGGCTTTTCTATTTGACAATTAAAATAATATGTATAACCAGGTCAAAGTTCAAGCAAAACAAGACACTTATTTTAAGAAACAGGTTCAAGCAAAAAAAGACAGTTCAGAATTGAAACTTTCAAATGAAGCTACAAAAATAATCCGATCGAGTGAAATGAATCATTGATATAAAAGTTAAGTTGTTTAAGCTTGCGACATAAACGGTAAATCATGGCCCTGTAGGAAGTTTAATGGGAGTGTGGAAAAAAGGAAGAACACCTGTTATGTTTCCACAGTTATTTTTCTGGACACAATTTTGCACGAGTACATCATACATGCAATGCCAAAATGGGTCATTGCCGTATTAAATTATCTGACATAAACCTCCATTTGAGGCCATTCATGTCTTTTAATCCTATGAGCTCTCTATGATAACGAGGGACAGGAAAAATATCATGGCTGCTTTTAGGAAGTTACATTAGAATGTGACTATGGCTAGTTCAGTTGTTTTTCCAGGAAAGGGGCCGGGTAAGCCGAAAAGCTTGTAAAGTTCAACTAACTAGCACCTGGGTAGGATCCCCATTCACATTGATATGGATTTATCAAACTACCCAAAACTCAGTTATTGCATTGGCGTTGGGTGTTACATGCAGGAACAGTAGTGCTAAAATTGGCATCCAGATAACAACAATGCATTTATAGAGAAGCAAAATGCTCGCATACCTCTTCTATCACAGATTCAGTTTCCATAAGTGCATAAACATTTGCAGATTCGAGAGCTACGAGTTCACGCTTCATCCTTTCGGAAAATGCTTCTGCTTCACCAATGGCCATGACATACCTGCACCAATAAAATGGCCCTCATTAATATCCTCTTCATAGGTGCAAAAAGGGAAGATTGTGTTCTGAGGACATGTCTAAGTATGTCACTACCAATTCGGTAACTTACGTGCCAAGGAGAGCCTCAATGTCCTCTTCTTCCGCTTGCGAAACAAGGTCCTTTTCAACAGTAACTTGTGAATCAGCCTCCACCACTACGGATTCCATGGGTCCATCTTTCGAGCTGACTTGAGTAACCTTCGCTGGAGTGTTCTCCTGAAATATAATTTATTAATATTGCACTTTCATGTTGTACAAACTTATACAGGAACTTCAGTGTCTAAAATGCTTCATCCTTTTGATCAATAGAGTGTTAGACAATGAAACAATAGAAGTACAAGTACACATACAGGAATATAGATTAACCTCTGTGGCTCGAACATGAAGGCTATGGATTATATGCATGTGTCCTAGATAGCAACTTTGACGTTTAGTACAGACTAAAGCAGTCCAATCTACTCCTACACTTATTTCTCTACGATAAGAATTAGTAAATTTTTTAAAATGCCACTGTTAAAACCTTTAGGGCTGAAAATGCCATAAAAAATCTACTAAATTCAAGTCTGCCACGAGCTTTGCACAACCTCTAGGTAGAAATGCCACTTCGACAAGGCCAGCAGGCTTTGATCGAGTCGGCAAATTTCATCCAAGATGCCACCCAATCGGTCACTCCATTGCTTTGCTACACTGGGCATTTCGTCGAGCAATTTCTAGTCTGTGGAAAGCGGCGATGGAAAGCAAGCTTGGCGACTACGGGGCCGATTCAGCTTGCCACGGTACGTATTTGCCTGTGAGGCGGGCGGCGGCGCGCAACCTCTCCGATGACGACGCCGTTTGCCCGCGAGGTCGGCGACGAATGGTGACCTCGTGACAGCTCGATCTACTGTTGACGCTGCCGATCCGCCTCGCGCACCATGCCATTGCTGCGTGGGATGGCGAAGGATGACTTCGCGACGGGAGCTTCGGTGCGTGTTGCTGATTCTGGAGCCTTTCCTTCGTGCATCGTGACTAACTAGTTGGTGAGGCTGGACACCAATCTGCTCTCTACGTTCCCAAATAGTTAGTACATTTTCATCAAATTATGTTAAGGTAATCACATGTTGGACAAAATTGTGATCGAAATACCTTCAAGAATATATATCTTGTGAGAAGAGAGATAAGGAAGTGAGATTAGATGAATAGAGTGAACAGATGTAGTTCGGAAAACTATGCATTGAGGTGCGCAAACTGTCAAGTACCTGTGAACGAAAATTTTAGTCCAGTGTGTGGATGCTTAAGGGCATGATTAGTTGCCTGCAGACAGTAATGAATAATCCAAGTAGGGAATTTCTTGGTTGCTTGTGCGAGATCATGTAGATTGAGACGAAATGTGGCTTGGTTGGATACACGAGTGATGCATGTTAGAAAATGGAGAGGTGAGAAACATATTTTGGAGGCAAATAATTTAATTCTACTTTTGCAATCCTTATTCTACCTTAATAATCCTTAAAATGCACCTAATCCATATTAAGAACGCTTAACATATGTTACTCGATCACTCTGTCACTCATCCAAACCATGATATTACAAGGGCATGTCTCACTCATACGCTCATGTCGAGCTTCCCACCAAGCCTGGCCAAGAGAGAGCAAACTTTGCATCTGATAGTATTGCTCATTCGTGCTGATCAGGACACCAATCATGGTCTCCACCAAAAAAAAGGATGTTGCCTGGTTGAGCTTCGTTGCAAACTTGGCAACTCATGCAGGCAACTGGTCATGCTCTAAGAGAATGAGACGAAAAAGAAAGGCGTTGGGGTACTTGTGGATTTTTGTAAATAAGAGAACGGATTTGCTAACCATCAATCACCTGAATTTGTTAAATTTCGATCAATTTTTCTAACCTTTGGATTTTGTATTGGGATTCATGCTCCAACCATGGTGGTTCTCATCCTCTCTGCCACCACCGGCTCCTACCGCTGAATTAGGCTTGGGGTTCACTTGTTAGGGTTCGAGGGTTAATTAGACCCTAGATATTACAGAGAGTGAGGGGCGGTGAAGGCACGGCGGTGGTGCGGTGAGGCAGCTTTGGGGTTGCCATGGCCATGGGATGGAGGAGGGCGATGGACAGTGGCAAAGGGTGGTTCATCGATGAGGCTAGAGATGAGTAAGGTGTTTGACAGCATCGGATATGGAGGAGGGCGATGGACAGCGGCAGAGGGTGGTTCATCGATGAGGCTAGAGATGAGTAAGGTGTTTGACAGCATCGGATCTATAGGCGGAAAGTAGTGGGGGCGGCGAATCCGGCATAGGCGAGCCGCTGGAGATCATGAATAAGGTAAGTTTGTAGCGAGGAGGTGACATTGTCAGTGTAAGTTTGTAGCAAGGAGGTGTCATTGTCAGTGATGTGGGAGTGGTTGTGGCGTGTGGGATGGAGGCTTCGGCTGGTGGGGCTAGCGTCTGGGGACAAATGAAGATGAAGGTTGCTTATTGTTTAGGGCTAGTTGTTGCACGCATTTTAAAGTCATCCTATTCCTTAAAAGAGACTGATTTTTTTTGTGCAAAGTTGTGGCAACTGATAAGTAGACATACATTGACCATGGCCATTTTCAGAAAGAAAAGCTGAAAACGAGTGGACATTTACTACTACACATTCCTTAATGGCATTTTCAGTAACATTTCTGGTTTGACAGGTAGCATTGTCGAAATTTCCCATAAATTTTAGTCATGCAAATGGCTAGACAGTTTTGTTACGAGCAAAAGACATAGTACCGCCTATATATGCATGACCATACCTTCGCCCAGATAGCCATCTCCACAATGTCCATGCCCACAACTTTGGGGATGCCACCCAACAACTCTTTGCACATGTTGAGAATACACATCAGCAGACGGTTCCTACAAGGGATAACACAGCGTACATGCATATGAGTAGACACAGATCATGGGAAAGAGAGAGCATAATGAGTAGAGTGTCGTTACCTGTCGTCTTTGTTGCGCATAGTCCATTGAGGAGGTGAAACACTCTGGCTCCTAAGGTTATCAAACCCCTATACATGCACACACGATATACAAAACAGTAAACTTTTCTGAAAGTATGAACGGTTAGTTCGGAGAGTACGTTCAAAAGATAACGTTCCTATAAGATATGTACCAGGAGAAAGGTGCAGCCGCTGGGATCATTCTGAACGACCTCCACTTTGGAGAGATGCTTTATCTTGTATACTTTTGCTGGCTGATGAATGCATTATGCATGCATGCAATCAGAGCAGAGCGGTGAGTAGTGTATAAACATAGCATGTAACCATCCAGTCATTCCTCATTTCCCTACTCGAAAAACTAATAATCATCTTGGAAAACAGCCATGAGAGAGAGATCACCTCGAGGATTCCACCATTTGAGTACTTGAGAACGCGCAGGAATGCTTTGGTCCTCTGTCCTTTCGCCTTGTCTGCCATGCATGCACGCACAGGGGAGGAGGAGGAGGAGGTGGTGAGCAGAGAGATGCGTAATTTATACAACACGGTGGTGGTGAATGGTGATCGATGTGAGTGAGCGATTTAGTTACTGACTGGTGATGGCGAGGACGCGGGGCTTGGCCATGTGGCGGGCGGCGAGCTTGCCGGCCTTGCCCCAGACGCCGCGGCCCTTAGCAACGCGCATGCACATCACCACCTGCTCTCGGTCCTTCTCCTTCCCCAGGATGCCGGCCTCGCAGGCGCGCTTCAGCTCCATGTCGTCCGCGCTCGAACGCGCCATGGCGGGCGGGACGGATCGGTCCTGCTTCTGTCCCGCCTTCTGCCGCCGCCGCCGCCGCTCGACGATCTATCTGTATGCCAATAGTGGATTCTCGTCGGCGCTTGGCCTCGGTTCAGTTGAGCGTTCGTCGGTGGATGGGATCAGGGCGAGGAATGGTAGCGAACAAACGATGGATGGAATGGGTTTGGGAGCAGCCTGCCGTTCCCTCTGTGCGCGGGTCAAAATTTCCCCCCTCTTTGCTTCGTTTCTTGTAACTGACTAACCGCTCCCTGCATGGACAGAACTGATATGTGGTGGGTGGGTACATACGTTCTCTCGCGTGCGTGGTTCTCCTCTGGCCACGGTCCCCGCGATCTCTGCGCCGGTTCCTCCCGCCACCCCAACCCCGCGTGTCAGGCTCTGAAGAAAACCAAAGAGTTTGCGGATGATGAACATTCAGTTAGCGGAAGGTTCAGATTATTTGTTTCATCTTTTAAGTGAGATCGGGTGGCTCAGATGAGTTATGTAGATCTGAGGGCTCACATTTGATAATGAAGTTTACTGTGGAATCCAAGGGCTATTAGTGAAAGTAGTAATTACTCAGGCGGTAATGGTGATTTTTGCTTGGCAACCACCTTTGTTTTTCCCCCGCTGTAACTTTGAGTTCACGGGCTATATAAAGCACTCGATTGTAATCGAATCTGTTATGGATTAATCAGAGAACTTTCTCGTGTTCTTACTTTAGCAAGTTCTTCTGGTTTCTTTCCTCTTTCCATTTTGCTTCTACTTTTGTATTTTGGTTTCCGATTGCTGCCTGCGATTTTGGGATTTTTCTGTCGGATTCTTCAGGGGTCTGACATTTGGTATCAGAGCAGTTTGATCTGCGACCGTTGGTTGATTGGGTGTGTATTGAGACTTGTTCCTTGGTAAAATCCCTGAGCTAACTCAAGAGAATCGGATCTCCTGCACCAAGCAAGAATCGGAAGAAGACATGCCAAAGGTGGGGAAGTCGTCAGAGGAAGATCTGGGAGACGAAGTGGAGAAACTGAAGATGGGAATGACGCAACTGCAACAACAAATGGAGGAAAATACGATGATGACTAAGGAGCAATTGGAAGGGTTCCAACGACAGCTGATTGGTAACTCCACAAAAATTGATCGGGTGATGGAGATGTTGAACTCGTTGATGGAGAACATGGAGCAAAACGAGGTAACCAGTACCTTAGCTATGATAGATAGTGATAGGGGACAGATGGAGCAAACAGAGATGAGATTACCCATATCTGGAATTAATGCTTATGCGACCCCCGGAAGTGGCCATTCTTTTGCTCCAAATCCTTTGAGTGGAAATAGCAGCAGTAATTTACCACCTATTCTATTTAGCATTCCACTGAATATTACTAGTTGCTCGGCAGTACCACCTGTTTCTGCAGGAGGAAGTGAAGGGACCTTTGGAGTTAGTATGTATCTGTTGGCGTCAAAAACTTGATGTAGGGTTTCTGACAGCAGCACACCAGACGAACACCGGGTTCAGAGCGTGCCAGTCGATTTGACCTGTAACCGACAAGGTAAAAATATAAAATTCAATCAAAAGCCGATCATCAAAATCAATCGGCTTGGACTCAATCAGCTTGAAGCCGATTAAGATCAAAGTAACAAGATAAATCTAATTAGCCGATTAAGGCTAATCGAGGATAAAGCGATCGATTACAAGAAGGCGATGCGCAACAAAATCAGAACAAATCGAACCTGGGGTGTAATTGACGAAGATCAACAATCGGCGATGCGCAACTTTATTAATCAAGATCGATTACAAAGGCTAAATTACAGAAGCTACTCTTAGTCGACAGGAAAAGTAGAAAAAGTAAAGACTGGTTGATTGTATTGTGTTGATGATCCTCTCGCAGCTCGCTTCGGTCCTTCTTTTATACCTTTGGCCGATAGTGTCCTGTTACAACACGCTTCAAGCCCGTATCCGTATCGGCCATATCTTTGAACAGTTATTTCCTAAAAAAAATCTTGCCGTTAGCATAAATATCTCCAAACTTTCTTAACTTGTCTGTTAACGTCCATATCTTTGATTTCATTGCCGATTATGGTTAGACTTGTCAAATTTTGGTGCAAACAGTATCCCTCGGTAATGGCTAATGGAACTTTTGGCCCACAATTCATTACTTCCAATCCACCAGTTGTATCCTTACAACGACCTCCACTTAATCATTCTTATCAGCAATCACATTATATGCAATATGCCAGACCACCTGAGGTTTCATGGGGATATTCAATGCCAAGAGCTCCTGAATGGTCAGTTCATCAATATGAGGACAGGAACCACCACTCTAACCATCATTCCAGCAGTTTCAGCAAAGGACCCAAAGTAGAATTTCCAAAGTTTGATGGCACTAACCCTGAAGCATGGATTATAAAAGCTGAGAGATGTTTTGAATTGGGCAGAACTCCGGAAGGGCAGAAGGTGGCTATAGCCGAAGTTTATATGACTGGGAGAGCTGATCATTGGATTACCAGTAATCGAATTGATACCAGTGCTATTTCTTGGTATCAATTCTGTAATATGATCTGTCATCGGTTTGCGGCTGAGACAAGGGTTGAGATAACTGAGAACTTCAGAGGGTTGGCACAAGTTGGAACAGTGGAAGCATATATTGACAAGTTTGAGGAAATGATGGGTATGGTTAAAAGAAATACACCTGGATTATCTTAAAGAGTTATATCAAAATACCTTTGAAATCTCTCAACCCAAAAGCATTAGTGGAGGCTTATGCGCATGCAAGGAATTATGAAAGCAGTTTGACTGACAAGAAATTCAGCAATTGGACTCCTGGGAATAACTCGAAGATGGGACAACAGGCGGGTTCAATTCAGAAGAATGAGGTAGCGATGAAGAAGGACATCATTGAGAAATCAAACCCTACTTCTAATGGCAAGTGGGCTGGGGGTAGATGCTTTAAGTGCCATGAACCCTGGGTACCAGGACACAACAAAGTTTGTAAACTTCAAAAGCAGGTCTATTTAATTACTATAGAGGATGATGATGAAGAAAAAGAGTCAGGTCCGAAAGGGGAATTCAGTACTCCACTGGGAAGTCCTGTACATGAGAAAGTGGAAGAAGAAGAGCTTCAAATATCCACTCATGCAGTAACGGGAACAAGTTCAAACATCACAACCTTTACTCTGAGGGTTCTTTTGGGGAAAGTTTGTGCCATAGCCTAGTGGATAGTGGAAGTACTGCCACATTCATAACTCCTAAATTGGCGATAAGAGCTAAATGCCAAATTAACAACCATCCTGTGGAACAGGTAACAGTAGCAAATGGTATGAAGATTGAGTGTAATTGCTGGTGTATAAATTGCCAATACTCGATTCAGGGAGAGGAGTTCCGGTCAGATTTCAGGATATTACAACTCAAGGGGTATGACATGATGTTGGGAGCAGACTGGATCTATCAACATAGTCCAGTTAGCTTAGATTTGAAATCTAGATGATTCTGTATTTGTAAAGATGGACACTGAGGAAAGTAATTTTCAAAGATGAGACAACACCAAAGGTTGATTGCATTATAGATGAACAGAGATTGAGAAAATTAATGGACAAGGGGGTTATTGGAGCTGTAATATATGCTAAGACCATTTTACCCAATAAACTGGATGGGAAGTTGAATTCGGCTGAGATAGAAAAGATTCTGAACCAATTTGCTGATGTTTTCTCAGAACCAACTGGGCTACCACCTGTGAGGGACTGTGACCACACTATACCCTTAATGCTGTTAGATTATTATGGGGTTGGTCCATAATTAATTTAATAGAAATTCCAAAAAACCCATTAGAATACTAGGAGTCATGAAATTGGTTTAGTACCATATGGGTAATTGAGAGAAGGTTTGACCAACTTAAATAGTTGAGTTGTGTGTCTCTCAATTAGCAAGGTGGAAAAGGGTAAAGGCTGTGCCACACGCGCGCGCCGAGCCGAGCCGTGGCGTGGCGTGTGCGAGTCGAGACGTCGCAGCCATGAGCGATCCGGACGTGATGTGTCTTTGGCGAGCGGTTTCTTGATGGAGTCGATTACTAGTAACGGACGCTTTGATGGCCACCTATTAATCGCCGCGCCATTACTCGCCGCAAGCCTATATAAGGAGGGTCAGCCTTTCTCCATCTGCAGAACAATACTCCATCCATCCATAGTAGTTGCTGCCTTTTGCATTCCCGACTCCGTTTTCTTGCGCGCAAGTAGCGCAGAGGAGCAGGCCTCCGGAACCTCGTCCTTCTTGAGATCTTGCTCGAGATAGAAGGCCGATAAGGTTTTTGGGGAGTGATCACGCGACTGCTCGAAAAGTGTTCCTGGAAGCGCATCTGCACTGCATCAACCGCTTCACTGCACCAAGGCTTCACTGCGACAACCTGTGATCGTCTACTTCGACCGTCATGGCGAACGAGAATGTTCTGCCTGCGCCTGTGCCAACGGTGGCACCGGCTCAAGGGTATATTATCTTATACCGTGTTTTAATCATGTTGGTTTCTTGTTCATTAGTCTTTGCGTATGAGATAGATAATTTGTTATGTAGTACCTTTGACTTTGAACTAAAATTGCGTCATTGTTTAATCATGATTTACATAATTCTGTGGATTAAAATATTGAGAAAATTCCTAATATTTCCAACAATCCAAAAACCTTATACTAGGAATTTTACAACTACTGGTTTTGCTGCCGCACTTAAGCCAACTATATTTGACGGCGCAAATTACAAGCGTTGGCGCGCCAAGATGATTTTGTGGTTGACTGCCATGAACGTGTATCACGTTGCGCAAGGCAAGCCACAGCCTGAGGGTGGGCTCTCTCCTGAGCAGGAGAGTGCTTTCACGGCTGCGGATAACTTGTTTAGAGGCGCCGTGATTAGTGTTCTTGGAGAAAATCTTGTTGATGTGTATATGATTTTGCCAAGTGGTAAAGAAATGTGGATGCACTTGAGGCAAAATTCGAGTCTCCGACGCGGCAAGTGAACTCTATGTCATGGAGCAGTTTCATGACTACAAGATGGTTGATGACCACTCAGTAGTAGAACAGCTCATGAGGTTCAAGCTTTGCGAAAGAACTTGAGAATTTTACATGTGCATTACCCGACAAGTTTGTGGCGGGATGCATCATTGCTAAGTCATCACCTTCTTGGAGGGATTTTGCCACTACTCTAAAACACAAGGGACAAGAGTTCGCGCTGTTCTTTGGTCTCATTGGGTCTCTAAATGTTGAGGAGAAAGCGAGGGCAAAAGATATACGTGGGAAAGAATGTTCTAGTGCCAATGTGGTACAAAAGAAAATCTTTCAATTCAACAAGAAGAATAAAAATAAGTCCTAAAAGCCCGAGAACAAGAACAAGGCCGCTCAAACTACTAGCTTCAAGAAGAAGAAGAATAAAGGAAAGGGAAACCGCTTTGTATGTAGAATGGTATCGATCATTGGGCAAAGGATTGCCCGATCGCAAAGACAATAAGCGTAAAAGTCTCCCAACATTGTTATTGGCAATCATGAGGAGGAACATCCGGTATGTTTCAATACCTACCGCTCTATCGCATGTCGTTCACTGATTGGTGGATTGACACGGGGCCAATATACATGTTTGTCTTGACAGATCCTTATTCTCTTCTTACCGTGTCGCAGGGCTACCTCCGTGTTGATGGGGAATGGGTCGCAGGCATTTGTACGTGGAGTCGGCACAGTTGACTTGAAGTTTACTTCAGAAAAAGTCGTGCGATTGAGGAACGTGCATCACGTGCCCGTGATAAATAAAAACCTTGTCAGCGGGTCTCTATTGTGTAGAGATGGTTTTAAGCTAGTTTTTGAATCCAATAAATGTGTTGTTTCTAAAATTGGAACTTTTATTGGAAAAGGCTATGAGAGCGGAGGCTTGTTCCGCTTGTCTTTGACGGACATGAATAAAATTGTGAATCATGTTTGTAATCATGAGACTGATGTTTGGCATTCACGACTTTGTCATATTAATCTTGGTTGCATGATGCGGTTAGCCAGTATGAATTTAATCCCAAAATTTACCCAAGTCAAAGGTTCTAAGTGTAAGTGTGTGTGCAATCTAAGCAACCTCGCAAGCCTCACAAGGCAGCTGAGGCGAGAAATTTGGCACCGTTAGAACTAGTTCATACCGATTTATGCGAGATGAACGGGGAGTTGACAAAGGGTGGTAAGAGGTATTTCAGACTTTGATTGATGATTCTACTAGATATTGCTATGTGTATTTATTAAAGTCAAAAGATGAGGCTTTTCACTATTTTAAGATCTATAAAGCTGAAGCTGAGAACCAACTTGAGAGAAAAATCAAACGGGTTAGGTCAGATCGTGGTGGAGAATACTTTTCTAATGAGTTTAATTTATTCTGTGAGGAACATGGAATAATCCATGAGAGGACGCCTCCCTATTCGCCCCAATCAAACGGGGTTGCCGAAAGAAAGAACCGTACTCTAACTGAGATGGTTAACGCCATGTTAGAAACAACGGACTTTCCAAGGAATGGTGGGGTGAGGCTATATTGATCGCTTGTCATGTCCTAAACAGGTTCCTACAAAGAATAAAGAAATCACATCATTCGAGGAATGGGAGAGGAAAAGATTAAATTTCTCTTATTTACGTACTTGGGGTTTGTTTGGCTAAAGTGAATGTGCCTATCCCAAAGAAGCGTAAACTTGGACCAAAACTGTTGATTGTGTCTTCATTGGTTATGCTTTTCACAGCTGTTGGATATAGATTCTTAATAGTGAAATCTGAGTACCGATATGAATGAAGGTACAATTTTTAGTCCAATGATGCCACATTCTTTGAGGACTTATTTCCTATGAAAGAGACACTTAGCTCATCTGGCCAAGAATCTATCTTCTCTCCTAAACCTTCCACTCCTATACAAATTGAGCCCATTTTTGAGGAAAATCTAATAGATGAGGGCAATGAAGTAACTCGTAAGAGTAAGAGACTAAGGACTACAAAGTCTTTTGGTGATGACTTCATTGTATATCTAGTGGATGATACTCCAAGAACCATTGAGGAGGCTTATTCATCGCAGGACGTTGACTATTGGAAGGAAGCGGTCTAGAGTGAGATGAATTCCATCTTGAGCAATGGAACTTGGGAAGTTGTTGAACGTCCATATGGGTGTAAACCTGTAGGATGTAAGTGGGTGTTCAAGAAAAAGCTGAGGCCTGATGGTACGATTGAAAAGTACAAGGCAAGGCTTGTGGCCAAGGGTTATACCCAGAAAGAAGGCGAGGACTTCTTTGATACTTACTCACCTGTTGCTAGATTGACCATTATTAGAGTACTACTGTCTTTGGTCGCCTCCTACACCGATCATTCATCGATGGATGTAAAGACGGCTTTCCTTAATGGAGAGTTGGAAGAGGAAATCTATATGGATCAGCCTGATGGATTTGTAGTAAAGGGTCATGAAGGAAAAGTGTGTAGGTTGTTGAAGTTTTTGTATGGCCTTAAGCAAGCTCCTAAGCAAAGGGCACGAAGTTCGACAGAACTTTAACATCTGCCGCTTTGTTGTGAATGAAGGTCGACAAATGTGTGTATTATCGCTATGGTGGGGGTGAAGGAGTGATTATGTGTCTGTATTTTGATGACATACTGATCTTTGGGACGAACCTTAATGTGATTAAGGAAGTCAAGGACTTCTTGTCCGAAAACTTTGAAATGAAAGATTTGGTAATAGCGGATGTCATCTTAAACATTAAATTGTTAAGAGAAGGTGACGGTGGGATTACTCTTGAGCAGTCCCATTATGTGGAAAAGGTGTTGAGTCGCTTTGGCTATAGTGATTGCAAACCTGCTCCAACGCCGTATGATCCAAGTGTGCTATTACGAAAGAACCAACGAATAGCAAAGGATCAATTGAGATATTCCCAAATCATTGGTTCATTGATGTATTTAGCTAGTGCAACAAGGCTCGATATCTCGCTTGTCGTGTGAGCAAACTAAGCCGGTTTGTTTCAAACCCGGGAGATAATCATTGGCATGCTCTTGAGAGAGTAATGCGCTATCTAAAAGGAACATCAAGTTATGAAATTTACTACACCGGGTACCCTAGGGTACTTGAGGGTTATAGTGATTCAAATTGGATATCTGATGCTGATGAAATAAAAGCCACAAGTGGATATGTGTTCACATTGGGTGGTGGAGTCGTTTCTCGAAGTCTTGCAAGCGCACCATCTTAACAAGGTCTACAATGGAAGCGAACTCACAAGATTAGATACCGCCTCTGTGGAAGCCGATCGTCGCGTGAACTTGTGAAGGACTTACCGGTGGTTGAGAAACCGGTGCCTGCTATTCTTTTGAACTGTGACAATCAGACGGTGATTGTCAAGGTGGACAGTTCTAAGGATAACATGAAGTCATCAAGGCACGTTAAGAGGTGGTTGAAGTCTGTCAGGAAAATGAGAAACTCCGGAGTTATAGCGTTGGACTATGTCCAAACGGCTAAAAACTTGGCAGATCCTTTTACAAATGGACTATCACGGAATGTGATAGATGAAGCATCGAGGGAGATGGGCTTGAGACCCACATAAAGTCATGTCTTAGTGGTAACTCATCCTATTTGATCGGAGATCCCGTGAATTAGGATGTTGAGACAAGCTAGTGATCGGTGAGAGGAGAGTACTTCAGACTTGGCCCACTCCGCTTGAGATGCAATAACTCTCCTATTCTCGTATGGCGGTTGGTTATACCTTAATGTATTCCGAGTGGCTTTGATAAGCGAGATGTTGTCCTACGTAACATCTTATGAGGAATACACCTATATGAGTTCGACTACTAGTCACAGTCTATGAGATTGGGTGATCTCTAGAGGCTCATGAAAGGCTAAGGAGTATGACTTATAAGCTCCAAACCGAGGGGATGCATTTAGCGACCTAGTATCGATAAAGGACTTTGGTGAAACTTGTTCGCACAAAACACAATTCAAGGCATAGTCCATTGTTCGGTTGTGGATGAGTGTAACCTTTGTTCTAGGTGGAAGTTCAACTTAACAGTCTCCATCGAAAAACCGGTATATCAAACTACATTGAATCGAGAGTATTTCAAATGTGCCTTTGAAATTTGGTGGGGATTGTTAGATTATTATGGGGTTGGCCCATAATTAATTTAATAGAAATTCCAAAAGGCCCATTAGAATACTAGGAGTCATGAAATTGGTTTAGTACCATATGGGTAATTGAGAGAAGGTTTGACCAACTTAAATAGTTGAGTTGTGTGTCTCTCAATTAGCAAGGTGGAAAAGGGTAAAGGCTGTGCCACACGCGCGCGCCGAGCCGAGCCGAGCCGTGGCGTGGCGTGGCGTGTGCGAGTGCGAGTCGAGTCGAGTCGAGACGAGACGAGACGTGCACGTGCGCAACGCAGGCCAGTCCGGACGTGATGTGCTGGGCGAGAGCGGTTTGTTTTGCCGCTTGATGATTAATGTGGCGGTTTATGACCAAGAATCGCCGCCGCTTAGTAACGACGTCTTGATGGAGTCGCCATTAGTAACGGACGCTTTGATGGCCTCCTATTAATCGCCGTCGATTACTCGCCGCAAGCCTATATAAGGAGGGTCGTGCCTTTCTCCATCTGCGAACAATACTCCATCCATCCATAGTAGTTGCCGCCTTTTGCATTCTCGATTCCGTTTTCTTGCGCGCACAAGTAGCGGAGGGAGCAGGCCTCCGGAACCTCGTCCTTCTTGAGATCTTGCTCGAGATAGAAGGCCGATAAGGTTTTTGGGGAGTGATCACGCGATCGCCGAAAAGTGTTCTGAAGCGATTCGCACCGCATCAACCGCTTCACTGCACCAAGGCTTCACTGCGACAACCTGTGATCGTCTACTTCGACCGTCATGGCGAACGAGAATGTTCTGCCTGCGCCTGTGCCAATGGTGGCACCGACTCAAGGGTATATTATCTTATACCGTGTTTTAATCATGTTGGTTTCTTGTTCATTAGTCTTTGCGTATGAGATAGATAATTTGTTATCTAGTACCTTTGACTTTGAACTAAAATTGTGTCATTGTTTAATCATGATTTACATAATTTTGTGGATTAAAATATTAAGAAAATTCCTAATATTTCCAACAAATGCAGGATGCAAAACCAGTGAACATTAGACCTTATCGGTTGCCTCATTACAAGAAAGATGCCATGGAAGATTTGGTTGCTGAGCTATTGCAGACACAAGTTATAAGGCCAAGTGTTAGTCCCTATTCTTCACCTGCAATTTTAGTGAAAAAGAAAGATGGAACTTGGAGGCTATGTATTTGATTATAGGCAACTCAATGCGAGCACAATCAAGAACAAGTACCCAATTCCAGTTATTGAAGACTTGCTGAACGAACTACATGGTGCCAAATTTTTCTCAAAGATTGATTTGAAGTCAGGGTATCATCAAATCAGAATGAAAGAAGAAAACATTTTCAAAGCAGCATTTAGCACACTTTGGAAGGAGTTGTTCAGAGCAATGGGAGTGAAGGTGAGATTAAGTAGTGCATACCATCTGCAAACGGACGGACAAACCGAAAGAGTAAATCAATGCCTGGAAAATTACTTGAGGTGTATGGCATTTGCTAATCCTAGAAAATGGCATTCTTGGTTGTCACAAGCCGAATGGTGGTATAATACATCCTTCCACACGTCTCTACAGATGACTCCGTTCCAAGCTTTGTATGGGATGAAGCTTCCAATGATTATTGAGAGCATTTTATTTGATACCGTCAATGAGGAATCCAAGAGAAAGCTCCAGGACAGACAAGCTGCTATAGAGGCAATCAAAGCTAACCTAGAGAACAAGTCAAGAATGAAGTATTTTGCGGATAAGAATCGAACTGAGAGAGAGTTCGAATTAGGAGACATGGTTTACCTCAAAGTGCAACCCTACAGACATAACCCATTGGGATTGCATAGAATTTTGAAATTGCATTCTAAATTCTATGGACCTTTTAGAGTGATCGAAAAGGTGGGAAAGGTAGCTTACCGGCTTTTGTTGCCGGAGGGATGTCAAATTCATCCGATTTTTCATGTTAGCCAGCTAAAAAAACACATTGGACCAAGGGTAGTTCCTAGCAAATAATTGCCATTAACTGAAGCTGAGGGAAATATTCTTACAGAGCCGGTGGCAATTTTGGAGCGGAGAATGATTCCTAGAAACAATGCACTGGTCATTCAATGGAAGATTCAATGGGCTAATCTATCACCAGATGCTGCTACTTGGGAGGATTCAGATTTGATCATCAAAGTGTTCCCACATTTTAATCCTTGAGGACAAGGACTTCAGGGGAGGAGTATTGTCAGGCTCTGAAGAAAACCGAAGAGTTTTCTGATGATGAACATTCAGTTAGCGGAAGGTTCAGATTATTTGTTTCATCTTTTAAGTGAGATCGGGTGGCTCAGATGAGTTATGTAGATCTGAGGGCTCACATTTGATAATGAAGTTTACTGTGGAATCCAAGGGCTATTAGTGAAAGTAGTAATTACTCAGGCGGTAATGGTGATTTTTGGTTGGCAACCACCTTCCTTTTTCCCCGCTGTAACTTTGAGTTCACGGGCTATATAAAGCACTCGATTGTAATCGAATCTGTTATGGATTAATCAGAGAACTTTCTTGTGTTCTTATTTTACCAAGTTCTTCTGGTTTCTTTCCTCTTTCCATTTAGCTTCTACTTTTGTATTTTGGTTTCCGATTGCTGCCTGCGATTTTGGGATTTTTCTGTTGGATTCTTCAGGGGTCTGACACCGCGCCCCTCTCCCGTCGCCCCCCACCCCGCCCATCGCCCCCGTGCCCCCCTATTCCCATGCGCAACCGCTCCTCACTCCGGCAAGGCCGCAACTTCCCCTCACTCGGAAAGCATTGCCCCCGAGGAGCACGTGTCGGGGCCGACCCGCCGCCCATCCGCCTGAGCGTGCCCCCGAGATCTAGGGTTTGGCGGGTCGAGCCATGGCGAGTCCGCGACCGGCCAGAGGCGGCGTCGTCGTCATCGCCGGGCATGAGGTGATCTGGAAGAAGCTCCGGGAGGCCGACTTCGACGAGGAGTCCATTAGGAGCCGTGACAAGGCGGGGCTCATCGCTTACATCGCCCTACTCGAGTCCGAGGTACCACCCACGATTTGGTCAGACTGCTCGGATTGGGTGGCTGGGTGTATGGACGAACTGTTGCAACGTATAAGCACCCTACTAGCGAGGAGGTCTCCACCACAGCCGACGCCGACGCCGTTGGGGCGCTCAACCTTTGGGCACCCAAGCGTCTACTGCTTCACTCCTAGCACTGCGTGCGCGAAAACCTGGAGACGCCCATGGAGGAGCACCCCGACGACCCCACCCGCTTCGCTGACGCCAAGCGCCTCCGCCTCCTCCCGGTGCGTCATCCAACCCTCAAACCCCAATTCCTTTCTATCTCAGAAATGGCATAGTGACGGTGATTAGTTGTTGATTTAGTCTCCACGTACTGAAATGGCTCCTCTTTTTGCTGATAGTATTTTAATTTCTTTGTAGTTACAGAAAATGATTTGGAAATTGGATTGGATTAACAATTCAGAATGCACTGCCTAGCGGAGGGGAATGCCCATGAAGACATGAAGAAGATACTAGAGATGCTTCTAGGGGGAATACAGGTAAGGACATGTTTAGAATTTGCCAAAATATTGTCCATTCAAGCTGCAGGAAGAGTGAATTGTATCTCATTCGAGCCGACGAAACCAATGATAATCCATCTCTGTAACTTCGTAACCTATGAACATGCTCAATTGTTTGTCTTAGGTATCTTTTCAAAACTGGATTAACTCAGGGATACATTGTTCCTTTTGTTTATCTATGAACATGCTCACTGTCACTAATATCATGCATGTAGTGTCTAGAAAGTAGAATATAACAAGGCTTGAGGCTCATTTTAATCGTTGTCTAAGAAGTAAATTCCTCGGATGGCAATATTTGTCACCTGCATTCACATAATAATAATAACTTATCTATTAAAGCGGAAGGAATCCGCGCTCCCTCGCTCGGGCCATGTCATCCGAATTTTCGCAGCCGTCCATCGCTTGCGTGGGTTTGATCCGGCCGTCCATGCGCCGTTGAGGCCTAGCTCGTAAAGCGCCACGATATCCAGCGCATCGGAGCCCTCCACGAGTCTCTTCCCTTCTCCCCGTCGCCAGCGCCGCCCTCCCCCTCCCCGCCTGCGCGTCCCCTTTGCCCGTGCCGCCCTCGCTGCCTCCGCCTAGCATGCCTGGCGCTCCGGCTGCACTTCCCCGATGTGGAGGCACTCACGCGCGAGCCCGGCGAGGTTGTCGCCGCAGATTCTGCAGCAAATGGTAAAAGATTGCCCAGGCGGCGATGGCCCTTGCGAGGCCATGGGTCTCGCCATTGGGGATCAGGCCTGCGGTCTATGCCAACGTAGCTCCCTCTTCCCTCCTTCCGCTCTGTCCTCGCTACCACTAGGTGGCCAAGCACCCGAACCCTAGCTCACCGATTCATTGTCCTGCGCCGATGATTTGTTTGTGCAGGGGGTTCTTGGAGGTGTCATCGATAACTAAGATGGCGTGCTCCGCCGATTGAGGATGGACTGGATCTACGAAAAGGTGGGGTCTGGAAAAAACGACGGCGAGAGCTCAAATCCGGATTGCCTTTTGGTTCCCCTTATTTTGCATCGCTACCTCCGCTTGCTTCTTTCTTCTAGCCTCTTGTTGCTTGCTATGGTGACGGTTCTTTGATTTTGATTGGGGATTTAGGGTGATTTGGATGTTGATGCCTGCCGAGGTATGGTTAATGCCCCATTTTGGTTGTTCAAAGATGGTTGATTGCACCCTGTTTTTGTTAGGATTTATTTTTATGCATTCATTTTGGGATTAATAGTGTTCCAGCCCCATATGCCATCCTTTTCCCTTTACCCTTCTTTGCTGCTCCTGTGTGGTGTGGGCAAGCAGCTTGCTCATCTGATCCAAGAAAGTTCATTGCTTGGGAGTTATCTTACTGTGTTTGTAGTTATCACCTTCTTATCCATTTTAGTCTAAGTTCCTAGTCTTGATTCGAAGTTAGATGAGCAATTAATTGACATGTCTCGATCAAACACTTTTTCCCTCACGAATATCTGATCCTAAATGTCAGCATTTTTGTCTTTACAGGACTGAAACAGGACGACGATGTGCATTGTGCAGGTTTGAAATAAAAGAAAATTTTGGCCAAGTAGCGAGAGCATGTGCTTATAAACTAGAGCAACAATGCTTCTATTATGTTCCATTTAAGAAGATTTTATACAGATGCTTGATCATTTTGTGGTTAGATGCAAATCAGTTCCTCAGCTTCTCATCTGCCTTTTCCTATGAAAAGAATTCTCATTTGCCTTTTAGGATGTTTGCATATGCACTGTATTTGTTACAGCCTTGAAAGGTTTGTGTTAGGCATTTTAGCTTACTCCATTTCCAGCATCTCTTTACACAAGCTCTCTTTCTTGTCCTAGGAATTTTACTATTGCAATTTTTTTGGGTCCCAGAACAAAGCTTCGGAACCTGAGAAACAAAGACCTATAGTATATCCTGAAGTAATTCATTGTGTGCAAATATAGGAGGAAAGGTATGACTCTGTGAAAGTAATATGTTAAGAAAAGAATTCGGCACGGATACGATACTAGAGGTGAGGCTAATGATACTGGCCTAGGTGATAAAGTATTGGCGTGTGAACATTTATTTTGGACTGAACCTTCTTAAATTACATAACAAAAAAACCTTTGGTTCATATATAGGTTGGTTAGTCTTAGTGTCTGAAATGTTGTTCTTAAGGTACAGAGTGATAGATAGTAGCGTGTTTTTGTTTGCGCAGTTGTATTCCCAAACTCAGGTCCTTTTTTTATTTATTATAAAAAAATTGTATCTGATATCTACCATAGCAACTGAATCTTATAGGATTTCAATTTTCAAGAGCTACATGAGGTGCTTTGCTATTATCCTCGGGGTTACTATGGAGTTGGCAAGAAGGGAAGATCAGTATACATAGAGACATTAGGAAGAGTTGAACCAAATCAACTGATGCACATCATTTCAGTTGGCCGCTACATCAAATACCATGTGCAACAGTTTGAAAGAGCCTTCTGGGATAGGTTCCCTGCATGCTCAGCTGCAGTGAAAAGGCATATTGATTCTGCAACCACTGTACTAGCCGTCGATATTGTGGTATGATGATTCTTCTCATATTTGCAGGACCTTATATATAACTGGTAGATTAACTTTGTCATATTTGGATGCAAACCAAAATTAGTGAGTAAATATTGCGCGCTAGCAATAGTCCCAGTGTTCGCTGACAATCATGTTGCAGGGTCTGAAGAACTTCAGCAAAGCAGTAAGGGACATGCTGTGAAGAATGCAGAAGATTGACAGTTATTATTATCTTGAGGTATGCTTACTTTTTGTTACTTCTCTTAGTCAATATTCGGTGCCAGTTTGAGTAACACATTACTTTTGTCTAGAATTCTGTGTCAGGCTTTCTTGATCCTAAAACTGCCTCACAAATACATGTGAGTATAAATCGTACCTAGAATTATTTTCTTGTTATTGTCCAAATAAATACTATAGATTCATATTGAGCCTCAATTGTAGGTTTTGGGAATAAAATTCCAAAGCAAACTTCTTGAAGTAATATATGCAAGATACACTTTCTATTTGAAATTGTTTATTGTATTTTCTTGATCGTAACAATTTTGCTCTGTTACCTTGGATTGAATACAATTCCTTTTTGTTTTTACGGCCAGCCTCCCGATTTTTTTGGAGGAAAATACACTTGTGCTGCTGAGGGAGAATGTCTTAGGTCTAACAAAGGTCTATGGAATTATCCTAACATTATTAAGGTAAATTGTCTTGATTTGTTTCCTAGCCATATGTATGCTTCTTCTTAGCGAGGTTGTTCTATGGGTATTTGACAAATAATGATATAAGCTTTAGATTGTTCACTTGAGCTTCTAAAGATTGGAAATCTGATACATACACATATATAGCAGGGTTTATCCAACTTACTTGCACCTAATTAATCATTAATAACCATGAACAATGCTTAAGGATTTATGTAATTAGCGATCTCCTGGGGAGGATGAGAAGCTCATCAGACACATCACCACCCATTGCTACGGATGCTGGAGGGAGTTCCCCGAGAAAGCTGGTATGTGCAGCAAGTCTCTCCCGATCTCCATGTCTTGATCGATGAACATGGATTTGGCTTCCTAGCTAGATAGCTTGTTCTTGGATGAACACCGAGTTTTTTGGGTACTAATGCTAGCTCATTTATAGATTTGTTATTAGTTGCTTAATTGTGTTGCGTGTGATCCCTAAAGTATCTTCGTCAAACGAATGATCTTATGATTGGCGCAACGTAGTGCGCATATCTACCTAGTACTCCTTATAGCTGATTTATGAGCCATATTGGTAATGGACATTACACTATATGACAGAGATGCATGTTTTCCTATTTCATGTCGCTACATTGTGCAAATTTTTATTATTTGCACCTGTTTGTTATTAACTAATCACAAGATGTTTCATGTCAGTCGCTATGGGTCATGTCTGGGATATCACTACTGCACAAAAGCATATCACAGACGGTTTTTTGAACCGTCTATAAGCATGTGTCAGTGATAAGAAGGGCACATCACAAACGGTTTTTGAACCGTCAGTGAAAATTAACATCACAGACGGTTCTATCCCAGAACCGTCTGTGATGAGCCCTCATCACAGACGGTTCTGGGTTAAAACCGTCTGTGATGTGGGATCATCACAGACGGTTCTAGTCTAGAACTGTCTGTGATGAGGGCTCATCATAGACTGTTCTAACCTAGAACCGTCTGTGATATGCTCTTGTCACACTAGATGACATGTGCTCTGAAACAAAAAGATTACATAAAAATATAAAACAATATGCCTTATTATTCAAGATACTGTCTAAAGTTGTATAATATAATAAAAATACTATATTAAGATGTATTGAACAGAATACAATAAAGGATTTTCCAAGTTTGGGCTATGCAAGTCATGGTAAATAGTTTGGGCTATGCAAGTTATGGTAAAATTGGTTTGGGCTATGCAAGTCATGGTAAATAGTTTGGACTATGCAAGTTATGGTTAAGTTGGTTTGGGTTATCCAAGTTTGGGCTATGCAAGTCATGGTAAATAGTTTGGGCTATGCAAGTTATGGTAAAATTGGTTTGGGCTATGCAAGTCATGGTAAATAGTTTGGACTATGCAAGTTATGGTAAAGTTGGTTTGGGTTATCCAAGTCATGGTAAAATTGGATACTTAGCTAAATTTGGGCTATCCCAAGTCATGGTAAATTTGAAGACTTAGCTAAATTTGGGCTATCCTTATGCCAACTCCTGGCAAGAGAATATTCATCAACCTAGCATCAGAGTTCCAAATATCACTGAATGATCACAAATAGTAGAGAAAATTGAAGTCTATAAAGGACATATACCATAATTGCCCCATGCTTATCCATTTTGACCCCAACCTCTTCCAATCCCAAATTCTACAAGTATATGGTTTCTATAAGATGTATGTATCTAGAAATTTTACAGATGCACAAAATGTGATTAAGAGAAGTGGAAACAACATAGTCATATGACATTAACCTTTGTATTTGGTCATTGAAAATGCCAGGAAACTCCAAATCAATATAACCACCTCCAACTATTGCAATCTTCTCTGGTCTTGAAGGCAGCTGCATCTGAAATAATAACATGCTCTATTCCTGGGTGGCGCATTTTCATGAATCATGGATATGAAACAAGACTTAGTAAAACATTCAATCTACAGGATGTTAATAGCAAAAGCGTGTTGGCTACAAACACGGAATCCAAATTCTGAACAAATATTCCCGCGGATCAAAAGTTGCGATTGGACATACGAACAGTAAATATGGGGGTAGAAGTTTACTTATGTGCCGCTGACGCCGCCGAGGTCGTCGGACGAGACGGTGGTGAAGGGCATCTTGCAGACGGCGCTGCGGGCGTCGTTGCGAAACCCGCATGCCATCGCTCCCTGCGCCGATGGTTAAAAGATCGTAGTCGTACTTGAGGGAGGCGGCCCGAGGGAGGCGGAGGCGTAGGTACAGGCGGCTCGAGGGAGGTGGCCCGAGGGAGGTGTAGGCGTAGGCACAGGCGGAGGTGAATTTTGCACGGAGGCACGGGCAAAGGACGCTAGGGTTTGCGCTGAGACTCTTGCGCATGGAACGAAGATGTGGATGGCTTTGTAGCCAATAGATCCCAGATGGTTCTACGATTGAACCGTCTGTGATGCTAACCATCCCAAACGATTTTTGGCTAAAATTGTCTGTGATATTCCCCTCATCACAGACGGCTTTAGCCAAAAACCGTCTGTGTTGTGCCCCCCATCACAGATGGTTTTTGGCTAAAACTGTCTATGATGTAGCCCTCATCACAGACCGGTTTTAGCCAAAAACCGTCTGTGTTGTGCCCCCCTCATCACACACGGTTTTTGGCTAAAACCGTCTGTGATGTGCTCGAGACTCATCACAGATAATTTTTAAAAACCATCAGTGATAAGGAGTCTAATACGAATCCTTTTGTAGTAGTGTATTGTCGACGATCGGGACCGTCGACCGCAAAGAAAGAGGGTGAAGGGTAGTACGAAGGGCGAGGCCTAGAGTTTCGCTCGTCCGGGAGGTACCCTCGGCGAGCGTCTTGAGCAGAGGGCGGACAATCAAACAGGGACACAAGATCTATCTTGGTTCGGGCGAACGTCTCTACTCGATTCGGATGTTGGTATCAGATGCCTTTGATGCCGGCGGTCGCACCGCCTTTACAAATGAGAGCTAGGGGTTCCAATATGAGAGTCTTGGAGCCTAGTTTGTGGGGGTGTCGTCTGAAGGAAGAAGAAGCCCTCCTCCAGAGGGCCCGGCCCCTCCTTATACGACCGAAAGGGGCAGGTTACATTGGGGATTGGGAGCTGAGAGGATGAAGAGACTCATGCCGAAAGCCCTTGTCTTGGTGACTAGTCCTGTCGCCCTTGCCTACGCCGGGTTATTAGACTCTCCGAGCAAAGCAGGTCGCTGCTTCCTCGGGAAACAACGCACCCACTCTCTGCGGTTTTGTCGATGATGACGCGTTGCCATCGTGGCCCCGCCACGTCAGGGTGAGAGGACTCCATCTCAGACGGATCGGATGATGGGACTGAGGCTTTGACTTTGGCGATCTTCGTGCTGCCTCGGGAAGGAGCCACCTACTTCGTCGGCGGCCGCTTCAGCGGTCGCGATTGTTGAACACGTGGTTAACGGCCAATGGAGGACCCGATGCTCGACCCTTGGCGAGACCGGATCGGCCGGTCGGAGGTCGGGAGCCCGGTCCGTGACGGAGGACGAACGCCCTGCTAGGTCGGGAAAGAGCTCGGGGCGGTCGGCTTGGTCGGGAAAGAGCTCCTTTATGTCCTTGTGGGACCTTGGCCGAGCCCTGGCTCGAACAAATCGATTGGTGCTCGGTTGGCGGTTCGGGGGCGCTCCGCCGAGGTAGGAATAGTCCTCGATCCTGAGGAGGCTGCTCAAAGCCCGCCGAAGTCACGTGTCGGTGGTCGATCCCGACAACCACCCTCAAGGCTCAAGAAGCGGTGCGAGACTTCTAGGCGCTCTTGAGTCCGAGATCTTCTTGGGAAGGATCGCCCCTCTCTACCGGCTCGAGGTTTCGGGCTCACCTTCAGCCGAGAAGGCCTCCCGGGCGCACACTTGATCCCGATATCTTGTTTCCCAGTGGGCTCGAGCCGGGGGCCTCGTGGACGAGGAAGTTGGAGGAATAGGGTCTAGCGGATGCGTGGAGATGCGCCCGTCTGGCGGTTTTGAAGGCCCCTGGCGCCTCGGCTTCGCCACGGCTCTGGCGCGCTTTTTTGGCGATGGTGACGACGATAGCGAGGTGTCTTTAAAAGCCGGAGGGGTCTCTTCCTTCAGGGTTTCGCTTCCCATTGCTCGTGCTCTTGCCTTCTTCTTCTTTGTCCTTCTGTGACCACGCCTTCTAGACTTCGCTTGCAATCTTGTCCCCCCCCGACCTCGACCTCATGGCGAAGTCCGGGAGGAGCACGCTCACTGCGGAGCGGATGGAGATGGAATCCTTGGGGCTCCTGGACCCATTCACCTGGCGGCTCCGTCCGTGAGAGTCTGCTGCTGCGCCTCGGGACGACGAGATCGTGAGCACAGAGCAGTACATGCTCTTTGGGCTGCGAACCCCGGAGAGCGATTTCTTGGCTGCGGTTCTTGCGCAATGCGAGATCGAGCTCGTGAACCTGGTACCGAACTCCCTTCTCCTCCTTTCCATCTTCGCGCATCTTTGCGAGGGGTTCTTGGGCGTCCTTCCCACCCCCTCGTTTTTCTTCCGCTTTTACTCTTTGTCCCGCGACCGCGGCGATCCCGTCGTCGGGTGCCTTTACTTCCTGCGCAGCAAGGCTCCTTGTTCCTTCCTCCAAATCCCACCCGACTCGCTCGCCATGGACGAGAAATGGTTCTATCCAAGAAGGGCGAGGAGCGGGCTTGCCTACAACCAGATCATGGTTGAGGGAAGCGGAGACCCGAGCTCGAGGACTCGGCGATCGACCAGGCGGCGGTTGCCTTTATCCATATCTGCGCCATACGGGGCCTCAAGGGGCAGGCGGTCGTTTACGACTACTTGCGGAACCGGGTGCTCCCTCTCCGGAGGAGGTTGCACCCCTTCTTTGAGATCACCGGGAGGTGCGACGCCACCCGGGAAAGCCACGAGGGTAAGCATTGTCCGACCTCCAATCCTTTCGTGCCTTGGTCGGAGTTCCCTTATTTCTTGTCGCTCTATTCCTGACCTTGTAGCACCGAAGTCGGCCTGGATCGCCTCGAGGATGCAGGAGATCTTCGGAAGGCCGCCATGCCTCACGACCTCGCGCAACGTCCCGAAGAACGTCTTGGGACGTAGCGGCGAGGTAATAGCCTTTACTTTGATCTTTGCTTGGTTGTCGGACTCGGATGCTTATTGTGGTGAGCTCGTGCGAGGCGACCAAAGAGCTCGGGATACGGCGAAACAATTGCTACCGCTTTCCTACCAAACAAAGGCAAGAAGGGGGCAGAAGCGGCTCTTGACGCCCCGAGGCAAGTCGCCAAGAAGCCCCACGTCGAGTGGGGCGATCGGGTCGTGGTGAGTTTAGATTCCCCGAGCTTGGGGGTATCCGAGTCCGAGCTCATTTCCATCGGGCCGCCTCTTTCGGTTCTTTTACTAATTCTTGCTTTTTGTCGATGTGAGGCGGCTTCGCGCAAGAGTCTGGTACGCAGGCCGAGCCACGGGCTCGCAATATATCCTCGAGGAAGCCTCCCGCCTGCCGAGGAACGATGCGTGCAGTACGGCCCCGTATATTTTTCGTCATCCCGCCCCATCGCGGTGTTCGAGCGTCCGAGGGGCACCGACCTTCCTGTGGTCCAGGGCGGCCGGGGAGGAGGACCACGAGGACGATGTCGCCTTGCGCGCGACCCGGACGCGGCGGATGTCGCTGCCGCGTCCTCCGAGGAGGACGGCGGGCGAGGAGGCGGTTGAGAGCGCCACGACCAAGGGCGTTGTGATCGGGCGCCGCCGGGGCGTTATAGCCGAAGAAATGCGGTTGAGGCGGCATCGTCATCGCGCCCCGGTGGGGCGTCCCGAGGTGGAGTCCTCGGGAAGCGGAGGTCGAATCGCCCCGCAGTGGTCCGCAAAGAAGGCGAGGTTGCCGCGCATCCGCTCGTGCGCATAAGTTTCCCTCTGTTTCTTAACCGTGGTGGTAGGTCGACCGAGCATCTTCGATAATTTGTTTGCGCGCAATACATATCTGGGGTGGTCGTGGCGGCGACCCATCGTTCGACCCCTCATTCCGACGTGGAGCCGCCTCGAGTCGGAGTCGCCAAAGAGCGAGCATCAATCTCTTTGAGTGGTAGCCGAGTCGGGCGCGGGCGGACCCGACCACCCTTGGCGAGCCGAGGCCCTTCACGGGATCGAGGCGGCAGGGGCCACCGAGCCGCCACGGCTTGAGGTCCGGCCGCCATTGCCTCGGCCGAACGGATCTCCACGTCCCGAAGTGCCGATATTATTCTGGCGGCGCGAGGCCGCCAGGACGAGCCGCGGGAGCCGTCCGGGTCCGATGGCGCTGTCGACTGTCTTATTGGAGGATCGCTTAGTGGAGGTAAGCACGGCGTGGTGTCCCTCCTTTTCCCCTTTCTTTGTGATCATGGTGAGTTTTTCTTTCCTTCGCAGGTCTGCGGATGGTCTCTCGGTACTGACATCGCGCGAACACGTGCTCATCTTCCGTCCCCTATGTGGCATCCTTGAAACCAATCGAGAGGACACCGCCGGGCTCAGCCGTCTTTGCGTGGCCAAGAGGAGGTCTCGCGCTGAAGAGGCCCAGTCCTCGAGCTCGCGCGGCCGTCGGTCGAGCGGGGCCGGGGCCCGGAGGTCGAGCGGAGTTGAACACCGCGAGGACCTCCACGCCACGCCGCTCTCCAAGGCCATCGAGGAGGAGCGGAGGCGCGGTGGTCGAGATCCAGCGCCTCAAGCTCAAGGTCTCCAACCTTCGATCGGAGATGGAGGTCGCCCGAACAAGGCGCGCTCCTCGAGCTCGAGGCCAAGGCGGCCGAGCTTGAGAGGACAATTGCGGGATTGGAGGCGAGGCCACCGAGCGGAAGCTGGCGCGGTGGCCGAGGCCAAGAATGCCAGTCTTGAGGAGAAGCTGGCGCAGGTGGCTCGTGCGGGGAAAGACGCCTTGGCCCAGCTCCAGAGCGACCGTGACGGGGTTGATAAGGCCGAAGCCGAGGTCATCGTGACCGCGCGGAGGGTTTCCAACTCGAACGGGAGAAGCTCGCCGAGACATGTCTCTGTAAACCGGTTAGTGGATGGGTCGGGGGGCGAAAGATCCCCCCCTTGTAAAGACAAAATAATTTTTTGCTAAGTCTTATAGAGTTGCGTTTCTTTGGAAGACTTAGCTCGTTTGTTGGTCTGTGCCACCATTGCATACTTTGCGTGGGCTGCTTCATGGAAGGGTCGAACAATACTGGGTACGTGGCGTGTGGAGAGCATGTTCCTGTAGACCCCCGTAATGAGTCCCACCGCCTTTCGCTTGAACTACCCAGTTTAGGCTGACCGAGTTGTCTGATGCCCGATGTTAATCCAACCGAGGCCTCGCCCGAAATCACTCGGGCTCGCACGACTCGTTGACGGCCGACCGAGCTAATTGATGCTCGAGGCCAATTTAGCAGAGGCCTCGCCCAAATCACTCGGGCTCGCACGACTCGGGTTGACATGTCTTGATAACTTGGTCGTGGGAATTAGTCGGTTTGTTGCGACAGAGCGACTTATTGCGGCCGAGATCATCCACGGTAGTAATCTTAGGGTCGCGACCTCGGGTTCGGAATGTCATCGACTCGGCGCCTCGAGGACGTTCACCGGTCGATGGCGCGGGAATAGCCGCTTACTCCGATAAGAATTGTTTCTCGCGCCTCCGAGCCCGGAATGCATCGGGCTCGGGATCTTGACGTCCCGAGGCGAACCAGAGAAAATGGTCCCAACCGAGGCCTCGCTGGCGATTAGATTTCGAGTTTGGGCACAACTCGGCTGTCGGCTGGGATAGCTCAGTGGACCGATTTTAGGCCTTGGTCCGACTCGGCCACCGGGAATGCATCAAGCTCGGCAAGGCCCCTCGAGGGCGGTTTAGAAATTAACCACGCCACTCGGCCCCGAGGAAAGGTCGGCTTAGAACGACCGAGTCATCCCGTGGTGAATTCCCAATCGCGACCTCCGAGCCCGGAAATGTCATCGTGCTCGGGCGCCCTCGAGAACGCTCAATGGTTGGCGGACGGGGATGGCCGCTTACCCGATAACGATCGCTATCTGCGGCCCCGATCCAGAATGCCTGTGCTCGGGTTGTTCATCCCCGAGGCAAACCTAGAGAACGTGACCCTAAGCGATGCAAAAAAAAAAAGAGCACGCATGGACGCCTCGAGGTCAAGCCCGCCGCGTGACCTCATGCTTGCCTTATGGTCACGCCGCGGTCGCGCCGCTTGAGGCGCCCTAAAAGAAACTTCTTTGGTTAAAAGGAGGTGGACGGGACTCTGGGCCCGAGGTCTTTTAGGATGGCGCGACCTTCGGCCGAAGGAAACTGCAACTTGAGGTTGTGACGGGACGCCATCCTTTCCACAAATCAAAAAGAGGTTAGTATCGGGAGCGAAGGAAATCTTTATTACGGGCGCGAACCCGGGCCGGACCAGGGCATGGCAATACAAAAAGCCCCGAGCATGCCCCGAATCGGGTTTGCTCAGAGCACAAGAACGAACACAGGAGCAAGGGAGGAGACACCTTAACTTAGAGGCGGGTGAAAGAAGAGCGCTAGGCGTAGAACCTCCAGAGCTGGCCTACGTTCCACGAGCTCGCGAGCTCCCTGCCATCGGGGACCGCCAGACGATAAGATCCTGCGCGGCTTGCTGAGACGACTCTGAAGGGGCCCTCCCACAGCGGGGACAACTTGTTGGTGTGGGAGCGATCTTGGATTCGCCTTAGGACCAGGTCCCCAACGCGGAAGTCCCTGGGTCGGACAGCTCGGGCGGCATGCCTGCGAAGATCTTGTAGGTAACACGTCGAACGCAGCAGCACGCGACACCTTCTTCTGCCAAGGCGAGGTCGAGGGATCGCTCCCGCTCGAGGTCGACCCGGTCGACCGAACTGGCCCTGACGGAGCGGAGCGTGACCTCGGGCGGCAGGATGCCTCGCCCCAAGACGAGCCGAAAGGGCTTGTTCTGTTGCGTTCTACTGGTCGAGGTGTGAATGCACCAAAGGATCGTGGGAGCTCGTCGACCCATGCCCGGCCATGGCGACCGAGCTCGTCGAAAACTCGCTTGAGCCCTTGGGCGAGCCGCCGCTGCACGCCGGCGCCTGTTGCTCTAGGGTGGTTTACTGAGGCATAGCGACTTTGGTTCCCATATCTGCGCCAACTCTTGGAACAAAGACGGCCTTGGTCGGGCCGTTGGTGGGACGGCCGTCTTCAGCCGGGTGCCCTTCGGGGTGACCTCGGGACCTGGCTGGGGCAATATGCCGACCAGTGCCAGGGCCTTTTCGTGGGGGTGTCGTCTGAAGGAAGAAGAAGCCCTCCTCCAGAGGGCTCTGCCCCTCCTTATACTGGCCGAAAGGCGGTGTTACATTGGGGATTGGGAGCCGAGAGGATGAAGGGACTCATGCCGAAAGCCCTGTCTTGGTGACTAGTCCTGTCGCCTTGCCCTCACGGGTTATTAGACTCTCAGAGCAAAGCGGTCGCCGCTTCCTCGGAAACAGCACCCACCACTCTCTGCGGTTTTGTCGATGATGACGCGTTGCCATCGTGGCCCCGCCACGCACAGGGTGAGAGGACTCCATCTTTGTCGCGATCGGATGATGGGATCGAGGCTTTGACTTTGGCGACCTTCTTTGCCTCGGGAAGGAGCCACCGCTTCGCGCGGTCGCCTGTGTGGTCGCGATTGTTGGACACGTGGTTAACGGCCAGTGGAGGACCCGATGCTCGACCCTTGGCGGAGACCGGGATCGGGCTGGTCGGAGGTCGGGGGAGCCCGGTCCGTGACGGAGGTCGAACGCCCTGCTAGGTCGGGAAAGAGCTCGGGGCAGTCGGCTTGGTCGGGAAAGAGCTCCTTTATGTTCTTGCGGGACCTTCGGTCGGAGCCTGGCTCGGAACAGTCCGATTGGTGCTCCGGACTGGCGGTTCGGGGACGTCTCCGCCCGAGGTAGGGAATAGTCTCTCGATCCTAGAGGAGGGCTGCTCAAAGCCCCCCCCTGGGGGGGCCACGTGTCAGGGTGGCCGATCCCCGACATGTATCTTGAGAAGCTGAAGTCGAACCTTCTACTGGATATACATTTGCATTAGCATGTAGAAACTCTGTACAAGGACATTTGCCACAAAGCTATCACATAGTACACACTTCCATTTGTATCTGTTGATCTCAACACAATGGCTGTTGCCTTCAAGACCTCTGTGTCCATGTTAGAGAAAGAGATGGCATCACTCATAACAAAACACATGTACTTAACAAAGAAGCGCTGTGTCACAGCTTGAAATCTTGTGCCGACTTGCCGAGTTTCTTTTTTCTCAAATTTATGCCGGCTCGAATAGACTCACACAACAAGATTCTCTATGCAAGGCATGCTGACCAAAGAAATGCCACTTTCCAGCGTGCCCTGCAAACTGGCAATGAGTTTGAGAGATGTGAAGTCCATGCTTCTGAAGGCGAACCTTCTCAAACATGAGTACGACCAAAGGGCAGCACAAAGGAGGATGTCACTGCTGATATATGTGAAAGCAATTTCTTTGATTTGGACCTCAGGTGCATTGAGAGATTTTAGTGATGATTCACGCCATGGTTGAATATTTAAGCATGCCATGCCATAATTTTTTTGTAATATAACTATATAAGCTAAGACATTAGAGCTGCTGTGTTTCTCAAAGATGTAGCTGCTGGATTATGCTGCTACAGATGTTTTTGAGCATCCAAAGATGCTATATTTTTGGTCATGCACATTTATGCTGGAGAGCCTACAGGTTACAGCTAGATGCTTAGTGATGATTGTACATACAATTGCACTGACAATTTTCATGGTTAATTTGGTTTGGCACTAAGTTCTATATCTGAAGGCGATGTTGTTTGTGTGCTTTATCCTTGGACACTGCAGTTACGCCCATAAGATCTTATGCTCCGCTTAGCTTTTATCGGTCACATGACGTGATTAATTTACACCTGCTTTCGGTGCAAAAAAATTATTTTCTACATGAGGCGGTTTCTGATCTGCAGCATCTACTATGCTTCTAAACTTAATAGAATATTGCACATGTACTAATCATGCTATCATGATAATGATTGCGTAAGTCGGTTCTGTTTTGGAAGAGAAAATGAAACATGATTGGGATACAAATTAAAAAGCACCCAAGCTATCATGCACCGAAAGTTGGAAGATTCAAGATATTCCCATTTCAAATAACTAAAGTATATAGAATCAATCAGTCATCTAGGATTGAACCCTGTGGAGTTATCTGTTATGTACAGTAAGTGGTGTATCCGCATCAAAATGCTTGAGCGAAATTTTTCAAAAAAAAAATGCTTGAGCGAAAAATGTATTCATGGCCTTCAAGACCACCTCCTGAGTCCTGATATTGCTCCATGGCGTGTGAAACAAAAGTGCTATTTAGTGCAAGATTAGTCTTTCTCTATTTTTTTTGCTCGTACTGACGCCCCTTTCGAGGAGAGATCATACACCAGGCCATCATAGTAAGGGTTATACTTATAAAAAACACGGTTCGTCTGAGTTACAGTACAAGATTCGAGTTTGTGGTTCGCTACTTTTTCTTCTATTTTTCACTAGAGCAAGAATTCGGTACCCTAAATTAGTTCGGGTTCAACGCATCCGGTTCGCGATTAGTTAATTTGTCTTAGATAGGGGTGATTGGTTACAGGTCGCATTAGTTAATTTTTCTGAGATTGTACAAAGATTGGATCTACAATTGCAACCAGAGCTGAGGTGTTTGGATTAATAGTCCCTGACCGATGCAAGTAGAAAATGTATTGGATAGAAACAAAATGTTAGCAAAGCTAGTGATATGTGACTTATTCAAACTTAGTAACCTTTTATTATCCTACCTTGCTAAAGGAGACCTTAATACATGTTTGTCACTTGTCTAATCAGGTAATTAGCCGGGCCTAACTCCATTGCGCTCAACTTAAACTATGTGCTAACCAGGCTCAAGAGGAAATATTTGCATCTGGGAGCCATCTCTGCTGGTTATTTTCACGGACGGAATTACTATGAAAAAAAAAATTTCTGCACAAGTTGGTATTTTTACTGTTCATTATTATGTTCTCAATTTTGTATCTTCCAAATACGACTCAATTTGATCTTGAATTTTACATGCTCCCCTAATTTTGGGAAAAAAGGAATATATTTTTAAATATTTACACATGTTCTTAACAATGTCCTGCCTTGGTTTCTCCATTGCTTGTGCGGTTTAGGGTCTGTTTGGAGGAGCTATAGCTTTTCTAACGAGATGTTTTTTGTTTTTAGGCTAAAAAGCAGTTGTAGCATTTTAAAAGGGATCATTTGACAAATAACTAATTTCTCTCAACAATAAGCTATAAAAATAAATCCAACCCAGCTTTTGGCTTTGATTAATTATATATAGCTTCTAGCTTAAACAAAAATCACTTAAAAGCTAAGTTATTTAGAGGATTTATTTGCTTTTCGAAAGTTAAATGCGGCTTAAAGCCCTAAACAGTACCTTAATCTATCGTGGGCTTCAATGGGTTGGACATAATCGAACATCGATTGTGTGATGAATGAAGGCCAGTACGGATCCTATATAAAAAATTTCAAAATAATTTTACTTCATTTGTTATATTTAAAAAATCAAAAACTGAATGAACATAATTTGGACAGTTATATTGTCGGAATTTTATAAATTTTCTTGAGTGTGATTATGATCTAAAATTTTTGTGAGAAATTAATAATTGACTCATTAACATTATATAAAGTTTTCAAAAGTTTTTAACGTGGTTTACATAATGTTTCATTTTGTTCAAGTTTGCCGGTAATCCTTTTAACAGGGCAGTAGTACTGTTCGAATTTTCAAAAATTCATACAGTTTTATCATCATCTGAAAATTTTATGAGGGCATTAGAGATACATCATAACCATGCAAAAAAATTTTCAAATGTTTATAACGTGGTTTGAACCATTTTGCATTCGGTTCAAAATTGCCGGTCAGCGTTTTATTAGGATAGTACCATGTTTGAATTTTTAAAAATTCCACAGACTTCAGAATAATCTGCAATTTTTATGTCAATATCATAAATGTGTCAGAACTCTCCAAAAAAAATTTAAACAGTTTATAACTTGATTTGTACCATTTTGCGTTCGGATCAAACTTGTTGGTCAGTGTTTTATCAGGACAGTACCACTCTCCGAATTTTTAAAAATTCCTCAGATGTGATAATCAGTTGAATTTTTTGTGAGAACATCAGCAATGTGTCAGGAACCTCCATAAAAATTGCAAAATTTTTCGTTAACGTTTAGACCACTTTTCTGCCGGTGCAAAAAAACCCAAAATTTCGGGTATTTCACCCGAAATTTCGGGTTTTTTCGCCGAATTTCGGATTTTTCGTTTCCGCATGGACCGGATTTGAATTTTCAAATTCAAATTTCGTCCGAAATTTTTTCGAAATTTCAAAATTTCGGCGAAAAAACGAAATTTATTCCGAAACCGAATTTTGAAACCTTCCGCAGCACGGAGATTACCGATTTACCAAGCACAAGTCGGAGTGCCATTATCGTTACAAGAACTGAGATTATCTCACACGCTCGCGTTGTGCAATGCATAAATTTTACGGAATGACATGCGTTTGAATTCCGTTTTTTCGGACGCTTGCAACATTTTTTCCCACGTATGAAACCTTTTCTTTCCACGCGTGCAACATTTTTCTTCAATAACAGTAGAAATATCCGCGGGAAACAAAATGTTGCAGACGTTGAAAAAAATATTGCAGTTGTAGGAAAAAAATATTGCACGACGCGTCCGAGAAAATGAACAGTGATCAGACGTCCAATTGCTAGTATCACCCTAAATTACGACCACGTAATTAAATACGTAATATTGTCATAAATCAGAATGCAATAGAGATTGTGTGGGGAAATTTTGCCCGAAGAACCGAAGATACAATTATCGGAAACCAAAAGTACCGTGCAGTGTTTTGTGACGATGTCTTCAGTATCACAAATAGAACGACCGTAAAATTAGTTTCCCACTTGCTAGTGTCGTTCTCTTTGATTTTAATCTTCTAGGAGCCGATCTCCTCCGTTCGAATTTCGATTTGACTTGTTCTTCTTTCTAAATTTGTCTAAAATCCTAATCTACCTATTTATGCTAGTTTTATATTTTATTTGATTTTATTTAAATTGGTTCTTTTTTGCAAACGTATGGATTTCAGAGAGCTGAAAGGACTTTCTCCAGACGACCCTGATCACCCTCTACGATCCAGGCAAGTTGCATGTCTTGACCATATATAAATTGGAACAAATGTAATTTAAACCCAGTTTAAAAATGAATAGTTATGCCTAGATTGCTTTAAGAACACATTTGTACACTACTGCAGAACCACTTATCACAGACGGTTCAGAATAGTTATCATAGACGGTTTTTCGAACCATTTGTATCAAAGTATCAGTGATGACAATACATCATCACAGACGGTTTTGCAATCGTCAGTGAAAAATTACATCCTAGATAGTTTCAAACTAGAACCGTCTGGGATGTAGAGCTCATCACAGACAGACGGTTCCAAATTGAAACCGTCTGTGATGTAGAGCTCATTACCTGGAACTGTCTGGGATGTAGAGCTCATTACAGACAGTTCCAGTTTGAAACCGTCTATGATGTTGATTTTCTATTTTTTCTTTAATTTTGTTTTATTGGCTAGCCTTAAGAAATGCTAGCTATGCCCTCTGAAAAAAAGACAAAACACAAAATACAGAGCATCACCAGCATTATTATGACATACATCTCATAAATGAGCTCCGATCGCATATGAACATACAGCGCATCCATTTTAGAAATCAACTCTAATCGCACATTACAATGTACAACGTATCCATTTAAGAAATCAACTCACATATAAAAAACCAATTAAATTGATAACTACAACTCACAAATTCACAGCACAAGGTTCACAAATTAATATAAACGGTATCTAACAAATTCACAACTTATCAGTTGAGCCCTGAGTAGCATCTGCCCTTTAGATTTAAGACCTCACACATCAAGAAGGCACAGAGGTGTCCTCGAATACTTAGCAGGTCAGCCTGTTCCAACGCAGATTCAGCGCATTGCCAAGTCTGTCGATGAGAAGAGTAAAGTCTTGCGTGTATATAAATTGATAAGTGGAGACAATTGTTGCAAGATTGACAGACCTGTATGACATTTGTCTTCTGTGAACCAATGAGAAATGCCACGTTGTGGCAAACGTAGAATCCACATAAGTCAGTGCCCTTTGGCTGCTGGTGGCACTGCCAAAATATAATAGGTTAATTAGTTCTGAAGGTATTATTATGGAATGTGAATGATTATTACATATTATCGGATACCGAAAACTTATAAGTATGCATTAGAGTGTCTGAGCCCTTCTTGTGTGGTCCTCCCCTATATTTGTAGACACCGAACGACGTGTCGAGTAAATCTTTGATAGGTTGCAAGTCATGGGTGCCGCCCTTTCTAGAATCAAGGTAAATTACCCGGTTCTGTCTCGGTATAATTACGAGTAGAACCTAGTGAAACCTACACAGGTATGTCGTCATGGTCACTGAACCTAACTTCGAGGTGTGATATATAGTACAAATCAACAAGTATAGCACACACTTACATCCAGGATCATGTATCTACATATACAAAATCAAGGATCATATATATATGAATTTATCGGTGTGGCAGAAATGTAGACGGTGGTTGCACACACTTACATTGTCCAGCATCTTATGAGTGAGGCGTCAAGCGCTTTGAGGTTGTACAAATCGAACAAGTTGGAGAAGCTGACCATGAAGATGCCATCTAAAAACTGGTGTAAGAAATGCTCCTCCTTGAAGCTCACTGAGATACTTGATGTCCGTTGTGCCACCGGCTTGTTGGCTTGTTCTATGTACCAATCTTGCAATCTAATGCAGGCTAATGTAAGTGTCTCCATACGCTCATCCAGTACGAACGACTGCCCCAGCTTGAATTGCCGCACCAATGGGATAAACGGAAAGTCACGGGCTGATGTGGTCCCTTTCGATTTGCCCTTGTCTCCGCCTCCCCTTCTACCAAATGTCATCTTCACAAGAGACGACTCAACCCGAACCGCAGTAACGGTTTGTGCCTGATGGGACATGGTAGCCGATTTGGTGGGCTCCTTCGGTGCAGCACATGGCTTCGGTAGTGCTGGTAGCTCCTGCGCATCATGTGGCTTCGGTAGTGCTTGTAGCTTCGGTGCTCTTGGGCGGGCATCGAAGGAGATGTCCTTCTTGGGTCACTGGATGAATGTGCCGATAGCATCCCCTAGTGTGACGATCTCGTCGATTGGGGGCATCTCCAGCGTGATGGCCTTGCAAATTTCATGTACACCATCGACATGGACCTTCGCATAGCTTGGCTCTAAAGTACGACCGTGCACAAACGCCCCTACACTGGATGCATACACGCATCCCCAAGCAGCTTGCAGGGGAACAGTGCCGATGGTAATCCTCACTTGTATATTGCACGGCGTGGCCACCTACATAAGGTTACACAAGTAATTAGCTAACACGTCCAACATGTCTATCTAAGGAGCATTATAGACATGTTACCCGGGTGTCGTTAGGAGGAAATCTGGCTTCATCCACGTCCATCTCAGGGGTGGACGTGCAGCTACTTCGACGGTTGGTTGGGCTGAACTGCGCCTGTGCTTCTTGGGCTTACACGTTCCGTGCCTGTCTCTCCGCAGCCACTCTTTGCTCAATCCTTTCCTCATGGCTTCGTAGCTCATTAGCAAACTGAGCTCTGAGCCTTTCCTCAATCCTTTCCTCAATCAGGGCTATTAGCCACTCCTCGCGCTCGGCTTTGCTTCTCTTCCTATTCTGGTACGTGTCAGAGTTATGTGGAAATCCCATTTTTTAGGGAACGAAAACACCTAGGCCTCAGGTGCGACCCAGGTGCTCCTTGTTTTCCAAGGTCGTGGAGAGTATATCTTTCTCTCTCTGAAGTGAAAGAGCCCTAGCAAGATTCCGTGCTCAACGATATTAGGTGTTGGGACACTTTCTCATCAGCGGGGTTGGCAAAGGACATGTCACTCGAAGACGTGGGACGTAACCTTGCTCTTACCCAGTTTCGGGCACACGGGTCCACGATCGAGGGAAATGACGGTGCGACCTTCTTCTAGGCTGCCTCATCGTCCTCCCTCGTCCATTGCACGATCTTTCCCGCATACCCAGTTGAGCCGAGTCTGTGTAGGTGGGTGTTTTTTGACTGGACAGTCTTGTGCGCAGCACTTTGACACACGAATTCTTTCGTCGTCTTCAACTCAACAAATTGTCCCCACACATCTTCGGTGATGAAACCGTACTTTTGGAACGGAGTCATTTCTTTATTCACGCAATTAGTGACGAGGACGCTCTTGAAGTTCTTCCACACCTTTCCTGCCACTAGCAACGCGTAACGTCGCAGTGCGGGCATGGTGTCTTGTGAGAGCTCAAATGATGCGAATATTTCTGTCACCAGGTTATCTCACTCCTCATCTGTCAACGTCTTCCATGATGGATAGGTGATGGGGACCCTTTCACTCCCGATGATCCCGCACATGGTTTGGAAAGCTGCCGTAGCCTTTGGAGGCGCGATAGGAGCCCCATCATGTGGATCGACCGCCGTGGTGGTGTATCAGCTCTGAGACCTTTTACTAAGCCCTCTTGGACTGCGCCTCTGGTTTCCTACGTTGGGTGCCTTATTAGATCCATTCGGCGACGAGGAATAAGGGGACGATATCTTGTCATTAAGAGAAGGTAAGTTAAAAGAAGCAAATTTAAGAGAAGCTAAGTTAAGAGAAGCAAATTTTAAGTTATAAGTTTTATATTTCTCTCAGAAATAGGGCTCGATTGAAGATTTTAAATCTTCAATCTCAATCACAAATGAGATAAACAATTAATTAAGTGAACAAGGCTTCGAACCCTTACCACCTTAACACATACATTAAAGAATTGATAATCAAGCTCACTATTAATAGATTATATTCAGTTCAACATACATTCAGATCAGCAGATTAAATATTTGCTAAGAGAATCATGAAATGAAGTTCGGATTAGTTAGCTAGCAATTTTACCAAGCAATTATTATTCAGATCAGTAGCCAACTAATTAACTGAACAGAGCAGTATAAATACAATGAAGTAACACTAACAGTGAGCAATGGCAGATATCTAATACTAATCAAGTTAAGCAAAACAGTATAAAGTCTATTGGTTCAAGGCCGAGTTCACAAAATTAGTTGTCAAGGATGAACTTATGTCGCAGGGATACATCTGAGAGAGGGCATAATCATGGGTTACCTCAAAGAGCAGGGCTTGCTGCGGAGGAGCACGACGAGGTCGTCGTTGTGGAGGTCGATGACGGCTTGCGACTCCTGGGCGTCAAGGCCACTGAGCCCGACTGTGACCACCTCGTCATGTGGGGGAGGGCGAGGGCGTGAGAGCGTCAGGGTGAGGGTGACGGCAATGGCTAGGGTTAGGGTGTGAGGGCTAGGGTTAGGGCGTGAGGGCACGGCGGTGACAGCGAGGGCGAGGGCGAGGGCGTGAGGGGTGCGAGACTTAGTGAATGGCAAGCGCAAGTTAGCAAGTGTGTGAGGACAGTGGGTTAGGGATTAGGGGACATATCCCAGACGGTTCAGAGATTGAATCGTCTGTGATACAAGTCTCCTTATATAGCTATTATGTATGTCGTTCAACAAGCACTACTTAACTCGGTTGGCAAGAGGCTTTGCCTGCATGTGTAGGGTCCTGGGTTCAAATTCAAGGGAAAGTAATTTTTTGTTTTAACACAAACGGTTGTAACATTCCATCGTCTGCGATGAGGGCTAGGGCGCGGTAGGGACTTGGTGCGTCAAGGCCAAGAGGCGGATCACAGACGGTTTTAATTTTGAACCATCTGTGATTCTTCCATCACAGACGGTTCGAAATGAAAATCGTATGTGATGTGTAATTTGTTTTGCCATGTTACCAAATAAAATATAAAAAATACATATCATTAATTATAATTAATTGTAACCCAAGTTAATTTTGTTTCAAGTAGTTTTTTCAAGCCTTTTCTTTGAAGTAATTTTTCCAAGCCTACTTTTAAGTACTTTATAATTAATTGTAACACATACATCTTATTAATTATAATTAATTGTAACAAATACATCTCATTAATTCTAAATGGTACATACATCTCATTAATTGTAACACATACATGTACACTTGAAATAAACATGACGATCTCATTATAACTCCACTTGCTTATTCTTCTGTATAAAAATTAGCCCTTCACGATGATCGACATAGGTGTAGCTAGCTTCCTCAGGTTGATCTTCCTGAACCGTGATGCCAGTACCGATACGAGGTAACTGATGACAGGAAAATGGGCGTGAACCTGTCTCCACGTTATTAGAGACAAGTTGTTTAAATTTTAACTAAATATGAGACTAAGCAACATCAAGTATGAAGTATTGCGGGTACATTACTTCTAGGATTCATACATTTACATAAAAATTCTGTTAATTACATCTCTTTGCGAGAAAACCCCTGATTAAGATTTCCAACGTAAAGATTACACCAAATTGCAACATATGACATTACAAAAATATAAAAAGAAAAGACTTCAATCTTGGTGTCGTTGACGAATGCTTGCTTGGGGATATTTTAATTGTTTTCACATTAATCAATTTTCTTTGTTTGGTGCATAGTATTCATTTTGCTTTATCGAGACTTTACTCATTTTCTTATAATGGTCTGTTATTAATTGACCACCAAGTTATTTAGCCACGATTGTATCGGATTCACGTATACACAGGCTATATTTTTTTATCAATATATGCATGCCGATTCCATGCTTGCATGTGCCTCACTAATTATCCTTTTTTTAACAAATGATGAAAGTAATTAGCACACATAAACTGCAACACTTTGATTTATTTAATTGCAATCTACACATAATTAGCACACGTATACTGTGTTTGCATTTTTTTAACACTTTGCCTTGACTCGAACAAATCGCCAATCATCTGATCAGAAGGATGACGTCTCTGAATATGACGGGGAGGTCCAGAGCGTATGGCCTCTACCTCTTGAATGAAGAGATAGGAACAGAGCCACTACCAAGGAGAGCCAGAAGACAAAGGTGGTCTCCCGAGGTGCGAGAAATGGAAACAGAGGCACCTCGGTGTAGAGGGATCTGGATCGGTGGAACACCATCATCTCCATCATCCTCATCCTCTACAAAATGGTCTTGGAGGAAGAAGAAGAGCTCAAACATCGTGTCTAGCTCTGGCTAGCCTCATCAAAGGTCACATCACGTGTCTCTATGATCCTATGCGCATCAACACTCCACCCTATAGCTACGAGAAGAAGACGAGTAACCTAGAAAGATGCCATCGTAAGAGCGAGACTCAAACTTATCTAGGTTACTGACTTCAAGATAAAACACTTGCAACCGAAAACGCGAAAATGAGACACACCGGGCTTTCGCCCATACCTCAACTCATAAGAAGTGCGATGCAAATGTGCTCTCAAAACACGCGATTAGAAACATGGCAAGAAGTAGCTATAGCCTCAAATTTCAAAACTTCCTAGAGTATCAGACTCATCTAGCATCGTCCCGCCATCTCAACTGTGGTCCTGTTCTTCTTTTCCACTACGCCATTTTGCTTTGGGGCGAGGGAGAAGAGAACGATGCTCTAAACCGCACTCCACAAAAACTCTCAAAGTAGGAATTCTTGAACTTCGTGCCATTATCACTGCGAATAGCTCGTAATGCACATGGGAGCTCAATAGACAACCCTCTTGACTGACACTCAAGTGAGAAAAAGTCTCATCCTTTGAGGCCATGAAAAATACCCAAGAGTATCTAGAAAAATCATCAACGATGACAAGAACATACCACTTCCCTCCTGCCGATCGCACTCTAGCCGGACCAACGGTCCATATGTAAAAGCTGTCTGGTGCATCATCATCACTACGGTGATTGGAAGATGAGAAGCGAGAACCATCTTGCCATGTCGGCAAGGAGAGCAAACTAAGTCTTTGACCATCTTGAGTTTGGGCAAACCCCGAATGAGATCGTGGCTGCTAACTCGGGTCAAATGATCAAAACCAATGTGACCAAGTCTCCTATGCCAGAAGGAGAGATCACGGGACTCAGAAGCAATCAAACATCGAAGAGGGTCTCCCGAAGAAGCAGAAAAATCAGCACGAAAGACTCTCCCAAATCTAGAAATCCCGCAAACTAACCCTCCTGATGAATCAATGATTCTACAGGCATTACTCTTGAAGCTTACCTCGAAAGAGTCATCGATAAGCTGAGAAACAGAGAGCAGATTGTATTGCAGCTTACTTACTAAGGCAACATCTTTAAGAATGAAATTTTGGTTAATGCAGATGGTACCTTTAGCAATGACTCTACCTGAAGATGCATCCCCAAAAGTGATTAACTCATCACCGGGGGCTCGGACTAGGGAAGAGAACCATCGAGAATCTCCGGTCATATGACGAGAACAACCGGAGTCAACAATCCAAACATCTCCCTTCCCCATCCGACCAACCTGATCAAGACACAAGAGAGAAAGATGACTCAGTACTGGGGTAGAGTGAAGACTTGGGAACCCAATACTGAACCACACGACGCCTCAGAGTGCCAGTCACAGAAGAAGACTGGACTCGAGTGTCTCTCTGACGTTTAGACTTAACAAGATCAGTAGCAACTCTAGTAGATGATCTATGAGCTGAAACTGGGTTGGCATGCCGTGGTGCAAAAGCCGACCATCCCGAAGAAGGCACGGATCTCCTACCGAGAAAACACCTCACGCCACGATATCTACCTCGATGGGAAGAACGAGGAATATCAAGAGGACGGCGGAAAAGACCGACTACGAACAGCTCCAAGACTAAAACTCAAGAACCAAAGATGAAAACCGAGTCCCGGACGCCCCAAAAACAGACGACTCTCTAACTTGTCTAGAAGCGCAGTGTGTCTTAGGAGCACTCAAAGTCCAGGGATGACCACAATACCCCTAAGAGCAGCAACACGCTCACGCCGAGTGATCTTGGCGCACTGAAGCGTAAATCTACTAGGTGACCATCCTTCTTACGAAGGTGCATGTGTACTTCGCTTGCTAGAGACGAAGCAGGGGGTAACACCCTTCTGGTCAGAAGTCCTATGGACAACCCCAACAGACCAAAACACGGTGGTGCTCACTCTAGGAGCTACCACAATCTCACCACTCTGAAGCGCGCACAATGGTGGGAGGATGCGCCTGAGCGTGCTCAAGGATCAAATCCTAGACCTTGATTGAATCTACTAATCTTGGATTGGTCTAGAATAAGATTGAGCTTCTTCTTGCCTCCTACAAACTTCTCGAGAGTGCTCATAAGATCTTGGCAATCTCGAAAGAAAGAGGCACAAGAAGAGCGGGGGAAGAACAAGAAGAAGAACCGGAAAGATGAGCTCTCTCGGACGTGCATTTTCTCCTCAAAGACGGTGCCTCAATCTTGAGGGCCTCACAAGAAACGCAAGATGCATTTCTAATTCTATGGGCTTGGTCTTCTAATTTCTTCCTAAGCTCGACATGGATTTTATCCAAGTCCCCTCAATCACGAACATCGCAAACAACTTTCTTGTGACTTATCTAGTAAGTCCTTAGCAAGTTTAGCACACTTGACATTTAAAGCATTATTGTCAAGTTTTAGTTGCTTCTGACCCTCACATGGTATTGGATCCTTAGAAGCATGCAATTCAAGTTCATCATTTCTAGAAGAAAGCTTCTTAAGGTGAGTGCTCATGGCATCAATTTCGACAAGCAATTTAGGGCAATTAGCACAAGAAGGAGTAGAGTGAGCATGAAGAAAACTAGCCTCAACAGGGAATATCATCAATAGAACTAGTGCTAGCATTCTTCCTCCTAAGACCATCAAGTTCGACAAGCACACTATCATGTATGGTCCTTAGGTTCTCCAACTCCACAAGAACAGACATCACGAGAGAACACAGTCATCGGTGACTCGGGAGGAGAAGATCTAAGTGAAGCTAACTCCGAGTCAAGGTACCTACTTCCTTTTCTAACTCGTAACACCTCGACCTAGCCTTAGCATGAAACTTGCCTAATTTACTGAAGCGATTTAATTAAATCGTAGATGGGTACCACGTCCGAGTCATTTGTCAGACTCGAGTCGCCGATGCCGTTGGCGTCGGCCATGAAGCACATCTTGGGAGAAGTCATCGCCGCCCTTCTTCTCTTGCGGATCATCCTCGCCTTGCCGCTCCATGTCTCCGTGTCGGAGAGGTTGATGTCGTCAAGCGCCGCGAGGACGCTGTGGAAGAGCTTCTTGTTCTTAGAAGTTGCGGTACTTCTTTTCACGCTACCGCTCATGAATCGGAGGCTTCTTGTTGCGGTTCTTATCGGTGTAGTCGTTCTTGCCTGAATCGCTTTGTTCGTTTTTGCCCTTCTCCAGCTTGGGACAGTTTGCTCGAATGTGGTTGGGGCCACTACACTCGAAACAGGTGATCATCCCACCTCTCTTCCTCTCTCTCACTCTCTTGTATGCATATGAAAATTTGCGAGCAAGAAGAGCAAGCTCATTTTCTCGAAATTTTTCCAGCTTGGTCATCGCTTAGCTTCGCCTGTAGGCGGAGAGAGAAACCAACGAAGAATCGAAAGAGAGGATCAATGGGATCGGTGACCAAAGCCATCGATTGAGACTTCGTCTTCGCGAGACGACGACGTCGATCTCATGAGTCTTGAGGCAGAATAAAGCCCGTCAAGAGTCAAGGTCGACAGTCGGTGGTGTCCTTGATGGTGGTCACTTTCATTTCCCAAACACGAAGATCGAGTGCGGTCAAGAAATGTCGAGCATTATCCGAGTCGGGGTATATGCAACCGATTGCTTTCGGTCGCTCGTAATCTTTGTAAACCGACCAAAGCACTCGTCAAGACTCTCACCACGTCTTTGTTCAAACTTGTTGAACTCACGCTTGAATTGGTCCTTCGAACCGTCTTGATTTGGGTAGTGCCCTCATGGTAAGCATCGAGGTCACCCAAATCTCATGAGCGAAACGAAGGTGAGAAATCTGTCATACTCACTGCGGCTAAGACCTCGTATGAGGATGTTCCTTGCCTTAGCATTCGCCTCAACGTCGACCATATTGCCGACCGTGACGTTCTCATCGCCAGGAACCTCATGCACGGAGCTTCACCTTCGCCATATCGAAGCCACGGGCGTGATGTACGACTCCATCAAGAGATTTCCAAAAGGAAAATCAACTCCAGAGAAAATAGGAGGCTTGGTGGAATACTTGTCCATCGCCATGGCTCTTGAGACCGGTCAAGATCTAGAAAAGCAGAACCGCTCGATACCAATTGAAAGATCGAAAAAGGCGACTAGAGGGGGTGAATAGGAGCCAAATAAAATTTTTCGAATAAACTTTCCCTAAATTCAAACCACCAAAAGTCCGAAAGAAATCGCCTGGTGGGTATCTCGGTCGGATGAGCGGTACCCCGACCTCTGAGGTCGGATGAGCAGTACTCCGACCAGCCTTTGGTCGGATGAGCGAGTACTCCCGACCGAAGTGGTCGGATGAGCGATAATCCCGACCGAAGTGGTCGGATTAACGATCTCGGGTGAATAGTGTTCGGGTGAGCGGTATCCCGACGGACGAAAAGATCGCCCGACCTGCGGAGGTCGGATGAACGATACTTCGGGTGAATAGTGCTCGGATGAATAAGTACCTCCCGATCGATGAGCGATCGTCCGACCTCGAGGTCGGATGAGCGATACTCGAAGTCGGATGAGCGATAAAATCAGCACGATCTTAAAAGCAAATCGATGTAACTTTTGATCGGTGATCCAAAAGCAGTGAAACTTGGTGTGCACCTCCTAAGGATGTCAGAACCTATTTGATCATCAATCGAAGGAATTGATACCAAGGTTCCGTCCCTTTTCGATTTAACAAATGCAACACCAAAAGCAGAGTCACGAACACGGACTTTACCCTAACTTGTGGTAGGAGTTGATGGTCGAATATCCTTGGATAACTCTCCACAAATCACAGCAAGTAAGTACACGAAGAAACAACCCTTCAAGCAGATAGAAACACTCTCTCAAAACTAGGCACGTAAATTGGTTTCTTCCAAAGCTGAATAGAAGAGGTTGTAGATTGCCTAGATGATTGGGATATGATCTATAGAAGATTTATCCGACAATCTTTCATCCTTGGCAATAAGAACCAGAAGCCAATCAAGACTAACGAACTGCAAGTCACACGTTTACGCACTTTAAGAACACAGATTTACAACTTGCAACAAGAACGCAAGGATTGCCTAAATGATTGAAAGCACCGAATCCAGAGAAGAGTTCATCAATCATGAATTTCAAAAAGGACTCAAAAGCATGTAGAAGGAGATGAGGCAAATCCAAATTACGTAAAGTAAATTGCAAGTAAGTAAATGCGGAATTTAGATAACAGAATTTAAGTGCGTAATGTAAATCGTAAGAGAAATGAAACAAGAATATAAGTGAAGAACATTTCATTTACGGAAGGGAGGTTTACAAAGCCTCACAACAAAGTGGGCAAAACTCAAACGAGCAGCAAAAACCTCAGAACCTTCACAACCTTCAAAGAGGGAGGCTGCCCCTACCCCTCTATTTATAGTGACACAGGATCAATTCCCACCTTTGGATGTCTGCTTCAATCCTAAGCCAACATCCAAGAGTCGGGATTTGATCCTTACACTCGCTACTCTCAACAACTCTCAACTACTCACGTAGACTTTCCTCACCGCTCACCCCAAGGAGACACCCCTCTCCTGTCTATTCATAGCGAGCTTGAACACCTACCACCCTTGGATGAGCCTCTAAACCTAGAGCACTCCATCAAGGGTGAGATTTTACCCACTCACACAGACTATGCATGGGCCACCCAAACCCAACAACACAGCGGGTTTTGCACGCTGCTCAAACCATACCAACTTGACTGCTACTCTATCTTCTGACCGCGATCCAACGGTCCTCCTCGATCGAGCAGCTCCAAGTTAGCATCTCATCCATTCCTTTGTCTTCTCGACTTGCGGCTACTCCACGGCCTCGGTCATCTTTGGCGACACCTTGATCATGCGGATCTCGGCTCTCCCAAATAGTCACGATCTCCTTCGCCTCACCATGACCTAGCTCCAAAGTCCCGCAACCATCATAGACAAGGAACCACATCACATAGCAATGTCCAACAACACATATCCATCTCAACAGAAAGATATACACTTCACGACCAAAGAAAACCCGACCACACATGGTCCGACCACCGGTCTCCATCCCGACCACGGACTGACCACCGGTCTCCATCCCGACCACTCGAGTCGACCACCGGTCTTCGTCCCGACCACTCGGGGTTGGACCATCGGTCTTCGTCCCACCACTCGGGGTTGGACCACCGGTCTCCGACCAGCGAGAGCCCCACCACTCGGGGTCGGACAAGCGGATCTCCGACCACCAAAGCCTGAACCACTGGTCGGACAAGCGGTCTCGACCAACCTGACGACTGACCACTCGGGTCGGGCGGTGATCTCCGACAACCAAAACTCAGACCACTCGGATCAAACTCAAATTCAAGCACATCATGCTAAACCACGGTCAATTACTCATCACCATCAAGGATAGACCTCCACATGGTCTTTCACATAATTTCTTTATTTGATTATTTTATTTTATCTAGACTATTATTCATAACCTGGTACTATTATACTCAATATATGAATTGGCTTTATTTTAGCACTCACAATTTACTAGAGCTAGAAGTAGCATATATGCACATAGGTGGTAAACTCGTTGGCCGAACCATTGAGTTCTGTGATTTTGATTATTGCTACCAATGTGGTTTCTTTTTTTTTTGCTGGTGTTGGCGTCAAAAACTTGATGTAGGGTTTACGATAGCAAGACACCGCATTTAACACCGGGTTGAGCGTGCGGTCGATTTGACTCAGAATCGACAAGGTAAAAATATGAAATTCACTCAAAGCCGATCATGACGATCGATCGGCTTAGACTCAATCGACTTGAAGCGATTAAATCAAAGTAACAGGATAAGTCTAACTAGCCGATTAAGGCTAATCGAGGATAAAGGCGGATCGATTACGAAGAAGGCGTGCGCAACAAAATCGTAATAAATCAAACACAGGCGTAATTGATGGAGATCAACAATCGGCGATGCGCAACTTTATTGATCAAGATCGAATTACGAGACTAAATTACAAGAACTACTCTAGTCGACGAAAAAGTAGATGAAAAGTAGACGCGAATTGGTTGGTTGGCTCAGGCGGCTTTTACGATCACCTCTAGACCTCTTTTATACCCATTGGCGATAGAGTCACGGTACAACACGTTAGGAATAGAATCCGTATCGGCCTCTATTTGGAGGGTGCTTTCCTTAACAACCTGTTTTGTTTCCAAATATCTTGATCCGTTATCCAATCGTATCTTGTTTATCTTGGATGTAGATTTTGACCCTATCGCCAAATTTTGGTGCAAACATATGCCCCCATTTTGGGAGATAACATGTTATCTTCCAAAATTTTCATCATCGACTTGAACACATATTTTCTTACCATAGCCAAATTTTTAAGCGCATTGAGTTAATTTGGCTTTCAGTCGTAATCGGCCAACTCGTATATTCAGTATTTGAGTTTTAGCCAATCAAGACCTAACGATTACCTTGGACAAACCGATGCACACTACGATCCCACATTGATCCCTTACCAAATCGGCTATCACGGTGACGGGTGGTATGATTTTTCAGACTAGATCGGCCGTCGAACAAAAATCATTGGCGAATCCGGTTTTTCTTCCTCCACTCTTTCTCGCAATCTTAATCGGATGAAGCTCATTAAAAGTTTTATCCCTTCGTTTTTCTTGTTCAGCTTCCCTCATCTCTTGGGTCCTTAGCCGCTCAAGTCTTCTTCTTTGTGATCGGCTTAAACCTGGAGGACACCATCTCGGCTTTGGTTCGATCAACTTACATATTTTTCCTAACAGATCCATACTAGCCGCAGTGTTAGACCCTTCATCTTGGTCTTGTTTCTGACTTATGGTCGGCTTAGAAATTCTATCTTTAGCCGACCATCGCTGCTTATCACCTTGACATGGGTAATACCACATCGGACATGTGTTTGGTGACGGCAAAGCTAATCCCCTCTCCCAACAAAATTGCCAAAAGGGCACCGTTGGTGAGCTCTTTCAGGGCGCTTGGCGATATTCATTAACCAAATTGATGTGGAGGACTTCGTCGTGGCCTTTCATTCCTTCTTTCATATTTTGCTAGTAGTTGGGAAAAAGTGGGCTTCGACTTTTGTATCGGCTTACGTAGTGGCAATGCTCTCTCAGCCTGATAACCCTTTAGTGTGATTGTTTTAAAAAAATTTCCTTCACAACCGGCTTTTATTTGTATAGAGCCAACAGTAATCATGAGTGTCTTATTTCCATCATAATTTGATTGTACATCGGCTTGACACGTCATTTTTATAGCCGATGATATATGAATTTGATCCTTAGGCTCTGCATCTTGTGTCGGCTTTTCCTTCTTTTTGGAGCAATGGACCATGTTAATTGGAAAAGGATCGTCCATACATCGCATCGTCGGCTCTTCTGCAAATTTTAGTTGGTCATCCTCTATAGCCGATTGTATCTTGTCTTTGTAATTCTTGAATTCATGTTTGAAGCCCTTTTCGTTGGAGAAACGGCTTTCTTGAACTGATACTCGTTGTAGGAGATGACTTAAATTGGTGAATTCCTGCCCGCTGAATTTTTCTCTTAATGCGGGTATTAGCCCCTGGAAAGCTAAATCGGCCAACTGATTATCAGGCAGGATAACACTAAAACACCTATTTCTCACTTCCCTGAATCTCTTAACATAATCATTTACCGATTCCCCGGTCTTCTGTTGGACAGAACTTAGATCTGAAATCCGGAGTTCTAGACTGCCGGAGAAAAAGTACTCATGAAATCGGCTTTCCAAATCGTTCCAAAAATGAACCGAATTTGGAGGTAAACTAATAAACCAAGTGAAAGCAGCTCCCGATAAAAACAAGGGGAATAATCTAATTTTGACTGTCGGTGAAATTGCCTCGCCACCTTGACGATAAAGCGTCAGACGTGCTCTAAGGTCGTGACCGAATCAATCCCAGAAAATTTGGCAAAATCAGGAACTTTAAAATTATGTGGATATTGCATACGATCTATATAATCCGGATAAGGCTTTCTATAGCCGATGACTCTACCCTTTGGTTGTGTCGAATTGATCTCTCAACACGCAGAAATCTGTCACCCAATTAATGTTGTTAGCCGACAAGGTATCGGGCTCGCCAATGATCATGACTAGTATTACGCCCCGAGTGCAAACTCAGTGTCGGTTAGGCGAGGCAGACGGATTTTGTTGGTTTTGATCATACCCATTATACCTCTTAACCGGTGGTTCTCGTGCGAGGACAAAGGGCTCTGCATAGGTTATGACCTTATGAGGACCGATTCACAGCGCGAATCGGCTCTTGGTACTGGACGTGCCTAATTTGTTCAATCGGCTACGAAACCGATTGTGGGAAAATATTAAATGGAGCTGACGACGGCAAAGTAGCCGACACGTTTAGTTTAGCGGCATCAGTGTACGCCTGATAATGTGTTACCCCACTCGGCCGAGGATCTCGTGGTAGCATGACGGTAGGTTGAGTCGGCATCATAGTGGGGAGTGGAGTTGTAGCCGATGGTTTAGGATCGACTCAGGCACTCTGTGTATTTTGTGCTATTGAAAAAGCAGAGTAACTTGGCACGGCTTGCATTGGGTCAAGCAGACCTCCAGATGATGCCAACTCCCGAGCTATAGTTTTCACGCTATTCGTGATCATCGGCTTAAGTGTCGCAACGAGAGCCGATGATTGATTTATCGTAGCATGGTGCACAGATTGATTTATCATAGCCGATAATTCGGCTTGGGTGGGCAGGTATTGACTTACCGAACCGTCGGTGACACCTGCATCGCCGAGTGGATTGAGCATCGGCAAAGCGGTCCGCTGCGTGATGCCGCGCCGGGTTTTTTGGTAACAACCCAGCATCATCTCCTCCAAAGCAGCTTTTCGATCTTCAATTTCCTTGCGCTGCTCTGTCGTTAAATCGTCCAACGTGGGGACGATTATAGCTTCTGTGTTGAGATCGGATGGTGAAATTTCTTTACTTGATGAAGCCATCGGTCCCACCGGGCGTGCCAAGAGTGTGTTGGCGTCAAAAACTTGATGTAGGGTTTCGGCAAGACACCGCATTTAACACCGGTTCAGAGGCGTGCGGTCGATTTGACCTATAACCGACAAGGTAAAAATATGAAATTCACTCAAAGCCGATCGTGACGATCGATCGGCTTAGACTCAATCAGCTTGAAGCCGATTAAATCAAAGTTACAGGATAAGTCTAACTAGCCGATTAAGGCTAATCAGAGGATAAAGGCAGATCGATTCTGAAGAAGGCGATGCGCAACAAAATCGAAATAAATCAAACACGAAAGCGTAATTGATGGAGATCAACAATCGGCGATCGCAACTTTATTGATCAAGATCGAATTACAAAGACTAAATTACAAGAACTACTCTAGTCGACGGAAAAGTAGATGAAAAGTAGACGCGAATTGGTTGGTTGGCTCAGGCGACTTTTACGATCACTTCTAGACCTCTTTTATACCCATTGGCTGATAGAGTCCTGGTACAACACGTTAGGAATAGAATCCGTATCGGCCTCTATTTGGAGGGTGCTTTCCTTAACAACCTGTTTTGTTTCCAAATATCTTGATCCGTTATCCAATCGTATCTTGTTGATCTTGGACTGCCGATTTTGACCCTATCTGCCAAATTTTGGTGCAAACAGCTGGCTATGCCAAAATGATAGCAATATCAAGAAAGAGAGTTGCAAAGGCAGTTTTCCTTAGATATGTATAAGGTAAACTCCCCTCCTTTAGATTACTACTCATGACATGGTATTCGCGAGTATGGAATCCATGTATGAGCGTAACCATGACGAAGATTAATTAATTAGCATTTTTTTGTATATCATTATTTTTTTGCAGCATATACCCGCTCATGATTCGTATCCGCTTTAAGGTACCGAATCTAAGAAGCGGGGTCTTGAATCTTCTCATCCTTGATTCGTTTCCAAGCGTAGTGCCCGATACTAAGAAACGAAGATTTTGGATCTTCGCTCTTGCATCCACGCCCACTACGGGACCGAATTAGGAAATGAGGCCTTGAATCTTCTCACCCTTGATTCGTTTCCAAACGTAGTGCCCGATACTAAGAAACGAAGATTTTGGATCTTCGCTCTTGCATCCATGCCCACTACTGGACCGAATTAGGAAATGAGGCCTTGAATCTTCTCACCCTTGATTCGTTTCCAAACGTAGTGCCCGATACTAAGAAACGAAGATTTTGGATCTTCGCTCTTGCATCCATGCCCACTACGGGACCGAATTAGGAAGTGAGGTCTTCTATCTTCTCACCCTTGATTCGTTTCCAAACGTAGTGCCCGATACTAAGAAACGAAGATTTTGGATCTTCGCTCTTGCATCCATGCCCACTACAGGACCGAATTAGGAAGTGAGGTCTTGAGGAGAATGCATCTTGACTTGGAGGAGGATGGGAGGAAGAAGAGCACCTTGGCTTGTATCACTTGAACAAGCCTAAGGGCTAAGGAAGGACATGATTCTCACCTTCTTTTACCTTTTTGCTTCTTCTTCCAATGGCAGCTTGTCCCCTCTCTATTTTTCTATAGCTTTCTTCTCAAGTGTTTTCTCTCCTCTAGTGTTTCCTCCCCAAAAAGTTTTTTTCTCTCTGCCCTTCACCTCTTATTTATAGAGCAAGAATGAGAAGGAGGTTTGCCTCTTTGAGGGAGGTTACAGCAACTGCATTTGTGTGGCGTGCGTGCAGCAAATGGCCGAAACACGACGTGCAAGAGGGAGAAAGTAAATGGCGCTTGACTGAGTCTTGCCGCAAATGGCCGAAACACGACGTGCAAGAGGGAGAAAGTAAATGGCGCTTGACTGAGTCTTGCCTGGCCGAAACTTGGGCTCAAATGGACGTTATTCCTCTCAATTTATTAGAGAAGTAATTAGTGCATATGACCTTGCACTTTGTTTTGCTGCATCAGTACAGGTCGTGGTTGTGGACGTGCATGCATGCATGATGGTTCCCATGCACCATTATCACTCTTCTTAATTCAAGTAATTGAATTAGTAATTAATTCTTTCCTTCGTGCAACTACTTTCTTTGTTAAGTGGGAGAAATGGTATAGCATGCTTTGGCTGTCATGTGGACCATATCATTTTGGAAAGACAATTAGTTCCTTCATGCATATACAGCTGTGATGCCATTTTCTTTGAGACATGGGAGAGATGCTATACATGCAGTTATTGGAGGACTGCTCAGTCTCTTCACGCAAGACTTGGACAGACAATTGGCTATGCGCCACCTTTTTTTTTGTGTGATGACATGGCCCCCATATTTTTTTAATTATTTGATTAGAGAGCAGTTAATCCATGCATACATGCGTGTGTTTATTTGCCTCACGTATGAGTGAGATATCATCACATTAGTGAAACGCATGTAGGACTTTTAAGTAAAATATTTACATACACTGATATTTTTCGTCGGTGAAATATTGATCGTCAGACTATTTTAAATATTATTCACACCCTTTAGTCATTTTTTTATATTCTAGCGGATTTTAGCCGTTAGTGAATTTTATTTATTTGATATTATTATTTTTATGTAATTATTTATTTTTATTTAATCTCAAGACAAAATCGTTGTCAACAGTAACTCATCAAACTGTTTGTATTCTTCCTCATCTACCACATTCTCAACTCCGATAATCCTCCTCTTTCCTTAAAGAACCACGTGACGCTTCTTGTTGAACGAGTCGGTTACATAGAAGACTTGAACAACTTGGTTAGCGAGAACAAATGGTTTGTCTTGGTATCCGACACGTTCGAGGTCCACAGTAGTGACACTGTACTTGTCAACCTTCACGTGTTGCAAGTTAACCCAATGACACCAAAATAAGGGGATCTTGAAAAGTATGTAGTCGAGCTCCTAAATTTCCTCAATGAACCCATAGTACGAGCTCCTCGTCGACCCAGCGGTATTTAGTATCATCCAAGCAGTGAGTATATGCTTTGGCTCCTTTCGTACTCTGTCCCGATAGGTTAGTAAGGGCGGGATAATCATTTATGGTGCAGAACAATAGCCAGCACAAAGTGAAGTACTCTCGTTTATGAGCATCCCATACCTGCACCCAAAGAGCCCACAATGTGTTCAGATCTTCCACCAATGATGCTAGGTACACATCAATATCGTTCTCAGGTTGCTTTGGGCCTTGGATGAGTATAGACATCAATATGTACTTTCGCTTCATGCACAACCAAGGAGGAAGGTTGTACACACAGAGATTCACAGGCCAAGTGCTATGACGGCTGCTTATGTTGCCGAAAGGATTCATTTCATCCATACTCAATCCGAACCTTATATTCCTCGGATCCACTGCGAATTCTTCAAACCTCCTATCGATGTTTCTCCACTGCGTAGAATCAGCAGGGTGTCTAATCATTCCATCGTTCTTACGCTCATTCGAGTGCCACCGAAACAATTTTGCCTCTTTTGGGTTTGTAAACAAACGCTTTAAACGGAGAATTATAGGCAAATACCACGCCACCTCAGCGGGAGGTCCTTTCTTCACCTCCATGCCCTCGTCGTCATCATCCGATCTATTTTTACGCTTGTACCGGGATGCGTTGCACACCGAACATACATGCAAGTTTGCGTACTCTTTACGGTAGAGGATACAATCGTTCGGACAGGCATGTATTCTTTCTACTTTCATTCCCAAGGGACAAAAAACCTTTTTAGCTTTGTAGGTAGTTGTCGGCAACTCATTTCCCTCTAGAAGCATATCCGCTAACAGACTTAAAAGCGCCGTGAAACTCTTGCCAGACCAACCGTTGCTTGCCTTTAATTTCAGCAGTTCCAGCACGGATGACAACTTTGTGTGTATTTGGACTTACAACCCGAAACAAAGGTTTCTCTGAGTCGTCCATCAAGCCCCGGAATTTTATGTACTTCCGCTCATCACGGCTCCCTTCTGCATCCCGTAGCATCTATTCCAAATTGTAATCGTGAAACCTATCCTTATCGAAAGCATAGTCGATATCATCCAGAGTATCGTTGACTTCGTTGACGATATCCAGAGTATCGTTGACTTCATCGACGATGGTAGTACTACTTGGTCCCTGCATAATCTTCTCTTCACTGTGACTGGTCCAACATGTATACCCCTTTTGAAACCCTGTAGAATCAAGTGTGCTTCGATCTGCGTTGGGTTTCAAAACATCCTCAGATTCTCGCAGTCAATGCATGGACAAGGCATAAATTCCACCCCCTTGTTCAACATATCTTCCTCTGCAGCTCTTCTAAAAGCGGAGACATCATTAATGTACTCGACGCTTGCACGGTTCTCAACGTACATCCAGCTTCAGTCCATCTACACTATATATGTAACAAAAGGTGTTAAATAATGAATTAAGTACACTAGGAGTGCAAATGCACACATATGCTACATATAGGCTACATTTCAACTTGCTGATTAACTTATATAACTCCTAAAATAAAAAAGAACGAACGGATATGTAAACATATGCATATAAGCTACATTTAGACTCCGCATCTTCAATTTTCTCTTCACATGGCTAGCTACATCTTCAGTGTAATGCAATTAGAACCAATGACTAATTAGATCAAAAAGAACAAATGGATCTACACCAAGCTATATCAAAACCATATTCAATTCCCTCTATGCCAAGCTAGATGTATATACCTTCAATATAATGCTATTATAACCAATTATTAGCCTAGGTCACCTTCCTTTAAGTAACTATCTACATATTGAGTATAACACAATTAGAACCAATTACTACTTTACAACACAGTGAACAAATGGATCTACACCAAGCTAGATCTACAAACCAGATTAATTTCCCTCTTTACCAAGCTAGATTTTAAATATAATGCAAATTTAAACCAATTACTACTTTACATCACAGAGAACAAATGTATCTACAACAAGCTAGATTTAGAAACCAGCTTCATTTCCCTCTTTACCAAGCTAGACCTTAAATATAATGCAAATTTGAAGCAATTACAGCCTTAGATGACCTATAGCACAAGGATCTACAATTACACCTCCAAATCTAGGGTCTCTTTCACTAGATCGCCTCTCAATCGCAGCCACCTCAAAAATATCTAGGAAACCCTAAAAATACAGAGCAGGTCGAGGCTTTATATTCTTATTTATCAGAATTGATCATCACAGACGGTTTGTGAATAAAACCGTCTGTGTTATTGCCCTCATCACGGACGGTTTTATTCACAAACCGTCTGTGATGTTTCTTTCTTCCCAAAGCCTTTGGTCTTCCAAGACAGGAGTGTAGTGTTTCGAGTATATCGTTTCATGTTCCGACAGAATTAAACCGTCTGTTCAAATTCCACTGTGAAGACTGTGTTTCAAGCGTTTTGTTTTCCCAACGAAGGTCGTTAATTGCACTTCTGCGACGATTTATACTCGATTGATCCACATCGTGTACATGCTTGCAATTGCCTCCGACGCCATGAACAACTCAAACTCCATCCCCTCCTCTGTCAGCTCCGTCGTCCGGTCATGTGGGACTCCACCTCTACCATCACCTTCGACGCCGGCTCCACCACCACCACCGCCTTCGCCTCCACCGCCGACTAACCCTCCGCCACTATCTTCGCCTCCTCAGCCTCCGACGAGGCTCCTGAGCCAATGGCTGCGGTGTTAGTGTTATGCCCTTAAGGCAATCATTTAGATGATTGTAACATAACTATGTTTATGAATAATAATATGATTATTGGTCCAATGAATGTATATCATTGTATTGATCAACAAGTATGTGACTTGCTTATGAAGCTCTGTACTTATTGATGTAATTCGATAAATATCTCTGATCGGATATCATCGTATAGGACAACGATGAATAGATCAGCACATGTAGTGATCGATGATCATGCTTCATAGATCATGGGATATGGAGATGTCATCTATACATTGTGGACGCATGTTGAAGAACATGAGTTAGATAGACCCGCAATGGGACACTGCGAGAATGTTTCATTCTTATGTGTCATCAGTGTATCTCATACATAGTAGATGTATGATCCTTAGACTTGAGATTGTTATATTTCCTACATGTGTAATAGTTTTCCTTGGGGCTATCAAACACTACTTCCTAACCGGATAGTTATAAAGGTAGCTTTCATGTTTACTATGAAATGTGCAGAGGGAAGTGAACAGTCAAGATGGAATTTGCCACTCCAATGAAACGGAGATATATGACAAGGCCACTTGTGTGATATGATTAAGGAAGTGCATGGCCATGCCGTGATTGAGGAGTCAATCACAATACGAGAGATGGATTGAATCATCAAAGGATGACATTCTTCTTGCCTTGAGTTCAATCCTCATATACTTGGCAAAGGGATTATTACATGAGTACTTTTGATAGGTTCTGTCCGATTTGATCATAGTATGTTTGGGAGTTGGCATGCTTTGCAAGGAGCCGTTACCAACTATTGGATTGAAAAGGAGTTTTCCGAATCCATGTCCAAACGTACGTGAACCTGCAGGGTCATACACTTAATGGGCTGGGATGCATTAATTTGGATTGGATCTGTAATTAATGGACCTCGTGGGCTTAGCACACTTATGGGCCCTGGTTTAGGGTTTCATCTCGTGGCTATATAAGGAGTGGAGGAGGGTGGGCGCAGCGTGTGCTTTCCACGGTTTAGAAGTGTTTCACCCGAAACCCTAGCCTCCTCCTCTCGCTGCCCTTGCCAAGCGACCAGGTGCTTGCACACCGATGCACGGCGTTCCATCCCCGGACGTGTAGACTACTGCGGTGACGCTGTTGCGACTGTGGCGTAGGAGGACGATCCACTCCATCGACGCAACTACTGCGGCAAGGATGATCCACTACATCGACGCGTGAAGGATTCCGCAACTACGCGTCTAGTGTTAATCTAATCTATGATCCCTTCTTGCGAGTAGCTTTCTGGTTATACGGTAGATTTTTTTTGTGCTAGCGTAGCATACCGTGTTTCTCTTCATGCGCTACATCGATGGTCTCCTCCGCCAGCCAGTTCGTCGCCCGCCTCGGGCAGTACTACCACTCCCTCCGCCTCAAGCGTCGTTGGAAAGAAGCATCTGCCACCAACAGCAATCTCCGACAACGACGACGATAGCTTTGACTCGTTGGCGGGCTATCGTGACGGCTGGGAGCTGGAGGATGACCCAGACAGAGCCGGTTCGAGCGAGGGCCCCGATGGCTACAGCGACGACTCCGACAACGACGACCTAGTCAAGAACTTTTGTAGGGAACTTTTGTAGTCAACAACGAGGACCCCTGAGATTGTCCCTACAAAATTCTCCCTATCATCACGGACGGTTTGTGGATAAAACCGTCTGTGATATTTCCCTCATCATAGACGGTTTTATCCACAAACCGTTTGTGAAATTCTCCCTGTCATCACAGACGGTTTGTGGATAAAACCGTCTGTGATGAGCCGACATCACAGATAGTTTTAGCCACAAGCCATCTACGATGTGCCCGACCCTCTTTCCAGACGGTTTCTGTAAAAAATAGTCAGTGATAACGTGTCTAATATAACCCCTTTTGTAGTAGTGGTAATTTGATTCCATTATGCCATTGTATCCTTAAGAATATACTGATAGATATATGATGATAATCGAAACATTTAGAGAAATTGCTTAGACATACTTAGAACAAAAATTAGGACTAGTTAGGAATTTGTGCCAACTAAAGTTAGTTATAATGAGGTTATGCTTTGGATGTGATGAAATGTTATGACAAAAATGAAAATATGGACTTTAGACTGGGCGAGAACGATTGGACTGGTGGTTGGGGGAGGGGTTTGTTGAAAGCTCGTCTAGTCAGTTAAGAATCACTCTGTGAGCTGCTGAAAGTAAAGTGCAATCGTGCTACCACAAGTTTAGTATGGGATAGATCTGGCTAACTAATTTGCAATGTTCCATTGATGATCATGTCATTGGTGGTTTCTATGGTGCAAGAGGGGGCTTCTGAATAAGGTTTTCTAACCCATCAGTGGTGGAACCTTACTGAGGCACAACTACTTCGAATTGCGTATTGTAAATGTCTTGTCATGATTTTCTCTGCCACACACTTAAGGAAGTGTGTATTTTTGGCAAAAAGGGGAAGCATGTCTTGTGGGTAAAGTTGTAAAACCTCTGTAGAGTTAAAACTAATCGATTAGCTGTGCCTACGGTCATGGGTATGCCGAGCAAACCTTTGACGGATTATATTTTGATGTTTTCAAAAAGGAGTTTAGGAAAATGATTTTCAGGTGCATTAATTCTATTGTACGAAAATTGGTTTAGCTCAGGACAGATTCCTATGTTAAAATTTACTTAGAAAGAAAATCTTTATTAACTAAAAGTATGCCATTGAAAAATTACATAGAATATTGAAAAACTTGCTTTATGCAAAATTCCACCTTATAATCTTCCTTTGTCTACTCTACATTAAAATGCATCTCCCGTGTAACTTGCGAGTACTTTTAGTACACACTCTTACTTTATTGTTGATTTTAGGACAGGAGTCCTACTACAATGATGAGGATAAGAATATCTAGGCCGCTTCTCCAGATGATTGCCCGTGGCAGTTATATTAGGCTACTACTACAATTCTCTTTTACTTCTGCTGTAATCTTTATTTGACCTGTGTGCTATGCTTAATGTAAACTTTGGATATTATTGATAAATGGGAGGGATATGTTGTGTTATCTTTTTGATGTGTATGCTAGCTTTTCTTGGATTAATTCAGAATATACGGAGGATGTCAGATGTGTTTTTTCGGGGTCTGACAGCTAGATAATGGGCTATATCACAATATCTACCGGTTTCTTGTAACTGACCAACTGCTTGCTTGCTGCGTGGACGGGACTCACATGGCGCCTCGCCCGCTTCCGTCTCTTTCTCTTTCTCTATTTTTGGCTCACATCGAGTTCCCTTTAGAGGAGAGGAGATCCGAGGCGGGCAATGGTGATTGGTGAAGGCTGTGTATGGTTACTGATCACATTAGTTAATTTGTCTGAGATCGTACGAAAGATTAGATGTGCAATTGCAACCTGAGATGAGATGTTGTTTGGATTAACAGTGCCTGACCGATGCAAGTAGAAAATGTATTGGATAGAAACAAAATGATAGCAAAGGTAGTGATATGACTTATTCAACTTTAGTAACCTTTTATTATCCTACCTTGCTAAAGGAGACCATAATACATGTTTGTCACTTATATAATCAGGTCAATAGCCGGGCCTAACTCCTTTGCGCTCAACTATGTGGTAACCAGGCTCAAGAGGAAATCTTTGCATCTGGGAGCCAGCTCTGATAGTTATTTTCACGAACGGAATTACTATGAAAAAGAAAAATTCTGCACAAGTTGTTATTTCACTGTTCATCACATTGTTCTCAATTTCATATCGTCCAAATACGACTCAATTTGATCTTGAACTTTACATGCTCCCCTATTTTTTTTTAAAAAAGGGAAAATATTTTTAAATATTTACACATGTTCTAAACAATGTCCTGTCTAGGTTCCTCCATGGGTCTGTTCGGTTTAATCTATTGTGGGCTTCAATGAGTTGGACATGGATTATGTCATGAATCAAGAATTTTTTTTTCTTTAATATTTTTTTTATTCTTTTTTTCAAAACTATGCGTCCGAAAAAAAATAACAAAAATGCCCCCCGTCGCCCGTGTATGGGGCGATCGCCTCATACACGGGCGATCGGTGCCCTCTGCCGTCAACGCCGTTCGGCGCCGTTGGTGGGCCCCCCTGTCGCTCGAGACAGGGGCGACCGGGCGCAGGCCTTTTTTTTTTAGTTTTGTTTTGTAATTACTATATGCTTTTTAATATAAACCCCGTAACTTTTGCTAGGAGTGTCCAAATTAAATGAAACTTGTTTCTAAATTTAAATTTTGGAATGAAGAATTAGAGTGTAAAATAAAAATCCATGTGTTGTTTGCAGAAATTTTTTTATTTGAGTTCAATGCTAGGCTCTAATCGTGGATTGTGAAGGAATTATAATGTGTGTTGATCCATAATTCATGAAATAAATAGAATAAGTTACTACAACCTTATGCACTTCATTTTGCAAAAATATCTAAATATGATTGCATTTTGAATAAAAGATGGCTAGTTTAAACCCTTTATAACATTCATTGTTCAAGCGGTTAGAATAATGTCGAACGACCTCAAAACTTGACAGAACCAGTTTTGTTGCATTCTTGGGCTTGCATAGGTTACAATTATGTAAAATATTTAGATGTCACTTTAGGTGCACTATTTTATTGTTGTCCTAACATGCAATCGGTAAAACATGAAAATTGCCGTATCTTTTGCAAACGATGGTAAAACTCGATGAAATCAAATCGTGAATCAAAATGCTATAACCTATCTCGATGGAGAAAATAACATCATTTGGGACAAGCTGGAGCAAGAGGACATATCTGAGCCCTCGGACGGTGAGCATACTCTTGAAGGTTGGGCCGACCGTTTATTACGACTTAAAACTAAAAGGAGTACCACGAACAAAGAAAACCAAAGTTAACACCAGACGTCTATTGAGTGCTTCGAGGCCACTTCCCATTCGCCCATGCCTCCGGCGGGGCTTCTCTGGCACGTCGCGCCCTCTCTCGTTTCCTCTCTCTCGGCCTCCTTCTCCTCCGCTTCCTTCCTACATGCCTCCTCGCGTGCGGCATCGCGTTGTTCTTGAAACCGCGCGTGAACTCATCCTGCCGGTTGGCTTGGTCAAGGAGCCGTTGGTCCTCGGGGTTGATCTCAGTATCAAACCATCGCTGAAATTCACACGATGGCGGAGGTGACCGCATGAAACGTAAATTAGCAAAGTTTCATTCACAAATATTATGTAACCCGTACGATTGTTACCATACGGTGATCCTTCAGGCTCTTCTCCGGCGGATCGAAGGCGTAGGCGGCACTTCCAATACCTCCTCTTCCAAGTTGAAATTTCCCAAGAGCGGACAAGCTGCAAAGATCTACGCACATACACATGGGTGCTCTGACTCCACGAGGTAGGAAGAGATCTTGGTACGCTAAATTCAGCGGCATGCACTTGCTTCTTCCTTTGCCTTCCCTTACCCTTTGCACTTGCACGCCTCGGCATTTTCGATTGATGCTCACCCCTCTATTCTTTCTCCCGCTATTCTTTGCGAGACCGCTTGTGAGAACGAATGTTATAAAGGGCAGATATCGCCTGGGTATGGAGCGATCGCCCCATGTAAGGGCGATCGCCTCACATTAGGGCGATCGCCCCTACTAGAGGCGATAGGTGTACCGAAACGTTGGTGTGTTGTCACGTCGTGTGGCATAGGCAAGCAATGCATAAATGATTTGAACAATTTATAGTGATAACGCTTTGTCATGTTACTAACTCGGGGAGTTATACAATGTCTTCTTGAGCGTAAAGCCATTACAAAAATACATCCGTACAACAAGTCAATCACGGCCACGCTTCCTAATCTGGCCCGTGGGGTAGGTGAATGGCGACGGCGGACGGACGTCCCTCCTAGGCCGCCTGCGCGCGCGCGTAGAAGTAGTCTTGTGGCGAGGCCAAGTCTGTGGTGGCGCACCCGAGAGCCGAGAGGGTCGAGGTAGTCGGTCGAAGGTACTCCTCCGTGTCGAACTCGTCGTCGAAAGGCTCGTCGAAACCACCACAGGGTCTGCCGGGCGCGGGACGACGAGGAGCCTCAGCAGCCCACCGCCCCACCGCCGCTGCGTGGGGCGTAGCGAGGAACCGGCGGGGGTAGGGCGAGACGCGAAGGAGCCTCCCAGCCCATCGCCCCCACTGCTGCTGCGTGGGAGCGTAGCGAGGAACCGACGGGTAGGGCGAGACGCGAAGGAGCCTCGTCGACCACCGCCCTGCGCACTGCGTGGGGACGTGACGGGGCACCGGGGGGGGTAGGGCGAGGTGCTGGGGCGAAGTGACGTGGTGTGCTGCGTCCGCCTTTCTTGTGTAACCCGATGTAACCCGATGTGTCTGGGCCTTTCTTGTTTTCTTGGACATGTAGGTAGACACAACAGTTGAATAAGACAGTCGATTGTCCGACATACATGCTGTGGATGTCTTGTATCGCTCAATGAAATATCTCTGTGTCCCTAATAAGACACCCTCAACTATACCCACCAGTGGAAGGCATCTGGTGCCTTTCATTACCCAGTTGTAAATCTCCGCCAGGTTCGTTGTCATGATCCCATAACGCGAGCCGCCCTCGTCGTGCAGAAGGGACCATTTATCCAAAGGCTCATGTCGTATCCAATCGGTGAAACTCTTTATGCTGGTACCCGGCCTACGCCGGATGTTTGGGGGGTCTGTCGGCAGCGCACATAAGGCTGTGGGGTCCTCTCCTTGCTCATGGTACACCATCGGGTTCCTTGATGAACTAGCGGTACCTCTCGGATCCATTGATTGCTTCTTCGTTAGTTCGTCCAACGTCTTCCAAAGCGCGTCGAACTTCCTCCGTTGGTTCTGTTTGCACAGCGCTTGAACATGTTCATAAGCTCCTTGTTCTGGAACCGACGGAAAAATTGGCACCCATGTGCCTCATGCACCACCGCTCCTCGGATCCGCCACTTTGCTGCTCCCACGACGGCGGACCCTTGTTGCATATCCACGATCGCTCTTAGCAGCCCGCATGTCGGTCATGGATGACACAAACATCGAACTGTCGAGAACAATCGCCGACTTCACTCTTTCAAGGAACCAGCACAGCTCTCCGTGTTTTCCCCCTCCACGAATGCCAACGCAACCGTAGAACTCGTTGTTGGCATCCACCGCGATCGCATTAGAATCGCCCTTGTACTTCCCGTGAGGAATGTGCCGTCCATGCAAAGGACCGGCGGCGATGCGTTTAACGTTTTTATGCATGCGCCAGGCGAAGAATGCACGCCGCAATACCCACTTCCCGTGCACGCACCACCGCAGGAACTCCGCAAGGTCGATGGATGTACCGGGTTCCTTTGTGCGATTGCCACGAGCAAGTGGGAATATTCTCGTCTGAAGCCTCGTCGTCCCGAACCGTATTTCCAGAGCTGTCCTTTTTGCTCTCCATGCCTTTGCGTAGCTAATCTTATCTCAAAACCTCTCCTCCACGGCTGTGATAATAGATCGAGGCTGCAGATGGGGATTGTCCACGATCTGACCATAAAACACATTTGCCACCCAAGTGGACGACAGATTGCGGTGTCCCTGCTCCGCTTCTTCCAGCTCGCAGTTATGCTCCATCACTATGGAACATTTCCAGTAGTCCGTCCACTTCCCCTGGTATGCATGCACCCGCCTTGGGCACGAATCAACTACGCACTTCACGTCGTAATCCTTCTTGCTGGACTTCACAACCCTGAATTGCCGCCGGAGAGACATTGCCCAGTACTTCACCGCATCCATCACAGCCTCCTTGTCTTTATATATGGCCCCCTGCGTCACCTCGTTCTCACGATACTCCCATGCATCAATGTTCCCTTCATTCATCGTTAGGTCTTCGAAATTGTAATTGGTCCACGCACCAGGGATAGGCACCTCAGGGGCGTTGCCCTCCTCGTCGGAGTGCTCACCATCAGGGACTTCCTCATCCGCACGGTCCTCCTCTTCCATCAGGTCAACAATGTCCTCCACCTCCTCCCCCTCGTCGGCCACCCCTCGTGCCTCCACCGCTGTCTCCTCTGCCCCCCCGGTCCCTTCGCCACCGCCAGTCTCGTGCTCCTCGTCTCCGGGCTCCTCGCCGCCTTCCTCTTCGCATCCTTCTACATTTGATGTCCCCTCCCCCGTAATGTCCACCCCGACATCACGAACTTGCGACACCGATGGAGCTACCGGGTAGCATCTTGTACCAACAACATGAGCGCCAACCCGCTCTACGCAAAACCAACATAACTCCTCCATGTTGACGCCGAGTTAATAGGAATCAACTCTCCGTAAAACGGTCTTGCGCTCGGCTCACTCTGCTCGACCATAAGAATCAACAGTCAGGCATCCAAACCGAACATCCGAGACATCCACTCCAACAAACCCTCAGATGTCCTATCGCTCGATGCGCATATGCCCTGCATCGACTCTTGAAAATGATGATAGATCCACCCCATCCGCCCCCTGTGCTATCTCCCCATCTCCATAAAATATTTGGAAATAAAATTTCTCCGACATGCTGCAACGTCCGACGGAAAAATATTACTCTAAAATACAATCTACAAAACGTACATTGACCGTACTACAAAATACGACTATGAATAAGAGATTCAACTAGCCTACTATACGGCCTAATATTCAATTTCTACTACGTTACATTTGTATATATTGCCTAATACATTATTTACATAATAAAATTAGTAATACACGACCCTACTAAATTAAATTCATACCACATTACATTTGTATATATATTGCCTAATACATTATTTGCATAACAAAATTACTAATACACAACCCTACTAAATTAAATTCAAATATTGTCTAATATTTATATCTTGTATTAAATTTCTACATCTTGAATACTACATTAAATTTGCACATACTTGAAATACTAAATTAAATTTGTAAATACTACATACTACATTAAATTTCTGAATATTAATCTGCTATATTAAATTTCTAAACAATACATAATCCTAAAATTTCTAAATACTACAACAAATTCCTAAATATGAAATGCTACATTAAATTTTAAATACTACATAACCTATAAAAAATTCCTACATTTACCTCTACAAAAAATTGCTAAAACTAACGCTACAATAAAATTAAAAAATTTACCTAAATTTTGCGGCTCCTTATCTTTTCTTCTCTTCCTCTTCTCCTTTCTTCTCCCCTCCTTTTCTCCTGCGCTCGGCTCCCTCTCTTTCTTTCCTTTCTCTGCGCTCTTTCTTTCCTTTCTCTCCGACCAACGCGCTTAAAAACTGGCCTGTCGCCCCCTGTATGGGCGATCGCCCCATATAGGGGCGACAGGGGGCCCACCTCGCAATGCCGTTAAGCTAGCCAACGGCTAGCCGTTAGCAGGGCAGCTATCGCCGTGTATGGGCGATCGCCCATACACGGGCGACGGGTGTACAAATTTGCAAAATTTAAATTCGGACGCATAGTTTTGAAAAAAAGAATAAAAATAAATATTAAAGAAAAAAAAATTCATGAATCAAGGCCAGTATGGATCGATGTATGTTAGTTGGACTGGATTTTGTACCGCCCAACAGCAAAATGGGTCCAGACACACAGAACACCGCCCATAGGTTCCACATTGATTCCGACCAAGAATGAGTCTCCCAAACCTAAGTCGGTGAGTGCCATTATATTGTTACAAGAACTGAGATAATCTCACGCACGCGTTGTGCTATGAATAAATTTTATCTCGAATTTAATACCACGTAAATACGTAATATTTTGCTAATCAGAATGCAGTAGAGATTGTTTAGGGGAAATTCGGCCTGAAGAACCGAAGATACAAGTATCGGAAAATAAAAAAGCACCGTGCAGAGTTTTGCGACTGTCTTCAGTATCACATATAGAACGACAGTAAAATTAGTTTCTCACTGACAAAGCTAGCTAGATAACTGGCTATATCATAATATCTACCGGTGGAAGTCAACTATATATGTGCGAGTAAACAGCTGTAGCCCATATCAAAAGTTCTTCAAATTTCGCTCATCTATGCATTGTATTTTTCTTTAAACAAATATTGCTGCTTCACTTGACATCATCATCCTACACAGTATTCATATTAGAAATAACTAATAGGTACAGCTCAGTTTGGATGGCACCACAATGGAATCTTCTTCCCTTGTAGATTGTCAAATCATGCCAAGAAAACTAAATAAATTACCCACACACCCTAAGCCTCGCCCGATCTGTTGGTTGTCTGTCGGATCCCGAAAAAAAACACTTCTGAAATCCTCTATGTAACATGAACTAATTCAGAAAAAGCTAATACACATAGTAGAAATGATATCACAACATATCTATCATATATTATTAATTAATTATTCCAATTTACAAAATGAGTGACACGCAGGCCAAATAATAAAGCAGCGAAAATAAAGTAAATAGTAGTAAAACCCAATAGACTTGCCACAGGCAATCGATTGGGAAGCGGTCTAGTCCATCTGGTCCTTACTATCGTAGAACAACTCCTCTGAATCAACAGAGTAAGCAAGGTTGAGTACAAAATTACTCCGCAAGTCACACAGTAAATGCAGTATTAATGAGGGGTCACAAAGGAATGCATAATATGATTAATTTGAGCATAAAGCAATATTTCACATACAATAAGTAATTTTCAATGCGTAATTGATATAATAAAATCGAGTTATAATCAAAATTTCAACACGGGCTCCCCCGGAGTTTCATCCTAAATTTTTCCATATGGGCTCTCTCTACTTTATAAACCACTTTTCTGAAAACATTTTGAAATCCAAAGTCTAGTCCGTGAAAGGCTTGCTCGTATGCCCATAACCAAGGTACGGTTAATCAATTAGTCTTACACTCTGCAGAAGTTGTACAACTTTACCCACAATACATGATTATCTCCTTTCGCCCAAATACACACTTCCTTTAGTGTGTTAGCAGAGAAAATCATGACAATGCCACTATAAAGCTCCATCCACATAGTCATACCCGCTAAGATTTCACCGCTGGTAAGGTTAAACTGCTCAGTCCAGAAACCCCCTCTTGCGCCGAGTGACAGCTTTACACTCACTCCACTTTCAACCTAATGGCATGATTGTCTATGGAATGTTGCAATACGGTTAGCCAGGCCTGTCTCATACCAGACTTGTGGTAGTACGGTAAGGCTTTACATTCAGCGTAACACATACCAGTCTTTAATTGACTAGGCGAGCTTTCCACAGCCCTCGTGCCTCACGCATCCAACTGTCAACCATTCTCGTCCTGTCTAAATCACATATTTAATTTTTAACTTGATGCCACAAGTAACAAAGAATTTCACATAAAATGATAAAGCCTTTAAATATAACTTTATTTAGATTAAATTTCCAAAAGGTCCTAATCTTGATTCTAAGCATGTCTAAGTATATTTATAATCATTTTGATATTTGTATATATGTCTTAGGGTTACAACAGAATAAGGTATTCAAATTTTCAAGGTGGTCTTAATCAATTTGGAGACTAGATATTTTAATTAAAACTAGGACTAAAATTATGCATGCGCAACGGAGGCACGGCGAAGTCGGCGGTGGTGGTCGGAGAGAGGGCCGGACGGCTGGAAAAACGAAGCGATGGCGGGTGAGCATAAACCTTGCGAAATCGGTGAAACGAATGCGAATTAGCTCAGGATAAGTGGCAAAATGGATTGCTCGAGGAGAGAGGCACCCGATTCTCCCATTTATAGGGCGAGAGGAGGACCGGATGGGCGGGTTTTGGTGCAAATGTCAAGGCAGCCGGAAAAGAAAGAACATGATTTTTGCTCGGATTTTGGGGGAATTAAGGCCATGAATTGTTAGAGTAGGTGTGGGGGAATTGATTGAAATTTTTTGGAATGATTGGCGTGAAAATCATGCAGATCTTGAAGCATCAAATTCGGTTTAATGGAGGACAGAGAGAGGGCTTCCTTCTCTGGACATGGTTGAAGGTAGAAGACAGACCTGACAGGTGGGGTCCAGTCCCACCTGTCAGTCTGATCTATTTTGAGCTGAGAGCAAAACGAGTTTGGTAAAAAATAGTAAAAAGGCTCTAAAAATATTGGAATGTTTTTTAAAAATACTTTGTAATATTTGGAACCTAATAAAATTATTTTATGAAATTTTCAGATTTTACATTTTCTGCAGAAATTATTTTATAAAACTGAAAATTGCAAAAAAGCTTTTATAAAATCAGTAAAATTCCAAATAAAATAAAATAAATGGAGATGCAAATTTTATGATGTTACATTGTCATTATATGCCTTGCATAACATGTATGTGTTATTGTTGTACAATGCTCGAGATTGCATAAGGAAGACATGAAGTGAAAGTTGCACACAGACGATAAGTGAAAGAAAAGAAAGAACTATAATCGCCAAAACGCCGAGCAGCTTGTTTTTTTTCCCCGATTATAAGGAAAACGAACAGGACGCAAGTACGCCCCTCTAGCATATGCCTAAATTGATGGAGATCAAGGATAAATTTGTAACCTAATCAAATTCCTACTAAAGCACACCATGTGTATATTGGTGGGCTAGTAGGATTTAAACTTTGGTGTATAAAGTGGTATACCCACAACTCTACTGCCTACCAAAAGTTGATTCCTCTCTGTTGCAATGAAAAAATTAGAATGACATATATTTTGTTGCAATGTTTATTTTTATTGTCACGAATGTTTTTGTGACCATAAGTATATCATATTACTACAAGTTCCAATTGTAGCAATGTTTTTTTTTCTTCCAAATTTTCTTGCAAAAGGTCATTCATATTGCAACGAAAAAAATTGTTGCATTAATAATTTTATAGTGCCACATTTGTATATTGCTGAGAAATTTATACTTTATATTGCGCGAATACACACAGCTAGTGCCTAGTAGTTATTAAGGTAAGCGAAGAAAGAAATGATAGGGGGGGGGGATTTGGCAAATAGAGACAGCCTGTAGGGTCGTAAATGTCACAAGATAAGTTGTTGGGCAGTTTTTCCTAGTTCGAGTCATAAGTGTTAAGGGACCTCGCTATCGAATAGTCCGGGGTTCCCGAACAGATCTGAAGTGGAGAACAGAAAGAGAGAGAGACACGTGTTTAGGGAGAGCGAAAGCGGAAATTCTTTATTGCTAATGAATTCTGTACATAGGGGGGACCCCCTTCTTCCTTTTATAGCGCTCACCTAGGGTTTCGGCATAAGGGACCACATGGGCCTTCAATGGGCTTTTAGGGTTTCTCAACACTCCCCCTTGGGCCCTTTGCCGCGAGATGCATATGTCTCATTAAAACTCCAGAAAAACCCAGTGGGAAAAATACTTGGAGAAAGAGTACATAGCATACGCTTACTATGTTGCACGAATTGCCTCGTTAAAACCTTATGCAAGAAAACTTCAGGAAAAACTTGCTAAGGAAAAAGAGTACAATTCTCCCCACTTCAATTGCTAATCTTCGAGATTTATGTTGGGTATTCATAATTCATGTTCAAGATTCATGCGGGAGTATGTGACATATCTCCCCCTGAAATCTGCACTTCTCTAAGTCTCATCATCCCAATTCCTTTCACACACCTTTCAAAGGTAGATGCTGGGAGTGATTTAGTGAACAAATCTGCAAGATTTTCACATGACTTAGTATGCAATATCTTAATCTCGTTCATCTTATGCAATTCATGAGCATAGAAGAACTTGGGGTTGATATGCTTCGTGAGATTGCTCTTCACATAACCCATCTGTGCTTGGGCAACACAAGCTGCATTATCTTCATAAATAATTGTAGGAGTTTGCTCAATGTTCAAACCACATGACTTCTGGATGTGGTGAACTATTTTTCTGAGCCATGCACATTCACGAGATGCTTCATACAAAGCGATGATTTCCGAGTGGTTTGTCGATGTCGAGACAAGAGTCTACTTAGACGACTTCCAAGAAATTGCTGTTCCTCCACATAGGAAAACATAGCCGGTTTGGGACTTGCCGAGATGGGTCGATAAATACCAAAGATCGGCATAGCCAACCAAATTCAATTCATTATTTCTTCTAAAGAATGCATCGAGGTCTTTGCTTCCTTGGAGGTAGCGGAAGATGTCCTTGATCCCTTTCCAATGCCTTTTGGTGGGTTCTCAGCCTTTCGAGCTAGCAAATTCACAAATAACGCAATGTCCGGTCTAGTGCTATTCGCAAGGTACATGAGCGCTCCAATCGCACTCGGATATGGGAATTCTGCTCCGGGACTTCCTCCCCTCTTCTCTAGGTCTCAGTATGGGTCTAGGTCCGCTTGGAGTGACCTTCCACCATTGGAGTCTTCGCAGGATATGCCTTTTCAAATCCAAACCTTTCCAACACTTTACGTGTGTAGGTTGATTGATGTACCAAGATTCCTCCTTGGACATGTTCAAGCCGCAAGCCTAAACAAAACTTGGTTTTACCCAAATCTTTCATTTCAAACTCGGACTTCAAGTATGAGCATGCTTCTTCAATTTCTTCATCCGTCCCAATGATGTTCAAGTCATCTACATAGACGGAGATTATACGTAATCCATTCGGGATCGTTGTATAAACACACATGGACAATCTTCATTGTTTGTGTAGCCTTTCTTGCAGAGAAAGTCACTCAGCGATTGTACCACATTCTTCCCGATCGCTTATTTATACAGTGATTTCTCCAATTTCACATCATCAGTGTTTCTATTTGCTCCATCTTGGTTCGGGATAGGAATTCCTTCAGTACTTTCATGTATATCTCGAATCCAAGTTTCCATACAAATATGCTTGTGACAACATCCATTAGCTTCATTCTCAACTTCAAGTTGATCGCCATTGAGATCAAATATCTAAAGGTAATTCCTCCCATGACCGGAGAATAGGTTTCTTCATAATCAACTCCGGGACGTTGAGTGAAACCTTGAGCTACAAGCCTTGCTTTGTACCTTACAACTTCGTTGTTTTCATTTCTCTTCCAACAAAGACCCATTTGTGACCTACGGGTTTATATGGGGAGGTGTGCGGCATACGAGCAAACACCTCTCTCTTGTTCAGAGAGACTAACTCTGCAGTGATTGCCTTTTCCATTCTTCCCAATCTAGCCTTTTCTTGCACTCTGCGAGAGATGCGTGCTCGGGATCATGATCAATGATCGAGGCAATCTTCTTTGCGAAGTATGCATCAACGTTGGTCGTTGCTCTATTCAGGATTCTCCGTTATTACAAAGTTTATGGCCATTTCTTCATGGGGTGCTTCATGCACTTCTACTTGCTCTTCACGCTTTTCCCTATCGCAGAGCAAGTTCCTTTAGCTTTCATCGCCTATGTGTGCGCACACATTATTTCCGCGGCTTCCTTCATGGAAGATTCAAGTCCGAATTGCCTTTTCCATTAGCTTCTTTCCAAAGCAGTCTCAACTGGCTCCCTTCTTTCCTTGGGGTATTTTCGTGATTGGTTGTGGTAAGTCCTCTCGCCCGCTTTTCTCAGACGCCTCCGGTACTTTGGGTTTGAGGAGCCAGTTTCTGTTCTTTTCTTTGAGGCCTCCGAACAGCCGAGGATACCTTCTATTTTCTTTGGTATTTCCACCCTCTCGTGCATTTCTTGCTGGTACATGCGACTTAACCACGCCTTCGATCACAAAATGATCAGCGATTCATTTGCTAAATTCGCAAATCAATTATCTTCGGACTTCTTGATTTGCTTCATTAGTGCGGGGTCATGTGGGGGATCCTGGAATGCCATATGATTTCCGGCATTTTTCATCCAAAGGTTGATTTCTCCCTAATGACGGAAACGATCCTCGTCAAAGATGCAATCGAATCGGTCAGTATGCAAATCTCCAAATATGGGTTCCAAATACCGATTATGGATGCACTCTCATAACCAACGATATCCCGGACTTGCGGAGAGGGCCCATTGCAATCCACGAGGGGGTGGTATAGGTACATATACCATACACCCAAATTTTCTAAGATGGGAGATCTTCGAGATGATCCTGCACAAGTGCGCATAGGAGAATGGATGTTGTAGGCCGACGGTCTAAAATTGATAAGAGCTGCTGCGTGCAGATCGCGTGTCCCCAACAAGTGTTGGGCAAGTTACAACTCGCAAAAGCGGTCCGCAATAAACTTAATCCTCTTTATTAGTGCTTCGCTAGTCCATTCTCGCGTATGGACGTGCGGTGCGGAGTGCTCAATCGCTATCCTGTTGCTATGCAATAATCATCAAATGCCTTTGAAGTAAATTCTCCGCATTGTCCATTCTAATAGACTTCACGCGATGATCAGGGAAAGCATTCTTGATTCTTATGATCTGCGAGATCAGCTTTGCAAAAGCATGGTTTCTTGTTGACAACAAGCATACATGCGACCATTTCGAGGAAGCATCGATGAGCACCATAAAGTATCGAAACGGCCTCGACAGGCTGAATCGGACATAAATATCCCCTGGATGCGTTCCAGGAATGCAGGGATTTCACTTTGCACTTTCATGACAGAGGGTCTAGTTATTAATTTCCCGGTGGCACATGCAGGGCACACAAAATCTTCATGATTCGGGATTTTTTTTTTTTTTTTTTTAACAATAATGTCATGACCTTGTGAGTTGTTCACTATATTTCTCATCATTCTAAGATCAGGATGACCTAATCTACCATGCCATAAAGAAAATAACTCAGAGCTTCTAAAAACAGTCTTCAAGGAAGTATACACTTCGGGTGCATGAATGTTCGTGTAGTACAACCCAGATTCATATGAGGGGCATTTTTCTAATACCATTTTTTCACATACCGCGTGCTTCACAATGCACAAGTATTCTTTGCCATTTTCTTCATTGGTTTCTACGTGAAAACCATTGGCGCGGATGTCTTTAAAGCTTAAGAGAGTGCGCGTTGATTCAGGGTACAAAAGGGGCTTCTTCAATGACCAAAGTTGTACCATAGGCAATATAATAGTGGCTCTTCCTGAGCCGATTACATATGAGTCGCTTCCTGCGATCGTAGTAATCTTTCCAACGTTCTTCGTGATCGACTGAAAGTATTTAGACTCTCTTAAGATGGTATTTGTTGTGCCACTATCAACAATGCATATCTCTTCTATTTGGGCGCTACACGATTTCTAGATGCAAGAAATATAATTCCAATCAAACAGAGGCAAAATAATTCAAATATTGCTTGCAAATTAAATAATACTGGAATAAAGAATAAATTGCGTATTTATTCATGAAAGAAGTATGCTCTTCTAGAGCTTACAATTCATTATTCAAAAGAAAATGCTAACAACCATAATCTAAAAAAAAATAATGCGATTCATGCATTAGCGGGCTTTGGACTTTCCCTTGGCCTGAAACTTCTCTTTTCACCTCGCCGCCCTTCTTTCTATGAATGGGCTTTCTCACCTTATAGCTATTGGCATTAACTTCTGTGCCAGTGCCCCTTCCAGGTGGCTGTGAGACATAGTTCTTGCGTAGAACATCGTCTCGCGATTCCGCAACTTGCATTACATCAATCAGTTCTCTATACTCCTTGTATGCGTCCTGACGATAGCTGCGTGCACTCTAGATAGCATTTAGGTGGAAGGTAGAGAGTTTTTTCAATCTTCTCCTCATCGCTGATCTTCTTGCCACATAGGAGAGATTAGTACAAATTACGTGCAATGCTTTGATCGCTCGCTTTCGACGGTAGGTTTCGCGTCCCGCAAGGACCCTAGACCAATCGCAGCACGGAGCTTCTTGCCCCAAGAACGATCTTCACGTCCGATGCCCAAGTGAGGTAGTTCGACCGTGCGGGGCCGCTTCTTCAAACTCACGATTCACGATGCCGACATCTTCATGATTTCAAAATTCGACATTAGATTATCTGCGTGTAATCTAATAGAAAATGGTTGCAATAAGCATAAAGAATGTAAAATAAATTCATATGCATTGCAATATATTAAATAAAGCAACGGATTCAAATTCATAAAGAAAATTCATAAAACAGAGAAATAGAGCAAGAAAAATTAAAAACAGAGCCAAATAAATCTTCTTGATTTTCTGGCAATATTTCAAAATTTTCTGCAATTTTTTCTGCAAATTTCTCTCTTTTTTTCTTTTTCTTTTCCTTTTCTTTGTTTTTCTTTTCTTTTTCTTTCTTGGGCCTATGGCCATTTAGGCCGCGCGCTTTCTCTTGGCCTGCTGGGCCGCGCCCCTGCACGTGGGCCTTAAAACCGGCGTTTAGGGTTCGCCAGCCGCCCGCATGTCGCACCTCGCGCCGCCTTGCCACGCTTCTCCACGCCTCGTGCCGCTGTCCGCCCTCCTCGTGCCGCCCGCTTTGCTTTCGCCTTTTCGCGCTCCTCGCGCCCCGCTCGCCGCTTGCCTTCTCCGTGAGGCTGTTCTTGTCGAGCGTGCGGGTCGAGACGGCGATGGCGGCAAGGGCGGGCAGGCGGCAGAGCCGCTTCGCGCTGTGCCGAGGAAGAACGAGGCGGAGCCGAGGCGCCGTGGCGCGGTGCGTCGCCGGAGCCATAGCGACGGCGGCGCTGGCGCGAAACCGCCGAGGCAAAGAAGACCGAACGGTGGTAGCGCTACGAGCGGGCGCGGCGCGCGCGCGGCGCGTCTGACGGCGAAGGCCGGGGCGACGCGACGCGGCTGCGTCGCGGACGGCAAGGGGCGGGGCGTCTGCGAGCCGGTCGGGTGGCGCCACGCGGCGCAGCCGGCGCCGGCGACCTTGGCGAGGATGGCACGGCGGCCTACCGACGGCGCGCAGCGCGCGGGCGAGCCCGGCCCGTGGGCGAGGAGCGGTTTCGTGCCGGACCAATGGCGACGCTGCGGAGGCCGAGCCGAGCGCGCGCGGCGGGCGGCGGCGCTGCTGCGAGGCGATGGCGCGCGACGGGCCGAGCGCGCTTCGTGCCGCGGTGACCCGCGAGCGACGGCGACGTCGTCGTGGCACGAAGCCGAGGCGGCGGTAGCGCCGCGCCCGGCCCGTGCTGCGCGCGGCGATGGGAGAGCGCGGTGGTGGCGGCGCCGTGCGCGACCGACCGAGGGCGCGACGACGCGGCGCTTCTTGCGTGGCTAAGACGAGGGCGCTGGTTCGGCGCGGCGACGGAGCGGCGCCTCGGTCGGTGGCCGTCTTGGGGCGCCGTGCGTGGTGGTGGCGCGGCTGCGCGCGCGCGCGGGCGGAGGTGGAGGCGGCGCGATCGGCTGCGGGCGGGACGGCGGCGCGATGCGCGCTTCGTGCGCGCCAATGCCAAGGCGGCGCCGCCGAGCGATCGCGTCGCGCGGCCGCGGGCGGCGACGCAGCTTCATGCGCGCCGCGCGGCGCGCCAACGAGGGCGCACGCGATGGCCGACGGAGGGGCGCTGCGACCGGGGAGCACGGCACGACTGCGGGCCGGACGACGTCGGCGGCATCGTCGCGCTTCGTGCGCGGAAACCGAGACGACGGGTTTTTTTTTTTTCTAGATGACGCATGTACTGTTGTTGTCTGTAGCTTCGTGCTACGAGATGAAAAAGAGAAAACAGATGCGTAGGGTAGATGCATGCATAGAAACGACAAGCGTTTAGATTCGATTGCCGAAATCCCACCTTTCTCACCTTTTCAATTCTGATCTCCGGTAGAGCTTCGTGCTGATAACGTGTTAAGGAACCTCGCTATCGAATAGTCCGGGGTTCCCGAACAGATCTGAAGTGGAGAACAGAAAGAGAGAGAGACACGTGTTTAGGGAGAGCGAAAGCGGAAATTCTTTATTGCTAATGAATTCTGTACATAGGGGGGACCCCCTTCTTCCTTTTATAGCGCTCACCTAGGGTTTCGGCATAAGGGACCACATGGGCCTTCAATGGGCTTTTAGGGTTTCTCAACAATAAGTATAGTCTGCTGGCTTTCCATTGAAACTTGTAAGGGAGTAGTTGAGCAACGGGGCCTAGAGTTGAGGCCGACTAGGTCGTCACTAAGCAGTCCGTAATCCAGAGCAGTTGTTCCGACTCTCCACCGAAAATTATGGGATTTTGCGAGCTCACCGTGAAGGATGGCATCTTCGTCCTGACCCTCAACGACGGCGGCAACAACTACCTCACCGAGCAGTCCATAGCGGAGCTCCAGCAAAAACTGAAGGAGATCCGCAGCCGCTCCAGGCTGTCGAGCAGAGGTCTACTCACCACCTGCGCGGGCGGCTCGTTCTGCCACGGCGTCGACTACGGCAATACTTCCTCGGTGGCGGTTGACGAGCTGGTGTACCGCATGGCCGAGGTGGTGCGCGAGCTGTTCGACATGCCGTTCCCGACGGTAGCCGCGGTCACGGGCGACGTCAGGACGTCCCTGGCCCTGGCGCTCGTGCTGGCCCACGACGACGCGGCGGTCTTGACGGATGCCAATTTCGAGATGACGGAGGTGCGGGACGGCCACGGCAGCCTGCCGCCGTACCTCGCGGCGCTGCTCCGGGACAAGGCGCCTTTCCCGCTCATGAGGTCGTCTCTGGTTCTCCGGTCGGAGACCATGAGGGGGTCCAAGATGAGCAACTGGGAAGTGTTCGAGGCCAAGCGTGACACCAAGGAAGCAGTGGTGGACAAGGCCATTGACATCATCATTAACAGTATCGGCAAAATCCGCGACGGCCAGGCCTACATCACCACCCGTCAGAGCTTCTTTCCCGAGTCGTGGAAGGCTGTTTCGGAATTCCTCGGCGATAAGCAGTGATTCCAGCTTGTCGTTATGGCAACGCGATGAAAGGAGAAGAAGCAACACAAATGGTTCGATATATATACAGATAGTCCGATCAGTTCGCTGTTAAAACCCCATGTGTACGTTTTCTAGTGTTTCAATGTAATGGTTTTTTTTGTCAAAATGGATCCAGGAAATAAAAGGGAATTATTAATGTTTGAATTAATCTTCTCAATGTCATGTGGGGCGACGTGCGAAGCATGTTGCAGCAACAAAGGAAATCCATGCGCAAGCTTGGGCTGCAAATAATCAAGATTGGTCATGATTAGGTTTTCTGTGGCAGTTAGATGATTAGTTTTATGTATTAGGTACGTGTGATTACCTTCCAAGAGTTTAGTGCATATAACAATCACTACCTTGAAAAAGGCCATCAGTGGTGGTTCATAACTGCCATCAGTGGCGGTTTTTGAACCGCCACAGATTTAGTGCCACTGATAATCGAGGATTATCAGTGGCGGTTCTAGAACCGCCACAAATAACACTATCTGTGGCGGTTTTTGGCTAGAACAGCCATTGATATTCAGGTATCAGTGGCGGTTCGAGCCAAAACCGCCACTAATAATAGTCCTATCAGTGACGGTTTTTTAATAGAACCGCCACTGATACTCAAATATCGATGCGGTTCTATCCCAAAATCGCCATCGATACTTGGATGATTAGTGGCGGTTTTGGCTCGAATCACATCGATAAAACTATCGATGGCGGTTGTATATAAAACCGCCATCGATAGGACTATTATCGCGACGGTTTTTTGATAGAACCGCCATCGATATTACGTCGATAGCGGTTTTGGCTAAAACCGCGCGATAATCCTACACACGAAAAATAAAAATGGCATTTGTGGCTAGCCTCGAGCAATACTAGCCATGCTAGTATTTATGTACATTGTTGTTTGATTGACATCACTAGTTCAAATATAAGATTTATTAGCATAATCATTTTATAAAAGCATCACATACAAGAGAGATAAAAAGCTGGATCTTTGGGCATAGAAGACTTGGAGATAACACAAAATAGCTAAGATTCTATCTACTTACTAATCACTTGAAGGTTTTTATACAACTCTTTGGCAACTTCAAGGAACTGAAAACCACTCAACTCTTCCATGTGCACCACGCCAAAATGAAATCAACCCACTTTGCTAAGAAAAGGAGATACTCGTAAAAAGGTACTGATAGAAGTTCGAATTTATAGAAAGAAACAATAAATAATCAATGACCACGGATGAAAATAATATATCCAGTAGCATAAGGGTCAAATTAAAACTAGCTTCCCAAATTCTTTAAGCGACTCTCGAGGTCTAAAAGAAAAGAAATCACCATCTTCATGTCAAAAAAGAACCAAAGCTAACTTTGTGGGTGCTTTGTAACAAACCAAAGAAATGATCAACCCACTCTAAAAATGGAAGGTCTAGATATTTACAACATTAAGAAACTACTGTGATTGCAATTTACAACATTAAGAAACTACATGCTAGCAATCAAGTAATGCATTTGCTAACAGTTTTATAGCACACAGGCCCAAAATTGCATTCCTTTATATGATAGTTTTGACATATTACCATATATACACTGCAAATAAGCTATTTATTAAGGTATGACAATGATCTGCTAATGGAACAAGTAGCCAACATAACTCAGACTACTGATCCGGATCATATGTGCTAACATGGAATGGTGCTACTCATGATCCGGATTATCTGTTCAGATTGATGAGCGGGGACACTAGCACCGACTTCTATCCAAGTTGATATTCTTAAAATGTCATTCATGTTATCACTCACTTCAATCAAAATTTCCTTTCTTAATATTGTAAATTGCAATCACATGGTACATCCCTTCAATGTAGACTTGCCTTTTCCAAGCCACAGATGATGATTCAATTGTTTCACAGAAGACAATTTGGACTAATCAAGGGTAATAAATTATACTTTTACTTCAGCATAGAAATTAGATAGGAATATGTTTTTCCATAACATACCTCTGTGTGGAGTTTTGCCATGGGCATCCAATCCCCAGGACCACAGAGGTCAGATAACACTGTCGCAACAGATGACACGACTTCCTTCTCTTCTGTTTGCAGGATGTGTTGGTTGTCCATCTCCCTTTCACCCCTTAATCTCATTTCTGATCTATTGTCTGCACAAACAAAAGAAGCCACTTGAGGTCAGATCAAACAAATATCTCACCATGTGTGGTAAAAATAACAATTTTGGTCTTTCAATGGACATAGCACCAAACAAACGAGAATCACGTAATATTTTCAAAATGGAAGATCCATAATTGCAAACAAGAACAAGGGATAGCAGACTTTACACCATACCATTTACTAATTTTAGTTCTTGATTTATACTGTTGTGCTATAGTGATAGGAGTAGCCTAGGTCATGCATTTAATTTATTGCTGGATAATCAGACTAAAAGAAACTTAGATGCAATTATATTTGCACATCGACATGCATGAAGATGTGTCCACTCAGATATAAAAGATATTGTTCTTACAGAATTGTTTTTTCACACAGGATTTACGATAGCATGTAGATAATGCCATATTCTTGTGCCATGCATGTAATCGCTGCATCATGGGTGTACCATGCATCATTCGGGAGTACGTCTTGGCTGCATCATTCGGGAGTACGTCTTGGTTGGATCGATCCATGTACCATGCATGTAATCGCTGCATCATGGGTGTTAGACTTTTTAACTTCGAAGCGGTGACTAAGAGCTTCCCTACATCTTGTGCATGATTCTCAAGACATGGATTGCTGGCAGGAATTGATGGCGCTTACCATAAAAGTTGAGTTTACAGAGCATAGGCCTTGCCAAATTCGCATGATGTTTATCTTCATCGATGACCATGACACTAAGCCCATCGAGAGTGCGTCCTTCATTCTTGAGCCATGAGTTTCTCCATGCTAGAGTTATTCCGGTTTTTGAGATTTATTTTGTGTGTGAAGCACTTGATCCTGATGAGCAATTGTTTCTAAGAAGAAACCAGCATGATAAGCAAGAAAAGCATGATTCACTCAGAAAGTACATGCTACACTAGCACAACCACTAACAAAAGAAGTGGCATTGACAAAAGTACATGCTACACTCGTAAAGTATATTTAGAAGTGTCACTGCATGTGTGTGTGTTCTGAAGAAGACAAAAGTACATGCTACACTACCACAACCATCGACAAAAGAAGTGACATTGGCAAAAGAAGGGGTTCCCATTTGAAAGGAACAAAGAGTTATTTACACTTTGTAATGAAACAGAATTGAAGTAAAAAAGCCTAAACTAGTGGAGGTAAACTAGAAGCCTACGGGTCTTCGGAGGTTGAAGACACGAGATCCGAGACAAGAGTATGGATGATGGATCGTTGTTGTCTTCGTCATAAAACTCGCCATTTTCGTTGATTATTTCCTTCATGATGAAGTAGGCGAGCTGGCCCGAATGGCTAGGATTTGGAAGGAAGCATCCTACCGTAGACAACTTGAGGCGCTGTAAGTATAAAAACAAAATTAAGAGAGAATATAGAAATTGAGTGGTGCGAATCGATGTGTCATGTCGGCATGACCGACCTCTACGTCATTGTCTTTTATTGTGCATGATAAGATTTCGCGCATGTATCGCAATACAAGTACCCACATAAATTTGTTCCTTTCTACCGCTTGTGACACCGCAAAAATCGAATGAACTAAGATGTCGTCGAAGGAGCTATTTACTATGAAATATGATATAAGAGTATTCCTTTAAATGCACTCTGAAACTTCGTGACGGATTGTAAGGGATTTGTGGTATGGGCGGTATCTCGAGCTCTTCGACAATATCTTTTGAACGCCTCATTCACTAAATGTGTCATCTCTTCAAAGTCTTTTTAGGTTTATCCAAAGGATCCATGATCGACATCTTGCTCTTTTACGGATGAATTATTACGAGAATCCAATGGAAGCTACATACATGCATGATGCCACCATTAGTCCTTACATCGAGTAAATAACTAAATAAACGAGTAATTTAACTAGCTAGTGAGCAACTTACTTAGAATTGTATGGCAAAAGTATAAACTCCTTGTCTTGTAGTTTAATCAAAACTTTATATACGCACTTCGACCTCCTTTGGTGCTCTTTTGATTTCATGTTGGCAAACCGCTCTGGGTCGAGGAATCCCACTGGCCCCTTGGTTCTTCGTACTTCAATCATTTCGTATCTATATAACAAATTAGTTAGACATGAAATTTATCGGTATTACGTGAATGTAGGCCAAGATTGATATATTAGACACTTACAAAGACCAAAGATCTCAAAAAGATATGTCGAGGGCGTCGTGATAGAAAAGTTGTGCAAGTTATCGAATTCTATTAAGAAGTAGCCATGGCCCTCATGGTGAAAATGTTCCTCACGGAAAATTGCAGTGATCATCTTTGGGAGTACGTCTTGGTTGGATCGATCTAAGTACCATGCATGTAATCGCTGCATCATGGGTGTTAGACTTTTTAACTTCAAGCGGTGACAAAGGGCTTCCCTACCTCAATTTCAATCTTTGTTGATCATCTTGGTCATCGATCGCGCCTTGCCCTTACTTTTTGTCGCACGACATCATACTCGATCTGGCCTCGCTTTGATCCGGGCCGATACAAATTGTCTAATGTGCCAATTTTGGGATCGAGGTTGTAGGTTTGTTGTCGGGCCCCGAATCGCAAATCCGACCCTCTGTGTATTCTCGTGCGACCCGAGATCACGCTTAGCACACACAGCATACAGGTTGCACATCACGCAGACAAACACAAGGATATAAGAATAAATAGTGCAAACATGTATATAAACCGAGTTATACGACCTTATGGTCTCCTTACAGATAAGTTAGCCACACAGGCTTACATTAATCAAAGTAAAGAAATAGCAATGAACATAAGTAAAAGTCGTGGAAGCCTTCATCTTGCCACAGTAACCGACCGGGCTTGCCCCTAGTTCATCGTGTCCTCGATGTACTCCTCCTCCCAAGCCGGTGTAGTCTCATCCACCGATGTTGGGGTTGATAAGCAAGGTGGGGTGAGTACACAAGGCACTCAACAAGTAATGCATGAATGCAACGCTATTACTATATGCAGAGCTTATTCCAAAGGATTGGCTTAAATGGTTCTTTTGCATCAAGCAAGATTTTTAACCAATATCTTAGTTAGATTAAGGCGATGGAACGCTTATACGTAATAATAATTTCAAATGGTTTTTCCTCGAGGATTCTCGGCACACACCTTAATAGTTCATTTTTAACACTTGGCACACACCACCCCTTCCATGTTTTGTTTATGAAAATCTACCCTTGATCAGTAATCCCGAGCAATGCTCAATACCGTGAGCACGGCTATTCGAATAGTTTTGACACTCTGCAGAGGTTGTACACTTTACCCACAAGATACTGACCGCCACCACACGGTGATTGTCCGCAACAAAGCTTTTCAGAACCTCTACCTTAACCAAAGAACCTCTCCAGATTGCCTTCGCTATCACTTCCCTCACACAGCCAAGTATAGGACCGGCCAATCACCGTTGGATGGGCACCAAGCCGTAGCACGTACGCTCCCATACAGATACACCCACGTGTCTTGTCACCCCGAGGTATCGAGGAAAGATATCGAACCCTAGTCAACTAGGTCTGTCCCATATCGGACATGTGGTTGTACGGGTGACTCGGATCAAAGGCTTGCAAGGTGAAGTCCTTAACTCACCAAGGCAAGACTTCCAATACTCAACAATGGCACACACCCATTGTGGCACACAGACTCACAACACTCATCAACCCAATACCACACAGCCCACCCGCACACACCTCTTGCCACTTGCCCCAGCCTAAATCATTTTCCACCCCATTGATTATTGTGCAACACATGCCTAGCAATAATTCAACATCGATCGGAACCACACAGTCGCGGTGCACCTCAATCTCATCATGTGGCATCATCACACCATTTTTCAAAATACATTCAATATGTCTTTAATCAATATTGTAGCATTTTTCCGAAAGAACACTCATGATTCGTTGCAAGGCTAAGCATTTACTCGCGATCTAGCCTCCTGTGTTGGCACAATATTAACATCCAACTAATATAATCAAACTTAGGTGACAATGATTTAGGGCATACAGTTAATAATTCAAGGTGGCATAACAAAATGGGTTGATTAACTACATTATCCCAAATTAATTTAAATTCATTTTAAATAATTAGCATGCATAGTTTCAAAGCATAAATTACATTTTAAAATCTGGGATCAAAATGATCAAAGCATCACTTGCCTTCAAAGATTTGCTGGTCGTGTTCAAGCTTGGTCTTGAGCGACTAATTCTTCCTCGAAACTTTCCGGCAAATTTGCGCTCACGCTGCACAAACAAAATATGCAATAAATAGCTAATACAGAATAATAGATGACCTCAAAAATTCAAGTAAAATTCACCATTAAATAGCTCATAATTTTATGAATTTTTAGAAATTTGAATTACCCAAATCCGAGTTAAAATGCAAAAGTTATAGTCATTTGAAGTTTGAATAAAATCTGAAAATACAGAAATTAAGAAAATCCTATTTTTCTGAATTATTTTTATACTGGAAATTCGCATATATGACGTCAGCATCGCGTCATGATGACGTCAGCACAGAAATGAATTTCGGTCAAAATATTTTTATATAAAACATATTTATGACGTCAGCGATGGCGTCAGCACGACACGTGGCACGCCCAGAGGCTACCACGTCGCTCTGGTCTATGGACTGGGTTCACGGCTCGGCTCTGGTCTACCGTGGACTCGGTTCACTGTAATGATGCAGCCACGCGGCAAGATTCGAACCGTTCGTTGGATCAACGGCTAGATCTCCTCACGCGCACCGCAGCGCACCGAGATGCGTGCGACACGCGTCGCGCATCCAACGGTCAGCCACGCATCCAACGCGACGACGCCTCGGCTCCGCGCCTCCACGCGCCGCACATCCAACGGCGCGCCAGATCCAACGGCCAAGCACCGCGCGCCATCGCGACGTCTCGGTTCATGCGACGACGCTACGCGCAATCGCGACGTGCACTGAAATCGACGGCCGGATCCGGTCTCCGCCGATCAAAATGCCCACGCGTCAACACGGATTTGGCGAGGGTACGGTGCCATCTCCGCCGCGACGCTCAAATCGAATGACGCGGATCCTTAGGGCAAAACCAGATCCAATCTCTATCGCTTAGATCTAATCTAACGCCTACGGCACCGAGTCCGCACTATTGACCACTACGCGCAGACAATCTCACGCGCTCACTAACGATCCAACGGCTAAGACAAAACACAACGCAGAAACTAGATCTAATCCAAGCCGCTCAATCCGCATCTAACAGTGCAGATCTACTCTAGAAGAACACAAAGAAGGGTGACGTGGATGAACCGTAAGCGCATGGCGAAGATCGGACGGACGACGGTTCGGTGAAGGCGATGGCGGCGCAGAAGAAAAGGTCACGAGTCGAGGAAGATGACGCAGCCCACGGCGCTACAGGCTTCTCCGCGTGATGAAGTGGCTCGCTCGACGCGGCGTGGCGGAAGGATTACTCCGTGACCTTGGCGACGGCGAGAGAAACCGCGCGGCAAACGACGAAAAAACAAGCGGCGGCACAAAGAAGCAACTACGGGCGAGCTCAGACGGGCGCTAGAGGAGTCTCGGCGTGCGTGCGAGAGTCAAAAGATGCGGAGTGAAAACCTCGCACGACGCCTTCAACGGGACTTAAGGGCTGCTCGACGGCGCGCGCGAACGGCCGCGGAAGTCACGCCATCAACGCCCACGCCTCCGATGATCTCGCGGGACGGCGACGTGGCGCGATCTCGTGCGTTCGTGCGGCGACGATCCGAAGGCTCGCGCGGGGGCGACGTGGCACACGCGACAGCGTGCGATCCGGATCGGATGGCTTGGCTAGGCGGCGCTAGGGTTTCTGCGGGCGGGCTGCGACACGCACAATAATAGGCTCGCCCATTATCGCTCATGTGATTTTAAAACATTTCACATTTAAAATAATTCCGAAATTCAATTAAATCATTTGGGGCTTTTAAAATAGCGAGAAAAATTCTAGAAAAATTCCGAAATTACTTTGAGATATTTGGAACTCAATTAAAATATTTTCAATAAAACTTTGCAAAACTTTTCCATTATTCAATTTTTTTCAAGAAAAGCCCTATTTGAATAAATCCAATTAAATTTAAATAAATTTCCAAAATTTCTCAAAAATAAAAAATACTTCAAACTTTTAAATTAGAGCAAAAATTAGGGTGTTACATTTGTCATTTGAAGTACCAGATGTTATAGGTTTCTGCTTTGGAATACTAACAGTGGCCATCTTGATGGGGTCCTCAATGCATTTCTTTTCTACCTCATTTTGCTTCTTCCCGCTTCACTCTCAAAGTCCGTGACGGATGCGAGGATTGTATCACAGAGAGGATGGCACCGCATGGTCCAAGATGATGTCACGCTTGCGCCATTGGATGAATGAGTGGACGGCACTTCCTAGAGTAGTTATCTCATCATTGGCGGGTTTTTCCAGTCCGATCTCAGCAAGAATCGGCAAATACCGTGTCCACTTGGACCTCTCGCATAACTCGGCGCTATTGGGGTATTGTGCAGACACCCTTCTTGGCACGGATAGACTACCCCTGTAGCGGCTGCATAAATATGTTCATCACGGCACGTTGAGTCGACAGTGTGGGGTCCCGTATGTCGCCCACGTGATAATGGTTGTTGTCCGCTTCGCCAATGGCGTGGACGCCAATCGCCGCGACGACTGTAGGATCGAGAAAACGTTGTGGGCTCGCGATCGACTCAAGGCTTGTTGTACTTGTCGCTCAACTTGTTCTTCAATGGTGCCTTGTATTTCTCGCAACCCTTTCCTTCATCATTTCCATTTCCTTCTCGGCCGCTCTTCTTTAGCTCTCTTCGACTCCTATAAGAGTCTCCGTGCTCGTGAATCCACTCTCCATGGAACCTTGACCCGACGCCGTGTCCGACTAGGTGCTCTTTGTTTCCTAGGGCCGTGTAGCTCGCCTTTCTCCTGTCTGGGTGAAAAGATCCTTGGGTGGATCAAGTGAAACTCATGAACTCGTTGCGTCATTGCTTCGCCTTCACCGCTCTTGAATGATAAACCCCAAGAGACAACATATTCGCCTCGCTAGCACGTAGTGCTTCACTCGTCCGTAGTTCGATCAAGGGACTTGTGCCAGCCAATTGGACCGCTTCTAATTCTTGCCTCTCCCATTGAGCAATTTTACCCGCGTACTCACTCGTGCCAAGTCTGTGGGGGTGAGTATTCCTTCTTGCGATGCTAATGTGGTCCTCACTGGACTTCCTTGCTACTTTCGATTGCTTCATTGCCACAAGCTCATCCCAATATGGCTCCAATCTTGGGTACTCTCCGATGGCTGACCGGTTTTACTTCACATAATTTGTGTTCAGCCTCGCCTTGAAGTTTCTCCACGCCGCATCCATGGTCATCAATGCGTCGCGACGCACAAGATCTTCGGCTCCTTCGGGAATTCGAAGGTTTCTTTGAGCTCATCCACGATCCTCTTTGGTGGCTCGGGCACTTTATGCCAATCCGAATAGGTGATTGGCACTTTATCCCTACGATGCACCCGCATGTTGACTGTATTTGGTCACTTGATTTTCTCGGTGCAACAGGCCCCAAGATCTAAGACCTCTAAGATGGTGTACCGCCTTTGAGCTTCTTAGTTTTCCTCGTCCTCGGCGTCTTGCAACAGGAGCATCATCTGCAACAACGGTGGAGTCCTCGGCACCTTCGGTGGTTGGGTGGAGGGTAAGGTACCTGCTTGGGCTCTCCTCCACTATAGGATCGGTTTCGGGCTCCATTAGAACTACAGTTCAACCAGAAACATAATTTCCATCAATTACTACAGAATCATCTCACGGAATTTCAAAGTACAGAATCATCTCATGAAAATTATTTTGCAAGTACAATTAATTGAGTAAACGAGCTTTGAAGCTAAGGTTGCCAATGGCAATGGTAAACATGACTAACTTACAGTGTATAACAGGATTAAATACTTCGTTCTCGAAATGGATTTCCCAAGTGTTGGAAACACATGGAAACTATTTAAACATCAATTATATATACCTACTAAAAGGGCACATCAACTGCATATAAAATTTGTATAATTAAAACAATGTAGAAACAACTATGCACTAAGGGCACTCATAAACGTTCTTTTGCTTATTACTCTAGCCATATCGATCACATGTGGAAGGGGGAGTTTTTATTTGTATGTGTAACAAGTGGCGACTTGGGTCCTCTTTAATAATTAACTCATTTTGAGTCTTTTAAAACAACCTTTAGATCGTAACAAGTGGAAGAATGCACTGTCCTTTCATGTAAGTCGTACTGCTGTGAACCACAGTTAGCAAAATGTAAATATACCAATTGTGTTAATTGCCTTGAATTCATTAAGAAGATAGCTCAAGTTAATTTGAATCACTTATGTTAATTTGAATTCCTTGAATTCATGTAAGAAGATAGCTCAAGTTAATGTAAATATACCAATCATGTGCCTTATATTTTTTTTTAGTTGTGAACTATATACAGTCTCATCCCTACGATTGTGTTGTTGCAACAAGTGGAATTGACAATACAGTAAAGGTATATGATCTGATTTGTTTTGTTGAAGTACTTTAAATATTTGGTTCTCAAGTCTTCTTGTCTTTGTTTCTTTCCTAGTTATGGACACCAGATGCAAAAGCTACATCTATTGTTGCTGGACCAGAAATTGATGTATTAAGTGCCATAGAGAATAATCAATGGAAGTTATCCCATAGCTCGTGAAATTTTGTCGTAAGTCACAAAACATTACTAAGGCATATCATATCATACTATGTTGTGTTGGAATTAAATTACCATAATTTGCGTTTGGCATCATGCTTTTTTTCATCCGCCGCGCTTTAGTAGGAAATAAGGCTATTAGTGAAAAGAGGCTCGACCTTGCCGGACGGCGTCGGGCACGGCGCGGGGGCGGCGACCGTGGCGGTGTAGGCTGGTGCGCGTCGTTGGACGAGGGCATCGACGGGGCGGCGTCGTCGGGGAGGCGGCGTCGTCGCGAAGCGGCGTCGTCGAGGACGACGCGTCGGCGCGGCGCGCGAAGGCGGGGCGTCGGCGGGAAGGCGTCGAGCGAGGGAGTTTAAGGGTTTAGGCGCGGAGAAGGGCGGAGTTTAAGGGTTTAGGGTGAGTTAGAAGCGGCGGTATCTATTATTTATAGACGGGGCATTATCAGTGGCGGTTCTAAAAAAGAACCGCCACTGATAATATATTATCTGTGGCGGTTCTTTATACGAACCGCCACAGATAATTTATCAGTGGCGGTTCTTTGTACGAACCGCCACAGATACATATATTATCTGTAGTGGTTCTTTATACGAACCACCACAGATAACTGTATCAGTGGCGGTTCTTTTTAAGAACCGCCACTGATAAATATATTATCTGTGACGGTTCTTTGTTTGAACCGCCACAGATAATCAGATCGATGGCGGTTCTTTATACGAACCGCCACAGATAATGTTATCAGTGGCGGTTCTTTTGAAGAACCGCCACTGATGTGCCTCTATACCCTGAAATTTGTTTCTGAATCTTATACGCTGTATTGTCGAATAGCAAAGACCGAGTTCAAGACCTAGTTTTTGGTGTCGCGCAATTGCGCGTTTTCGATTTTGTCTAATACTTGTGAAGCAAATACATAAGCAGTTTACAGGAAAGAATCCGGACTCCTTTCACCTGACGGACTCAATAAACTCTCCAAACTTTCAACCGGATAGAACACTATTTTGTCATCCGGCAAAACAAACAAGTACTCTTCAGACAATGAAACAATCACCAAAACTAGCAAAGTCCGAAACTGACTCAAAGACCAGAAAAACTAGAACATAGCTAGGAAACAAAACCAAAAACAGACTTTAAACTACCATGCACAAGATTATCTTCAACAGTGGTCATCGCCGGCGAATCCAGGAAGGCGCCCGCCCTGCCCAGGAGCTGGCTCCTCCTCTGATATTTTGCATTACTCGTATATAGCTAATTATTTTCTTTCACAATTTGCCCTTCTTCATGATCGTCGCGATGGATAGGTAGCTTCCTGAGTGGTTTCTTCCTCGAGCCTGATGTTGCCATCTACGAAAGGAGGCAACTCATCAAACTGGTTGTACTCTTCCTCATCCACGACATTCTCAACTCCGACGATCCTTCTTTTCCCCTGAAGAACTACATGGCGCTTCTTATCTGCCGGGTCGATTACATAGAAGACTTGTGCTACTTGCTTCGCAAGTACGAATGGTTCATCTCTCAGATCCGACATGTTCGATGTCCAAAGTAGCTAAGTATGCATTTTTCCACCTTGACACCCTTTGGGAGTTGTACCCAACGACACCGAAACATTGGAATCTTAAAAATACAGTAGTCGAGCTCCCAAATCTCTTCTATGAACCCATAGAAGCTACTCTTCTTACTGCCTGTGTTGTCATAGGCATCTATGCGAACACCACTATTTTGGTAAGTGCTTTTGCTATCCTGAGATCTCGTGTAAAAGGTATATCCATTTATGTCGTATCCTTGCCATGTCAAGATTGTACCTGATGGCCCTTTTGCTAGCCACCTCAACATGACACTCGTTTCTTTCCCAGTCATATGCTCTTTGAACCAATGATTGAACAAACGGTTATGCTCTTTTGTTACCCAAACCTCTGATCGTCCACGATTTTCCTCTCGTAGCTTATCCTTGTGCATGTCCATATACGAGGACACCTCAACCGATCATTGCAAGATCGTGAAATGAGCTTTTGAACAATCCATGATCGTAAGAATTTGTTGATTTCCTTCCAATCATCCCTTTCCCAGCTAGCCTACCCTCATGTCGAGATACAGGCACTCCTACCGGTTCCACCCCCTCCATGTAATCCCCGCAAAACTCGATAACCTCCTCAGTTGCATAACCTTCCACAATGCAGCCCTCCGGCCGAGATCGATTGCGTACATACTTCTTCAGGATACCCATGTACCTTTCGAACGGGTACATCTAATGCAGGAATATGGGGCCACATACATTTATCTCGTTCACAAGGTGAACAATGAGATGAACCATTATATCGAAAAATGATGGAGGGAAATGCATCTCTAGCTGGCATAGTGTCTTGATCACATCATTCTGCAGTTCAGAAAGTCCGATGGGATCGATGACCTTCTGTGAAATCGTGTTGAAGAAGAAACACAACCTCATGATTGCCTCTCGGACCTTTTCAGGCAAAATACCTCTAATTGCAATAGGAAGCATTTGTGTCATCATCACATGACAATCATGAGACTTCATGCCAGTTAACTTCAAATCTTTCATCGAGACCAGTTTCTTGATGCTTGCGGAGTAACCGGACGGAACTTTCACACCATGCAAGCATTTGCAAAGGTCTGTTCTCTCTTTCTTCGAAAGAGTGTAGCAAGCTGGGGGAAGGTAAAGTCGCCCTTTCCCGGTGTCCTGAGGATGTAGCTCAGCTCTGATTTTCATATCTTCCAGGTCCCTTCGTGCCTTCAGTCCGTCCTTAGTTTTGCTAGGAATGTTCAGCAAAAGACCAATCAAGCTATCACATACATTTTTCTCTACGTGCATGACGTCTATGCAGTGTCGAACTTCTAAGTCCTTCCAATAGGGCAAGTTCCAAAATATCGATCTCTTCTTCCATGTGGTCTTCTCAGTACGAGACCTCGATGTATTATTACTATCTCCCTTTCCAAGTACGACATTAATATCCTTAACCATATCATATACCTCTTCCCCACGACGAGGCCTTAGGGCTATACCATCCTCTTTTGTCCCGTCGAATTGTTTTTTCATATTGCGGTAGGGGTGATTCCTGCAAAGGAACCTACGGTGATGCATGTACACGGTTTTCCTCGAGTTATTGAGCCACACACTAGCGGTTTCATCCATGCAATTTGGGGCATGCTTTGGCCCCTTTACAAGACGACCGGATAGGTTACCAAGGCGGGGAAATCATTGATGGTGCAAAACAACAATGCCCGTAGGATGAAGTACTCTCGCTTGTACTCATCCCATACACGTACACCTTTGTTCCACAAGATCACAAGATCTTCCACCAATGGTTGTAGGTATACATCAATATCATTGCCAGTTGTCTCGGCCCTTGGATAAGCAAATGACATCATAATGTACTTCGTTTCATACACAACCAAGGAGGAAGGTTGTAGATACAGAGAGTCACGGCCAAGTGCTATGAATACTACTCATGTTACCGAAAGGATTCATTCCATCCGTACTCAACCCAAACCTTATATTCCTCGGTTCATTTCGAAGTCCTTCCTAAAGATCCTATCGATGGTTCTCCACCGAGCGTAATCGCAGGTGTCTCGACTTTTCATCGCTTTTACGCTCTTAGTGCCATCGCATCGATTGGGCATGCTTTTGTTTCTAAATAAACGCTTCAACCGAGGAATTACTTGGTAAATACCACACCACTTTAGCGGAGCTCCTTTCTTCACCACGGTGCCCTCATTGTCATGGCCTTTACACTTGTATCGCGATGATTTGCACACGGGCATACATGCATGTCTCATACTCTTTGCGATAGAGTATACAATCGTTTGGACATGCATGTATTCTTTCTACTTCCAACCTCAATGGACATACAACCTTCTTAGCTAAATAAGTGGTTATCGGCAATACATTTCCATCCGAAGCATGTCCGCTAAGAGATGAAATAGCGCGTGAAACTCTTATCGGACCAACCATTGCTTGCCTTCAATTTTAGAAGTGAAAGCACGGTGTGCAACTTTGTGTATTCCTCCTTGCAACCCGGAACAAAGGTGTGTCCGAGTCGTCCAACAAACCCTTGAATTGATTAAACTCTCTCGACTAGTGTAGTTCCCTTCTGCATCGCGCAACATCTGAGTAAGATTATTATCGTCATCAATGTCCAACCTATCCTCATCAGATCCATTACTAATGTCAGCTGCCATAATGCCTTCTCCATCATCCAATACGTTATCACCTTCATGTATGTTTTCCTCTTCACCGTGACTTGTCCAACGTGTATAGCCAAGTACAAAACCTCTTCGAATCAAGTGCAAGTGGATGTGCTCTTTGTCTGAAAACATTTTCTCATTCTTGCAATCAATGCATAGACAATGTATGTACTCTATTTTTTTGTGCAACTTGTTCTCCTCAGCGGCTCTTAGAAAAGTAGATACCCCGTCGATGTAATCTCGGCTGTAATGGTTCGCATTGTACATCCATCTCCGGTCCATCTAAAATTAATTAACATATAAAATTTGATTAAAAAACTAATCTAAATACTTATCTTGTAAAGAAGCTAGATAATAAATTCATCATCTAAAAATGATGAGCACCCACCTACCAAATTAACTAAAATTTCATGTATATTAATATCCACTAATCTTAAATAAATAAATTTAATATATGCAAGATGTATATTATACGTGCACACTAATGGAACCAAATTAATAGTAATTAAAAAACTAATCTAATTACTTATCATCTAAAGAAGCTAGATAATAAATTCATCATCTACCAAATTAACTTAAAATGCAATTTATATTAAATATATGCTTGATCATAATTCATCATCTATAAAAGGACACAACATCATCTAATGAATCTAGCTAGGAAATAAATTCATCAACTACAAAATGGTAGGTAAATAAAAATAAACAAAATCTAAACTATTCATCTCATCTACATATAAACCTTCATCGAACTAGGTTTAAAAATTAAATTGCAACAAGATTAACACAAATCAAGAGAGGAGAAAAAATAACTCACCAAGGAACAACTAGAGGAAGTACGACACAAGAATTGGAGAAAATGACATCTGAAAATAAGAAGTTTTGGTTTGCTCTCGGGAGGAAGAAGACCAGTGCTGCTACTGACCACCTACTTATAGGCAGTATTATCAGTGGCGGTTGTTAATTAGAACCGCCACTGATAATATTATCCGTGGCGGTTCTATCCTCCAACCGCCACGGATAATGAATTATCAGTGGCGGTTGGAGGATAAAACCGCCACTGATAATACAATTGTATCAGTGGCAGTTGGAGGATAGAACTGCCACGAATAACCTAGTTATCAGTGGCGGTTCTATCATCCAACCGCCACTGATGATGTATTTGTTATCAGTGGCGGTTCTATCCTCAAACCGCCACTGATAATGAATTATCAGTGACGGTTGGAGGATAGAACCGCCAATGATAATTATATTTGTGGCGGTTCGAAAAAAACCGCCACAAATAGACCGTCACCTATTGCAGGTTTTGTCGTAGTGAATAAGTTAGAACTTAGTCCAACCTGAGAAATGGAGAGTGAAGAAAAAAATGTAGTCCATAATTGTACGTGTCTCTCTCGTCTTCCTCCATGTGTTTTTTTATGCCTGTGCGTGCGTGAAGCAGATAGCCAGAGAGATAGTGCGGGGAAATTTGTGACTGATTCCGAGAGAGAGAGAGAGAGAGAGGAGGGAGGGAGGGATTCAACTCCAAACTTAATTGCGTTTTGAGTAAAAATTTCAATGTTTATTGTAAAATTAGCGGTATGCACATTTAAACCAACTCAACTTATTCTTAGTATATACACATCAACTTATTTCTATATGGAAGAGTGAGAAAAAAAAGAGAGAAGACAATCATCTCTTATTTAGTAGCAAGCATTGCATAGGAATATAGTTAGGTTAGTTATGTACGAGAGAGAAGAGATAGTTATTGCACAGCATTTAGAGCCAATATTTAGGGATATTGTACAAGCTGACTTACTCTAGATTGTATAGATGAGAGATGGAATAGATAGTAGATTTTATTATTGTACTTACTCTAATTGGGCATGAGATTGCCGTAATTTGTATATCTAGAACAATGGCAATTTCCTATTCGAGCGTAAAAAGAAATGCGGGACGTGTGCATACAATTCTATCTTGTTTTGCTGATTTTTGTACATCTAATATTTGATCGCACTACTACATGAACGTACATCACAAACGGTTCTTTTTTGTCATCACAGTCAGTTTTGGTGGCGATACAAAGTCATTAGACACTAATGAGGAGGCGCTATCACAATCGATTTTCGCCCGATTGCGATAAATTATCATCACAATCGGTTCTGAGCTAGAACCGATTGTGATGAGGGCATAGGGCATTGTACATCCTCCTGAAAATAACACAGATTACACACAAATTACATAATATATATAAAACACAAACATTTTACAATATACATCACATTCACAATATATATCATAGAATACATACAGTACGCATATCACATTCACAATATATATAGAACACAAATATTTTACAATATACATCATATTCGTTCACAATATATAACACAAACATATATACTTAACAGTCTGTACACATATCACATTCATATGATATAATATTATTTACATATGGACTAGTAGAAACCTGTCAGGTCTAACATTAATGCAACCTAAACTCTAACATAAATGCATCAAATTACAGCAACAATAATGATATATAAAGTAAAAATTATTGTAAGGACATTGATCGTATTATAGTAATAATAAAGACAAAGTTAAATTAGATATGCTCAACAAAAAGAGATCCAATTGCTAGAAATGCATTTGGTAGCTAGAAGAAATACTTGGGACATTCTTAAACCTAACTTGATGCAATAAGGGGGTAGAGTTGTGCACATTGAATTCTGATTTCTCAATGGTATCCATAAGTAAGAATAGGCAAGGTTTCATTAAAAGAAACCAGGGGGTTTCTCCCGTCTGGTTCGAAAATAAAAAGGTCATAGCATGCCACTAATATAGAGAATGCTATTACAGATGGTTCGAAAACATTATCATAGACGATTTTCTAAAATGTTTGTAAGCATGTGTCAGTGATAATACGACACATATCACAGCCGCTTTCCGAACCGACTATCACTACACCATGGCACACATTTGGCGACAATGATGTGTTGGCAAAGGTGCGTTATTGGCGACACAAAATGTGTCAGCAAATTTATAGACTACATCGATAGACAATCTGTCGGCATTGATCGAATGTGCCGGCACATTTTCTGTCGGCGTTGATGGTTCCGGCAAAAAAAGTGTCGGCAAAGAATTCTCGATGCCTTATCTGTCGGCAAACATACTGTAGTCACACCTTATGTGTTGGCAAAATGTGTCAGTGTACACTAAAAAAATCAAGCATGCGCCGAAGTGGGGGAAGCGGGAAAGCGTATTTGGGAAAAATAAAGAGGCGCACTCGTGGAAAAAAAAACGCGCTCCTCGAAACCCTTATCACAGGACTATCTCAATCTCTATTGCGCCCCAAATTCCCCAGTCTCTCCCATCTCAAGCGTACTGCCCTCAAATTCCACAAGCCACGCCTCTCTTCCCCCCGGTGCGGCGCAGCGGCCGTCCTACCGGTGCGCCAACTCCACACTCCAGCCCTAGATCGAATCGCCTATTCGGTGCCACCACTCAAGTCGGCGAGCCGTCAACGCCTCCTCTGGCGCTGCCTCCTGTCGGGACAAGAATCTGCAAATCCGGACACTCTGTGTATTCTGTGCTAGTCCAGGATCACGCTAGCACACACAGTCTTACAGGGTTGCACATCACAGACATTCACAGCGATATAAGAATAAATAGTGCAAACATTTATATAAACTGAGTTGTACGACCTTATGGTCTCCTTACATAAAATCAGCCACACAGGGCTTACATTATTCAGAGTAAAGGAAATAGCAGTGGAATAAAATAAATATCGTGGAAGCCTTCATCTTGCCACAGGCAACCGATTGGGCTTGCCCCCTAATTGTCCGGATCCTCATTGTACTCCTCCTCCCACACTGGTGTAGACTCCTCCACTGATATTAGGGTTGATAAGAAAGGAGGGGTGAGTACACAAAGCACTCAACAAGTAATGCACATAATGTAGCGCTATTACTATATGCAAAGCTTATTCCAAAGGATTGGCTTAATTGGTTCTTTTTGCTTCAAACAGCATTTTTAAAGCGATATCTTATTTAGATTAAAGCAGTGAAACAGTTATAATAATACTAATTTCTTCAAATGGTTTTTCTTCGAAGATTCTCGGCACACAGCCTTAACAGTTCATTTTTAACACTGGCACACAACCACCCTTTCCACATTTTGTTTTTGAAGATCTACCCCTTGACTGTAATCCCCGAGCAATGTCCAATACCGTGAACACGGCTATTCGGATAGATTTGACACTCAACAGTGGCACACAGCCCAATGTGGCACAAAGACTCACATCACTCCACAACCCATTGCCACATAGGCCCACTTGGCACACAGCCTCTTGCCACTTGCCCCAGTCTAAATCATTTCCCACCCAGTTGATTATTATGCAACACATGCCGGCAATAACTCAACATCGGTACAGAACCACACAGGTCTCTGTACTTCAATCTCATCATGTGGCATCATCACACCACTTTCAAAAAAAACATTCAATATTTCTTTAATCAATATTGTAGCATTTTCCCAAAAGATCATTCATGATTCGCTGCAAGGCTAAGCATCTACTCACGGTCTAGCCTCCCGTGTTGGCACAATATTAACTTCCAACTAATACAATCAAACTTAGGGCGACAAAGATTTAAGGGCATACAGATAATACTTTCATGGTGACAATAACAATATGGGTTGATTAGCTACATTACCCAATTTAATTTAAATTCACTTTAAATAAATTAGCATGCATAATTTCAAAGCATAAATTACATTTTTAAATCTGGGAGCAAAATGATCAAAGCATCACTTGCCTTCAAAGAGTTGCTGGTCGTGTTCCGAAGCTTAGTCTTGAGCGACGAACTCTTCCTCGAAACCTTCCGGCAAATTTACGTCTACGCGTACAAACAATATATGCAATAAATAACTAATAAAGAAGACTAAATGACCTCAAAAATTCAAATAAAATTCACCATTAAATATATCACAATTTTATGAATTTTTAGAAATTTGAATCACCCAAATCCGAGTTAAAATGCAAAAGTTATAGACATTTGAAGTTTGAATAAAATCTGAAAATACAGAAATTAGAAAATCCAATATTTCCGAATTGTCTTTATACTGAAAAATCGCATTTATGACATCAGCATTGCGTCATGATGATGTCAGCACAGAAAAGAATTTTCGGCCGAAATATTTTTCTGGAAAATGACGTCAGCATGACGTCATCTGATACGTGGCACTCTCTAGTGCTGCCACGTCGCTCTGGTCCATGGACCCGGTCCACGGCTCGGCTCTGGTCCACGGTGGACTCGGTCCACGGCTCGGCTCTGGTCCACGGTGGACTCGGTCCACGAAACATAGCACATGCCCCCCACCAGAAGACGTCACCACTGACGTCAGCCGAATATCTCAAGATTCGTGCACGAACACGTGGCGCAATCATGGACGTCAAAAGATCAACGGCTAGATCTCACGCGCTACATCGGAATCCGCGTGACACGCGTAGGCCATCGAACGGGCCGACGGATCCAATGGCCAGCACATGGGCGGCTCGGCGACGCCTCGCACTCCGAACCTCCACTCGTCACGCATCCGACGGTGCACCTGAAATCGACGGCTGGATCTGGTCTCCGCCCCGGTCAAAACGCCCACGCGTCCGCACGCGATTTGGCGAGGGTACGGCGCCATCACCGCCGCACGTTCAAATCTGAACTTCGCGGATCCTTAGGGTAAAACCAGATCTGAACTCAACCGTTCAAATCCGATCCAACGGCGTAGGTTACCGAGCGGTTTACTGTTCAATTTAACTACGTGGCACAATCTCACGCGTACACTAACGATCCAATGACTGAGATCTACTAAAAGACCTAATATCCAGATCTAATCTTCGCCGCACATCACAGATCTAACGGTTACGATCTAATCCAAACGTGAACAGAGAAGGGCTACGTGGACGTAACGAAACGGTGGATGGCAATCAAACGGTCGACGAAGCTTGTGAAGGTCGGCGACGGCGCAGAAGAGAAGGCTGCCGGAGCTGGGGAAGATGACGCGGTCGATGGAGCTCTGGTGGTTCTCCGACGTGAAGAAGTGGTCCAAACGGCGCGTCTTGCTTCGGTGAACTCGGGACGGGGTCGGAGCACGGCGGAGCGGCTCGGACGACGACGAAAGGAAGCAAAAACTACGGTGGCGAGAGGAAGCAACTTTGGCGAGCTCGCACGGGCGCTAGAGAAGGTCTTGACGTGCATGCAAGGAGTCTAAAAGGGGCAGCGAGAAGAGCTCTACACGGCGCAGCAACCGACACTTTAAAAGGAGCCTCGACGTGCGCGCTGCAGGCGGCGAAACAAGCGGAAACGCTCGGCGGCGTTAACTCCGGCGATTACGCCCAGTCGGACCGACGTGGCTCCATCACAGCCGTTCAAGCAGCGACGATCCGATGGCGCACGTTCGCGGGCGACGGGGCACACTCGCAGGCGTTCGATCAAGATCGAACGGCTCGGGCTGGGGCGGCGCTAGGGTTTTGGCGAACTAGGCCGGGCTAAGCACAGTGCTGGGCCGGCCCAGTACTATTCTTCCGATTTTTTTAAAACATTCCTGATTAAAATTAAATCAGATAAATAAACAAAGCCAAAATAAATAGCAAAAATACCTGGAAAAATCCAAAAAAATTCTAGAAAATACTTTGAGACATTTGGAACTCAAATAAAATATTTTCAATAAAACTTTACATAAAATTTTCCATTATTTAATTGATTTCAAGAAAGGCCATATTTGAATAAATCCAAATACTTTTTCAATAAATTCCCAAAAATTCTCAAAAATAAAAAATACTCCAAAATTTAAATTAGAGCAAAATTTAGGGTGTTACAAACCTCCCCCCTTAACAGAATCTCGTCTCCGAGATTCAGGGCTATATACAGAAATAGGTTAGGGAACTCCTTCTTTAGGTCTTCTTCGCGTTCCCACGTTGCTTCACTTTCCGAATGGTTGCTCCACTGAACTCTGCAGAAACGCGTTGACTTGTTCCTTGTCTCTCTGTCCATTATGTCCAGAATCTTCACCGGATGCTCTTTATAAGTCAGATCTTCTTGCAGCTCGATTGCTTCCAAAGGTGTTTGCTCTTCCGGTACTCGAAGACACTTCTTCAATTGCGACACATGGAATACATCATGCACTCCTACCAAGGATTGTGTCAACTCCAACTGGTACGCAACTTCACCTCTGCGGCTCAAGATCTTGAATGGTCCGACATATCTGGGTGCAAGCTTCCCTTTTGCATGAAACCTCCTGACTCCCTTGAGTGGTGTAACTCTAAGGCATACATAATCTTCAGGTTCAAAGCTCAATTCTCTGCGATGATTGTCGGCATAACTCTTCTGCCTTGATTGTGCAATCTTTAATCTTTCTCTGATCATAGCGATCTGTTCTTCCGCTTGCTGAAGAATATTCGATCCAAAGACATGCCATTCCCCAGTCTCATTCCAATTCAAGGGTGTTCGACAGGATCGACCATACAGAGCTTCAAATGGAGACATCTGTAAACTCGCTTGATAACTGTTATTGTAGCTGAACTCAGCATAAGGCAAACACTTGTCCCATGAAGTAGAATATGCTAAAGCGCATGCTCTCAGCATATCTTCCTGTATCTGGTTAACTCTCTCGGTTTGACCATCTGTCTGCGGATGGTATGCTGTACTGAAGTTCAGACGAGTTCCCATGGCTTCATGCAGCTTTCCCCAAAACCTTGAGGTAAACTGGGTACCTCTATCCGATACTATCTTCTTCGGCACTCCATGCAAGCAAACAATTCTTGACATATAGAGTTCTGCTAACTTATCGCCCGAGTAAGTGGTCTTCACAGGTACAAAATGTGCAACCTTGGTTAAACGATCCACTATAACCCATATAGAGTCATATCCATTCCGAGTCCTAGGTAAATCGGTTATGAAATCCATACCGATCTCTTCCCATTTCCATTCAGGTATTTTCAGGGGTTGCAATAGTCCTGTTGGCCTCTAATGCATAGCTTTGACTCTTTGGCATATGTCACATAATGCGACATATTCGGCAACTTCTCGCTTCATGCTTGGCCACCAAAATCTTTCTTTTAAATCCTGATATATTTTTGCACTTCCTGGATGAATTGAGTACTTGGAATCATGGGCTTCCTCCAAAATTAACTGCTTCAAATACTTTTTTTTCGGCACACAAATGTGCCCTTTAAACCACATAGTGCCTTGCTCATCTAGTTTGAAATCCTTTGCCTTGCCTACATCCATCTTATCCTTAATTCTCTTGATTTTGTCGTCATCTTTCTGCCCTTCCCTGATTTGATCTTCCAGGGTAGGTTTTACTTCCAAGGTAGCCAAAAATCCTTCTGGTACCACTTCCAATCCTAGCTTCTGGAAATCCTTACACAACTCGGTCTGACTTGGTTCTAACAGCATATTTACGCTGTGGTTCTTCCAGCTCAAGGCATCGGCCACAACATTGGCTTTACCCGGGTGGTAATGAATTCCAACATTGTAGTCCTTGATTAGCTCTAGCCATCTTCTTTGCCTCATATTTAGGTCAGCTTGCGTGAAGATATACTTAAGACTTTTATGATCAGTATACACTTCACATCTGTTTTCGATGAGATGGTGACGCCATATTTTTAGGGCATGCACTACGACAGCTAATTCCATATCATGAGTCGGATAGTTCTCCTCATGCGGCCTCAATTGCCTTGATGCATATGCGATTACCTTTCGGTTTTGCATTAACACTCATCCCAATCCCTGACGCGATGCATCACAATAGATGTCGAAGCCTTGATGAACGTCAAGTAAAACTAATACAGGTGCTGATGTTAATCATTTCTTCAACTCCTAAAAACTCTTCTCACACTCAGGTGTCCATAAGAATTTCTTTTCCTTTTTCAACAATTGTGTAAGAGGTCTCGCAATCGTGGAGAATCCTTCGATGAAACGACGGTAATATCCCGCCATTCCAAGGAAACTACGGATTTGGGTTACCGTCTTCGGTTGCTCCCAGTGCAAAACTGTCTCCACTTTCTTTGGATCTACCGCAACTCCTTCTGCAGTCATTATGTGTCCAAGAAATTCAACTTTATTCTTCCAGAAATCACATTTACTAAATTTTGCAAACAACTGTTGTTCCCTCAATTTCTCGAGGACTAGCCTTAAATGTTCGATGTGCTCTTCCTTCGTCTTGGAATAAATTAGGATATCATCTATAAACATGACGACGAACTTATCCAAATATTCCATAAAAACCTTATTCATTAAGTTCATGAAATATGCTGGTGCGTTTGTCAATCCAAAGGACATAATTGTAAACTTGTAATGTCCATATCTTGATGAGAATGCAGTCTTCGGAATATCCTCTGATCAGATTTTCAATTGATGGTATCCCGATCGGAGATCAATCTTGGAGAAGACTCCTGCTCCTCTCAACTGGTCGAATAGATCATCGATCCTTGGTAGCGGATATTTATTCTTTATCGTCACGTCATTGAGTGCACGATAGTCTATACACATCCTAAAACTCCCGTCCTTCTTCTTAACGAACAAGACAGGCGCTCCCTATGGCGATGAACTAGGTCTTATAAATCCTTTTTCTAGCAGCTCTTCAATTTGCTTCTTCATTTCCACTAATTCCTCTGTGGACATCCTGTAAGGTCTCTTGGCTATTGGAGCTGTCCCTGGAACAAGCTCTACCACGAACTCGATATCTCTTTTCCGCGGCATTCCAGGTAAATCCTCCGGAAAAACATTTGAATATTCTCTGACTACGAAAACTTCCTCCAAGCTGACAGTCTTCATGCTGTTGACCATTAATTGTCCATCTCGTACTACTTTTGCTTCAAACTCAACCCTTCTCCCTTTTGGGCTCTCGATTGATATAACTCTTTTTCCGCAGTCCAGCACTGCCTTGTGTTTGGTTAACCAATCCATTCCCAGGATAACATCCAGGGTTTGGGTATTCAATATAATTAAGTTCGCTAGGAACTCTATTCCATTAATTATTAGTCTCACCCCAGAACATCCTACATTGGATCGGAGTTCTGATCCAGGGGATTGGACTACAAGTACACACTTAAGTTCCATAATATCCAAATTACTATGAACAGCAAAATCTTGAGACACAAATGAATGTGATGCTCCGGAGTTAAATAAAACAGTAGCTAGTACTGAGTTTACTAGGAATTTACCCAGTACAACGTCTGAGGCGTTCTGGACTTCATCTATTGTAATGTGGTTGACTCGGCCTCGTGCAGTTCCTTGAGATGGAGTTGCTGATGTTGATGCTCCGCGGTTCACAGTTGGTGCAGGATTCCTTGTAGGCGTATTCCCCAGGTTAAATCGGACCGGGGTGACACCTCCCTTCTTCGGGCAATTGTTGGCGAAGTGCCCCAATTCGTTGCAGTGATAGCAACGTCTTCCCACTGCCTGCGAGGTTCCTCCAGTCTGTACCATAGTTCTGGCTAGAGTTTGGACGTTCTGACTCACTGGACGATTTGCCGGCAGTGGTGCCCTGTCACTGCCTCTGGGCTGGAACCGGATGAACTGTTGGGGTGCCGCCCTCTGCCTCTGCTGGCCCTAACGACCTCCTTGTTGCACCATTCTGCGCTTCCGATTGTCATCCAACTCTCGGCGCTTGTCCTCCAGAATAAGAGCCTTGTTAACCAGCTCTTGGAAGTCAGGGAATGTGTGGGTGATCAGTCCCACTTGTAACCCTGCATTCAATCCCTTCGTGAAGCGGGATTGCCTGGCCTTGTCCGTGGCTACATCCTCTGGTGCGTAGCGTGCCAGCTGAGTAAATTTATTCAAGTAGTCGGCCACTGACTGGCCACCCTGCTTGAGATTCCGAAATTCCTCCTTCTTGAGATCCATGATACCCTCTGGTACATGGTATTGACGGAAAGCACCAACGAATTCCTCCCAAGTGATTTCTTGGGGATTCTCATGTGCAGCACAGAAATTCTCCCACCATTCTGTGGCGGTTCCCTCTAGCTGGTGAGAGGCATAGAGTACCCTCTCATTCCCTACACATTGGGTTATGTGCAGCTTCCTTTCTATTGTCCTTAGCCAATCATCCGCCTCCAACGAATTAGCATTGCCCGAGAATGTGGGTGGACGAGTTCGCATAAACTCCGACAACCTTGAATAGGGGTGTGGTCCATGGTTACCCCCAGGTTGAACATTCGCAGCAGCTTGATTGGAGATCTGCTGCATGGTCTGCACCATCGTGTTCATGAGTTGAGTTTGGGCAGCCATAAAGGCTCCCAGATTCTGCATATCAACTTGTGGTGGTTGAGGAATTGGCTCCTCATTCTGGTTGTCAGCCTGATTAGCTCCACTTCCGCTGGCTCCAGTGTTTCCGCGAGTCCTCACCATCTGTTGCAAACTTCTAAGGTTAAGAAAAGAAGAAAGCATAGACAAGTAAAAGAACTTATACAGGGGAAACAGGTGTAACTTAATTTATTAGCAATTTATTAATATAAAATAGTATGGTTGCTCACAAGTGCGTAAGGGCAATGCAACACATACAAGACACCCACAAACAGAAGCAAGTAAACAAACATAGGACTCCACAACGACTCACACCTAATGGTGACTCTGAAACAAAAGACACGACTCAAACACTCGAGTCTCGACACTACACCCGACTAGACTCGATCACTCATCGAGCCAACCCGACTGCGGCTCCCCCATAGCATACACCGGCGGGTGCTCTGGCATCGGGGCGAACTGGTCCTGATGACCTACTGCAGTTGGTGCAAACGACCCCATCGACTCTACTGGTCCCAGGGCTGCCTGCTCTTGTGTCGACGGCTCCTGCACTAGTGCCTCCTACTCTGGCTCCTCCAGATATGGATCGTGCAGCTCCAGGACCGGCTCAGGCTTAGGTCCATACAGGGCCATCTCCAGCTCCTGGATCTTCTGCATGGAGTGAGCTAAGCCCTCCCGCAGTTGAGTCCTCGCCTCCGTGACCTCGTCACGGGTCCTCTGCAGCTCCTGGACTGTCTAATCCATGGCGTCCTCCTGGGCGATGACATACCTCGCCAGGTGAGTGATCGTGGCATCCTCCTCCATAAGCTCCATCCTGTCATAGCGATTATCTCGGCAAGGGTGTTAACGAAAAACAGTGCCCTCCAACTCGGCAAAGTAAGTGCGGGCAATCTGCCGCATCGCGAGACGCGCCGTCTCCTGGATCCTGGCCTCAAAAGAAGTCCTCCTGGTGGTGATGTAAATAGTACGGCTCGCCCTTGTCCTCTCCCGGGCGTAAACAGTGATCTTGACATCCCAGGCGATGTCAAGTCCTGCCCGCACCACAGTGGTCCCCTGATAAAGCGGCCTGTCAAAACCTCCGAGCAACTGCATCCTACGCCATAACTCAGCGGCGAATCCTCCAGTGCGCTCTCCATAGGTGTGGATCATCCTCATCTACCAAAATAAACCTCGTTTAAATTAAACATATAATAATAATAAGATTTCAGCATAGATATGAAGCAAGAGAGAAAAGATAAGTCGAGATTTCATTAATATTCTTGCTCAAGTTGATGAAATTTTAGAAAGTAGTTTTATCCTCCCGAACACAACCTAACTAGGGTCAAGTCCTACAGTCAGCCTGCTCTGATACCACCTCTGTCGGGACCCGAATCTGCAAATCCAGACCCTCTGTGTATTCTGTGCTAGTCCAGGATCACGCTAGCACACACAGTCTTACAGGGTTGCACATCACAGACATTCACAGCGATATAAGAATAAATAATGCAAACATTTATATAAACTGAGTCGTACAACCTTATGGTCTCCTTACATAAAATCAGCCACACAGGGTTTACATTATTCAGAGTAAAGGAAATAGCAGCGGAATAAAATAAATGTCGTGGAACCCTTCATCTTGCCACAGGCAACCGATTGGGCTTGCCCCCTAATTGTCCGGATCCTCATTGTACTCCTCCTTCCACACTGGTGTAGACTCCTCCACTAATGTTGGGGTTGATAAGAAAGGAGGGGTGAGTACACAAGGCACTCAACAAGTAATGCACAGAATGCAGCGCTATTACTATATGCAAAGCTTATTCCAAAGGATTGGCTTAATTGGTTCTTTTTGCTTCAAACAACATTTTTAAAGCGATATCTTATTTAGATTAAAGCAGTGAAATAGTTATAATAATACTAATTTCTTCAAATGGTTTTTCTTCGAAGATTCTCGGCACACAACCTTAACAGTTTATTTTTAACACTGGCGCACAACCACCCTTTCCGCATTTTGTTTTTGAAGATCTACCCCTTGACTGTAATCCCCGAGCAATGTCCAATACCGCGAACACGGCTATTCGAATAGATTTGACACTCAACAGTGGCACACAGCCCAATGTGGCAAAAAGACTCACATCACTCCACAACCCATTGCCACACAGGCCCACCTGGCACACAGCCTCTTGCTACTTGCCCCAGTCTAAATCATTTCCCACCCAGTTGATTATTGTGCAACACATGCCGGCAATAACTCAACATCGGTACAGAACCACACAGGTCTTTGTACTTCAATCTCATCATGTGGCATCATCACACCACTTTCAAAAAAAACATTCAATATTTCTTTAATCAATATTGTAGTATTTCCCCAAAAGATCATTCATGATTCGCTGCAAGGCTAAGCATCTACTCACGGTCTAGCCTCCCGTGTTGGCACAATATTAACATCCAACTAATACAATCAAACTTAGGGTGACAAAGATTTGAGGCATCTGAGATAATACTTTCATGGTGACAATAACAATATGGGTTGATTAGCTACATTACCCAATTGAATTTAAATTCACTTTAAATAAATTAGCATGCATAATTTCAAAGCATAAATTACATTTTTAAATCTGGGATCAAAATGATCAAAGCATCACTTGCCTTCAAAGAGTTGCTGGTCGTGTTTCGAAGCTTGGTCTTGAGCGACGAACTCTTCCTCAAAACCTTCCGGCAAATTTGCGTCTACGCGTACAAACAATATATGCAATAAATAACTAATAAAGAAGACTAAATGATCTCAAAAATTCAAATAAAATCCACCATCAAAGATACCACAATTTTATGAATTTTTAGAAATTTGGATCACCCAAATCCGAGTTAAAATTCAAAAGTTATAGCCATTTGAAATTTGAATAAAATCTGAAAATACAGAAATTAGAAAATCCGATTTTTCCGAATTGTCTTTATACTGAAAAATCGCATTTATGATGTCAGCATTGCGTCATGATGACGTCAGCACAGAAAAGAATTTTCGGCCAAAATATTTTTCTGGAAAAATGACGTCATCTGACACGTGGCACTCTCTGGTGCTGCCACGTAGCTCTGGTCTATGGACCCGGTCCACGGCTCAGCTCTGGTCCACGGTGGACTCGGTCCACGAAACGAGCACTGCCCCACCGATAGCGTCACCATCGTCGGTCGGCGATCGCTCGAGATTCTTGCACGAACACGTGGTGCAATCATGGCCGTCAAAAGATCAACGGCTAGATCTCACGCGCTGCGCCGGAATCCGCGTGACACGCGTCGGCCATCGAATGGGCCGACGGATCCAACGGCCAGCGCACGGGCGGCTCGGCGACGCCTCGCACTCCGCACCCCCACGCGTCACGAATCCGACGGTGCACCCGAAATCGACGGCTGGATCTGGTCTCCGCCCCGGTCAAAACGCCCACGCGTCCGCACGCGATTTGGCGAGGGTACGGCGCCATCACCGCCGCACGTTCAAATCTGAAGTTCGCGGATCGTTAGGGTAAAACCAGATCTGAACTCAACCGTTCAGATCCGATCCAACGGCGTAGGTTACCGAGTGGTTTACTGTTCATTTTAACTACGCAGCACAATCTCACGCGTACACTAACGATCCAACGGCTGAGATCTACTAAAAGACCTAATATCCAGATCTAATCTACGCCGCACATCACAGATCTAATAGTTACGATCTAATCCAAACTTGAACAGAGAAGGGCTACGTGGATGTACTACAACGGTTGGATGGCGATCGAACGGTCGACGGAGCTCTCGAAGGTCGGCGACGACGCAGAAGAGAAGGCAGCTGGAGCTGGGGAAGACGACGCGGTCGATGGAGCTCCGGTGGTTCTCCGACGTGAAGAAGTGGTCCAAACGGCGTGGCTTGCTTCTGTGAACTCGGGACGGGGTCAGAGCACGGCGGAGTGGCTCGGACGACGACGAAAGGAAGCAAAAACTACGGCGGCGAGAGGAAGCAACTACGGCGAGCTCGCACGGGCGCTAGAGAAGGTCTCAGCGCGCGTGCAAGGAGTCTAAAAGGGTGGCGAGAAGAGCTCTACACGGCGCAGTAACCGATATTTTAAAAGGAGCCTCGATGTGCGTGCTGCAAGCGGCGAAACAAGCGGAAACGCTCGGCGGCGTTAACTCCGGCGATTACGCCCGATCGGACCGATGTGGCTCCATCACGGCCGTTCAAGCAGCGACGATCCGATGGCGCACGTTCGCGGGTGACGCGGCACACTCACAAGCGTTCGATCAGGATCGAACGGCTCGGGCTGGGGCGGCGCTATGGTTTTGACGAACTGGGCCGGGCTAAGCATAGTGCTGGGCCGGCCCAATACTATTCTTCCAATTTTTTTAAAACATTCTGATTAAAATTAATTCAGATAAATAAACAAAGCCAAAATAAATAGCAAAAATACATTTGGAACTCAAATAAAATATTTTCAATAAAACTTTACATAAAATTTTCCATTATTTAATTGATTTCAAGAAAGGCCATATTTGAATAGATCCAAATACTATTTCAATAAATTCCCAAAAATTCTCAAAAATAAAAAATACTCCAAAATTTAAATTAGAGCAGAATTTAGAGTGTTACACCTCCTCCCATGGCACCTCCTCCCTCGACGCCGAGCCACCGACGCCTCCTTTGACGTCGCCTCCTCCCTCGGCGCCTCCTCCCTCAGCCCTTGGCGCTGCCCCTCGAGGCAGAATTGAGGAGATTGTTTAAAGAGGACATGGAAGATGATGAACTTCTTGCTCTGTGTGATAATAGAGTTCATGAAGAGGACTGGAAGTGGCTTATCAACCATTGGAGAACTCCAGAAGCAGCTGTAAGTTACAAAGTATCTTAAGTAGTGTATTTGATTTATACAAACTAACAATACTTGATTGTAGGCTCGGTCATTGAGGGGTAAAGCAAATCGTGCAAGGCTGACCGATTTGCATACAACTGGAAGTAAGAGTCATGCACGTGTTAAAAATGAAATGGTATGTATTGTATTTGCTGCGTGTATCCTCTGATGGTGCTATGTGAATAAAAGAAAACTATTGGATTTAGACTCAAGAGCTTGGGCGTCACCCTCATAGAGATGAACTCTTTATCAAGACACATACACACAAGAATGGATTACCTCATGAAGGAGCTGCATCTACAATTGTAAGTGCGAAAAATTCCAACCACTTAATTCAGATTTATAGATGCAGTAGCCCATATTATCTATTAATTTTTTCATTTGCTGCAGAATGCACTTAAGGATGCAGTTGAAGATAACCCTGAGTTGAAAGACAAGACTATCCTGGAAGGCGATGTATATTACCATGTCTGTGGACCAGAGAAGAATGGATATGTACGTTGTGTAGGTTTGGGACCAACTCCTGCTGATTTGGAATTGCCTGGAGCCAAAAGGTACACATCAACAAGACTTCAAATGGAAATAGAAGCTCACCGTCAATCTGATAGGAAGGTGGAGGATCTGTCAAGTCAAGTAAACCTGCTTCGGGAAGAAATGAATAAGTGGATTCAACAACAAATGTCTTCTCAAAATGCTAACAGCACTCCGAATGTATCTATCAATGCACCATAAGTGGTAACTGTCCACCTAAATTTTTTTGTTACTATTTTTTCTTCTTATTGCAATAACTTTTCTATTATTGTGTTTTGATTTAGAACTCAAGGAATGCACCAGCTAATGATGATGTAGAAGTAGATGATCATGATGATGATGCTCATTCATATGCTACTGATGATGTGGATGAAGAGCTAGCTTTGAATAGGCGAGTGGCCCCACCAATGGAGCAATATGACGAGGTAATACTTAATCTGCTATGGTTTGACTTGCATGTGGCAAATAATTACTACAATATGTTGAATAGATTCTAAAATATTCTATGTGGATTAGGGTGGAAGGGATGTAATATTGTTTAGTGTTGTGAGACCCTATGATACTCCTGTGGCAAAGGCAACTATTCAAACAACAAACCCAAGGGCTATTATCGGGGGTACTCGTCTTGGGGTTGTAACATCCCAAATTTTGCTTTAATATCATTTTATTGATTTTTGTCCATTTTATGTTTTTTGGAATATATTAGATTTTTCTCGATTTATTTGAAATTACTTTGAATTAAGTGTATTGGTCTTTTGTCGAAAACTATTTAAATTTGTGCAAAGTTAAAATAAAGTTTTACCAAAAATATTTTATCTGAGTTCAAAATGTCTCAAAGTATTTTTGAAAATTTTCTTGGATTTTTCCTGATAATTTTATTGCCTGAAACAAATAAAATGATTTTATGTAATTATTTTAAATGAGAAATCCTTTTAAAAAAACCATGAACAGTATCGGGCCGGCCCACTACTGTGCGGCCTAGACAGCCTGCGCAGCTCGTTTCAGCCAAAACCCTAAAACCTATCGCGGTCAACCGTTGGATCGAGATCCAACGGCTGTGCCTTCGCCGCGTGGTCAAGCGCGCTGAGTTGTCAGATGAGCGCCGCGTGGACGCACTGGATGCAACCACGTCGCCTCTCCGTATGGCCGCCGGAGTCCACCGCCGCCACGAAACCGCCTCTGAAATCCGTGCTGTGCACGCCTCCCCGTGCGCCTATTTAAGGTGCCGACGCGGGCGCTGAAATCCCCACCTCGTGCCGCGTAGTTGCCGCATCTCTCAAGCCCTAGGTCGCCGTCGTCTGTGCGTGGGAGCTCGCCGGAGTTGAAGGATGTAGCTGCTGCGGTTTTTGCCCAAGAACGCAGCCGTTTCGCCGTCTTCGCCGTTCCAAGAGCCATAGCCGAAGACCCCAGTCCGAGACGCATTCGCGCTGCTACTCTTTGGTCGTCGGGGAGCACCGTTGCGCTGTCGTTGAAGTCGTCGTCTTCGAGCCCGATGAGAACACCGCCGTCACGCCTCCATCGCCAGGTCCAGAAGTTCTGGGCCGTCAGATCTAAATCCTTCGGTTGACGCGCTGCCACGTCACAAGCAATTGGTGGCCATCCAATCTATCCTCATCAGGCCAGATCGAGCAGCGCGTGTGGACCAATCGGGTGCCACCGCGTGTCGGGCATTGAGGCCGAAGCTTCATGGACCGAGTCCACCATGGTCCAGCGCCACGCCGTGGACCGAGTCGAGTCTATGCGCCGAGACACGCGTCATGCTCTGGTTGGTTCCAGATCTTCGCTGACGTCATGCTTGCGTCATAATTGCGTTTTCAATTGGAAAATAATTCGATTGGAAGTTCTGCAATGCTGACGTCATCATGAGGTCACGCTGACGTCATAAATCGGTTTTTCAATCTAAAATTAATTCGGTTAATTCTGATTTTCTAATTTTTGTAATTTGAGTATTTGTTCAAACTTCAAAAGGCTATATCTTTTGCATTTTAACTCGGATTTGAGTGATTCAAATTTCTAAAAATTTGTAAAATTGAGATCTATTTAATAGTGAATTTTAATTGATTTTTGGAGTTCAATTGCTCTCTGTTTTGGTATTTATTTGCTTTTCTCCTTCGGTACGCGTAGACGTTGAATTGAGCGACGCTTCGGAGAAAGATCTAGAAACTCAAGAGCAAGCTCCAGATCAAGATCAGAACCTATTCCAAGGCAAGTTGTGCTTTGATCATGTTGAACCCATGTTTATACAAATGCTATATTGTTTTACTTTATTGCATAGTATTTCAAGTATACAATTGTTTCAAATTAAATTAGGATCTAGTTAATCTACCCACTTGATTTATATACCCTACCTTGTCATTTGTACGCCATGATCTGTTGTTACCCTAGATTGGTTCATTATAGTTGGTTAGTAATGATAATCAACATGGGATGGTTAGACCGTATTAGTTGCTTAGCCATGCCACGTCTTCACATGTGTTTGAATCATTGATAATTAATCTTGACTAATGGAATATGGAACGATGTTATGAACTTGTGTGTCATGTAGGATCACACGATGAGATTGAGTTGTTGTGGCGAGTCATGTCACGCAACGATGTTGAATTGTTGATGGCACGTGGTGCTTGGTAATCAACCTGGGTGATAATCATTTAGATTGGGGCAAGTGACAAGGGGCGAGTATGCCAAGGTGGGCCCGATGGGAAGAGGGTATGTAGATGTCTTGCGCTGATCACTCTAAGGACTTAACCTTGCAAGCCTTTGACCTGAGTCAATCATGCAACCACATGTCTGGTATGGGACAGTCTAGCTGATTAATTTGCAATGTCTTAACTTTGGTACTATCTTGGTCAGTGTGAGTTCCCGAGTTATGGAGTAATTCACATGGCGCAAGAGGGGGCCTCGGATGTGGTAACCACCCCACGGTGTTGAAACCTTAGCGGGTGGTACCGGGTTAAGCCAGTGCATTGTAAAGGCTTTGTCATGATTTCTCCGCCAACACACCGAAGGAAGTGTGTTAATTGCATGGCACCAAGAGACGATCATGTCGTGTGGGTAAAGTGCATAATCTCTGCAGAGTGTAAAACTATTCGAATAGCCGTGCTCGCGGTATTGAGCAATGCTCGGGAATTACAGTTAAGGGTTAGCTTAATTAAATGGAAAACATGGTTGGGATGGCAGGATGCCATATTGAAGGTTGAAACTTGATTTAGGATTGGAAACTTGGTTTACTTGAGAAATGCTGAATCTATCTACTATTGTTATTTGTTTTACAGTCTTTACAATCTATTTATTTTATTTGTTCATAAATACTGCCTTGTTGCAAAATAGCCATGATAGCCTATCCTTTGGAATAATCCTTGCATATAGCTATGTTAGAATTGCATTCTGTGCACAACTTGTTGAGTGCTTTATGTACTCACCCTTGCCAACAACATCATCACCAGTCGAGAAGTCTACATCTATGCTGGAGGAGGAGTTCCATGAGGAGACGAATGTTTAGGGCGCAAGCCTTGTCAGTTGCCTGTGGTATATTGAGGGGTTATCTACGTTTTCATTCCACTGCAGTTTAATATGTTGTTCAGCCTTGCGAGGCGTAGTCATGTAAGTTGACCATAAGGTCATTTGACTAGTAGTATATATCATATGATGTCTTTCATAATATTTCCGCTATGTATGATTGTGATATTTACTGATGTTGAGCCTGTGTGCACTAGCGTGATCCTGGACTAGTGCGGTATACACAAAGGGTCCGAATTTGCATATTCGGGTCCCGACAGGGGTTCAGTTCTGTGAAGTGGTTGTCAATCATATATTTGTGAGGGATGCTATATTGCCTCGTCCATATGGAACACTGACGTCCATTGTAGATGCTCGTTGTCAATCCATTGCATGGCCACATGACAGAGTAATAACCTGATCTGCCTCTAATTCAAGTGAATTGCTGGTCAACAGCTACTAAACTATTGAAATTTGTGGTAGATGAAGGATGACAACAAGTCATCAAGCAGGCAGTCGAAGACTTAATTTCTGGAACAAGGCTATCACATTTTGGGAAGGTACTGAAGTTATATGCTTGTATTCAAGTAGCAAATCTGCTCATGGATCTTGAAGTTCTGTTCAAAGAAGAAAATGCTAACATAAGAATAATGTATATGCTGCTGTCCAGTTTTTATATACATGTATATGCTGCTGTTCAGTTTTTATATACATGGATCTTGAAGATCTTGAACAACTCATTTTTATATACATGTATATGCAGGCCATCAGTGTTGGACTAGTTACAGAGTTACTTCACCCTCTTAGGTTTCAGCTTTCAACACTAGCTACCTTACTCATCAGATACGCAAATTTAGTTTAGATCAACAGAGACAGAGTGCAGTACTAAATAGTGCAAAAAGATATACCTACCCCTACATTGGCTTGCAACCATCCATTTTTCTACTATATGTCTTAAAAAGATGTAACTCTTCTTGTGTCTTAGAGGATTTTCTATACATATTTGTACGCAATAAGTATAACTCATTTGTTGAGTGCTTTCATGAGCTAGCAGCTACAACCTAGTAAGCTTGTTGCGCATTCTAGTTGATTTGTGAAGGTGACAATATGATTGGAAGGGTTGCAACGTTGACAGGACATGCTTGGCTATATATAGTCAGTCTTCCCAACTAACTAATTTTAGCTTATTTGGACAGCAAGATGTTTTTGGGCACGAAGGAAAGGAGACATTCAGCTTTTGGGTAACAAGGGAAGGAGCTCTTGGGAGTCAAGGGAAGGAGCTCTTGGGCAGCAAGAGAAGGAGCTTTTGGGCCACAAGAGGACCTTTTGGGCAACAAGGCAAGGAAGCATTAAGCTTTTCAGTCAAGCTTCACTCTTGAAATATGGATGTATATAGTATCTTTGGAGATTGACTTGGATGTACTTAGTATACCTGACTTGCGATATGCATGGATGATGTATGCACATGCTAATTACATGAATCACTAATGTGTGTGGACTTATGACTATTTAAAAATCTGTGTCACTGTGTTCATACTGTACTGTTAAAGTTTTAATATTGCATTAGTATTTAAAATGCTCTCTACTGTATTACCGACAGATTTATTGTTATCAATGTTAGCCTAATTGTGCAGGCTAGTTTGTTGCTATCCTGGCAGTAAAAGTGTCGGGAAAGGTACCAACTGGCGTTGGGTGGTTCATTGCTACCCTGGCAGCAAAAGTGTCGGGAAAGCTACCAACAGTCGGGAAAGGTATCAACTGTTGGCAAAGCTATCACTGTCGGCAAAGCTACCAACTGTCGGCAAAGCCTATCATTTTGCTCACAACTTGTCTGTCGGCGAAAGGTTTAACTGTCGGCAAAACTTTTCCCCGCGGCTTCAAACACTACAGTTTAGGAAGTGTCAGGAAAAGTTTTGCCGACACATTTTCCGTCCACGAAAGTGGCATACGCCAACTGTACAAAGTGTTGGCAAAAGTGTGCCATGGTGTAGTGTATGAAAACACATATCACAGACGGTTTTTAACTAGAACCGTTTGTGATATTATTGATCACAGATGGTTTTTAAATAGAACCGTCTGTGATATGTGTTTATCATAGACAGTTTTTAAATAGAACCGTCTGTGATATGTTTTTTTCTCTAACTCTCTTGGCAGAACTTTTATGATTTGTATCTGTTGTTCAAATGTTTATTCTCCTTAGATATTTCTAACCAACATTTACAAGGCACAACCAGTCATAGATTTTGCAATTGAATATCAAAACATCCTAGATGCATGGAGGCAATAGCTTGTCTGATTAGGATGGTCTTAAAATATAAACATTTGTAACACTTTCATCCCCTTTCTTATTCTAATGTTGATGGATTCCAAGGTAAATCCAATTCCATCCACATTTCGTCCTGAAAGTTATCATGCTCTGATTTATCTTTCACTTCATCGTTATCCCCGAATTAGAATACCATAGGCAACCTATTTTCACTCTGGTGTTGTGCAGAACAGGACCAAAGTGATCCTGTTCCTATACAAAACCAGAGTGAAAATAGGCTGCATATGGTATTCTCATTCGGGGATGAGGATGAAGTGGAAGATAAATCAGAGCATGACAACTTTCAGGATGAACTGTGGACGAAATTGGATTTTGCCTTGGAATCCATCAACATTAGAATAAGAAAGGTGATGAAAGTGCTACAAATATTCATATTTTAAGACCATCCTCATCAGAAAAGTTGTTGCCTCAATGCATTTAGGATGTTTTGATATATAATTGCAAAATCTATAACTGGTTGTGTCTTGTAAGTGTCGTTGGAGAAATCTCTAAAGAGAAGAAAATTTTGAATAACAAATACTAATCATGGAAGTTCTGCCAAGAGAGGTAGGGAAAAAATATCACGGATAATGTTGTCGCGAAAATGGTGTCTTAATTGGTATATTATCAGTAACCACATCAAATTCAGTACAAGAAACCTTTATATTACCTCTATGACCTCAGCTTTGACTTCTTCTAGCTTTGCATTCACCCTGCGGTCCTTAGTGATGAGTGCCGTGTTAAGGGATTCAATATCTTGCAAGTGATCATCTATATCTTTCAGTTCTTATTTCTTCTGATAAATCTTTTATGTTATCTCAGACTTTGTTAGGGATACGGGTAGGCTACACTAGCACACAATTATAATTTCTACCTCGTAAACCAGAAAGACACGCAAGTAAATGATCATGGATCGTTACCACTAGACGCGCAGTGCAGCGGAGGAAGTTGATGCAGCCCGAATCAACGAAGTGCGCGTCCTGTTGCAGTGGTCGATCTTCATCGTGAGGTGGCTGATCCTCCACGCGCGGTGGTCGATCATCCCGATCAGTGTCGCATTAGCAGCAACACCTCTACTGACGTCCACACGCTCGGGAAAAGAACGTTGTGCGTCGGTGTGCCAGCACCAGCGCGAACGGGAAGGCTCAAGTAGAGACGGCTAGGGTTTCGGTGGCTACGCCCTCTCACGTTCCAATTGCATCCACGAACTCCCTTTATATAGTCGTCCTCTCCCCTGTGGTAGAACCCTACATTAGTGCCCAACTGAAGGACAAAGACCACTTGGCCCACTAGTGACGGATCCAATCCATACCACTATATTCCAACCCCTTAAGTGTGACTCTGTAGGTTCATGTATATTTGGACACGACTCGAAAACACCTTTCCGATCGATAACCGATAGCGGTACCTAGCAGTACATATCGATTCCCAAATATCCATAAAGCATCGAACGAACCTACTATAATGTGATAATGTCATGTTCCCTTTGCTTCACGATATCAGATCAAGCTCAAGGCGAGAGTTGTGTCATTCTATGACAGCTCGATCTCTTCACTCATACCGTAGTGGAATAATTTATCTAGATTGACTCTCAATCACATCCAGCATAGCCATGCACTTACTTAATCCATCTACCTCGAGGGGCCCAGAGATATCTCTCCGTTATATAGGAGGAGCAAATTCTATCTTGATCATTTCTGTACTGCAGCATGTTTCATAGTAAACCCAAAAGCTTCCTTTATAACTACCTGGTTAAAGAGTAGCGTTTGGTAGCTCCTAAGTAAATCATTACACATCTAGGAAACCAATGATGATCTCAGGTCTGAGGAACATACATACACTATGTATGAGACCAACTGATGACACATAAAAATATATATAACAATTTTTGCAGTGTCTCTCATATGGGTCTATGCAACGCATGTTCTCTAACATGTGTCCACATTATTGATTAGATATCTCCATATCTCTATGACCCGTGAAACATGGTCATCAATCAATACATGTGCTAATCTATTAAACATAATCGTCCTATATTATGATAACCGATGAGGGATAACTTGAATAATATCAATATATGAAAAAAGTTGCATGAACAAGTCACTTACTTGTTGATTAATCCAATCGATATTTATTCAAAGGACAAACAATTATATTGTTCCATAAACATAAGGCGTGATACAATCATCTCTATGATCGCCTCAAGGGCATATTACCAACAGTCTCCCACTTGCACTTAAGTCAATCATGCAACTATCTAATACCCATGGCTCTCGTGTGCACTTCATGTTTTGGCTCTGGAAGCGGTTTTGTCAATAGATTAGATACATTTGAATCCGTGTGCACCTTGCATATCTTCACATCACCTCTATCCACAATCTCTCGTATAAGGTGATACCGCCGCTGTATGTGCTTGGACTTTTGATGCCGAAGCATATGAAATCTTACTCATCCTGTCCCGCTCATCAGTGTTCGAAGGACACTGAGTCTTGCTAAGGCTAATACCTTGTGACATGGGCAAGAAACCTCTCTTGGAATCTTGCATGTTGAACCTCTTTAACACCTTATCAATGTACGTATTTTGGCATAATCCAATCAGCCTTGTAGACCTATCTCTATAGATCTTAATTCCCAAGATATATGCTGCCTCTCCTAAGTCCTTCGTAGAGAAACTATTTCTTAATAAAGACTTTATAGATTCCAGCATAGGAATATCATTTTCGATTAACAATATGTCATCCACATATAAAATCAAGAATACAAGTGAGCTCCCACTAGTCTTCTTATAGACGCAGTGCTCTTCTTCATTTTTTACGAAGCAAAACCCTTTGACTACCTCATCAAAACGAATGTTCCAACTCTGAGATGCTTGCTTCAATCCATAAATGGATATCTAAAGCTTGCATACCTTTCTAGCATTCTTTGGATCGATAAAACCTTCAGGCTATGTCATGTACACATCCTCACTTAGGTTTCCATTGAGGAAAGCTGTTTTGACATCCATTTGCCATATCTCATAATCGAAATATGCAGCAATAGCTAGAATGATCCGAACAGACTTAAGCATAGCGACGGACGAGAATGTTTCATCATAGTCAACACCTTGAATTTGTTTGAAACCTTTTGCCACCAATCTAGCTTTATAGATATGAACATTTCCATCCAAGTCCTTTTTAATCTTAAAAACCCATTTGCACTCTATGATTTTTACACCATCAGGCGGATCAACCAAGTTTCAAACTTGATTATCATGCGTGGATTTTATTTCGGATCTCATGGCTTCAAGTTATTTCTCAGAGTCCGGGTCCATCATTGCTTCCTCATAAGTCTTAGGCTCATCGTTGTCCAATAACAATATTTCTCTATTATCCAACGATAGAACATCATGCCCATACATTATGGGTGTTCGGCGTTGTCTGCCGACCTACGTGGGGCTGGTGTATCCTCTGCAGGCTGTACAACATCTTGTATAGCATGTGGAGTTTCGGTGGAAACTGAAACACTTTCAAATGGTTCTCGAATCTCTTCGAGTTGCACCGTGCTCCCACTAACTCCCTTGGAAAGAAATTCTTTCTCCAAAAATACACCATTACGAGCAACAAACACTTTGTTATATTCTTTTATGTAAAAGTAATATCCTTTGGTTTTCTTAGGATACCCCACAAAGAAGCATTTTCGTGATTTAGGCATGAGCTTATCAGACATCAAATATTTTACATATGCCTCACAGCCCCATACTTTGAGAAAAGACAATCCAGGACGCTTTTCAGTCCATATCTCATATGGTGTCTTCTCTACTGATTTAGATGGAACCCTGTTAATAATAGTGAACGCGGCTGTTTCTAGAGCAAATCCCCAAAACGACAATGGCAGATCACTTTGGCTCATCATTGACTGAACCATGTCCAACAAAGTTCGGTTTCGTCGTTCGGATACCCCATTCCATTGAGGCGTTCCCGGCGGTGTAAGCTGTGGAACAATTCCACATTGCTTCAGATAATCACCAAACTCTTGGCTCAAATATTCTCCTCCACGATCTGATCGTAAAGCTTTGATTGTCTTGCCAATCTAATTTTGTACCTTATTCTAAAATTCCTTAAACTTTTCAAAGGATTCAGACTTGTGCCTCATTAAGTAGATGTAACCGTATCTACTAAAGTCATCGGTAAAAGTTATGAAATACTGAAAACCACCTCTGGCCGTTGCGCTCATCGGACCACATACATCCGTATGTACAATGGCCAATAAGTCACTCGCCCTCTCACCTATACCAAAGAAAGGCGTCTTAGTCATCTTGCCAAGTAAACAAGATTCGCACGTTTCAAATGATTCAAAATCAAATGAATCTAGAAGACCATACTTATGGAGCTTCGTTACGCGTTTCTCATTTGTATGACCTAAGCGACAATGCCAAATGTAAGTGGGATTCAAATCATTAGGCCGAAGCCTCTTAGCATTTATGTTATAGATGGGCACATGATCAAGTTCCAAAATATATAAACAATTAACTACAGGACACTACTGTAGAACATATCACTTTTATAAATAGAACAACAATTGATTTTACCAACAAAGTGATAACCCTATGCCTCCAAACATGAAGCAGAGATAATGTTTCTACTCAAACCTGGAACACAATAACAATTATTTAGTTCCATAACTAGTCTTGAAGGTAAAGATAATGGGTAAATGCCAACAGCCAATCCAGCAACTCTTGCTTTATTGCCAACACGAAGCTCTACTTCGTTTCTTGCCAAACTTCTACTCTTTATCAGTCCCTGCATCGAGTTGCAAATATTAGCAACCGATCCGGTATCAAATACCCAAGAACTAATATGAGAAATAGAAATATTGATCTCTATAACATTAATACCTGAAGTGGAAGTCTTACTTCCTTTCTTCTTGTCCGCCAGGTACTTCGTACAATTCCTTTTCCAGTGTCCTGTCCCCTTGCAGTAAAAGCAAACGACATCGGGTGCAGGTTCAGCCTTTTGCTTCTGAAGCTTAGACTTGTTGCTCGAGATGTCATCTTGAGACCAACCCACACCCTTATCCTGACCACTAGTCTTAGATAACTTTTTCTTCTTGAACTTAGTAGTCTTTTGAACCATCATCACATGACTAGAGCTTTTCTTAATGCTCTCCTCGGTTGACTTGAGCATCCTATGCAGATCGGTCAAGCTCTTCTCCATGCCATTCATATGAAAGTTCAAAATAAATGGCTCATAGCTCTGAGGGAGCGATTGGAGAACCAAATCAGTGGCCAACTTTGGACCAAGGGGAAAACCAAGCTTTCCCAAGCTCTCAATATAACAAATCATTTTGATCACATGAGGGCTGACCGGACTCCCTTCAGCTAGCCTACACGCAAATAAGGACTTCGTGGTGTTGTACCTCTCAGCCCTAGCTTGGTTCTCAAACATGCCTTTTAAACCCACAATTATATTATGGGCATCCACGTCCTCATATTGCTTCTGAAGCTCAGAGTTCATGGTGACAAGCATGAGATAGCTAACATCAACGGCGTCAGTGCAATGCTTTTCATACTCATTCTTTTCAGCTCGAGTGGCATTCTCAGCAGTTTCATCGGGGTAGGGTTTCTCTAGAACATATTCCTTCTTTTCTTGTTTGAGAACAATTCTCAGATTGCGATACCAGTCAATAAAGTTTGTTCTATTCAATTTACCTTTTTCAAGAATCGAACGCAAGCTAAAACTGGGTGCGGAGGAAGTTGTAGGTGCTATTTAATCTACAACATAAATATGCAACAGATAAGCACTATGTTTATGCATGATCTTCTACTAAACAATTTAATAAAAGATATTCCCACTATATGAAACCATGTTCCCTCTAACAACATATAGTGAGTCAAGATCCAAATTTCATTAAGTCCTAGTGAGCTTTGGCATCACTGCTAGAAACCTAATGTCGTTCGGTAAACAACACCGTGCTAATTACATCTCATGTAATTCTAGTTGGTTGAGTGACATCACATGTCATCGACTCAACACCATGCCCCTAGGCCCAAAACCATTTTGATAGCCTAGTTAAGTTAAACCAATGTTCGCATGTACGTGTCCAACACATACCCTACCATGTCAAGATGAGTGACCCCACTCTGCTTTGGCAGACGCACTACTCAATGATCAAGACTCGATAGTTGCAACAATTTGGCAAGGCATCAAATTAACTTAATTTTCTTTTAGGGAAACTAATCTAACATGATCGAATTATCTAGCAAATCGTATGAAAAGCAGTGAAACAGAAAAATAAATCATAGATAATTACATTAAGCTGTGAAATAGTATGGCCCTTGACATAGCAATCTCCATTACCACGCCACCTGTTCACCGAGCCATCATGCTAGAGATCTCCATCCTACCTAGCTATAACTCCTAATAGCTATTGATGAATTACATTGATCATCAAACATCATAAACTGACACACAGGCCGTTATATGATTATGTGTAGCCTTTGGCTATTTTTCATGACACGCAGGTCATGACCATGCATCACATACACGAGAGCCATACTATTCACATATTATCCTGCAATAACAAGTTATGCAAATAATCCAATATATCAACCTACGCGGTGTCGAGGGGCGGTAGCCCCTCGTTGCCCTAGGACGAAAAATTTTGGGCACGTATTCGGCATATAGATTTCCATGGAAAAATTTCATCAGATTAATCAAATTAATCAAATTTTGAATCGATCTCATCGACTCATTTTCCATTGAAAAATTGCTCTGCTTGATTGGACCCATACGACTAAGCGTCGTTGTTCACCCTGATGGCGGAAACCGACCGGTAAGGGTGATCAAACAATGCCGCCATGTAAAGCCGATACAACCAGAACAGATCGATCTATCATGAAACCCTAAATCCAAAACTAAAATCCGATTGATCTCATCAACCTATTACTAACAACCGATTCATCTCATGAACCGATCTAGGTCATCATACCAAATCAGCAGTAGATCCAATCTATAACTGTCGCACATCGCACATATGCAGATCATCCAGATCATAAACTAAATTAGATGGCTCTGATACCACTGTTAGGGATATGGGTAGGCTACACAAGCACACAATTATAATTTCTACCTCGTAAACCAGAAAGTCATGCAAGTCAATCGACGCGCAGTGCAGCAGAAGGAAGTTGATGCAGCCTGAATCAACGAAGTGCGCGTCCTGTTGCAGTGGTTGATCTTCCTCGTGCAGTGGCAGATCCTCCTCGCGCGGTGGTTGATCGTCCCGATCAGTGTCGCAGTAGCAGCAACACCTCTATTGGCGTCCACACATTCGGGAAAAGAACACCGTGCGTCGGTGTGCCAGCACCAGCGCGCACGGGAAGGCTCAAGTAGAGACGGCTAGGGTTTCGGTGTCTACGCCCTCTCATGTTCCAATTGCAACCACGAACTCCCTTTATATAGCCGTCCCCTCCCCTGCGGTGGAACCCTACATTAGGGCCCAACGGAAGGACAAAGCCCACTTGGCCTATTAGTGATGGATCCAATCCATACCACTATATTCCAACCCCTTAAGTGTGTGACCCTGTAGGTTCATGTATATTTGGACACGACTCGAAAACACCTTTCCGATCGATAATCGATAGCGATACCTAGCAGTACATATCGATTCCCAAATATCCATAAAGCATCGGATGAACCTACTATAATGTGATAATGTCATGTTCCCTTTGCTTCACGATATCAGATCAAGCTCAAGGCGGGAGTCGTGTCATCCTATGATAGCTCGATCTCTTCACTCATACCGTAGTGGAATAATTTATCTGGATTGACTCTCAATCACATCCGGCAAGGCCATGCACTTAATCCATCTACCTCGAGGGGCCCAGAGATATCTCTCCATTATATAGGAGGAGAAAATTCCATCTTGATCATTCATGTACCTCAGCATGTTTCATAGTAAACTCGAAAGCTTCCTTTATAACTACCTAGTTAAAGAGTAGCATTTGGTAGCTCCTAAGTAAACCATTACACATCTAGAAAACCAATGATGATCTCAGGTCCGAGGAACATACATACACTATGCATGAGACCAACTGATGACACATAAGAATATATATAATTCTCACAGTGCCTCATATGGGTCTATCCAATGCATGTTCTCAAACATGTGTCCACATTGTTGATTAGATATCTGCATATCACTATGACCCGAGAAACATGGTCATCAATCAATATATGTCCTGATCTATGAAACATAATCGTCCTATATTATGATAACCGATCAGGGATAACTTGAATAATATCAATATATGAAAAAAGTTGCACGAACAAGTCACTTACTGGTTGATTAATCCAATCGATATTTATTCAAAGGACAAACAATTATATTGTTCCATAAACATAAGACGTGATACAATCATCTCTATGATCACCTCAAGGGCATATCACCAACAGACTTCCCCTTTAGTTGTTCGATCTCCGCTTCAAGTTTTTGTTTAGCTTCTAAAAGCTTTTGCATGTCGTCGATCTATTTTTACCACATGAAAAAGGTAGCCTTTTAACAATATCTTATAATGATTTAGGTGATCAGCTTCAATGAAATCAATGCCATACACAAGAGACTTATTCTAAGTTTATTGCTTAATATTGAACTGAATATAATTAGGCAATTACTGTTAGAAATAACAAGGGTCATGCAGATCCTCAAGAACTTAATGTTACAAACCAGCACGCCGTACAAGTATGCAAGATCCATGCATCAATGTTAATTTGATGATATAATTATCACAAGAGACTTATAGAATTAAAATGCTTATGTTTTGTCTATAATTTGTTGGGTTGGTGTTTATATTCTGTTCTATCAATGGAACAAGCCACAATGCAGAAATATTTTCCAGAACTATCCAGACCTCAAGATCAAACCACCCACCTAACAGGACCCCTCAAACTAATAACATCAAAATTTGCAGCATCTGAAAATAACAAACCAGGCCATGACTCATCAAAAGGGTTCCATGTCGTGATCAAGAAACGGAAAGAACAAATAGGAGCGAGGGATTCCGGAGTCGGACCTGAGGGGAAGTGGGAGATGAAGGAGCGACGGGCCATAGAGAGCATACCATCACATTATGTTAATGGAAAATTAGGTATTGTGGCAATTATTTTCTTATTTACCTCGTAACAGTCAGCACAAATATGACAAACCGACAATATGTAATCTGATGAAATATGACAACCATACTAATGCAGCCATACATGTGCATCCCATATACATGCGGGAGCCCACACAATAGACAACTCACCGACGGGGAGGAAGAGGTGGTCGCTGACAGGGAGGAGGAGCAGGTTGCCGACGGAGAAGGTGCTCGCGGACAAGATGGTCATCGTCGTCTTCACGGCCTCATGCTCGCGGGATGGTTGCGTCGTCGCCCCCATGGATACCGGGGAGGAGGATGCCGATCGAGGAGGAGGAGCGCCGGGGAGGAGGGTGTCGATCGAGGAGGAGCGTCGCGGAGGAGTTCGCCGGGGAGGAGTTCTCCTAGGAGGAAGATTGCCGGGGGGAGGGCTAGGGTTTGCGGGAGACGAAACACATGGATCTGCGCTACGAACCTCTATTGGTATTTTTATATAGTGATCTGAGTTCATATCACAGACGGTTCATAGGTAGAATAGTATGTGGTGTGAACTTATCACAGATGGTTTATATTTAAAACCATCTGTGATATCATCACATATAGTTTTTAAATAAAATCGTTTGTGATATTGATGTACATCACTGACGGTTTATGAAGAGTACCATCTGTGATTATATCACTGACGGTTTTACTATAGAACCGTTAGTGATATTCATTATCACAGATGATTTTTCTTAACCGTCTATATTGAAACGTCTAATATAAATCTTTCTCAATACAAGCATGTACGTGGAGTTCATAGTGCGGATCGACATCCATAACCATGGAATGGCTGACGAGTTAGTACAAAATGGATGCCTTCCGAAATGCAATTCCGATCATGTAGAATGTGGCATGTAATGAAATCAATCAAAGGGATTTATATACTTGGGGTTCGATAGAACAATTAGTAAATTAATTCAAAAGAAAAAAATAGAAACTGAGAACTATATGTTGAGTCATCTTGCGAAAAAAATACACAGGCATTGTAACACCCTAATTTTCACACTACTACAGAGGGTATATCCGCGACGCCTCATCAGTGCTGGGTGAGGCCCACCTTGCAGTGATTGTATTATCACTGCCGGTTCCAAGTAAAACCGGCACAATAGTTTTTTCCCGCGCGAAGTGAAGCAATATCACTGCCGGTTCATTTTGTCCAACTGGCAGTAATATATCACTGCCGGTTTGTAAACAAAAGCCTGCAGTGATAAGATTACCCTAAATTCTCCCGTGGGAACAGGAGAGCAGTATCACTACCAGTTCGTATTATAAAACCGGCAGTGATATATTACTGCCGGTTTGTAAATAATAACCGGCAGTGATAGGACTTACCCTAAATTTTCACGCGGGAACGGCAGAGAGTATCACTGCCGAATTATATTATTGAACCGCATCGATATTTTATCGCGGGTTTTGAAAAAGAACCGCAGTGATAACTCCACACTAAAAATACCTTCAGATTGCCCACCTCCGCAATGTAGAGGAGCTCTGTTCTTGCTCGGTTGGGGAAGAGAGGGGCGAATTTTTGCTCTCAAATTTGGTGGAATTCACTTCTAATTCGTGATCTACGGTTCGTATCTTGATGTACATTTTATTTGTAGTTGGTTTTGTTGGATATTACGCTCTATATGGTTGTTGGTGTGAGAATTATCGATTGCATAATGAGCACAATTAGAGCTCTAATTTAGAGACTAGATTTGAATTCACCACCTTTTTATGTATGCAGTGATTAGTGAGATTAAGATGTAGCTTGAATTTAAATTTTTACGAGGACCAAATTAGTGATTGCGTTTAATATGTTAAGTACGACAGCACTACATAATTAATTGTCGTTGTATATAACTATTTAGATATCATGTGTCTAGAAAAAGTATTTATATTCTTTGTTGAATTATGTTTTAAATAATAAATTATGTATTTATGAGTTTTTATGCTTTTTAGCTAATTATTTAAAATACTTTCCTATTAAGAAGAGGAAGTTTTGAATTTTTGAGAAAATTTAAAATGTGATAAAACCTTGAAAATAGATTATTAAATGTTATATTATTTGTGGAAGTTTCTCAAAAAAAATTCATAATTTTTGAAGTTGGTCTGCTAATTTTATTAATTGAAACTTGCTTTATGGATTAATTAAATTAAAAAACCATTCTAAAATTAAGAAACCTTTTTGGGCCAAAATTGTAGTTTTGGCCCAGCCCACACGTATATCCGGATATCCGACCCATCAATATCCGGATATCCGACGGATAGTGAGGTACCAAATCCGAATCCGAATCCGTATTATTATAAAAAAAATCCGTATCCCTATCCGATCCGATACTATCCGACAAATATCCGATCCGACATAAAGAGGCATCCGATATAGCTTGAATTTAAGTTTTTATGAGGACCAAATTAGTGATTGCGTTTAATATGTAAGTACGACAGCACTACATAATTAATTGTTGTTGTATCTAATTACTTATTATTGTTTCTTTACTTGGTGTATATTAATTTAATACTTTTTGTAAGTAATGCAAATTTGCCGAACAGACCATTATAAGTAATAGCAATTATTCAATTGATTTTAATAGTAAGATTTGGAAATGGATATCTTGATTAATTAGCAGTACGTAAAAAATTAAATGAATAAAATAATTTGTGACCACTTATTGATTTACTGAGATTTTATTTGTTATAAATATTTGCAGATGGACCGAAGATGGATGTATGAAGCGGACCGTAGCAATAGATAGTACTTTAATGGTGTGACTAGTTTTATGAGCGTGGCTGCGGCGTACAAGTCAACTAAGCTGACGGACTACATTTGTTGCCCGTGCGTCGATTGCAAGAATGAGAAGCATTTTTCTAATCTTGAGGCGATTTGTGCACACTTGCTTCGAAGGGGTTTCAAGCCTGCCTATACCTGTTGGACTGAGCACGGTGAAAATGAGATTTTACGTGAAGATCATTCGATTGATGATGACGACGAAGACAACGACTCCACGGCGGTCGAGGATACGTTCGTGTACACCCAAGATGATACGTTCGTCGATAACTATGAAGATGATCTAGAACAGATGTTGCATGATGGGGAGGAGGACCACACGAGTGGAAGGGATTTTCAGAAGTTCCAGCGTATGGTAGAGGACTCTACAACACCTTTGTACCCGGGCTGCAAGGAGGACCTAAAAAATCTGCATGTTGTGCTAACGCTGCTGCAGTTGAAGGCAAGCAATGGTTGGTCCGATAAGAGCTTCACAGAGTTGTTAGGTTTCCTGCGAGATGTTCTCCCAGAGGGAAACGTGTTGCCAGCAACCACGTACCAGGCCAAGCAGATTATCTACCCATTGGGACTGGAAGTACAGAAAATACACGCATGTCCAAACGATTGCGTATTGTATCGCAATGAGTTCGTAAAATTGGATGCGTGTCCCGTTTGCAAGGCATCTCGTTATAAGCGCGGTAATGCCGACATCGAAGTGCATCGTAAGAAAAAAAGACCACCAACCAAGGTGTTGTGGTATTTCCCAATAATCCCACGTCTGAAGCGTCTATTTGCAAACAAAAGGCATGATCAATTGCTACGATGGCACGCTGAGGAGCGTAAGAAGGATGGAATGCTCAGACACCCTGCTGACTCTACGCAGTGGAGGAACATTGATACAAAATACAAGAAACACTTTGCATGTGATGTGAGGAATATAAGGTTCGGGCTCAGTACGGATGGGATGAATCCTTTCGGCAACATTAGCAGTCGTCATAGCACTTGGCCGGTGACTTTATGTATCTACAACCTACCTCCTTGGCTTTGTATGAAGCGAAAGTACATTATGATGCCGCTGCTGATCCAAGGGCCAAGGCAACCTGGCAACGATATCGATGTGTACCTGAAACCACTGGTTGAAGATCTTCTGTTATTGTGGAACGACTGTAACATCCCAAAATTTGAGTTTTGGAATGTTGAATTCAAAAATAAACCATTTGCATTTTTCTTGAATTAATTCTAGCTTAATTTGAATTTTCCATTAACGAAAGGATTTAATTTGACTAAACTATTCATCAAACTAAACATTTTCAGTTTTAGTTGGGTTTATTATGCTCCAAGGAATTTTTTTGTATTTTTGGGGATTTTTCTGAATTTATTTGATATTTATTTGAATTTATTTGCATTTATTTGAATTTCTGAAATTTTTCTTAAATTGGAAAATGTGTTTGTTTTTCAAAACGCCCTCGGGCCATTTTCCCCACATCCATTTTCTCCTCCGCTTGCTTCGCCTGGCCGCTCCGGCGGCCCACTCTCTCAGCTGACCAGCCCACATTGGCGCCAGCGTCGGCGCTCGATGCGCGACACGCGTGTGGCTGCGATGCAGCCACGTCGCCGCGCCCGCGAAACCCTAACCTTAGCCGCTGCTCAGAGTCTCGCCGCCGCACGCCGCCGTTCTTGGACTTCGCGTTCTACACGCCTCCCGAGACCCTATTTAAGCCGCCGCGCGCCGCCCGAGGATCCCCATTTCGCCCCACATCTGCTGCCCTCTTTCTCGCCGCCCGAGACCTCGTCCTCCACCCGTGCGACCTCGCCAGAGTTGTGCCTTCACCCGAAGCCTTCCACTGCTTCTTTCTTCACCGCCGGTGCGTCTTCGCCGTCGCTGTTTGCCTTTTCGCGCCGCCCGCGTCGCCCTCGTCCGGATCCACCATGTTCCGCGCCCGATCCATTGCGTCTTCGCCGTTGGCCGCGTCTTCTTCTCCGTTGCTGGTGAGTTCGCGCCGCCGCTTCGCCGCCGCTCCTCGCTGCGAGCCTCGGCCGTTCGATCGTTGGTATGCGGCTTAGATCGCTCCACGTCCTTCACCGCCTAAGCCGTGTCCCCAATCGTCCGATCGCCTACGAGTGCACCAGATGGCGCCACGTCTCCTGCGTCGCATCCTTGGTTCCTGGCCGTCCGATCTGGTCAAGTTGCCGGATGAGCGACGCGTGGCCATCCACGCTACTCTGCGTCGGCCGCGCGCGGCTACCACCTCTGTCCTTTTGTTGATGCAAGCGCCGACGTCAGCCGTGCACCGGGTGCACGGTGAACCGGACAAAGCCGTGGACCCAGTCCACCAATTTCCAGATGACGTCAGCGATTGCGCAATAAATTGATTTTCCAGTACAAAAATAAATCCGAAAATTCCGATTTTCTGATTTTCTATATTTTCTCTGAATTTAATTTTCCAGAAGCTCGTTCTCACTCATACGAACTCCGATTGAGGCGATTCAAGTTTCTAAATTTTTCTAAAATCAAGATCTATCTTCCAGAGCCATTTAGTTTTAGTTTTGAGCTTGTTTGAGTCTCTGTTTTGTATTTATTTGGTTTCGTTGCTTCTTTTTCGGTAGACACTAATCCCGAGGGAGCGAACGAAGACTTTGAAGACCAAGACCCAGCACTAGATCAGCAAGGCAAGTCGTAATCCTTTGATCATGTTAATCTTATGTTTGCAAAAGTAATTTACTTTTATACAATTGCATGCTATTTTGTGTATCAATGCTTATTTAATAGGAGTAGATGTATACCTAGTTGATATGATGCCACCTTGATTATTGGGATGCCATGTATCCATTATTAAACCTAGGTTGGGACATTACTAGTTGGACATAATCATTATACCAATATTGGGTTACGTAGCTATGCTTAGACATGCTTAGATATACGTTGGGATTCATGTCACGTATTGAATAATGTTAATCTTGACTTAATGAGATATTAAATCGTGGCCGTTAGCCACTATTGTAAAATTTGTTGTACCATGGCGGGGTTTGCCATTGGTCTTGGTTGAACGAATTGTTTTCCCTCGCAAGTGATCGTGCGATAAAGGGTGCTTTCTAGCACATGGGATGTGGATGTCTTGCTCGAGACAACTTAAGGACTTAATCTTGTACGCCATTGAACTGGGCCTAACTGCACTACCACGAGTCCGTATGGGACAGACTTAGTGATTAATTTGCAATGTCTAGCCTTGAGTAACGCCAATTGGTGGTGTGGGTTCCGGATGGACGGGTAGATTCGCAAGGCGCAAGAGGGGCCCTAAGGGGCGAAACCTTAGCGGGCGGTACCGAGTTTAGACAGTGCATTGTAAAGGCTTTGTCATGATATCTCTGCGACACACCAAAGGAAGTGTGTTAAGATCGATTGCACAAAGAGATGGTCATGTCTTGTGGGTAAAGTTGTACAACCTCTGCAGAGTGTAAAACTATTCGAATAGCCGCGTCCGCGGTCATGGACAAGCCCGGGAATTTCACATGGGGTATAGAGTGTTTGATAAAATGTGGAATGTGGAATTGTTGGGATGTGAACGGGGAGTTCATTGTTGTTTTGTTGTCTATCATTGATCTATCAATCATTTATTTACCTTTTTATAAATATGCTTTCAATATATTTATTGTATTTCAATTCAAGTTATTGCTTTCTGCAAATGAAACATATAGCCATCCTTATCAAGCCGTGCATGAATATATTGCATCAATTCCCTACGGCTTGCTGAGTACCTTTGTACTCACGGCTTTATGCCCTTGTTGATCAGTTGCTGAAGGAGATAATGAATATCATGAGAAGGAATTCTATGAGGACTACGTGGATTAGGAAGGCGTTCCCCAGATGATTGCCTGTGGCATGTCGAATGGCTCAAGTTATCTTTTCCGCTGCAATAGTATTTATTTCTTAAGCCCTTAAGGCGTAATGGTGTAAACATTGACCATAAGGTCGTTTGCTTTATTTAAATAATAATTTGCTTCTTCCTAGTCAATTCGGTGTATGGAATGGTATTTCATCTATGTTTCCACTGTGTGCACTAGCGTGATCCTAGACTAGTGCAGTATACACAGAGGGTTTCGGATTTGCAAATCCGGGTCTCGACAACGACGGTGTATGGCTATGGGATGAGTATAAAAGAGAGTACTTCATGCTACACGCGTTGTTGTTCGTAACCATCAATGATTACCCTGCTCTTGGTAATCTTTCAGGCTAGACTATTAAAGGATTCAACGGATGCGTCCATTATTTGGGTGATACAGGTAGCCAGTGGCTGAAATACTGCACAAAAATGTGTTACATGCGACATCGTAGGTTCCTTCGTAAGGACCATCAGTATCGCAACAACAAGAGAGGTTTCGATGGTACAAAGGAGATAGCTTCAGCTCCAAAACATCGCAACGGCAAAGAGATATTTGCGGCCGTAAAGGATATTAAAATTATCCATGGAAAGGGAGCCGGTAGTACATCAGTCCCGTGTTCCCGTGATACAGCTCCTTTGTGGAAAAAGAGATCAGTATTTATGGACCTACCTTATTGGACACACCTGGATGTTCGACATGCAATCGACGTTATGCACGTAAAGAAGAACGTGTGTGACAGCTTGCTCGGTATTTTACTAGACATACCTGGCAAAACAAAAGATACACTCAAAGCACGGATGGACCTGGAAGATATGAACCTCAGGAAGGAGCTACATCATGAAGATTTGGGTAAAGGCAAAAAGTACCTTCTGGCAGCTTGCTACACTCTTAGCAAGAAAGAGAAAATTAGCGTGTGGATCGCTGCACGGAGTCAAAGTACCGTCCGGTTATTCTGCCAACATAAAGAGGCTAGTCTCAATGAAAAACTTGAAATTAATTGGCATGAAGTCTCACGATTGCCACGTGATGATGACACAGATGCTTCCTGTTGAAATTAGGGGTGTTCTGACAGAGAAAGTGCGACACCCAATTATAAAGTTGTGTTCATTCTTCAATGCGATTTCACAAAAGGTCATTGATCTAATGAAACTGGATAAGCTGCAACAAGACATGATCCACACTCTATGTCGGCTTGAGATGTGCTTCCATCCATCCTTTTTTGATATTATGGTCCATCTCATTGTTCATATTGTGAAAGAGATACACTTTCTTGGCCTGTGTTTCTACATCGATGTACCCTTCGAGAGGTTCATGGGGTTGTGAAGAAATATGTTCAGAATCGACATCGCCGTAAGGGTGCATTGCCAAGGTTGGGAACAGAGAAGGTCATTGAATTCTGCGTCGATTACATGGATCTCAAACCGATTGGTGTGCCCATATCTCGCCATGAGGGGAGGCTACAGGGCAAAGGGACATTAGGTCAGAAATCGATGCGTACTAACGATCGTGCTTCATTTATGCAAGAACATTTTATAGTTTTGCACCAATTAGTTGTAGCGGCACCGTATGTTGATATGCACAAGAATATGCTAAGAAGAAAAAACCCATTTAAATCTGAGGTTTGGATCGCGAGATACCACAGAGATAACTTCGAAGATTGGTTGCTTAGACACATGATACATACGCAGATAGAGTGTGCTCAGTTGAGAGCGCTGGCTCAGGGACCATCATGTACAATCCAGACATTTGAAGGATACGACATAAATGGATATACATTTTATACGAGAGCACAAGATAACAAGAGCACCAACCAGAATAGCGGAGTCCGTATAGATGCCTACGATAGCAATGGTAATATACAGACCTACTACGGATTCATAGAAGAGATTTGGGAGCTTGATTATGGACCTTTGAAGGTTCCTCTCTTTCGGTGCCAGTGGGTCAGGCTCCCTGGGGGCGTGAACATCGACAAGTACGGTATCACTACCGTGAAGTTCAAGCACATCGGATACAGAGAAGAACCATTCGTACTTGCTAATGTCGTTACACAAATCTTTTTTGTTCGGTACCCGGCTGACAAAGAACGCCACGTGGTTCTTCAAGGAAAAAGAAGAATTGTTGGAGTTGACAATGTAGTCGACGAGGAAGACTACAACCAATTCGATGAGCTTCCTCCTTTTGGTGAGCACGTCGACCTAGGTTTCATGGAAGACAGTGAGGAAGCTACATACATACGTCGTGATCATAACGAAGGTCGAATCGTTGCTTAATTGTAATAATATATGGATATACTTTATTTTGTATGGAGAACATGCTTCCATTTGTAATATATGGATATGCTTTATTTTGTATGGAGAACATGCTTCCATTTGTAATATACGGATATGCTTTATCTTCAGTTATCACTTTTATGTAAAGTCCATGTAGGGTTCTTAGCAAATTTGTAATTCACTTAATTTTCCTGTGATTAAAAAAATCAATGTTTCATATATTCTAAAACTTCATGATTTTATACAAATTTATAAATTTATTTCATCCTTTTTGGAGCTATATATCTAAAGTAATGCTAGTTTGAATTTGAGTTTGGCTTTAGCCACTGACTTTTGGGGTCCACCCGCATCACTACCGGTTCTAGAGAAAAAACCGGTAGTGATGTTGTGGTATCACTGCCGATTGAAATTAGAATCGGCAGTAATACCTCCACATCACTACCGGTTTTAGAGAAAAATCCGGCAGTGATGTTTAGGTATCACTGCCGGTTGAAATTAGAACCAGCAGTAATACCTCCACATCACTGCCAGTTCTAATTGGGGCCCCCCACATCACAGAAAAGAATTTTAGCCGAAATATTTTTATATATAAAAATATTTATGACGTCTGTGATGACGTCAGCACGACACGTGGCATGCCCAGAGGCTGCCACGTCTCTCAGGTCTATGGACTGGGTCCACGACCGGCTTTGGTCCACCGTGAACTGGCGGCACTGTGCCCGTGCACCAGCTGACGCAAGCCGTGGCGTCAGCGACGATGCACAGCCAATCCCGACGCGACACGCGGCAAAATCCAGACCGTTCGCTAAAACCAACGGTCAGATCTTATGCCTGCGTGGCTCGGTGACACCTCGATTCCCGCACGGCCACGCGTCACGCATCGAACGGTCAAGATTTGGTCCGGTTCCCAGTCAACGTGCGCACGTGCCCGATCCAGATTCGGCGAGGGTTCGGCGTAATCTCAGCCGCACGATTCAAAACGAACGATCGAGATGAGCCAAGGCTATCGGCTCTGGCTTAGTGCGACGTGACACGAGGCGCGATCCAAGGCGACTGGCGCGCATCCGACGGCTACGACACTTACGTGACGCGGCAAGGTAAAACCCTACAATCTAGATCTGACAGCTGAAATAAAACTGACGTGAATCTAAGCGAAGCAATCTAAAATGTTGATTAAATCCAACGGCTGAAGAGTGAAGATGAAGATTACTGTTGGGTGGCGACGTGGACGAATCTGGTGCGTTCGGCGGAGATCGGATGGTGGACGAAGCTCGGCTGGCGGTGATGTCGCGGCGGCGTAGATCTCACTGGAGAGGAAGAAGACGACGTGCGACGCGGCGCTACGGGGCTTCTCCGGCGTGAAGATCTGGCGTGTTCGACGCGTCTCAAGGCGGGCGTTACTCCGGTGGCCTTGGCGACGGCGGAGATGGACCGACGGCGAAGAACAGCGGCAGCGCAAAGGGAACAACTACGGCGAGCTTTTGCGGGCGAACGGAGGCGTCTCGGGAGGCATACGCTAGGGCTACAGATGCGTCTAGGTGTGCGCAACATGGGGGTGGCAGCGGTGCACTAAATAGCGCCTCGACGTGCACGCAATCCTCGGCGAAACGGGCAGACATGCAGGCGGCCGTTGCTCCGACGATCTCGTGAGGAAGAAGCGACGTGGCGAAATCCCGAGCGTCCGCGTGCATCGATCCAACGGGCTAGGCGGCGAAGTGACGTGGTGGTTTCTTGACCGCACGATGCTGATTCGACAGGCGAAAAGCAGCGGCGGCAAGGGTTTTGGCGGGGCGGGCTGCGCGGGCCGACGACACGGTGGGTCGAAGCGATCTTTGGGCTGGACCGGTTTCGCCCAAGCACTGCTTCTGCGATTTTAAATCCTTTTTGAATAAAAATAATTCGAGAAAATAGTTTTGGCCAAAGAAAATAGTAAAAATATCAGAAAAATTCCAGAAAAAATTCTGGAAAATACTTTGAGATAGTTGGAACTCAAATAAAATATTTTCAATAAAACTTTGCATAAAATTTTATATGAATTTAATTGAATTCAAGAAAAGGTCAGAAATGAGTAAATCAAAATTAAATTCTATTAATTTCTCAGAAATTCTCAAAAACCAAAAATACTCCAAATTTTAGGGTGTTACACACGTGTGCCATCCTCCCTGCGCCGGTCCTCCTCCCCGCACCGGCCCTCCTCCCCGCGCCGGCCCTCCTCCTCGACGTCGGGTAATTGGAGTTTTTACATTCCTTTCTTCTCAAAGTTTGGCTTATATGCCGACTCTGAATTACAGTTGGGTAATTGGAGTTTTTACATTATGTAAACAGTAAACGACAACGGAAATTTAACCCATTGGTAATTACTAATGCTATTGTGTGACATTGGATATTGCTTAAAGCCACCAGGAGAGTTGATCCAAGCCCTCTGTTTGTCGAGTGATGTCGTCCCGTTTCTGTTTCCTCTACAGATATCACTTCTGAAGACAACACTACTCTGAACTTAGTTTTTCTCTAGCGCAATAGAGCTGTGCCTGACAATATATATATATATATATATATATATATATATATGAGACGTAGACGAAAGAATTGCATTCATCACGTATATGTTTCACTCAAAATTACATTGAAAGTTGCCTTTGAATGCTTGCTGGAGACACGTGTTCAGTTAAGACTAGGAGCAAAATATCATCTAAGACTAGGAGCAAAATATCATCCATACAAGAGTTGTTGTTTATGCGTATTCTGAAAATGGCAAGAGATGGAGTGGTTGTTTTAAACAAGAGTGTAGCTCGATTAGTTATAAATTGCTAGATGAGCGATAGGTGGGAGACTGAGAGCATTTGTTTCCTTCACGTTAAAATTTAGATATTTTTGGATATCTTGGCAGTTGGCACTTATACGAGAATATATTACTATGGTTCTTATTACTGATGTATAAGCGAAAGGTTGATGGAATCATTTGTTGTCCTGAGTGTAACATCCCAAAAATTGAAGTTTTGGAATGTTAGAAATCAAAGATGAACCATTTGCATTTCTTCGAATTAATTCCAGCTTAATTTGAATTTTCCATAAATGAAAGGATTTAATTTGGCTAAACCATTCATCAAACTAAAGGGTTCCTTGTGCTCCAAGGAATTTTTCTGTATTTTTGGGGATTTTTCTGAATTTATTTGATATAATACACACAACATAATAAAATCTCAGCGATGACGTCAGCGGTGCGCCGGGTGCACGGTGAACCGGCGCAATGCCGTGGACCCAGTCCACCGTGAACCCGCTGACGTCAGCGTTGCGCAATAAATCGCTTTTTCAGTACAAAAATAAATCCAGAAATTCTGATTTTCTGATTTTCTGTATTTTCTCTGAATTTATTCTTTCGGAGGCCCGTTCTCGCTCATACGAACTCCGATTGAGGCGATTCAAGTTTCTAAATTTTTCTAAAATCAAGATCTATCTTTCAGAGCCATTTATTTTCAGTTTTGAGCTCGTTTGAGTCTCTGTTTTGTATTTATTTTGTTTCGTTGCTTTATTTTCCGGTAGACGCTAATTCCGAGGGAGCGAACGAAGACTTCGAAGACCAAGATTCAGCACTATATCAGCAAGGCAAGTCGTAACCTTGATCATATTGATCCTATGTTTGCAAAGTAATTTATTTTATACACTTGCATGCTATTTACGTATCAATGTTTATTTAATGGGAGTAGATGTATACCTAGTTGATATTATGCCACCTTGATTGGTTGTATGCCATGTATCCATTGTTAAACCTAGGTTGGGACATTACTAGTTGGAAATAATCATTATACCAACATTGGGTTATCGTAGCTATGCTTAGACATGCTTACATATACGTTGGGATTCATGTCACATGTGAATAATGTTAATATTGACTTAATGAGATATTGAATCGTGGCCGTTAGCAACTGTTGTAAAAATTGTTGTACCATGGCGGGTTTGCCATTGGTCTTGGTTGAACGAATTGTTTTCCCTCGCAAGTGATCGTGAAGTAAAGGGGGTGCTTTCTAGCACATTGGGATGTGGATGTCTTGCCTGAGACAACTTGACTTAATCTCGTGCGCCATTGAACTGGGCCTAACCGTACTACCACATGTCTGGAATGGGACAGACCTAGCTGATTAATTTGTAATGTCTAGCCTTGAGTACTGCCAGGTTGGTGCCAGGGTTCCGGATGGACGGGTAGATTCGCAAGGCGCAAGAGGGGGCCCTAAAGGGCGAAACCTTAGCGGGCAGTACCGAGTTTAGATAGTGCATGGTAAAGGCTTTGTCATGATATCTCTGCGACACACCAAAGGAAGTGTGTTAAGGTCGATTGCACCAAGAGATGTTCATGTCTTGTGGGTAAAGTTGTATAACCTCGCAAAGTGTAAAACTATTCGAATAGCGCGTCATGATCATGGACAAAGCCCGGAATTTCACACGGGTATAGAGTGTTTCAGAAATGTGGAATGTGGAATCATGGGATGTGAACGGGAGTTCACCGTTGTTTTGTTGTCTATCATTGATCTATCGCTTATTTATTTATCTTTTCATAAATATGCTTTCAATCTATTTATTGTATTTCAATTCAAGTTATTGCTTTCTGCAAAAGAACTATATAGCCATCCTTGTCAAGCCGTGCATAAATATATTGCATCATTTCCCTACGGCTTGCTAAGTACCTTTGTACTCACGGCTTTATGCCCTTGTTGATCAGTTGCTGAAGGAGATAATGAATATCATGAGGAGGAATTCTATGAAGACTACGTGGATTAGGAAGGCGTTCCCCAGACGATTGCCTGTGGCATGTCGAATGATTCAAGTTATCTTTTCCGCTGCAATAGTATTTGTTTCTTAAGCTCTTAAGGCATAATGGTGTAAACATTGACCATAAGGTCGTTTGTTTTATTCGAAAATAAATTGCTTCTTCCTAGTTAATTCGTTGTATGGAATGGTATTTCATCTATGTTTCCACTGTGTGCACTAGCGTGATCCTGGACTAGTGCAGTATACACAGAGGGTTTCGGATTTGCAAATCCGGGTCCCGACACTGAGTGATTTCGGCAAGCTTTCAATCCATTCTTCTTTTCAGAACTTTATTTTGCTATTGCTATGATATGGCAAGGCTACACGGAGATACACAGAGGTAGCAGACGCTAAATACAATTTGATAGCTTGTTTCTAGGAGCATCATGAGATTTTATTATGTTGTGTGTATTATATTCATGTAATAAATATCTTATATTGTATTTGTTATATTCATGTAATGAGATTATTGTTGTTTTAACGATACATTGTATTTATTATATTCATGTAATAAATACCTTATATATTGTATGTGTCAGTTTTGTTCTCTATACTAGTGCAATGCATGTGTGAAATGAGTTAAACGTCAAACTAGGCGTAATATTGTACGTATAATTAGTCCATTTCGGTCCACAACTTCGTGCGTGACCAATTTATACGTATACCATCACATTCATCTCATGCCTTTGTTAATTTTAAATTTTAGATAAATTAGCCGCACATGGCCGCTAACCAAAGCCTGGAACAAAGCCCGACAAGGTTCCTCAACCTGCAGCAAACCGAGGCAACAAACGTACCCGAGGTAATTATTTTAGACCAAATCTTCACGTATACCGATTAGACGAGTAATGAAATAGTCAAAATGCTGGGCCAGACATCACGTGAACAGAGGCAGCATCTTCACCGAGGTCCTAACAAGTTGCGGACGGGTGAACAAAAGGTGATCGTAGAGCTTAATGCAGTCGGCGAACCAGCTATACCAAAGATCACCGCTGGGCCATATCGAACAGCATGCGAGGTCCTAGCTAGAGATAACGTGCCCATCACCTACAAATCATGGACACGCCGTGGCGTTTGCCCGTCCGTATTATGTTCCCGATGAAATCAAGGAAGCATTGTGGACAGATTTGACATCCAAGTTTCGCTTCAAGATCGCTTGGAGCATGCGAAGAAACGTGCACTAGCCATCATGGAAACTCCGGAAGAATTGGAACACAAAGTGAATAAGGAGTATGTGAAGAAGGATGAAACGCCGAACTTTGATACGCACTGAGGTTGAGGCAATTTTGGGATGAATTCGCAATATAAGAAGTCTGATGAAGCCCAAGCTATCAGTGAAAAGAACAAAGCAAACTCGGACAAGAACATTTACCCCCATACGCTAGGCACCGGTGGCTACGTGAAGAAAGTACCCAAGTGGGATGCAAGGGAAGAAGAGCTAATTCTTAGTGGAGTTGTTCCTGCGACATCCGAGATGGCCCCAAGATCAAAGCATCGGATGCTTGCGAGGGGCGCCTCATTTGGATGATGGCGGCTTAAGCTTCGAGCGAGAAAGAAGAGGAAATTTCAAAGAAGATCGTAGATGCCTATGCCCAAGCTACCCAGGGCTGCTTCCAACCAAGAAGAGAGAACGACGAGCTAACACGCGCCCTAGGTAACAAAGAGCACCCTGGTCGCACTAGAGGGTTAGGCTTGGTGCCCTAGAAAGCAGCGTTCCCAGAGGACGCTTCTATCTATAAGCGTCCGAAGCTAACTAGACACGAACAATTGGATGCACATGTACGAGTAATAGAAGAAAGGATGCAGGTAAAGGAAATGCAATTTCAAGAACAGATACAAAAGATGCAAGAAATGCTAGCGAGCGTCCTCAGCGAACGTCAGGCACATGACCTCCAGAGTCCCGCCGTTGCTCGTAAAAGCAGCCAAGCGTCCGCGTGCCCTCCCGAAGAGGACTCGGCCTGTAGTTTTCCCGTGGACAAAATCGTAGAGCCGACACGTTGCAGTCTGCACCTGCCTCTAGCGAACATAACCGTTAAGGTGGCTGAAGGGATGGCTTGGCCATGCGGCGAGGGGTAGATGTTGCATAACCGCCCAATTCTTGAGGGATACGCCAGAGTATCAGTAGATAGGGTGGTTGACAATTACCGTGAAGTTGAGGTACAGATCCCCAGCGAGGAGGGCAGAAATACTCTTGGACAAAGCCTGGGCACATTCATCGCGTGGCGCAAGCGCTACATAATGTTTTTATCCGATGACGACAATGGCGATGATGATACTAATGATGACGGCGCGGCCTATCCAGGTAGTAAAAGTCCTCCTCCGTCACCTAAAAAAAGTCCGCCTCCGGCTCCAGCACCACGGAAAAATCAAGAAAGAGCACCGCGATCTCAAAATTCATCACGGTCGGAGGAAAAGTGCCACATCCGTGAAGCCGCCGCAATCTGTAAGAAACGAGCATATGACATGACCAAGAAGAAACTAGAAAGGAAGTAGACGCCATGATGACACACTTCAAAAGACGACAAAGACTGATAAAGTTGAAATCGAAGTCGCTAAAAGAGATTTCTTCCTAGACATAGCGACGGTTAAACAGATGGACGGCAATCAATCTCCTCAACCTAGCCAACGATCGACTACGAGCGCATCTCTAAGCGTAAATCTAAAGGACAAAGTTGGTAAAAGAGCTACCGCTGCAGCACTGAAAAGGGTGCTAAAGGCGAGGGCCCTCTAAGGTGGAAGTTCGTTAACGGGAAGCATTGGTGGATCCAAACGAGGAGCGTAGACTCGATGACACGCGATTACGGCGTCTACATCAATAGTATCGCAGCTTGTCCAAGAGACAAAAACGACGCTGCTTCCCGTCAAATACAAAGAAACGGATTTTCATAATATGGACGGAGTTTTCCGGTAGAAACCCCGAATTATACCAGTTGTACCAACGAGATGCTCGGGCGATCTATATTAAGAATGTGGACTCGTAAGTCTCTTGTATAATTCAATCTTGTACATTCACGCACCCTTAAACTTAGTGTCTAACTTCTTTCTTATGTAGAATGGAGACAATGGCACTCAGAGCGGACTTAAATGAAAGGGTAGGATTTCTCGATCCCGCCTTGTCAATCGCAAACTTATTAAAGATCCAATGACGAGAGAGAGATCGAGGAGTACGTATTAAAGGCGCCGCTAAAGTTACAAGACAAGACCTACGATTTTTACCCTACAACTTTCAAGACGTGTTTCCTCGCCTACTAGTCGGTTTATCATGTGCAACACCATGTGATGACTAATGGGCTTCGCAGCTTTCATCGGATCCTTCTCGTCATTACGTTAGACGATAGCACGATCACCGTGTTGGACTCAATGAGGAAACCGACAAACGATTACAAAGAAGTAATAGAATTGCTAGATGTAAACTCGATCGTTATGTTATTGCTCTGTAATCTTTCATTCCATTGCACTTAATTGCACCTAATTAAGTTTAATGAGTATTCATAACCATACATAGGCGTACACAAAATACCGCAAGAAGAGCACGCAGTACCGCCCATTCACGAAGAAGTTCGTAATAAAAACCGATTTTCCGTGCCTAAGACAAACCGCAAGGGAACAATTTATGTGCATACTACGAATGACACACATACACACGTTAAATCGATAAAGCGATCGACTACAACGACGAGATGGTATATCATTACATGTTGACGCCTAATTTTCTTTATAAAAACTACGACACTAATTAATGCATTATTTTCTTCAATGACAATACGTGAAGCTCGGCACCAACAAACCTACTTGATAATGGGTTGAAGCCCTTCGAGAGCGGATGGTCGGGTTCATCGTTCGAGAAGTGATCAACCCAAGGGCGAGTTTTACGAGCCACACGCTACAATTAATCAAATGTGAACGATTGTCAATGAACAATGTAATAATTAGATATTACGATGATTTATCATTTCAATTATGCTTTACAAATACTTCATTAATATTGTCTTGATTAAATGAGTATTCAGATTCAATGTTAAATATTATGATGGTTTAATATATTTGAATTATTCTTTACCAATACTTCATTAATATTATGCATAACATATACCGTATGAATACATGTATTGTATAATATATATATAGTACAGCGTTACATCATACATATAATACAAAAAAAAATATGTAACCGGTTTTAGAGGATAATATGGCACTGTACTTATCACTGCCGGTTTTAGAGAAATAACTAGCAGTGATAACACCTTATCACTGTCGGTTGGAAAATATTAAGTGGCAGTGATATGGATTATCACTGCCAGTTGAAAAATAACAACCGGTAATGATAATGTGTTATCACTGCCGGTTGAAAAATAAGAACCGGCAGTGATAAGTTGTTATCACTGCCAACTTATCATTGCCGGTTATGGATAAAAATCCGGCAGTGATAAGCCTTATCACTGTCAGTTGTATAATATAAACCGGCAGTGATAGTCCCGACTATCATTGCCAGTTAGGGAGTGCCGGGTCAACATCCGGTAGTGATGCTGATGTTGATCCGGCAGTGATGTCCTTTTCTGTAGTGGTGGATCACGTCTTTGAAAAGTTTTAAAAATAAAAAGAACAATTTCGATCTTCTCAAATTAGTTAAAACTTAATTAGATCTTTTCTTTAATAAAAAGATTTATCTGACTAATCTAAACATCAATTAAGAGTGGCACCTTTATTAAATAAGGAGAGTAGTAATCATTTATGACTGTATGTACATGTACACATACAATAATATCACTTATCACAAACAGCCTAGAACACCAAAGGAGCAGATGAGGGTGTCGACATTTTGCCGCTAGAGATGGTGACATGTTCGATGGAATTGTCTCTAATGACAAGCAGTTAATTATTTTCAGATGACGTACTATGCGGTGATCTCATATGAAACCCTGACGACTTCTAACTCGGAGACAATCTACCTAATAAATTTAAGAGAAATGTAGTAGCCACTTTGTTTTGGAGACCTTCAGTTAGATCAAGTCAATTAATGTTTAGGCAAGGTAGGAAAACAGATGTTTTCATGTTCCAACGTACACAAGAAGTTGGTTTCATGTTGCAATATATCATTGCTAATATATCATGTTAGAAGATGGATTCATGTGTCAAAAAAATATAAAATATGAAAATTAACATAAAGAAATAATCACTACGTTAACATACTTTTATACCACATCACAAATGGATTGTGCATAGTTGATCATTCGAACGAAACATTAGTAAATTATTTCAAAAGAAGAAATATAAATGCAGAGCTATGTGTTGACTCATCTTGCCAAAAACAAACATGGGCATTGTATCACATCAATTTCCGCGCTTTTAGAAAGTTTTAAAAATAAATAGAACAGTTCAATTTTTTCAAATTAATTAAAGATTAATTAGAATTATCCATTAACAAAAATATTTAATCTGACCAATCTAAACATCAATTAAGAGGGGCACCTTTATTGCATATTAAGTAAAGGGACTAGTAATCATTTATGATACTATGGCCCTGTTTGGTAGAGCTTCAGATCCTAGCTTCACCGTAAATCTGAAACTTGTAAGCTAAAATAAAGTGAATTAAGTTTATATTTTTAGTTTAAAATGTAAACAAGATGACTTATCTAAACAATCTTAATATACCCGTAGCTCTAGCTCAACGGATCTAGTGGAGTTAGGAATACCTAGCTCCACCAGATTCACGGATCTGGTGGAGCTGGAGATGTACCAAACACAGCCTATATTTAGGTACGTGTACACATACAATAGTACTCTCTGTTTATTTTTATAAGGTGCTCATGTATTTCGAGATTTTAAGTTTGTAAATTTTAATCAATAATTAGTCCAATAATATATATATTATATAATACAAAAGTGATACCGTTAGATTCATATTTCAAAGCATTTTGCTATGGTTATGATTTTTTAGTTATTAATAAAGCATTATAAAAAATTAACAGTTAAAGCTTAATTTTAAAGCTCACGCTGAGTCAAATCGCGTGTTATAAAAATCAAGGGAGGGAGTATCACTTAATCACAAATAACGAGAACACCAGAGGAGCATGAGGGTGTCGACATTTTGCCGATAGGTGACCTGATCGATGGAATTGTCTCTAACGACAAGAAGTTAATTATTTCCAGAAGACCTACTGTGAAATGGTCTCATTTGAACTATCTTATTTTATTGTACACCTTCCGGCATGTTTTTCGAGACAAAGTGGTTGCCGTGAAATTATGCTGGACAATGGTTTAATTTATTGAGGGAATACAACGACTTCTTACTCGTAGACAATTACCAAACAAATTTAAGAGAAATGCAGTGGCCACTTAATTTGTTTTGGAGACCTTCAGTTAGATCAAGTCAATTAATGTTTCTGCAAGGTAGGAAAACAGATGTTTTCATGTTTCAACAAATAGTACACAAGCCGATGGTTGCATGTTTGCAATATATCATTGCTAATATATCATGTTAGAAGATGGATTCATGTGTCAGAAAAATATAAAATATGACAATTAACATAAAGAAATAATCACTACGTTAACATACTTTTACACCAAATCACAAATGGATTATGTATGGTTGACCATTCGAAAGAACAATTAGTTAATTAATTCAAAACAAAAAATAGAAACGGAGAGGTATATGTTGACTCATCTTGCAAAAAAAATACACAGGCGTTGTAACACCTTAATTTTTGCGTCTTTGGAAAGTTTTAAAAATAAAAGAAATCATTTGGATTTTCTCAAATTAAGTAAAGCTTAATTAGAATTTTCCATATTAACAAAAAGATTTAATATAACTAATCTAAACATCAATTAAGAGAGATACTTTATTACATCTTAAGTAAATGGACTAGTAATTATTTATGACTCTACGTTTAGGCGCGTGTACACATACAATAGTACTATATATCACTTATCACAACAGCGAGAACACCAAAGGAGCATGAGGGTGTCGACATTTTGCCAATAGAGATGGTGACTTGATCGATGGAATTGTCTCTAATGACAAGCAGTTAATTATTTCCAGAAGACGTACTATGCGGTGGTCTCACTTGAACTGTCTTATTATACAATTTCCGGCATGTTTTTCAACACGAAGTTGTTGCCTTGAATTATGCTGGACATGGTTAGTTTATTAAGGGAATACAACGGATTCTAACTCGTAGACAATCTAGCTAAAAGCAAGTACAATAATAAAACTCATTATCGACTCTATCTCTTATCCATGTTATCTAGAGTAAGCAATAAAGCTAACGTTGATATCGAAAAACACGACCAAGGGTTGATTGATCCAAACACACGCAAACACCGGGTTTAATTTGATATAGGCATGTCGGCCGATTTGATCCTACAATCAGCAAGAGACGATTATCTAATCGACTATTTTAGCCGATTTAGATTGATGAAAAACAACCTAATCTGCGCTGCTACTTAAGCCGATTAGATCACAAAGCAATAACAGATCTAAACAGCCTGATTGAGATGAGTAGATAGTCGATAAAAGTAGTTTTCTCCGGAAAAGGCGATGCACAATAAAATCGAGTGAAAACATAACTGAAGTGATGTAAGTTGACGATAGTCAATATCGGCGATACGGAACTTTATTGATCAAGTCAAATTACAGATGAAGGATTACAAATCTAAAAGCTACTCCTAGCCGATGAAAAGTAAACAAAGTAGATGTGGTTTGATTGCTGTTGTTCCCTCTGTCTTGCTTGTCGACCCTTTTTATAGTATCTAGACCGATCGTATCATTTTCTAACTCTCATAGAAATACGTATCGGCCTCAATCCCCAAGAATAATCTCCTGCCTAAACCGATTGCTAGCTTTAATCTTGCATCCATGTTTAGCCTTATCCTCCCAAACCGGTTACAATTACCAAATCGGTCATATTTGTCCGATTAGCTAAGAGCGTCAAATTCTGTGTCAATATATGACCCCTATTTTTGACAGATCATATTGATCTTCCAAAAATCAACACTATCGGCTAAATCATGGATTACCGTTAGATGATTTCTCTGATCATTTCAACTTCCCCACACTTTTTTCACAGTAACTTCCCGCGCACACGATTTCGTGCATTAATTGTGGTGAAAATGTTTGCTGAAATTAGTTGCCGATGCCATCGATGTTTCCCCTCTATAAGTACTTCCATTCACCAGTCATTTTCATGCTCTAAAGCTCTCGTCCCCTTCATCATCGGCTCGCGCATCCTGCAGCTCCAGCCATCAGCTTCCATCATCTCATCGGCTCCCAAGAACATTGTCATCGGCTATAGACCCAAACCAAGTATTTATCTCAATACCCGATAGTGAGAATCAGTTTTACCTAGGCCCTATAGGAAACCCTAATCCATCGGTCGTGATAGATCAAGAAATACCTATACTCCCCTTAAATGCTCCTAGATATAATATAAGCGGATGGAGAAACAGTTTTAGAGCCTAGCTGACAGCGCTGAGTGGGTGGAGAGATTGGTACAATTGGCTCGCAGATCAAAAGATGATCGAATGGGAACAAATGGGGGTATTAGAGTATTTACCCCATTCTTTAACTAACCCCGAAGCCTCCTTTCTTTAACTAACCCCGAATCCAGCGAACCACTGGTAGCCGCGGCTTGTTACTTTTGGTCAGACACCTTTAATGCTTTTCTATTTAAAGCTGGTCCCATCGGCCCAACCCTTATGGATGTAGCTCAGCTCTGTTGCTTGAGGCCAGATGGGAACCAGATATCGGCTTTTAGCGCCAAGCCACAATATAAGCTCGTCTAGAAGAAAGGAGAAGGATGGGGTAAATACATTAGTGATAAGAAAGGAACCAGCCTGATGTCCGACAAAGCGCACATCGCATTCATTAAAATGTGGCTTGACCGATTTCTCTTTTGTGGTGCCTCTCTTGGCCCGACATAAATCTATCAAGTCATAGCTGAGCAATTAGTACAAGGTCATCGACTTGCATTGGGAAAGATGTTTCTAGGAGCAGTCTTCCAGATGATGCATGTGATTTGCAGCCGTCTATTCACCACAATGGGCTCCTATGCAGTCAGCAACGTAGGTGGTACGCTTTGGTTCATACAAATCTGGCTTTATTACCTATTCAGCCAATGTTTCAGAATTGACTCCTCCAAGAGGACACCTTTCCCACTTGAAGAGTCTCCTGAAGACCAAGAAGCACAATATAGGAATATTCGGTCATTCGGTGAAAGGTTTTTTTTATGTTTCTCAGATGAAGTGAAGATCACTCCTAGCGGAGTCAGAAAGTATTTGGCTTTCTTCCTGCAACTCGATCAAGATAACTTTAGCAGCAGCTATTTTTTCAGTTACCAAGAAGCCAACAATTATCCATGTCCATCATTTCTACACCACACAGCCGATAGTAATGATATGCTTGAAGACACCCTCAATCTCTACAAGATTTTTATTTCTCCAGGTGTTCTATCAATCGGCCTCCATGCAAAGGGTCAGACTTACCAGCCGTCGTACAAACTTTATCACCCATCGACCTATGCGAGGCAGCTAGACTTTGGTCAAGTCCCTCCGAACTTCGAGCTTTTTATTCGGCGTCACCCTTAATATAGAATACGCTGTGCCTCATCTGCCGAGATTGCACCATATAGCTGATGATCTTCAGATTCAAGAGTTGCCACATTTTGTTTTGCACACAAGGAGGGAAGGGGTTTACACCCGATGGTGTTCGACTATCTCGGCTATGTCTGAAGCTTTATTCCCAATAGATCGAACCACGTCAGTAATTATTTTTGAACTCTTCCCCGATCTTCATCTAGATCTGACCATGATTACTAACTCAGATCATGATTCGAGTTCTAGCGATGACGCAAACTCATCAAGCTACACTAACACAAGCTTAATTGACGTTACTAGCGAGGTATCAACTATAATAGATTCCCTTCACTTCAACTCAAACATTCTTGAGCTGTATTAATTGGCTCTTCCTTATTTCGCAAATCAAGGTGTTTGCACTAGAATTTGGTAAGTCAATCGGAATTGGCAAGAAAGTCAAACATACGGAAACTAACAGATGATTTGGAATTTGAAGATATTTGGCAAACAGCAAGATCTTTGAGGAAAGGCTATCCAAAAACAAGGCCGATATGGATCAGGTTTCGAAACGTGTTGTAATAGGACACGATCGGCCTATGGGTATAAAAGAAGGGCCAAAGCAAGCTGCGAGAAAACAACACAATCAACACATCAATCTACATTACTTTTTCCTATCGACTAGGAGTAGTTCTTGTAATTTAGCCTTTGTAATTCAATTTCGATCAATAAAGTTGCGCATCACCGATTGTTGATCTTCTTCAAATTATGCCTCAGGTTTGATTTATTCTGATTTAGTTGCGCATCGCCTTCTTCAGAATCGATCTGCCTTTATCCTCTGATTAGCCTTAATCGGCTAGTTAGATTTATCCTGTTACCTTGATCTTGATCGGCTTCAAGCTGATTGAGTTTAAGCCGATTGATCGCTACGATCGGCTTTGAGTGAATTTTATATTTTTACCTTGTCGATTATATGTCAAATCGACTGGCACGCTCTGAACCAGGTGTTCATCTGGTGTGCTGTTGTTAGAAACCTTACTTCAAGTTTTTGACTCCATCACACTCTTGGCACACTTGGTGGGACCAATGTCTTCATCAGGAAAGTCGATTCCGCCATCCGATCTCAACACAGAAGCTATAATTGTCCTAACAATGGACGATTTGACTCCAGAAAAACGTCAAGAAATCGAAGATCGAAAAACTGCGCTGGAAGAGATGATGCTAAGCTGTTATCAGAAAACTAGACGTGGCGTCACTCAAAAATTCGCCCTACCGACGGTCAACGCCCTGGGAGATGCAGGTGTCACAGAACCGGTAAGCCAATATCTACCTGCTCAAGCCGAATTATCAGCTATGATTAATCGATCTATTCAGCACGCTTTAATAAATCAATCATCAGCTCTCGTCACCACGCTTGAGCCGATGATAGCGAATAGTGTTAAAAGTATCACTCAGGAATTGGCCTCGTCCGGTAGTCTGCTTGACCCATTGCAAGCTTTGCCAAATTACCCTGTTTTCTAAGTAGCACAAAACATGCAGAGCACGCTAGCCGATCCTAAACCGTCGGCTATAACCTCACCCCCTACCATGATGCCTACTCAACCCACCATAATATTTCCTAGAGATCCTTGGCCAAGTGGGATGAACCATTACCATGCCTACACCGACGCTGCCAAATTAGATGCATCAACAAATTTGCCACCGTCGGCCCTGTTCTATGCATTTCCGCAATCGGTTTCACAGCCGATTGGGCCTGAGAGATACCCACATGATTCTACCCTGCCTATAAATTCAGGTCCACATAGGGTAGTAACTTATTCATAACCTTTTGTCCCTGTACCAGAGCCCCAAGTTAGACATAATAGGTACGATCAGTACGCTCGTTTGCCATCGGCTCAACCTAATTGACAACCCGAGTTTGCACTCAAGGGGCAGAATGCCAACTATGACCAACATTATCAAGGGCATGTTGTTCCAGTGGCCGATAATGCGAACTGGGCCGATCAAATCTCTGCCGTCCTGAGGGATCAGTTTGGCATATAGCCAAAAGGAAAGGTTATCGGCTATAGGAAGCCGTATCCTGATTACATAGATCGCATGCCTTACCCCCACAATTTCAAATTCCCAGATTTTGCGAAATTCTCTAGTGACGACTCAATCACTACCCTAGAGCACATCAGATGTTTTATCGCACAATGCGGCAGAGCAGCTCAGTCCGATGGGCTGAAAATAAGACTATTCCCGTTATCATTGTCCGGGGCGGCTTTTACTTGGTTCACTTGTTTGCCTCCAAATTCGGTCCATTTATGGAACGATTTGGAAAGCCGATTCCACGAATACTTTTTCTCAGGCAGTTTAGAGTTGAGGATCTCCGACCTAAGCTCTGTTCGACAGAAATTTGGAGAATCGGTAACTGATTACATTAAAAGATTCAGAGAAATCAGAAACCGGTGTTTTAGTGTCACATTCCCCGATAACCAACTCGCTGATTTGGCTTTTCAAGGGTTAATTCCACCACTTAGAGAGAAGTTTGGAGGGCAAGAGTTCACCGATCTAAGCCATCTGCTTCATCACGTGTCGGCTCAAGAAAGCCGATTTCCAGATAATAAGGCATTTAAAAATAGATTTAAGAATAATAATAAAGAGAAGGATAAAGCCAAAGTCAATATGGTCGACTATTGTCCGAGCGATTCCTCAGACGATGATGAAGCATAAATAAATATAGCCAAATGGATAAAAGGGTCCAAGAAATCCTTAGTCTGTTCTTGGCTCAAGTTGACTAGGAATAAGTCGGAAGTCAAATACGCCTTCGACGTCTCTAAGTGTGATCGTATTTTTGATTTATTATTGCAAGAGAAAATAATACGGTTGCCCGAAGGACACATCATACCATCGGCTGATGATATCAAGAAACGCAGGTATTGCAAGTGGCACCATTCTTTTTCTCACAATACTAATGACTGCAATATTTTTCGTCAACAGATCCAGTCGGCTATCGAGGATGGTCGGTTAAAATTCGCTCATGAACCGACTATACAAGTTGACGCTGATCCATTCCCTATCAACATGATTCAATTTTTGGCTAAAGGGAAAAAGCCGATGCCTGATGAGCCAAAAAAGTATCGGCAAGTCGACATTCAGTCGACTTCAAATGGTGGCCAGACATTTAAGATTACAATCGGCTCATTACAAATAGAAGCTGATCATGAAGGAAAGAATTCAAGAACCATTAGACCCAAAGGCAATCCTCAGGTGGGTAAATGGTATAAAGCAGAAAAATCACCATCAAGGCAGCTAATAAGAAGACCGGGATCGACGTTTTCTCAGTTGATGGAGAAATATGAAAGGATGAATAATCGACCACGATATCCTACTCGTTGGTTGAATAATTTATATCACACCGAAAACGTGGAGAGAGCACATACAAGGCGTCCTTTTTGGCAGTTTTGTTGGGAAAGGGGAGTAGCATTGCCATCTCCGTATACATGCCCGATGGAGCATTATCTCGAAGACGATTGGCCAAGACAATCGGCTAGAGATAGGCTGTCTAGGCCGACTCGAGATCATGGCAAAAGTTACAGAAGGCCTGTTCGCGAAAGAATATCTGAACCAAATCAGGCACCAGACCAGGTCGAAACACAAAGGCCTAGTTCAGACCGGGAAAATTTGGCTGGCTAGATACGAAAGCCACTAGAGCCCAAACCTAGGTGGTGTCCGTCTGGCCTTAGCCGATCACAGCGCAGACGGCTTCAGAGACTAAGGACTCAAGAGATTCGAGAAGCCGACGCAGAAAAACAGAGGGATGAGACTTTCAATGAGCTTCATCTGATCAAGGTTGTTAAGAAAGAATGGAGAAAAAGGAACAGGTCGAGGAAGATTTTGAGTCAGCGGATGATCTAGATTATCCTATGATTAGGGATGATACACCCCTAATGGATATCAATATGGTGTTCACATTACCAGCCGAATTCAAAATCAAAACCGAGTCGGCTAAGGAGACTTTTGCTCAGTCATGTTCAGGCGTCCAAAATGCAATCTTCGAGAAACCAAGGGATGATCACCGGCATCTAAAACCATTGTATCTAAAAGGATACATAAATGGCAAGCCGATATCAAGAATGCTGGTAGACGATGGAGCTATAGTAAACCTGATGCCCTATACGACTTGCAAGAAACTGGGTAAGTCCGATGAAGACTTGATTAGAACTAATATGGTTTTAAATGACTTCACAGGCGATCCCACATATACCAAAGGTGTCATGGTTACAGAAGTGACTGTCGGCAGCAAAACTTTGCCGACCACATTCTTTGTCATTGACGCCAAAGGAAATTACAGTGTTCTGCTTGGAAGAGATTTGATTCACGCCAACTGCTGCATCCCATCGACGATGCATCAAGCGCTTGTCCAATGGAATGGAGAGGAAGTTGAAGTTGTTACAGCCGACACATCGGCTCACATCGCTATGGCCAGTTCTGATGTGAATTGGCAACAAGAAGAAGATGGGTGTATATTGGGAAAAACACTAGATGTCTGCGACTTCATCTGCGTAAGTAAGTCAGAACTTATGCCGATTAGTGTCAAGTCGGGCACGTTTGATCGGACAAATGAAGTATTACGCCGATGGGGACAGGAAAAGCAATGAAGGCATTACAAGATAAAATGCAAAGCTATCGGCAAATAACAGATAGCTATGAGGCTATAGAAGATTTTCAAGAGATTGAAAAGTTAGGTCAAGGCTTCACATCCATCGATCTGCTTGAAGAAGTCAATATAGGTAGCGGTGATAGGAAAAGACCAACTTTTATTAGCGCAAAATTAGATGCAAAATACAAAGAAAGGTTAATCAAAATTCTTAGAGATTATAAAGATTGTTTTGCTTGGGAATATCACGAGATGCCTGATTTAAGCCAACAATTGGTAGAACATCAGCTACCTATTAAACCAGGATATCGGCCGTTTAAACAGTACCCTAGGCGTTTTAATCCGGACCTGTATAATATTATAAAAGAAGAAATAGAACGATTGTTGGAGGCAAAATTTATAAGGCCTTGCCGATATGCGGAATGGGTTTCCAACATTGTTCCAGTCATGAAGAAAAACGGAAAACTTTGAGTATGTGTCGACTTTAGAGATTTGAACAAGGCGACACCAAAAGATCAATACCCGATGCCAATAGCCGATATGCTTATCGATGCTGCATCAGGGGATAAAATCATAAGTTTTCTGGATGGGAATGCCAGATACAATAATATATTTATGGCAGAAGCCGATATACCAAAAACAGCTTTTATATGTCCTGGTGCCATAGGTTTATTCGAGTGAACGGTTATGACTTTCGGTTTAAAGAACGCTAGGGCAATATATCAGCGAGCCATGAATCTGATTTTTCAAGACTTAATCGGTCACATCGTCGAAATATATATCGATGATGTCGTAGTGAAGTCTGCATGAAGGACCGAGATGGCGAACAGAGGGGGGGTGAATGGTCGCAAATAAATTTTACCCCAAAATACTCCAACAAAAACCTCGACAAGATCGCTCAAAGGAAATCGTGAAAAACCCGAAAAACTAGACAACTATGTGTACCCCAAGCATGCATGGACAAGTACCATAAAATATGTGGGGATTTTTGAGTCACAATCCTGGTTGTCTAGTGTCCAAGATAAAGAGGAATCAATCCAACTCTTGCTTTTAGAAAGAACATCAATTCAAATCATAAAAGTCACTTTCAGAAAAGCAAAAGCAGAATTTCCAGAACTTGTCCTCAATTTGAACAGGAGGTTGGTGGGTTTCTGCAGCTCACAAAATCTTGACAATTTTTCTCCCTATGAGCATCAGATTCATGAAGAACTAAACCAAATTTCTCCTCAAAAATCCTTACAGAAAAAACAGCAAAAATCAAAGAACACAGTCAGTCAAGAACTTCGAGCAGAAAGTTTGGGACTCGGTTTTCACCTCATGGCGCCCAAACGGTGCAACAAGTGAACTCCAAAATATTTATGCAAGTGGATAACAGAGTCCCGCACCTCCTCTAAGAAGAATAACTTAAAAAGGATTTTTCTATATTTTTATAAAAATCAAATACTAAATGCTGCGCAAAGAACAAGTTCTGAACAAAGTTGGAACTTGAAAGAAAAGATGTTCTCTACTCAATCCAAGAGTGCAAAAGAGATGTAAGACCATATGAATACACTCAAAACATCCAATATCAACTGCATTTAGAAGGAGGGGAGGCAAATCCAAATTGCGTGAAAGTAAATTGCGAGAATGTAATTGCGGGAAAGTAAATGCTGAATTTAAATTGCGTAAAGTAAAGACATAATGTAAATGCGCAAAATAAATTCAGAGATGGATGGATAAAACTTTCATTTCTGGAAGGAGAGGTAACAAAGCCTCACTTTCATGTGGGCAAAGCTCAAAGGAGCATTCACAAACCTCAAAACCTTCAAGGGGAGGAGGCTACCCCTCCACCCCTATTTATACTACTCTTGGGCCACCTACCACCCTTGGATGAGTCCCTCAACCCTAGAGCACTCATCTAAAGGCTAGGATTAACCCACACATATAGCCATGCAAGGGCTAACCCAAAACCCACACACATACCGGATTTTCTTGCACGGTTTTCAAAGCATACTACCTAGACCCGCTAACCTATCAACTAGACCTCAATCTGACGACCCTATTGATCCACGCGGCATCTAGCTAGCATCATCTCCTTTCCTTGTCTTCTTGACTTGCCCGGACTCCGTCTCCGATCATCTTCCGGCGATCTCCCAACCGTCTGGACCTCCGACGCTCCTCGCCTAGTCCCGGTCATCCTCCGCCTCACCATGACCTAGCACCGTCATCCTGCAACCATCAAAGACAAGGAAACACATCACATAGCAATGCCCACAATGATATGCAATAAACCCATCCAACTCATCACTACCGCGCCCATACACGTAGATCGCCACTCTGGCAGAGATAACTCAAATTGCTTCATTTTGAAAATCAATCCAAATCAAACTCAAACTTGAGCACACCTTGCTCAAATAAAGTCAAATACTCATCACAAACATGGATGGACCTCCACATGGTCCTTCACTGCAGATGACTCGTAACATTTGGCCGATTTAGAAAAAGTTTTCCAGAACATAAGATCGCATGGCTTGAAGATGAATCCTTTCAAATGTGCATTTGGCGTGTTGGCTGGGCAATTTTTTTAGCTTTATGGTACATGAAAGAGGTATTGAAGTTAATCAAGCAAGAGTTAAAGCCATAGTTGAAACAATGCCGCCAACATGCAAAAATGAATTGCAAAAGTTGATCGTCAAGATTAACTATCTCCAAAGGTTTACCTCAATTCTCTCCGGTCGGATCCGTGCTTTTACCCCACTGTTTAAATTAAAGGATAATCAAGAATTCATGTGGGGAATTGATCAGCAAAAGGATTTCGACGACGTCAAAGATTATTTAGCCAATCCTCCGGTTTTGGCTGCGCCACGAAAAGAGATTCCTTTCAGGTTATATATATCGGCTGAGGAGGAAACTATCGGATCTGTTTTAGCACAAGAAATCGATGGAAAGGAAAGGGTTATCTTTTATTTAAGCCGACGCCTTCTTAATGCTGAAGTTAGGTACCCTTTCATCGAGAAATAATGCGTGTCTTTATATTTCTCATGTGCAAAGCTAAGACATTATATGTTAGCATCGGCTTGTAAGGTGATCTGTAAAACCGATGTTATAAAATATATGTTATCAGCTCCGATTTTACGAGGTCGACTTGGTAAGTGGGCTTATGCCTTAATAGAGTTCGACCTAATTTACGAATCGGCTAAAGCAGTTAAGGGACAAGTTCTAGCGATTTTATAACAGGACATGATACTGCTGCCGACTTGGTATCTGTAGCCCCTTGGCAATTGTTTTTTGACGGGTCTGTATGCAGAGAAGGTGGCAGAATCGGTATTGTGCTCATATCACCCAAAGGTGTAATTTTGAATTTGCATTCCGATTAAACAGTTGATGCTCAAATAACCAGGCAGAGTATGAAGCATTGCTCAAAGGCTTGCAATTGTTAGAAAACGTCGGAGTGAATCCTGTTGAGGCATACGGGGATTCAATGTTGATTGTGCAGCAAATAAAAAGAGAATACCAATGGCGAGACGAGATACTGCTGAAATATTTGGAACAATGTTTCGAGATCATCGGCGCATTTACATCATTTTCTATCGGTCATGTCCCTCGAGAATTGAACGATAGAGCTAACGCCTTAGCTCAACAGGTATCAGGGTATAAAGACTTTGGCCGATATCAGGTAACCGAATTAGTATATAAAGCCGTCATGTGCATTGATACTGTGGATTGGAGAACGCAAATAAAGAATTACCTGATTAAACCATCTAAGCCGACAGAACGCAAGATTAGGCAATAAGCTTTAAAGTACATTGTTAAGGACGATACATTGTATTATCGGACGATGGAAGGTTTGTTGTTGAGATGTCTTGGAGCCGAAGAAGCACGGGTAGCAATGGGCGAGGTATATGAAGGTATTTGCGGATCTCATCAATCGGCTCATAAGATGAAATGGATACTTAGATGAACGGGTTATTTTTGGCCGATAATGCTGTAACATTCCAAAATTTGAAGTTTTGGAATGTTTGAATTCAAAAATAAACCATTTGCATTTTCTTGAACTAACTCTAGCTTAATTTGAATTTTCCATAAATGAAAGGATTTAATTTGACTAAACTATTCATCAAAATCAGGAATTTAGTTGGGTTCCTTGTGCTCCAAGGAATTTTTCTGTATTTTTGGGGATTTTTCTGAATTTATTTGCTAATTATTCGAATTTATTTAATTTTATTTGAATTTCTGGATTTTCTTAAATCGAAAAATGTTTTTAATTTCTAAAAAGCCCTTCGGGCCGAAACCTCTGTGGCCCAACCCATTTTCCCCGGCCCACTTCGCTTCGCCTCCCATCGGCCTGCCCCGCCTCGGCCCAGCTGCCCCGCCTCGGCCCACTCCGCCCACTCGGCCCACCGGCCCGTGCGCGCCAAGAAACCCTAGCCGCCGCCGCGCTGAGTCCGCCTCGCCACGCCTTGGCGTCCGTGCCTCGCCCTTGCGTGTTCCCGAGGCTATAAAGCCCACCGCACTCTCCCGAGGTTCCTCGCGCCGCCGCTCCGCTTGTTCTCTCTCTGCGCCCGAGGCCTCGCTGTTGTTCGCGCGCCACCGGAGTTCGCCGCCGTGCCCGACGCCTTCCGCGCCGACGGATCTTCGCCGCGGTCCACCTCCGCTGCAGCCGTGCATCTAGTGGAGTTCGCCGCGCCGCTTCTTCCGATCCACACCGCGCCCGATCCGGCCATCTTTCGCCGATCGCTCGTCGTCTTCCCGCTGCGGTGAGCCCGTGCAAGAATCGATGATTTGTTTGACCAACTTCAAGGAGCCGAGTGTTCTCAAGATTGACTTAAGATCGAGATACCACCGTTGAAGATTCGTCAAGAGGATATACCCAAAACAGCTTTTGTTACTTCGGTATGGACAGATGAGTATACCGTGATGTCTTTTGGATTGACTAATGCCCCTGCCTACTTCATGACCTTGATGAATAAGGTATTCATGGAATATTTGGATAAGTTTGTTGTTGTTTTCATTGATGACATTTTAATCTACTCCAAAAGTGAGGAAGAACATGAGGATCACTTGCGCCAAATTTTAACGAAGCTAAGAGAGAATCAACTTTATGCAAAGTTCAGTAAATGTGAGTTCTGGATGAAAGAAGTTGCTTTCCTAGGTCATGTCATATCAGGAGAAGGAGTCGCTGTTGACCCTGGAAAGGTATGAGATGTGTTAAGTTGGGAGTCACCCAAGACGGTACCGAAATTCGAAGTTTTCTTGGAATGGCGGGATATTATCGCCGTTTCATAGAAGGGTTTTCTAGAAAAGCTAGACCTCTCACTCAACTCTTAAAGAAAGAGAAGAAATTTGGTTGGACACCAGAGTATGAGCAAAGTTTTCAAGAATTAAAGAAGTGTTTGACAACTGCCCCAGTGCTTATCCTGCCCGATAATAGGAAGGATTTTGAGATATTCTGTGATGCATCCCGACAAGGACTCGGTTGTGTGCTAATGCAAGATAAGAAGGTTGTAGCGTATGCTTCGCGACAACTAAGGCCACATGAAGTCAACTATCCTACCCATGATTTGGAATTAGCAAAGTGAGTGCATGCTTTGAAAATTTAGCGCCACTATCTCATTGGTAATCGTTGTGAAGTTTACACTAATCACAAGAGTTTGAAGTATATCTTTACCCAAGCTGACCTCAATATGAGACAAAGAAGATGGTTGGAATTGATTAAGGACTATGACATTGGGATTCATTATCATCCGTGCAAGGCCAATGTCGTAGCCGATGCTTTGAGTAGAAAGAGCTACCGCAATACTCGATGATTAAGGAAAGTCAGCCAGCCCTCTATAATGAATTTGTGCTTAGTTTGGAACTGGTTCAGGAAGGGTATTTAGCTACTTTGGAAGTACGCCCTACGCTGGAAGATCGATTCGAGAAGCACAAAGTTGATGATACCGATATCAAGGAGATTAAGAGCAATATGAAGAAAGGAAAAGCCCCAAGTTTCACTGAAGATGAACAAGGTACTATTTGGTATGAGAAGCGTATTTGCGTACCAGATCAGAAAGAGCTTAAGAAGTTGATTCTCAAGGAAGTGCATGAGACTTTATACTCCATTCATCCTAGAAGTACCAAGATGTATCAAGACCTCAAAGAAAGGTATTGGTGGCCTAGCATGAAGCGTGAGACTGCAGAGTATGTTGCACTTTGTGATGTCTGCCAGAAGGTCAAGGCAGAGCATCAAAGGCCAGCAGGATTGCTGCAGCCATTGAAGATTCCAGAGTGGAAGTGGGAAGAAATTGGTATGGATTTCATTACAGGATTTCCTAAGACCCAAGCAGGTTATGACTCGATCTGGGTAATAGTGGATCGATTGACTAAGGTAGCTCACTTCATTCCAGTTAAGACTACCTATGCAGGAGATAAATTAGCAGAGTTATATATGTCAAGGATCGTCAGTCTTCACGGAGTGCCTAAGAAGATAGTGTCTGATTGAGGAAGCCAATTTACCTCTCGTTTTTGGCAGAGTCTGCATGAAGCCATGGGAACTCATCTCGATTCAAGATCGCTTATCACCTCAAATCGATGGATGATCGAGTGTGAATCGATTCTTGAGGATATGTTAAGGGCTTGTGCCTTAACTTATGGTGCCAAGTGGGACAAGTGTTTGCCTTATGCAGAGTTTTCGTACAACAATAGTTATCAAGCCAGTTTGCAAATGTCGCCTTTTGAAGCCTTATATGGAAGAAAGTGCAGAACCCTCTCAACCGAAAGGAGTCGAGAAAGACAATTGTTTGGTCCCGCCATACCGCAAGAAGCCAAGAGCAAGTCCATTTAATTCGAGATGCATTGAAGATAGCTCAAAGCGCATGTAAGAGTTATGCGATAATCGTCGCAGAGATTTGAGTTTCGAGCCCAATGATTACGTTTATCTCAGAGTCACCCCTCTCAAAGGAGTTAAGAGATTTCAAGTAAAAGGAAAGCTTGCCCCTAGATATGTGGGACCGTTCAAAATCTTGGAATGGAGAGGTTGCCTACAAGTTAGAATTGCCTCAGTCTTTTGCCGGAATCCATGATGTGTTCCATGTATCGCAGTTGAAGAAATGCCTGCGTGTGCCAGAGGAACAGATGCCATTGGAAGCCATTGATTTGCAAGAGGATCTTACCTACAAGGAGCAACCAGTGAAAATTTTGGATATCGCAGAGCGTATCACGAGAAGCAAGATCATCCGTTTTTGCAAGGTCCAGTGGAGCAATCATTCAAAAGAGGAAGCAACTTGGGAGCGCGAAGAGGATCTGAAGTCCGAGTTTCCCCACCTTTTCCCTAGCCAGCCAGAATCTCGGGGTCGAGATTCCATTTAAGGGGGGAGGTTTGTAACATCCCAAAATTTGAAGTTTTGGAATGTTTGAATTCAAAAATAAACCATTTGCATTTTCTTGAACTAACTCTAGCTTAATTTGAATTTTCCATAAATGAAAGGATTTAATTTGACTAAACTATTCATCAAAATCAGGAATTTAGTTGGGTTCCTTGTGCTCCAAGGAATTTTTCTGTATTTTTGGGGATTTTTCTGAATTTATTTGCTAATTATTTGAATTTATTTAATTTTATTTGAATTTCTGGATTTTCTTAAATCGGAAAATGTTTATAATTTCTAAAAAGCCCTTCGGGCCGAAAGCTCTGCGGCCCAACCCACTTTCCCCGGCCTGCTTCGCTTCGCCTCCCTTCGGCCTGCCCCGCCTCGGCCCACTCGCCCCCTCGCCCGGTACCGTCTGCGCCGCCGAAACCCTAGCCACCGCCGCCGCCGCTGAGTCCGCCTCATACGCCTTGGCGTCCGTGCGCGTCCTTGCGTGTTCCCGAGGCTATAAAGCCCACCGCACCTCCCGAGGTTCCTCGCGCCGCGCTCCGTTTGCTCTCTCTCGCCGCCCAAGGCCTCGCGTTGCTTCGCGCGCCACCGGAGTTCGCCGCCGCGCCCGCGCCTTCCGCCACACGGATCTTCGCCGCCGTCCACCTCCACCGCAGCCGTCGCGTCGTGGAGTTCGCCGCGCCGCCCTCTTCCGGATCCACACCGCGCCCGATCCGGTCATCTTTCGCCGATCGCGGGTCGTCTTCCCGTTCTTGGTGAGCCCGCGCCGCCGCCGCCGTCGTTCCTCTCCACTTCTTGGCGGCCGTCCGATCGCTGCGTGCGCCCCGATATGGCCACGTATCCTTCGGCTGCAGCCGCGCTTCTTGGCTGCTTCGATCCGATCCGCCCTCGCCGATGCGCACCACGTGCCCGTCGGTGTCGATCGCCGACGTCGGCCCGCAGGTCGCCGTCAGCTGGCCGACGTCGGCCGTGCACGGCGCCGCGACGGTGAACCGAGCCGCGTCGTGGATCGAGTCCACCGTGAACCCGATGACGTTAGCGTTGCGCAATAAATCCTTTTTCCAGTACAAAAATAAATCCGTAAATTCGATTTTCTCGATTTTCGTATTTTCTCTGAATTTAATCTTTGGAGGCCTGCTCTCGCCATACGAACTCCGATTGAGGCGATTCAAGTTTCTAAATTTTTCTAAAATCAAGATCTATCTTCCAGAGCTATTTATTTTCAGTTTTGAGCTTGTTTGAGTCTCTGTTTGGTATTTATTTGGTTTCGTTGCTTTCTTTTCCGGTAGACGCTAGTTCCGAGGGAGCGAACGAAGACTTCGAAGACCAAGATTCAGCACTAGATCAGCAAGGCAAGTCGTAACCTTTGATCATATTGATCCTATGTTTGTAAAGTAATTTATTTTATACACTTGCCTGCTATTTACGTATCAATGTTTATTTAATGGGAGTAGATGTATGCCTAGTTGACATTATGCCACCTTGATTCGTTGTATGCCATGTATCCATTGTTAAACCTAGGTTGGGACATTACTAGTTGGACATAATCATTATACCAACATTGGTTATCGTAGCTATGCTTAGACATGCTTACATATACGTTGGGATTCATGTCACATGTTAAATAATGTTAATCTTGACTTAATGAGATATTGAATCGTGGCCGTTAGCCACTGTTGTAAAATTTGTTGTACCATGGCGGGGTTTGCCATTGGTCTTGGTTGAACGAATTGTTTTCCTCGCAAGTGATCGTGAAGTAAAGGGGTGCTTTCTAGCACATTGGGATGTGGATGTCTTGCCTGAGACAACTTAAGGACTTAATCTTGTGCGCCATTGAACTGGACCTAACCGTACTACCACATGTCTGGAATGGGACAGGCTTAGCTGATTAATTTGCAATGTCTAGCCTTGAGTACTGCCAATTGGTGGTGTGGGTTCGGAATGGACGGGTAGATTCGCAAAGCGCAAGAGGGGCCTTAATGGGCGAAACCTTAGCGAAGGCGATCGAGTTTAGACAAAGGCATTGTAAAGGCTTTGTCATGATATCTCTCGCGACACACCAAAGGAAGTGTGTTAGTAACATTTGCACAATGAGATGTTCATGTCTTGTGGGTAAAGTTGTACAACCTCTGTAGAGTGTAAAACTATTCGAATAGCGCGTCATGATCATGGACAAAGCCCGGAATTTCACACGGGTATAGAGTGTTTCATAAAATGTGGAATGTGGAATTGTTGGGATGTGAATGGGAGTTCACCGTTGTTTTGTTGTCTATCATTGATCTATCGCTTATTTATTTATGTTTTCATAAATATGCTTTCAATCTATTTATTGTATTTCAATTCAAGTTATTGCTTTACGCAAAAGAACTATATAGCCATCCTTGTCAAGCCGTGCATAAATATATTGCATCATTTCCTACGACTTCGAGTACCTTTGTACTCACGGCTTTATGCCCTTGTTGATCAGTTGCTGAAGGAGATAATGAATATCATGAGGAGGAATTCTATGAAGACTACGTGGATTAGGAAGGCGTTCCCCAGACGATTGCCAGTGGCATGTCGAATGGCTCAAGTTATCTTTTCAGCTGCAATAGTATTTGTTTCTTAAGCCCTTAATGCATAATGGTGTAAACATTGACCATAAGGTTGTTTGCTTTATTTAATAATAAATTGCTTCTTCTTAGTTAATTCGTTGTATGGAATGATATTTCATCTATGTTTCCACTGTGTGCACTAGCGTGATCCTGGACTAGTGCAGTATACACAGAGGGTTTCGGATTTGCAAATCCGGGTCCCGACAGATGCTCTAGTCAGATCTAGCTCGGCCGTCCCATCGTGCCCTTGATTCGATCGCTGCTGCTCCTAGATCGGCTTGGAAACCCTTTAGTGGATCGGCCTCTTTTGGTCATCACCCTGCCAACCTAGGGTCAATTCAAACTGCGTTTCTTTAGCCAGCCGTCGATGCTCCTTACTTTGCCCTGGGTAATGTTGCATCAGACAAACGTATGACGAGGGCAATGCTAACTACTTTCCCAGTAAAATTGCCAAAAGGGGCATCGCTCGTGAGCTTTTTCAGCGGCTCTCGGTCGATGTGGATTCATCGGCTGACAATGGGGACTCCGTTGCGGTCTTTGACTCCTCCCTTCATATTTAGCCAACAATTGGGAGAACGTAGGTTTATGCTTTTGTATCGGCTTACGTGGTGGTAAAGGTTTTTCATCCTTGTACCACTTTCCTACTTGAAGTTCTCCTCTCGGCTTTATGGTCCTTGATCTTTTACCTGCATAGTCGGTCTCAATCTGAATAGACTCGATAGCGATTTTGACAGTCGCACCACCTTCCACGGTGTTCTTCACGTCGACTTGTCGAGTTGTTTTAGCCGATGATGATAATGAACGTATTTGGTCGGAATCGGCGTCCCGCACCAATTCCTTTCCCTTCGCTGAGCAGTTGACCATATTGATCGGAAAAGGATTGGCATCCAGCTACATTGTCGTCTCTTCAGCAAACTTTAACCGGTCGTCTTCTATAGCCGATTGTATCTGCTGATGAAAAATATTGCAGTCATTAGTATTGTGTGAAAAGGAATGATGCCACTTGCAATACCTTCGTTTCTTAATCTCTTCAGGTAATCGTATAATTTTTTCTTGTAGCAGCAAATCAAAAATACGATCACATTTAGTCACATCAAAAGTATATTTTATTTTTGACATAGTGTTAGTCAGCTTTAGCCATGAACAGATCAAAGGTTTCTTATTTCCCTTGACCCATTCGGCTATATTCACCTCGACTTCCTCCACATCGAATGAACTACCAGACTCGTAGTCGACGAGGTTAACTTTAGGCTTCTCTTTTCTTTATTGTTTCTAAACCTATCTTTGAAGCCTTTATTTTCAAAGAAACGACTTTCTTGAGTCGATACCCTGTGCAACAGATGACTTAAATCAGTGAATTCTTGGCCACCAAACTTCTCTTTCAAGGGTGGAATTAGCCCTTGATAGGCTAAGTCAGCTAACTGATTACCGGGCAAAGTAACACAAAAGCAATGATTTCTAATCTCCCGAAACCTCTTAATATAATCTGTTATCGATTCCCTGAACTTCTATCGGACAAAACTCAAATTAGAGATCCTTAATTTCAAGCTCCCGTAGAAAAAGTACTTATGGAATCGGCTTCCCAAATTGGCCCATGTATTGACCGAATTTGGACGCAAAGTCGTAAACCAAGTAAAAGCCACCCTAGACAAGGATAATAGGAACAATTTTAACTTTAGACCCTCGAACTGAGCCGCTTCACCACATTGCGCAACAAAACACCCAACGTGTTATAACGTTGTTGTGGAATCATCTCTCAAAAATTTCGCGAAGTTGGGAACCCTGTAGCCATTGGGGTACGGGTTCCGATCAATGTAATCAGGATACAGCTTTCGGTACCCGATAGTTCATCTCTTTGGCTGTATACCAAATTGACCCCGCAACACCGTGCTAATCGCTTCAGCCCAATCGGTTTCTTTGGCCGATGACACTCTTAGTTGCGGTGTTTGCCAATTATGAGTGTTACTGGCATGTTTCCCCCTGAGTGCAAACTCGGGTTGGTATGGTGCCTGAGGTGGCAGCTGTAAATGTGGTTGTTCATAGCTGACGTTTTGCCTCCTAAACGTTGGCTCTGGTAGTGAAACGAATGGCTATGAGTAGGAAACAATTTTATACGGGGCCGGATCCCTCAGTGGAATCAATTCAATATATGAGGGTGTACCTGAGTTTCTATCGGTTGTGGAACCTATTTTGAATAAACATAGAACGGGGCTGATGGCGGTAAGTTGGGCTGGGAATCCAATTTAGATCCATCGGTGTACGCCTGGTAATGTGTAATCCCACTCATACCGGGATCTCGTGGCAAGACCATGGTTGGCTGTGTTGGCGTCATAGTGGGAATAACAGCTGACGATTTAGGATTGGCCGCTGGCTTTACAGTTTGAGTATTCTGGGTGATGGTGTAGACCGGGTATGTCGATAATGCTTACACAGGGTCGAGTAGAGTTCCAATTGACACCATCTCTTGTGCTATCTCCTTAACTTTGTTGGCTATCATCGGCTTCAGCGTGGTTACTAGAGCCGATGATTGGTTGACTAGGGCATTATGTATGGATTGATTAATCTTATCCGATAACTTTGCCTGTACAGGTATATATCGGCTTAACTGTCTATTGTCTGAAGTACCCGAAGCCTCCTTGTCACTGAAGTTGAACGTCGGCAACACAATATTCTATGTGACACCTTGTTGGGTCTTCTGGTAGCAATTCAACATCATCTGCTCGAACGCGGTTTTTTGATCTTCAATTTCTTTTCGCTCTTCAGGTGTTAAATCGTCCAATGTGGGGACAATTATCATGATGAGATTGATGTTGGTCGGTGAAATAGATTTCCGTGAAGAAGACATTATTCGTCCCATTGGGCATGCCAAAAGTGTGTTGACGCCGAAAAACGTGACGAAGGGTTGATCGACGCAAACACTGGCAAACACTAGGTTTAATTTGGTATAGGCATGCGAACCAATTTGATCCTGTAATCGACAAGAGATGATTATCTAATCGACTATTTTATCTGATTTAGATTGATGAAAAACAATCTAATTTGAGATGCTACTTAAGCCGATTAGATCACAAAGCAATAACAGATGTAAACAGCCTGATTTAGCTGAGTAGATAGTCAATAAAGGTAGTTTTCTTCGAAAAAGATGATGCACAACAAAATCGGGTGAAAACAGACCTGAAGTGATGTAAGTCGACGATGGTCAAAATCGGCGATACAAAACTTTATTGATCAAGTCAAACTATAGAGGAAGGATTACAAATCTAAAAGCTACTCCTAGTTGACGAAAAGTAAAAAAAGTAGATGTGAGTTGGTTTGATTGTTGTTGTTCCCTCTATCTTGCCTGTTGACCCTTTTATAGTATCTCGGCCGATCGTATCCTTCTCCAACTCTCATACAAATACGTATCGGCCTCAATCCCCAAGAATAATCTCGTACCTAAACCATTTGCTAGCTTTAACCTCGCATCCATGTTTAGCCTTATCCTCCCAAACTAATTACAATTACCAAATCAGTCATATCTGCCAATCAGCTAAGAGCACCAAATTTTGGTGTCAAAATATGCCCCCATTTTTGGGAGATCATATTGATCATCCAAAAATCAACACTATCAGCTAAATCATGGATTACCATTAGTCGACTTCTCTAATCATTTCAACTTCCCACATTTTCTCACGGTAACTTCCTGCTCACACGATTTTGTGCATTAACTGCAGTGAAAATGTTTGCTGAAATTACCCGCTGATGCCACCGAAGTTACCCCTCTACAAGTACTATCCATTCACCCATAATTTCCACATTGCCCCATTCGATAATCAGCAAATCGACTCCCACGTTGCCACCGCCCTCCGCCCCTCCTGCCCATCTGTAACACCCTAAATTTTGCTCTAATTTAAATTTTGGAGTATTTTTGTTTTTTGAGAATTTTTGGGAATTTATTGAAATTTATTTGGATTTATTCAAATATGGCCTTTTTTGAATTTCAATAAATTCATGCAAAATTTTATACAAAGTTTTATTGAAAATATTTTATTTGAGTTCCAAATAGTTCAAAGTAATTTCTGAAATTTTTCTAGAATTTTTCTGCTATTTTAAAAGCCCCAAATGATTTAATTAAATTTCTAGAATTATTTTAAATGAAAAAGGTTTTAAAAACGACTATGAACAGTAATGGGCCGAGCCCGTTACTGTGCGCGCCGCCGGCCCAACCGCAACGAAACCCTAGATGCCGCCCGCTCGAGCCGTCCGATCGAAATCCCGCGACTGCCGTTGCGCCACGTCGCCCGAACGCATGCGTCGTCGGATCATCGCCGCGCGGACGTCCAGGATTGGGCCACGTCGCTTCGTCCCCGCGAGATCGCCGGAGGAACGTGGGCGTTGATGGCCATGATTTTCGTCGGCAGTTTCGCGCACGTCGAGACGCTATTTATTGCGCCGCTGCCACCCGCGTGTCACGCACTCCTAGACGTGTCTGTAGCCCTAGCGCACGCCTCCCGAAATACCTCCGTTTTCCCGCAGTACCTCGCCATAGTTGCCGCACCGCTCCGCCATTGTTTTTGCTTCCTCTCGTCGTCGTCCGAGCCGCTCCGCCGTGCTCCGACCCCGTCCCGAGTTCACCGAAGCAAGCCGCGTCGAGTGGACCACTTCTTCACGCCAGAGAAACCCCGTAGCGCCGCGTTGCACGTCGTCTTCTTCCTCTCCGCTGAGATCTACGCCGCCACGACATCACCGCCAGCCGAGCTTCGTCCACCGTCCGATCGCCGCCGAACGCACCAGATTCGTCCACGTCGCCATCCAACAGTAATCCTCATCTTCACTTTTCAGCTGTCGGATTTAATCAACGGTTTATATTGCTTCGATTAGTTTCACGTTAGTTTATCTTAGCCGTTAGATCTAGATCGTAGGGTTTATATCTAGCCGCGTCACATCAACGCCATAGCCGCCGGATGTGCGCCGATGCGCTTGGATCGCGCGCGTGTCGCGCCGCAAAGAGGCCGAGCCGAAGCCTTGGCTCATCTCGGCCGTCCATTTTGAATCGGCGGATGAGATCGCACCGCGATCGGGCGATCCGTGTTGACGCGTGACGCTCGAAAATCGAGGAGTCAGCGTCGCCGTTTCTGTCGACGTCGCCAGATTAATCATGACCGTTCGATCTGGATCCGAGGGTCACGGGAAGCCACGCAAGGGCTCGAGGTGGCGATGGCGACGAAACGATGAATCTCGACCGCTCGCTTAAATCGGACGGACGAGATTGAATTAGTTTTGGCTAGCATGGTTGCGCCGTGTCGCCATAGATTGGTCCAGTTGTCGTGCTAACGCTGCTTGGGTCACTTGGCGACGAGCACGATCTTTGCCATCCACGATGGACCAGAGCCGAACCGTGGACCCCGTCCATAGACCATAGCGACGTGGCAGCCTCTTGGTTGCCAAGGTCATGCTGACGTCATCGCTGACTTCATAAATATTTTTATATATAAAAATATTTCGGCCAAAATTCATTTCTATACTGACGTCATAAATGCGAAATTTCAGTATAAAAATAATTTGGAAAAATGGGATTTCATAATTTCTGTATTTTCATATTTTATTCAAATTTCAAATGACTATAACTTTTGCATTTTAACTCGGATTTGGGTGATTAAAATTTCTAAAAATTCATAAAATTATGATATATTTAATGATGAATTTTATTTGAATTTTTGAGGTCATCTAGTCTTCTATATTAGCTATTTATTGCATATTTTGTTTATACGCGTAGACGCAAATTTGCCGGAAAGTTTCGAGGAAGATTTCGTCGCTCAAGACCAAGCTTCGGAACACGACGAGCAACTATTTGAAGGCAAGTGATGCTTTGATCATTTTGATCCTAGATTTTAAAAGTGTAACTTATGCTTTGCAATTATGCATGCTAATTTATTTAAAATGAATTTAAATTAAATTGGGATAATGTAGTTAATCAACCCATTTTGTTATGTCACCTTGAAATGATCAATTGTATGCCCTAAATCATTGTCACCCTAAGTTGATTGTACTGGCTAGATAATAATGTGATGCCAACATGGGAGGCTAGACCGTGAGTAGATGCTTAACCTTGCAACGAGTCATGAATGATCTTTCGAAAAAATGCTACAATATTGACTAATGGAATATGGAAAGTATTTTGGAAGTGGTGTGATATTGCCACATGATGAAATTGAAGTATAGAGACCTGTGTGGTTCCATACCGATGTTGAGTTATTGCTGGCATGTGTTGCACAAAAATCAACTGGGTGGGAAATGATTTAGACTGGGGTAAGTGGCAAGAGGCTGTGTGCCTGGTGGGCCTGTGTGGCATTGGGTTGATGAGCGTTGTGAGTTTGTGTGCTACAATGGGCTGTGTGCCACTGTTGAGTGTTGGAAGTCTTGCCTCGGTCAGTTAAGGACTTCACCTTGCAAGCCTTTGATCTGAGTCACCCGTACAACCACATGTCTGATATGGGACAGACCTAGTTGATTAGGGTTCTGACATCTTTCCTCTGATACCTCGGGGTGACAGTGCACGGGGGTGTATCTGTACGGGGGAGCGTACCTATGCTACGGCTTGGTGCCCATCCAACGGTGATTGACCTGTCCTATACTTCGGCTCTGTGTGAGGGAAGTGATAGTGAGGGTAATACCGGAGAGGTTCATTAGGTAAGGTAGAAGTTCCTGAAAAGCTTTGTTGCGGACAATCACCTGTGTGGTGAGCGGCTGTATCTTGTGGGTAAAGTGTACAACCTCTGCAGAGTGTCAAAACTATTCGAATAGCTGTGCCCACGGTATTGAGCATTGCTCGGGGATTACAGTCAAGGGTTAGATCTTCGAAATTTAAAAATTTGGATTGGGTGACTATGTGCCAATGTTAAATATGAACTGTTAAGGCTGTGCGCCAAGAATCTTCGAAGAAAAACCATTTGAAGAAATTAGTATTACTTATAACTTTTTCACTGCTTTAATCTAAATAAGATACTGGTTTAAAAATGCTGTTTGATGCAAAAGAACCATTTAAGCCAATCCTTTGGAATAAGCTTTGCATATAGTAATAGCGCTGCATTCTGTGCATTACTTGTTGAGTGCCTTGTGTACTCATCCCACCTTGCTTATCAACCCCAACATCAGTGGAGGAGTCTACACAGCCGTGGGAGGAGGAGTACATGGAGGATCCGAGCAACTAGGGGGCAAACCCACTCGGTTGCCTTTGGCAAGATGAAGGCTTCCACGATATTTATTTATGTTCCGCTGCTATTTCTTTACTCTGAATAATGTAAGCCCTGCGTGGCTGATTTATCTGTAAGGAGACCATAAGGTCGTACTACTCGGTTTATATAAATGTTTGCACTATTTATTGTTATATCGTTGTGAATTTCTGTAATGTGCAACCCTGTAAGACTGTGTGTGCTAGTGTGATCCTGGACTGGCACAGAATACACAGAGGGTCCGGATTTGCAGATTCGGGTCCCGACATAGGTGGTATCAGAGCAGGTTGACTGTAGGACTTGACCCTAGTTTGGTTGTACCTAGGAGGGTAAAACTATTTTCTAAAAACCTAATCAACTTGAGCAAGAATATCAATGAAATCTTGACTTATCTCTTCTCCCTTGTTTCATACCTATCTTTGAATTTTTATGATTATTTTCATTTAATTTAAACAAAGTTTTTTTGGCGGATGAGGATGATCCACACCTAGGAGAGCGCACCGAGGATACGCCATGGAGTTATGGCGTATGATGCAGATTGCTCGGAGGTTTTGATGACCACTTTATTGAGGACTACGGTGGTGCAGGCAGGACTTGACATCGCCTGTGATGTCAAGGTCACAGTGTATGCTCGGGAGAGGACGAGGGCGAGCCGTCCTATCTACATCACGGTCAGGAGGTCTTCTTTTGAGGCCGAGATCCGAGAGCGGCGCGTCGAGCGATCGCGGTGCGTGCCTGCACTCTCTCTCCGAGTTGGAGGCACCGCCTTTCGGCATCATCCGCGCCGAGACGGTCGATACAACAGGATGGAGATCTTGGAGGAGGACGCTACGATCACCCACCTACGAGGTATGTTATCGCCCAGGAGGACGCCTTGGACGAGACAGTCCAGGAGCTGCAGAGGACCCGCGACGAGGTCATGGAGGCGAGGATCCAACTGCGGGAGGGCTTAGCTCACTCCATGTAGAAGATCCAGGAGTTGGAGATGGCTCTATATGGACCCGAGCCCGAGCGATCCACGGAGTTACGATCCGATCCGGAGGAGACAGAGCAGAGGCACCACGGGAAGCGAGCAGCACAGGACCAAGAGTCGATGGGGTCTTTTGCACCAACAGCAGTAGGTCATCAGGACCAGTTTGCCCCGATGCCAGAGCACCCACCGGTGTATGCTTCGGGGGAGCCGCAGCCGGGTTGGCTCGATGAGTGATCGAGTCTAGGCGAGGGTAGTGTCGAGACTCGAATATTTGAGTCGCGTCTTTTTCTTCAGAGTCACCATTAGGTGTGAGTCGTCATAGAGTCCTATGTTTGCTTACTTGCTTTTGGTTGTGAGTGTCTCGTTTGTGTTGCATTGCCCTTAGGCACTTGTGAGCAACCATACTGCTTTATATTATATCAATAAAGTGGCTAAATAATTTAAGTTACACCTGTTTCCCCCACATAAGTTCTTTTACTCGTCTATGCTTTCTTCTTTTCTTAACCTTGGAAGTTTGCAACAGATGGTGACGACTCGTGGAAATGTTGGAGCCAGCGGAAGCGGAGCTACTCAGGCTGACAACCAGAATGAGGAACCAATCCCTCAATCGCCGCAAGTCGATATGCAGAACCCGGGAGCCTTCCTAACTGCCCAGACTCAACTTATAAACACGATGGTTCAAACCATGCAGCAGATATCCAATCAAGCTGCTGCGAATGTTCAACCTGGGGGTAACCATGGACCACACCCCTACTCAAGGTTGTCTGAGTTTATGCAAACTCATCCACCTACCTTCTCAGGCAACGCCAATCCACTGGAGGCGGACGATTGGCTAAGGACAATTGAAAGGAAGCTGCACATTACCCAGTGTATGGGACATGAGAGGGTACTCTATGTCTCTCATCAACTCGAAGGAATTGCCGCAGAATGGTGGGAAAACTTCTGAGCAGCTCATGAGGACCCATAGAGTATCACGTGGGAGGAATTCACCTCAGCCTTCCGCAAGTACCATGTACCCGAGGGTATCATGGATCTTAAAAAGGAGTAATTTCGGAGCCTCAAGCAGGGCGGCCAGTCAGTGGCCGATTACCTGAATAAGTTCACACAACTGGCACGCTACGCACCGGAGGACGTGGCTACGGATAAGGCCAGACAATCCCGCTTCATGAAGGGATTGAATGCGAGGTTGCAGTGGGGTGATCACCCACATTCCACGACTTCCAAGAGCTAGTTAACAAAGCTCTTATCTTGGAGGACAAGCGCCGAGAGTTGGATGACAACGAAAGTGCCAGAATGGCGCAACAAGGAGGTCGTCAAGGCCAGCAGAGGCAGAGGACGGCACCCCAACAATTCATAAGGTACCAGCCTAGAGGCAATGACAGGGCACCACTGCAGGCAAATCGTCCAGTGGGCTAGAATGCCCAGACTCGGCCGAAGCGTGGCACGGTCGGAGGAACCTCTCGAGCAGCGGGAAGGCGTTGCTATCATCGCAATGAATCAGGGCATTTTGCCAATAAGCGCCCTAAGAAGGAGGTGTCACCCGGTCCGCTTTAACACAGGGAACACACCGGCAAGGACTCTGCACCAATCGTGAACGCGGGACATCAACAGAGACAACTCCATCCCAAGGAACTGCACGAGGCGAGTCAACCACATTACAGCGGATGAAGTCCGAACGCCACGGACGTTGTCTTGGGTAAGTTCCTAGTAAACTCGATTACCACTCGTTTTATTCGATTCCGGAGGTTCGCATTCTTTTATTTCTCGAGATTTTGCTGTTCAAAGTGATTTGGATATAGTGAATCTTAAATGTGTGCTTATAGTTCAATCCTCGGATCGAACTCCGATCTAAAGTAGGATGTTCTAGGTAAGACTAATAATTAATGGAGTTGAGTTCTAGCGAACTTAATCGTCCTAATACCCAAACCCCGGATGTTATCACGGGAATGGATTAGTTAACCAAACACAAGGCGGTCTTTGGATCATGAAAAAGAGTCATATCGGTCGAGAGCCGGATGGAAAGAAGATTGAATTTGAAGCAAAATCGATGCGAGATGGACAATTAATGGTCAACGGCAGATGAAGATTGACACTTGGAGGAAGTTTCCATAGTCAATGAATATCCGGATGTTTTCCCGGAGGATTTACGGAATGCCGCGGATAGAGATATCGAGTTCGTGATAGAGCTTGTTCGAGGACAGCTCAATAGCTAAGAGACCTTACGGGATGTCCACAGAGGAATTGGTGGAAATGAAGAAGCAGATTGAAGAGCTGCTGGAAAAAGGATTTATAAGACCTAGTTCATCGCCATGGGGAGCACCTGTCTTGTTTGTCAAGAAGAAGGACGGGAGTTTTAGGATGTGTATAGACTATCGTGCACTTAATGATGTGACGATAAACAATAAGTATCCGCTACCCAGGATCGACGATCTTTTTGATCAGTTGCGGGGAGCAGGAGTCTTGTCCAAAATTGACCTCCGATCAGGATACAATCAATTGAAGATCCGATCAGAGGATATTCCGAAGACTGCATTTTCTTCAAGATATGGACACTATGAGTTTACAGTGATGTCTTTTGGCTTGACAAAGGCACCAGCATATTTCATGAACTTAATGAATAAGGTTTTTATGGAATATTTGGATAAGTTCGTTGTCGTGTTCATAGATGATATTCTTGTCTATTCCAAGACAAGAGAAGAGCACGCCGAACATTTGAGGCTAGTCCTTGATAAATTGAGGGAACAACAGTTGTTTGCAAAATTTAGTAAATGTGACTTCTCGAAGAATAAGGTTGAATTTCTTGGACACATAATGACAGCAGAAGGAGTTGCAGTAGATCCAAAGAAAGTGGAAACGGTTTTGCATTGGGAGCAACCGAAGACGGTAACCCAAATCCGTAGTTTCCTTGGAATGGCGGGATATTACCGTCGATTCATCGAAGGATTCTCTACGATTGCGATACCTCTTACGCAATTGTTGAAAAAGGAAAAGAAATTCTTATGGACACCGGAGTGTGAGAAGAGTTTTCAGGAGTTGAAGAAAAGATTAACATCGGCACCTGTCTTAGTTTTACCTGACGTTCATCAAGGTTTCGACATCTATTGTGATGCATCGCGTCAGGGGTTGGGATGCGTGTTGATGCAGAACAGGAAGGTAATTGCCTATGCATCGAGGCAATTGAGACCACGTGAAGAGAACTATCCGACTCATGATTTGGAATTAGCTGCCGTAGTGCATGCCCTAAAAATATGGCGTCATCATCTCATCGGAAATAGATGTGAAGTGTATACTGATCATAAAAGTCTTAAGTATATCTTCACGCAAGCTGACCTAAATATGAGGCAAAGAAGATGGTTAGAGTTAATCAAGTTTTATAACGTGGAAATTCACTACCATCCTGGTAAAGCCAACATGGTGGCAGACGCCTTGAGCAGAAAGAACCACAGTGTAAACATGCTGTTAGAAACAAGTCAGGCATAATTGTGTAAGGATTTCCAAAAATTAGAACTGGAAATGGTACCAGAAGGATTTGTAGCAACCTTGGAAGTAAAACCTACCTTGGAAGATCAGATCAGGGAAGGGCAGAAAAATGATGACAAAATCAAGAGGATTAAGTCCAAAATGGATGCAGGCAAGGCAAAGGATTTCAAGCTGGATGAGCAAGGCACTATGTGGTTTAAAGGGCGCATTTGTGTGCCGAATAAGAAAGAGCTCAAACAGTTAATTTTGGAAGAAGCCCATGACTCCAAGTACTCAATTCATCCAGGAAGTGCGAAAATGTATCAAGATTTAAGGGAAAGATTTTGGTGGCCAAGCATGAAACGGGAAGTCACCGAATACGTTGCATTATGTGACATATGCCAAAGAGTCAAAGCTATGCACCAGAGACCAGCGGGGCTATTACAACCCTTAAAGATACCCGAATGGAAATGGGAAGAAATTGGTATGGATTTCATAACCGGGTTGCCCAGAACCCAAGGTGGATATGATTCCATATGGGTCATAGTGGATCGCTTAACTAAAGTTGCACATTTTATACCGGTAAAGACCACTTATTCCGGGGACCGGTTAGCGGAACTTTATATGGCAAGAATCGTCTGTTTGCACGGAGTACTGAAGAAGATAGTGTCGGACAGAGGTACCCAATTTACCTCCAGATTTTGGTGTAAGCTACATGAAGCAATGGGGACTCGTTTGAACTTTAGTACAGCCTACCATCCGCAGACAGATGGTCAAACTGAGAGGGTTAACCAAATATTGGAAGATATGCTGAGAGCTTGTGCTTTAGCATATTCCACTTCATGGGACAAGTGTTTTCCTTACGCTGAATTTAGTTACAACAACAGTTATCAAGCGAGTTTACAGATGTCTCTATTTGAAGCTCTGTATGGTCGATCCTGTCGAACACCATTGAATTGGAATGAGACAGGCAAACGACATGTTTTTGGCCCGGATGTACTGCAAAAAGCGGAAGAGCAGATCGCCCTGATCAGGGAAAGACTGAAGATTGCCCAATCAAGGCAGAAAAGCTATGCCGACAACCGTCGTAGGGAATTGAGCTTTGAACCCGAAGATTTTGTGTATCTTAGAGTCACACCTCTCAAAGGAGTCAGAAAGTTCCACGCAAAAGGGAAGCTCGCACCCAGATATGTTGGGTCGTTCAAGATCTTGAGCCGCAGAGGTGAAATTGCATATCAGTTGGAGTTATCGCAGTCTTTGGCAGGAGTGCATGATGTATTTCATGTATCACAGCTGAAGAAGTGTCTTCGAGTACCGGAAGAGCAAACACCGTTAGAGGCAATCGAGCTGCAAGAAGATCTGACTTACAACGAACATCCGATGAAGATTCTGGACATAATGGACAGAGAGACAAGGAACAAGTCAACGCGTTTCTGCAGAGTTCAGTGGAGCAACCATTCGGAAAGTGAAGCCACGTGGGAATGTGAAGAAGATCTGAAGAAGGAGTTTCCTAACCTATTTCTGTAGACAGCACTAAATCTCGGGGACGAGATTCTATTAAGGGGGGAGGTTTGTAACACCCTAAATTTTGCTCTGATTTAAATTTTGGAGTATTTTTGTTTTTTTGAGAATTTTTGGGAATTTATTGAAATTTATTTGGATTTATTCAAATATGGCCTTTCTTGAATTTCAATAAATTCATGCAAAAGTTTATACAAAGTTTTATTGAAAATATTTTATTTGAGTTCCAAATAGTTCAAAGTAATTTCTGGAATTTCTCTAGAATTTTTCTGCTATTTTAAAAGCCCCAAATGATTTAATTGAATTTCTAGAATTATTTTAAATGAAAAAGGTTTTAAAACGGCTATGAGCGAATGGGCCGAGCTCACATCTTGTCTGCGCCCCACCGCCGCGACGAAACTCTAGATGCCGCCCGCTCGAGCCGTCCGATCGGAATCCCGCGACTGCTGTCGCGCCACGTCGCCCGAACGCATGCGCCGTCGGATCATCGCCGCACGGACGTCCAGGATTGGGCCACGTAGCTTCGTCCCCGCGAGATCACCGGAGGAACGTGGGCGTTGATGGCCTTGATTTCCGTCGGCAGTTTCGCGCACATGGAGGCGCTATTTAGTGCGCCGCTGCCACCCGCGTGTCGCGCACTCCTAGACACGTCTGTAGCCCTAGCGCACGCCTCCCGAAACGCCTCCGTTTGCCCGCAGTAGCTCACCGTAGTTGCCGCACCGCTCCGCCGTTGTTTTTGCTTCCTCTCGTCGTCGTCCGAGCCTCTCCGCCGTGCTCCGACCGCGTCCCGAGTTCACCGAAGCAAGCCGCGTCGAGTGGACCACTTCTTCACGCCGGAGAAGCCCCGTAGCGCCGCGTTGCACGTCGTCTTCTTCCCCTCCGGTGAGATCTACGCCGCCGCGACATCACCGCCAGCCGAGCTTCGTCCACCGTCCAATCGCCGCCGAACGCACCAGATTCGTCCACGTCGCCATCCAACAGTAATCCTCATCTTCACTTTTCAACCGTCGGATTTAATCAATGGTTTAGATTGCTTCGATTAGTTTCACGTTAGTTTATCTCAGCCGTTAGATCTAGATCGTAGGGTTTATATCTAGCCGCGTCACGTCAACGTCATAGCCGTCGGATGTGCGCCGGTCGCCTTGGATCGCGCCGCGTGTCGCGCCGCAGTAGGCCAGAGCCGAAAGCCTTGGCTCATCTCGGCCGTCCATTTTGAATCAGGCGGATGAGATCGCACCGCGCATCGCGCCAGTCCCGTGTTGACTCGTGGACGCTGGAATCGAGGAGTCGCCGCCGCTTACGCCGACGTCGCCAGATTAATCATGACCGTTCGATCTGGATCCGAGGGTCATGGGGAAGCCACGTGCGGGCTCTACGGTGGCGATGAGGCGAAAGGTCGCATGAATCTCGGCCGTTCGTTTAAATTGGACAGATGAGATTGAATTAGTTTTTGGCTAGTGCGTATTGCGCGCGTGTCGCCATAGGATTGGTCCACCGCCGTGCTAACGTCGGTGTTTGCGCTACTTGGCGATGAGCACGATCTTTGCCGATCCACGGCGGACAAAAGCAGAACCGTGGACCCCGTCCATAGACCAGAGCGACGTGGCAGCCTCTGGGCTTGCCACGTGTCATGCTGACGTCATCGCTGACGTCATAAATATTTTTATATATAAAAATATTTTGGCCGAAATTCATTTCTGTGCTGACATCATCATGATGCAATGCTGACGTCATAAATGCGAAATTTCAGTATAAAAATAATTTGGAAAAATGGGATTTCTTAATTTCTGTATTTTCAGATTTTTATTCAAATTTCAAATGGCTATAACTTTTGCATTTTAACTCGGATTTGGGTGATTAAAATTTCTAAAAATTCATAAAATTATGATCTATTTAATGATGAATTTTATTTGAATTTTTGAGGTCATCTAGTCTTCTGTATTAGCTATTTATTGCATATTTTGTTTATACGCGTAGACGCAAATTTGCTGGAAAGTTTCGAGGAAGATTTCGTCGCTCAAGACCAAGCTTCGGAACACGACCAGCAACTATTTGAAGGCAAGTGATGCTTTGATCATTTTGTTCCTAGATTTTAAAAGTGTAATTTATGCTTTGAAATTATGCATGCTAATTTATTTAAAATGAATTTAAATTAAATTGGGATAATGTAGTTAATCCACCCATTTTGTTATATCACCTTGAAATGATCAATTGTATGCCCTAAATCATTGTCACCCTAAGTTGATTGTACTGGTTGGATAATAATATGATGCCAACATGGGAGGCTAGACCGTGAGTAGATGCTTAGCCTTGCAACGAGTCATGAATGATCTTTCGGAAAAATGCTACAATATTGACTAATGGAATATGGAATGTATTTTGGAAGTGGTGTGATATTGCCACATGATGAAATTGAAGTATGGAGACCTGTGTGGTTCCATACCGATGTTGAGTTATTGCTGGCATGTGTTGCACAAAAATCAACTGGGTGGGAAATGATTTAGAGTGGGGCAAGTGGCAAGAGGTCAGTGCACTGTGGGCTGTGTGGCATTGGGTTGATGAGCGTTGTGAGTTTGTGTGCCACAATGGGTCAGTGTGCCACTGTTGAGTGTTGGAAGTCTTGCCTCGGTCAGTTAAGGACTTCACCTTGCAAGCCTTTGATCTGAGTCACCCGTACAACCACATGTCTGATATGGGACAGACCTAGTTGATTAGGGTTCTGACATCTTTCCTCTGATACCTCGGGGTGACAAAGGCACGGGGTGTATCTCAGACGGGAGCGTGCACTGTGCTACGGCTTGGTGCCCATCCAATGGTGATTGACCTGTCCTATGCTTCGGCTCTGTGTGAGGGAAGTGATAGTGAGGGTAATACCGGAGAGGTTCATTGGGTAAGGTAGAAGTTCCTAAAAAGCTTTGTTGCGGACAATCACCTGTGTGGTGAGCGACTGTATCTTGTGGGTAAAGTGTACAACCTCTGCAGAGTGTCAAAACTATTCGAATAGCCGTGCCCACGGTATTGAGCATTGCTCGGGGATTACAGTCAAGGGTTAGATCTTCGAAATTTAAAAATGTTGATTTGGTGGCTGTGTGCCAATGTTAAATATGAACTGTTAAGGCTGTGTGCCAAGAATCTTCGAAGCAAAACCATTTGAAGAAATTAGTATTACTTATAACTGTTTCATTGCTTTAATCTAAATAAGATACTGGTTTAAAAATGCTGTTTGATGCAAAAGAACCATTTAAGCCAATCCTTTTGAATAAGCTTTGCATATAGTAATAGCGCTGCATTCTGTGCATTACTTGTTGAGTACCTTGTGTACTCATCCCACCTTGCTTATCAACCCCAACATCAGTGGAGTAGTCTACACCAGCGTGGGAGGAGGAGTACATGGAGGATCCGAGCAACTAGGGGGCAAACCTAGTCGGTTGCCTGTGGCAAGATGAAGGCTTCCACGATATTTATTTATGTTTCGCTGCTATTTCTTTACTCTGAATAATGTAAGCCCTGCGTGGCTGATTTATCTGTAAGGAGACCATAAGGTCGTACAACTCGGTTTATATAAATGTTTGCACTATTTATTGTTATATCGTTGTGAATTTCTGTAATGTGCAACCCTGTAAGACTGTGTGTGCTAGCGTGATCCTGGACTGGCACAGAATACACAGAGGGTCCGGATTTGCAGATTCGGGTCCCGACACCGTCGCACTCCTCCTCCCCTACTCGAGTAGCTAAGCAAACGAGCGAGTGAGTAGAGCTAAGTAGCCGAGCTGGCATCCCTCACTAGGATGACTTGAATGGGCAACACAAGGGTGGTGGCCTTTACAACGGCGAGGACACCGACGGTGAGAAGAAAGGAGATGATGAGAGTAGGAGCATCGCCTCAGCATGGAGAAGCCTTAGATCGTGTCAGTTTGGCCGGAGATGGCCCGAGGAGGTTTGGCGTCGATAGCCATGGGAGGCGCGTTGGCGGTCCAAGCTTGCGGAGAGCTCCGACGACGGAGGAGATGGGGTAGGTTGTGTAAGGGATTGAGGGTGTTGAGCTAGTCATGATGACACATGTGGCGAGGAAGGAAGAGGCTTGGAGCAGCTGATCAGCGTTCATGGTAGCACACCACAATTGATGCTGAAGAGGAGCCCAACGATGACCAAGAGGATGTCCTTGGTGCACTCTAGGATGCTGGCTGCGGCGATGGCGGCGGGGTGTGGGAGCTCTGGGAGCATGAGGAGGCGGATTTGAATGTTGCGGGGTGGAGTGGAGGTGGTGACGATTGGGGATGGTGTGGATGTGGTCGTGGTTGTGATAGATAGGGTGGGGACTAAGGCGGCAGATGTGGAAGACGGTGATGATTGTTGCGGTGAGGGGGCACGGTGGTCGAGGTTGTTGCTAGGGTCTGGGTGGATCGATAGGGAGAAGAGGAAGGTGTGGAACTGGTGCGTAGTGGCGATGAGTGAATCGATGAGGAGTGGCGTGGCAGCAACGGCGTGGAGCAGGAGGAGGCGACAGCGACAGCGATGAGTTGGAGAAGCAAGAGGAGGTCGTTGCTAGGCTTTCTGTTTGAGGACTCAAGGGAATCCAAGGGGGAGAGATTTAGGAAGGGGAAGGGCTTTCTTGCAATTGGATCCTTGCATTATTCTCTATTTTGGATTTTTGTGTGATGAGTGGAGGAATGTCTATTTGCCTTATTGTCTCTTTCATGCAGACATGGAGTCATGTTATGTTATTGTGATATTATTTATGTATCATTCTATGTTCCATAACTTTTCGCTACTGTTCAAATTGAATGTATTTGCAATTTTGTTCGACTACCTAATAAAATGACCTATTAAATTACGATAGTTCTAATGCATTCAAACTCATATGGTTGATTAACATTGCTATATGTGTGCTTTATGCGGTATTTATTTTTGCACGATATCCGATAAAAAATATCCAATACTGTATCGATTCTGCTCCGTATTTGCTTCAAATATGTGACTGATATTATCCTCGCTGTATTCGTATCTGGTACTATCCGTATCTGACTTCGAATCTGACAAAAAATATGGTTTAGGATACGAAAAGAGCGATATCCGACCGAATCCAAGCCAATTGCAACCCTATATTTATACACAAGGATTACACAAATGATGGTTGATATGTTAATTTTATAATAAGCACACTTTAGCATTCAAATGCAATAATTGATTGAAAGCATAATTAAACCAATAACATTAATAAGATGTTGTCCAGAGTCTTCTCAAGTTTTGGCACATAGCCTACACCATTTCTTTTGGCACACAACCACCTTTCTAGTTTTGTTTTATAAAATCTAAGCCTTTATGTGAAATTTCTGAGCATGACCTTGATCGCAGATATGGCGATTCTAATAGTTTACACCATGTAGAGATTATATCCTTCACCCGTAAGATATGATCATCTTCTTATATTGGCCATGACATGCTTCTTTTGACGTGCGACTAAGAAGATCACAACATAACATTTCGGAAACTCCTCCCTTACATTGGCCCTACTGATAAGCCTGAACGTCAACATTCCATCCTCACATAGAGCAGAAGAATGGGAGGGACTCACCGTTGGATTAAAGAATGACAATCATCCAAGATGTGGCGCAGCTGTAGCATAGTAACAATGCTAAGGAATTTCACGTAAGGGTTATGTTTTTATTAAAAAGTAAACTTGAAAATGGAGGCTATATGCCAATGTGAGTAATGGAATTGGATTAGGATGTGTGTTAATTTAACTTAAAAAATATGTAAGAATGTTATTACTATTGTTATTTATTTTACCTTTTGTTCTTAATATATTTACCACATTTCAATTGAAAATATTATTTTATTGCAAAATAGCCGCATGAGCTATCCTTTTGGATTAAGTCTTGCTTGTAATTATAATAGACTTGCATTCTATGCTCATCTTGTTGAGTGCTTTATGTACTCACCCTTGAACAAATAAATCACTCAGTTGAAGAGTAGTCAACACCCACTCTAGAGGATGAGTACCAAGAGGAAATGAGTTACTAGGGGTCGAACCTTGTTGATTGCTTTTGGCAGGTTGATGGGTTGTTCGCTGAAGTTTCGTTCTGCTGCAGTTTTGTAAGTGAATAAGCCGTGTGAGGCATAATAAATTTAAAGTCAACCATAAGGGTTTCATACTATCCATTTATCTAATAAATATGGTCATTTATTATATTCCGTTGTGTATGGAGTTGATATTACACTAGCGCGATCTTGGGCTAGTACAATATACACAGAAGGTCTGAATTTTCATATTTGGGTCCCAACAGAGGTGATATTAGAGCCATAACGACTGTACATCTGAACCCTAGTTAGCCTGGCTGTTTCCTTAGGAACTTCAAAATTATTTTCTAAAGAGAAAATCTAACTTGCAAAATTAATAAGTTCTCGACTTATCTTGTTTCTCTTACTTATCCTCTTGCCAAAATTTTCTTCTCTTTTCCCCTCCTAGTTTAAGTTGGAATTTTATCCTGCCTTGTCTTTAATAGATAATGATACTTCACACATATGGGGAGTTACTGGAGGTTATGCTGCTAAACTATGGAGAGTATTGCAAGAACTTGGAGGTTATAAGAGGCCACTTTATAATGGAATCTACTGGACAGTGAATGATAGAGGTTGTGGTGTTGTGTAAGATTACCATCTATGTTCGAGAGAATGCTAAGGCAAGTCATCCTATTCATCTCACTATCAGAAGGCTCAATTTTGAAGCGGTATCCAGGAATTATCATGTCTTGCATTACACCGTATTTGCAAGAAGCATGCTGGTGAGATGCGACATACAGTATTTTGACTTCATTCCCAAATTTGTAATGTTTATTGCCCAACCACTGAAGATGAAACAGATGCTACTGTTGTCTATCTTGCAATATTCATAGCTGCTCAAAAGAAGTCATGGAGGACGCTATGCAGGAGCTAAAGGGAGCTTATGAAGTCTTGAAGCTTACGGAAGAAGATCCCCGAAGCTCGCCACAGAAAGGATTGCAAAGGTAGAGGAAGCTTCCTATGACGTAGTAGCAAAGGCTCAGGAAGAAGAGCTAGATGAAGAAGAAAAAGAGCTCGAAGAACTTGAGAAAAAAAATTAGAGGAGCAAGACTCTTCATCACAGGAGGCACTTTGACCAATCTGTTTATGTTGTCCCCAGTCATTAGTACCAGTTTGCACCGATGCCTACCTTTCTATAGAACCTGGGAGTAACACCTCCGGATTCTCTGTGTATACTATACTTGTCCAAGAAAAGCTAGTACACACAATAAACGAACCTGATACCACATCATATGGTATGAACATTTTTTTCATTTAATTACCAGAGTTTACAATATATAGCTTGCAGGCTAATTGAAAATATAGAAGCGGAAGATAAAAAGAAGTAGTAGGTCCTAGCAAATCTGCCATAGGCAATCTAGGACAGTAGCCTAGTCATCGAGATCCTCACTGATGAAAAAATACTACTCCTCTAAAAACAACAAATACAATAAGGTGAGCACATAAAGTACTCACAAGTTACACATGAGATGCAGTATTAATGTAAAGATAACAAAGAGATGCATATTATGGTTAGTTTGAGCAATAAGCAACATTTCAAATACAGTAAGTAATTTCGAAAGCATAGTTGACATAGTAAAAACTGAGTTTTAATCCAATTTTCAATACGGGATCCAATCTGGAGTTTTCTCACAACTTGTCTAATTATTTTTTTTGGTGAGATGAGGAACCTTTGGTGCGATCTTTCATTTGATCCAAGTTTTAGTTCGCTCATACTGCAGTGTTGTACACAATTTGTTGCTAAAAAAGTCAGTATAAAGTTTGATCATTTCTTTTGTTTTCAAAGTCGAAACCATATGCCAATGTTCATTTGCTTTGATATTATGTTAACGCAGTAATTATTTCTTACATGATATGTAGCAAAGCTTACATTAATATTTGCGGATTCATCCAAGCATAAATTCTATTATAATTCTATGCTAGTGAGAAATTGTCTTCTTGATGACGCATAGTAGCCTCCTACTACTATAAACGCGGGTTCTAGAGAAATCTGTAAGCGCAGTTAAGGTTCCATTCGGAAGTGGTTTTTCAAATGCAATTTTTTTATTATTGGATATACCAATTAGTTGAAGGAAAATATTTGGATCCATAAAAGCAAAATTTTATTGGAATTAGTATATATTGCTGTAACTCACTAGATTACACAACATAGTACTACATTACAAGACTGCAACCTATCTCAGGTTGTTTGAGAAATATTTACTCTTATTCCATGAACTAGTCATCAACCCGTGCATCGCACGGGCTACTATAATAAATTTTGAATAATTTAAAATTTAGAAATTAAAAGTTTTCAATTTGGAACATACATATATTGAGATACCATATTAAATTAAAATTTTAATTTGTGGAAGCTATTATAAGGGCCGGTCCAAAGTCTATAAATTTTGAAAATTTTTAATGATCAATTCACAGAAATTGTTTACAATTCTTGCCATGTTCATAAGGCAGCAGATATATAAAAATAGTTGCCAATTTCAATATGCAATTACAATTGCCTCTGATGAACAACAAAAATGTCCTTTTAGATATTTTTTTTATTCTTCCATATGCATGTAGTATGCAACGATTTCTTTTTCTTTTTCTTCCTAACTGACCAAGTGTGCTTTAATTTGGATACGGTGTGTGAATATTTACCTTTGTAAAACAGATTCCTGTATTTTATGGATTAATATATACCCTGTTGTCATCATTTCTCTGATTAATACTGAACTTCTATTTTAATTAGTATGATAACCCATAGCTTTTCAATCTTTTTTCATATATTTCTAGAGGGATTAATTTTTTTCTTTTATTAATATGCCAATCTCTAACTTTTCAATCTTTTTCTTATATATATTTAGTTAATTATAGCACTCATTATCTAATTACAACCTAATATTTTCTAGAGGGATTAGTAATTTAGTATGATACTAATATCTATCCCCTACGTGTGCATGCATGTTTAACTATGCATCCATTACATGCATTCGTGCACGCTAGCTAGCTCCAAGCCCATCATGAATATTTTGTACGCAAGCTCCTAATCCGGTAGGCTATGAATCCTTTGCATGTATGTATGCGTATCCGGACTGGTTGATTGCATTATTATTGTTTCTTACAAAGTATAACTACGTTTAGTAGTCTATTAAAACTCTTTTTTTTGTTTGGTAGGATTTTAAAAGACATAGATTACTATGTCTATATTGAATATATAACGTAGATTACAACGACCTAAAAACCTTGGATGCTCAAGTTTTTTTCTTTTTGTCCTATTAATGTGAGAATTTCTAGCTATTTCACTTTTTCTTCAATTAATGTGGGAACTTCTAGCTTTTTATCTCTTAGTATTTTCTAGGATTAATATGAATTGTTTTTTCTTTTCTCTGATTAATGTGGGAATTTCTAGTTTCTTACTCCTAGGATCAACGTAAAGGCTTGTAAGAGAGCCTCCAATTAGTATATGTAGATAGATAGATAGATAGACAGATAGATCGGACGGCACAACTGTACTTAGCTTTAAATTTCATCTCACAATACTTTAAGTGGTAATACAACCGAGAGATAGCGATGCGAAAGAACATTATTAATGGAATTGCAAGCCAACTTCTAATCGTGGCATGGCATATCAGAAAGATGAATAATCTGATAAGCCAATCTCTTCCGATTTGAACTCATCAAGATACGTGAAGGAGAGCCATCCGATTCAAATTCATTGAGGTATTAGTCCACGATACTACATACATGTATCTTTACATCTTTTCTTTTTTTATTAGAAATTAATTTCTATAAATAGATATAAGCCGTCCCTTCCATACAGTACTCCTCTGATTTATCTCTTATGAACAGATAAATAGATCTAAGCCGTGGATGAAAATGGTTAAGGAGATTGGACAACCAAGATCTCTTTTTTTAGAATAATGTGGGATTTTCTAGCAATTTTTATCTTTTTAGATTAATGTGGGATTTTCTAGTTAATGTGGGATTTTCTAGCAATTTTTATCTTTTTAGATTAATGTGGGAATTTCTAGTATTTTCTGATTAATGTAGGGGCTTCTAGGAGGGCCTCCAATTAGTATATAGAAGTTTTCTAGTTAATGTGGGATTTTCAAGCAATTTTTATCTTTTTAGATTAATGTGGGAATTTCTAGTATTTTTTGATTAATGTAGGGGCTTCTAGGAGGGCCTCCAATTAGTATGTAGAAGATAGAAGTTTTCTAGTTAATGTGGGATTTTCTAGCAATTTTTATCTTTTTAGATTAATGTGGGAATTTCTAGTATTTTTTTATTAATGTAGGGGCTTCTAGGAGGGCCTCCAATTAGTATATAGAAGATAGTTTAAGAGATACTTCCACCCTTTTTGTTAATATATTTGGTTATTAATTTGTGCATTGATATGGTCACTAAGATGCTGCTCTGAATTTGAACAGTCCGTATTAATATATTTTTTTTATAATAAAAGTATTAACTGATTAGGATTTGGGATGAACATATTGTTTGTCCAAATTATCCTTAACAAACCAAAAAATCTAGTTGCGCAAGCCGTGGATGATGCCTAAAACTAGCCTCACTGGCCCACATCATGACTTCGACCCCAGCACCTCTCTCAATCGCCACCAGTCTAGAAGGTTGCCATCTGCCTAACGTAGAAGACAAGGACATTGGTTTTATCCGAGACTGCCAGGCAAAAAAATTGTACTCACTTGAATCTGTGGGAGAGTATAACCAAATCCTAACCAATATTTTCTATCAGAACCGAAAAGAATGAATGGTCCGAAGATGTTAATTTCTAGGTAACTAAAAAAGGTTTTGGTTACCGGCTGATTTAGTCCTGAAACTGCCGGTGACTGAAATTCTTAGCTGGGCCGGTTATACGATGTAATGCCCAAAAAAATCCGAGTTCATTTGAATTTTTAAGGGTAAAAATTCTCCGCTCTTTGTGTGTCGAGTTCAAGTCTCCAGTTTGGATTTATCCAGGGTTAACATTTGTAACATCCTGAAAATGTGAGAAAACAAGAAATCAATTATAAGATTTAATTAAATTTCAATCTGCATCTTCCTGGATTGAATTTTTCTTGGTTTTCTTTTATTATTGTTCTAAAGGAGAATTTCTTTCCGTAATCATTTAAGTATTGGATAAGCAATGAGAAATGAAGTGTAAAATAATAAAATGAGAATAATTTCTGTAAAATCTTTAGAAATCCCCAGAACCCTAAATTTTAATTTAAAAGTCATATCAATGTAATTAAAGATGAAAAAAGGCAAATTAATGAATCTTGACAACAAATAGTAAAGATGTCAAAATTAAATGAAAATATTCTTTCATCATCCCGGCTAGAAATTTTTATGATACCTTCTGATTGGGTATATCTATCAACATTAAAAATATAAAAATAATAATAAATGCATTTGATGAATTTAAAATTTTGAAAAAAGAAAAGCTGAGAATCTAAAAAATAACAATGTCAGAATTTTTATAAATTACATATAGAAAATATGGAACTCAATATTTTACAAGAGACTAATATAGTCATAAGGACCTTTGAAAAAAGTTTCAAAAATATTTCATAATAAATAAACTCCCAAATAAATTAGAAACAGAATGCACAATTCTGTGAATAGTGCATTGTCAGAATTTGTGTAAATTCCACGAACATCATCTCAGCCTGAAATTTGGACAGTATAATCTAAATTATCTCAAGTACACACAATAAAATCATCATTAATTTACCGACGTGATACATAACAGATCCATTGAATCAAAGTCAGTTCGGTTTGCAGTAGAACTTGGAGTTCTCCTCTTCTCTCTACTGCACGGCTCCAGGTCCCTGGTGACCCCACCTGTCAGCCGCAGCCCGCATCTTCTTCTTCCTCCTCTGGCTGAGGCTCCTGAGCAAAGATCTCCGATGTTGTAACCGCCTCTCCCTGTGCTTCCCACCGCCCCAGACCACGTCATCGTCCTCTCCCTACCACGCAACTGCCATGCCCAAATTTCCTGTGGATTGCCCATACTATCTCCTGTTCTGGCGCCGCAAAAATCCCGTTGTGTTCATACCAATCATCGAGCTCTTCTACAGCAATTCCTTGGCTATAAAAGCCGGTCTGTAATTGCATATGGGCGTGCTACATTTCCCCTCTCCTCTCGTGCACTTTCATCCACTGAGTCATACCAATTTCCACCCTTACTCTCTGTGGCCGAAGAACCCTAGCGCACGGATCAAGACCAATTTGAGGCAGTATAAGAGTTCGTTCTCAAATTCCTTCCCACGATAGCTTCTGTGACTTACAAGGATCAAAACCCCTCTCTCATTTTCAGGAATCATCGACTGGAGCCCCACTTCCACGGTTGCCCTTTCTTCTCCAGGACCGGCGAACAGTGGTGAGCTCATCCGTTGATCTTTCGTAGTCTTGAGTAGGCAAAATAGGTTGCTTAGATCCCCCTAATACTGATTGTGGAGCCCATTCCATTTGATCGGCTCCTTGTCGGCGGCACGGCTTGCCACCTCTTCCGCCGCCGCATAGCTATGGTGGCGAGGTGGTGAAGGACCGAAGTGGCAATCAGAGGCGGTGAATGATCGCAATTAAATTTTCCTCCCACTCAATGGATCCAACCAAAACCTTACTTGAGACACTCAAACGCAAAGGAGTCAAACAAAGAAAATCTTGGTCATGAACTTGCTCGTGGGGTTGTGATTATCAAGTTGATCTTGGATATTCTTCCACTTGACACAGAAAGCAAGAACACAAGAAACAAAAACCACAAACGCGATCTACAAAAATTTCTCAAAGATTAAGCAAAGAGATCGAGTTATTGCAAAGGATTGCCTAGATGATGAGGATATGATCTAAAGAAGATTCATCCATCAATCATATATTGTTGGCACAAGAAGCACAACCAAGTAGAAGGAGGGGAGACAAATCCAACTTGCGAGAATGTAAATTGCAAGAAATTGAATTGTGGAATTTAAAAGCAAGTAGAAGGAGGGGAGGCAAACCCAACTTGCGAGAATGTAACTTGCAAGAATTTAAATTGCGGAATTTAAATGTTGAGTTTAAGACATAATGTAAATACTGAAATTAAATTCAGAAAAGTAAGTAAAATTTTATTTCTTTGGAGAAAGGTTTACAAAGCCTCACAACAAAGTGGACAAAGCTCAAAGGAGCACACAAAACCTTCAAGAGGGGAGAGCTACCCCTACCTCTCTATTTATATTACTCATGAGTCATCCTCCACCTTTGGATGAGTTCTACTTGGCCCTCAAGTAACCTCATCAAGGGTTGAGATTGAGTCATCCTCCACCCTTGGATGAGTTCTACTTGACCCTCAAGAAACCTCATCAAGGGTTGAGATTCACTCAAGCTAACTTGACCACTACTCTGTCCTCTAAACCGCAATCTAACGGCTCTCCTTTATCCGAGCAGCTTCAAGTTAGCATCTCAGCCATTCATTTGGCTTCTAGGCTCGCAGTGACTCCGTCTCCAGTCATCTTACGGCGATCCTCGACCGTTTGGACCTCCGACGCACCTTGCCTAGTCCCGGTCATCCTCCGTCTCACTATGACCTAGCACCGTCGTCCTGCAACCATCAAAAACAAGAAAACCCATCACATAGCAATGTCCAAAATGATATACAATAAATATCCAATTGCTAAAAATAAATTAGATTCCTAACTCAAATACAGTCAAATACTCATCACTAGCATGGGTAGACCTCCACATGGTCTTTCAATATTCCTCTTGATGAGTATATTGACAAATCATCCGAACGGCATAAATTTGAGTTAGAAAAAGATGGAAGAAAGCAATTTGATTGCAAAGTCAAACTTGGTCCAAGAAATAGAGAATGAGATCATGACCAAGTTGACTGTAAGGATTTTAGAGCAAAAGCAAAGAAAGAGCAAGTTTTTCGCCAACGCTCTAAAACTCCAATAAAAACTTACAAAAGCTCAAACATGCTTATGATTCTTAAGGATTATCACGATTTCACAAAGATCATAAGAACTAAGATGCATTCATATTTTTACCTATTGATGATGCCTTTTCTACGTTTTCTCCCCCTTTTGGCAATATAGGCATCAAGAAGGCATTTTCTCCCCATTTACATACGTATGCATGAAATGCAACCTAAATGAGCTTTGAAGATTATCCAAGTGACCATAGAGATAAAGTATGATACCAAGCTACTCAAGTTTAGATTATGCTAAACTAAGACATGTCCAAGTGCAAATATCAATTTTACTAGCAAGCACAAATAAGACTGTCATTTTTTTTTGCATGATATAACAAGTGCAATACTTAGCATAGTTTTCCAAACTAGAAGCAAAGCCATTCAATGGATCAAAAGGAAAACCTAGAGTTCAACCTACTCAACACTTTGGGAAAGCTAGATGTGCATACAAGGTCCTTCATGCTCAATCATCTTTAATGCAAATTTTTGTTTTTATTTTTGTTTTTTTAAAGCTTTAAAGCACATAGTGGGGTGCAAATGTTTGACATTATTTGCATTCTTTACCCACTTAATGTTTATTTGCATTTTTTTTAATTTATTGTCTCAAGCTATTGTCGACCATCTCAAGAGAAACTCTTAAAAGAATAGTCTTGGTCATACACGATACATTCCAAATTCATCCCAAGTGTAATAGGAAGCAGTCTCGTGAATGTAAAGTGTTGAGTTCAATTTGTATAAAAAGAGTAAAATTTTTTTATTTAGCCATTTAGATTTATGAGCATTTGAAGGACTGTAGTATGGATCAACCAAGCTTCACCCAAGTTGATATAAGGATTCTAGTAGAAATCAAAGATTTTTCACAAAACATAGCATATGCACCTAGTGAGGGAACATAGCAAGTAAAAGCTACAAGTTTTCATTAAAGCTCAATTTTCATCATTTTTTTAGCAAGCTTAGCATGATGAAGCAAAATCAACTTGGACATATCTAAGCTAGCAATGATCTTTAGAAAAGTAGCAAGGTGTATAGCATGAAAGATAGCTCATTTGCATAATAGACAAAGCTCATTAAAACTGAAAATAAATTCTATATGCAATGCATAAAATAGCTCCTCAAACTCTCCATCAACAAATGAATAAATTTTAAGCATAAATCTGGTTCAAGTTGAGTTATTAGTAAAATTAAGCTTAAGGAAAGTCCAAAAGAACTCAACAGAAATCAGAAAAACAAAATGAGAAGAAGAAGTCGAGAAACTGCAAACTAGGTAGCTATGGAGCATAGAAAAGATAGTAGAGAATACTATGGCTCAGACTCGCTCTCATCTTCCCTGTATGACTGACATAGAAAGCTGACTCTAGAACCCAAGCTAAGGAGTGCACACAGACCCTGTCTACCCAGGGGGCCCAATACCTGCTAAACTTACAAGACTGTGAGGGAACTCAACCTAGAGAGAAAAGAGGATAGCTAATTATGCATGATAGCAACCTATAGCATAAGATGAGAAGTCCATGCAAAGCATGCTAGAAGTCTAAGTGAAGAGAACTCATAACTCTAGAAAATAAACCCCAAAAGCACCCAGAACAAAACAAAAGAAAGAAAAAACTGGAAGAAAATATGTATAATACATAATATACAAACCAGCTCCCCATCACAATAAGTCATAAGGGCACACAACTCCAAACACTCCTCTCAAGGCTACGAACCTAGAGCTATCCAAAGGCTTGATAAAGATATCGGCAATCTGGTAGTCACTCTCCACAAACTGAAGCACTATGTCTCCCTTATCCACATGGTCTCTAAGGAAGTGATATCTTAGCAATGCAGATAGCAGAAGTGTCATCACAGAAAAGTGGAACACTCTCTATCTCTAACCCAAAGTCCCACAAGATCGATCTCATCTAGAGCACCTAGCTACAACAACATACTCGGCCTCAGTGGTAGACTGTGCAACACCGGACTGCTTCCTAGAAGACCAAGAAACAAGAGAAGTACCAATGAATAGGCAAGTGCGAGAAGTGCTCTTCCTATCTATCCTACATCAAGCAAAGTCGGTATCGGAAAAGGCTTTAAGGGACAAATAAGAATAGGAAGAGTATCAAATACCATAATCAATTGTAGCTCGAAGGTACCTGAAGACGCGCTTCACCGCTTGGCGATGAGAGGCGCGAGAAGCCTAAAATATAGCGCACATATACACAATAAAGTGTATGTCCGGCCTCCACGAAGTAAGGTACAGGAGGGAGCCGTTCATGCTATGGAACTCCTTCTGATCTATTAGCTTACCATCCTCATCAGGCTCAAGGATAGCAGCGGTGGCCAAAGGAGTCATCATCGGCTTCCCGTCAGACATGTCGAAGCGCCTCAGGAGGTCTCGAGTGTACTTGCCTTGATGCAAGAAAATGCCCTGTCGAGTTTGCTTGATTTGGTAGCCGAGGAAGTAGCTCAACTCGTCTATCATACTCATCTCGAACTCTATGCTCATCACATTTGAAAACTGAGATACAAAAGAGTGCGAAAAGCCACCAAAGATAATATTGTCCACATAAATCTGAACGGGAAGGAAATGAGAATCCTGGTGTCTGATGAACAGAGCCTTGTCTACTTTACCCGTCTTAAAACCATGATTAAGAAGATAAGACTTAAGCCTCTCATATCAAACTCTAGGGGACTGCTTAAGTCCATACAAAGCTTTAGAAAGCTTGAAGATATGGTTTTGTTATTTGGGGTTCTCGAATCCTAGAGGCTGTCTGACATACACCTCTTGCTCAATATACCCACTGAGGAATGCACTCTTGGCATCCATTTGAGAAAGCTTGAAGCCCTTGGATGCCGAAAATGCAAGCAGGATCCTAATAGCCTCTAGTCTAGCTACAGGGGCAAAGGTCTCCTCAAAGTCAAGACCCTCAACCTGAGAAAGCCCTGTGCAACTAGCCTAACCTTGTTTCTAATGACAACCCCATCCTCACTCTGCTTGTTCTTGAACACCCACTTGGCCTCAATGATATTATGACCAAATGGGGGCTCAACAAGCTTCCATACCTTGTTCCTCTCGAAGTTCTCAAGTTCCTCATGCATAGCATTAATCCAAGACTCATCGGATAATGCATGAGAGACATCCTTCTGCTCAAATGAGGCAATAAAGGCATAGTGGAGGCAGAAAAGGGACAAGCCTGATTTTGAGCGCGTGACTCTCTCAAACAGATCGCCAATGATATGATCAGGTGGATGACGCCTCTGAATATGGCGGGGAGGACCAAAAGCAGAAGTAGCCTCTACCTCATGAACAGAAGAGGCAGAATCAAAGCCACTTGCTATAAGAGAGTCTGAAGGTAAGGGCTGGTCTCCCTGAGGTGCAGAGATAGAAACAGGAGGCACCTCAGGTGTAGAGGGGACTGGATCAGGTGGATCACTGTCATCTCCATCATCCTCATCCTCATCCTCTACAAAGATGGTCTAAGAGGAGGAAGAAGAGCCTGAAATGTAAGATCTAGCTCTTGGGCTAGCCTCATTAAAGGACACTTCGTAGGTCTCTATGATCCTATGCGCATCACAACTCCAGACCCTATAGCTACGAGAAGGAGTCGAGTAACCCAGAAAAATACCATCAGAAGAATGAGACTCAAACTTATCTAGGTTAACAGACTTTAAGATGAAAACTTGCAACCAAATAGACAAAAATGAGAAACACTGGACTTTCGCCCATACCTCAACTCGTAAGAAGTGCGGTGCAAATGTGCTCTTAAGAATACATGATTAGAAACATGGCATGCAGTAGCTATAGCCTCGGCCCAAAACTTCCTAGGACTATTTTACTCATCTAGTATCGTCCTGGCCATCTCAACCAGGGTCCTGTTCTTCTTTTCCAGTACACCATTTTGCTGAGGGACGTAGAGAGAGGAGAACTGATGCTCTAAGCCAAACTCCACATAGAAACTCTCAAAGTAAGAGTTCTTGAACTCCGTGCCATTGTCACTGCGTATAGCTCGTAAGGCACCAGAGAGCTCAAGAGACAACCTATAAACCAAACCCCTGAAATGGGTAAAAGACTCATCCTTTGAGGTCATGAAAAACACCCAAGAGTACCTCGAAAAATCATCAACAATGACAAGAACACCACTTCCCACCCGCTGACTGCACTCTAGCTGAACCAACAGTGTCCATATGTAAAAACTGTCCCAGTGCATTAGTCATCACAATAGTGACTGGGGAATGAGAAGTAGCAACCATCTTGCCATGTCGGCAAGGAGAGCAAACTAAGTCTTTGACCATGTTGAGTTTGGGCAAACCACGAATGAGGTCATGGTTGCTTACTATGGTCAAATGATCGAAACATATGTGACCAAGTCTCCTATGCCATAAGGTGAGATCACGGGACATAGAAGCAATCAAACAACAAAGAGAGTCTCCAGAAGAGGCAGAAAAATCAACACGGAAGACTCACCCAAATCTAGAAATCCCACAAACTAACTCCCTTGATGAATCAAGGATCCTACAAGAGCTACTCTTGAAGCTTACTTCGAAAAAGTCATCGATAAGCTGAGAAACAAAAAGAAAGTTATATTGCAGCTTACTCACTAAGGCAACGTCCCTAAGACTGAAATTATTATTAATCTAGATGGTACCTTTAGCAATGACTCTACCTAATGAAGCATTCCCAAATGTGATCAACTCATCACCGGGGGCTTGGACTAGGGAAGAGAACCAACGAGAGTCTCCGGTCATATGATGAGAACAACTAGAGTCAACGATCCATACCTCTCCCTTCCCCATCCTACAAACCTGGTCAACACATAAGAGAGAGATGACTCAGTATTAGGATAAACAAGTGCAGATCTAGGCACCCAATACTGAAACACACGACGTCTCAAAGTACCAGCCATAGAAGTAGAAGACTGGACTCTAATGCCTCTCTGACGCTCTACTCTCACAAGACCAGAAGAACCCCTAGTAGAGGATTTGGGAGTAGGAACTGGGTTGGCTTGCCGTCATGCAAAGGCTGGACAAATCTCCTACCAGGAACCACCTCTCATAGCTGATATCCACCTCGATGGAAAGAACGGGGAATATCAAGAGGACGGTAGAGAAATTGATCACGAGCAGCTCTAGGATGAAAACTCGACTGAACAGCATGAAAACTGAGTCCTAGACACTGCCCAAAAACAGACAACTCTCTAACCTATCTAGAAGCAGTGTGTGCCTTAGGAGCACTCAGAGTCTTGGGATGATCCTGAATACTCCTAAGGGCATGAACACGCTCACGCCTTGAGATCTTAGCGCGCCTGAAGCAGAAGTCTACTAGATGCTCATCCTTTTGACAAAAGGTGCATGTATACTTCTCCTTACTAGGGGCGAAAGTAATAGGAGAAGCAACCTTCTAGTCAGAGATCCCATGGACAATCCCAGCAGACCTAAACACGGTGGTGCTCACCCTGGGAGAAACCACAATCTCTCCACTCTTGGAACCATGCACAATAGTAGGAGGATGAGTCCTAGTGTGCTCCAAGTAGTCAAATCCTAGACTTTGATTAAATTGGCTAATCTTAGACTAGTCTAGGATGAGATTGAGTTTTTTCTTGCCTCCTACAAACTTCTCAAGAGTGCTTATGAGGTACTCACACTCCTAGAAGAGAGAGGCATAGGAACAGCAAGGGAAAGAAGAGGAAGAAGAACCAAAAAGAGAAGAACTACCAGCACGTGCATTTTTCTCCCTCACCACGGCTGCCTCAACTTTGAGGGCCTCACAGGAAATGCAAGGAGCATTTCTAATCCTAAGGGTCTGGGCCTCAACCTTCTTCCTAAGTTCGACATGGATTTCATCCAAGTCCCCCTCAATCTCAGCACATCGCAAGCAACTTTCTTGTGACTTAGCTAGTAAGTCCTTAGCAAGTTTAGCACACTTGACATTTAAGGATTTATTATCAAATTTTAGTTGCCTACAACCCTCACATGAGCTGACTGAGTCCTTAGAAGCATGCAATTCAAGTTCAGCATATCTAGTAGATAGCTTCCTAAGGTGAGTGCTCATGACATCAATTTTAGCAAGCAATTTAGGGCAATTATCACACGATGCACTAGTGCAAGCATGAAGAAAACTAGCATCGACAGGAATAGCATCAATAGAACTAGTGCTAGCATTCTTCGACCTAAGACTATTAAGCTCAGACAACACATTATCATGCATAGTCCTTAGGTTCTCAAGCTCCATAAGCAAAGCATCGCAAAGAGAACTATCATCAGAGGCTCGGGAGGAACAAGATCTAAGAGAAGCTAACTCCCAAGTCAAGGTACCTACTTCCTTCTCTAGCTCCATACACCTAGCTCTAGCTCTAGCATGAAATTTTTCTGGTTTGCAGAAAGCTTCATTGAGCTGGTCATAGGAGGGTACCTCATCCGAGTCGCTGATGTCATTGGCATCCACCATGAAGCACATCTCGGTGAAATCATCACCGCTCTTGTTCTTCTCTTGTGGATCATTCTAGCCCTCGTCGCTCCAGGTCTCCAAGTCAGAGAGGTTGATATCGTCGAGTGCAGCGAGGACGTGGTGGATGAGCTTCTTGTTCTTTGAGAAGTTGTGGCACTTCTTCTCACGCGTCGGGTCACGAGGTGGAGGGTTCTTGTTGTTGCGGTTCTTGTTACTATAGTCGTTCTTGCCCGAACCATCGGTGTCATTCTTGTCCTTCTCCAGCTTGGGTCAATTCGCCCGAATGTGGTTGTGGCCACCACACTCGAAGCAGGTGATTGTTCCACCTCTCTTCCTCTCCCTCACTCATACAGCTATGCAAGTCTAATCCTAAACCTAACAAGCAAGGGTTTTCTTGCATGGTTTTCAAAGCGTACTAACTAGACCTGCTAACCTATCAACTATACCAAGATACAATGGCCCTCATTGATCCATGCAGTTCCTAGCTAGCATCTCGTCTATTCCTTGTCTTCACAGCTTGCCATGACTCCATCTCTGATCACCTTACGACGATCCCCGATCATCTGAACATCTGGCGCACCTCGCCTAGTCCCGATCATACTTCGCCTCACCATGATCTAGCTTTGTCAAATGCAACCACTACACAAGGAAACACATCACATAGCATTGCCCATGATTTTTAAAATTGAATTCCCACAAATTCACTTGAAGACCGGCACTACCGCTTCCTGGGGCCGGTAGTGCCGAGTTTGCTGGCACTACCGCTCCCCAGAGGCCGGTAGTGCCGCTCCCCTGAAATCCCAAAAAATCCTCTCTCTGTAAAATAACTACCGCCTATTGGAGCCCAGTAGTTCCACTTTTGCCGGCACTACCACTCCCAAAGGTTGGTAGTGCCGCTTCAATAGACTCAACTCAAATTGCTTCAAATTTGAAAATCCATATCAAATCAAACTCAAGCTCAAGCACCTCATGCTAAAACACAGTCAATTACTCATCACCATCAAGGATAGACCTCCACATGGTCTTTCAAAGGTTTACAAAGCATCACAACAAGGTGGACAAAGCTCAAAGGAGCACACAAAACCTTCAATAGGGGAGAGCAACCCCCCTACCCCTCTATTTATACTACTCATTAGTCATCCTCCACCCTTGGATGAGTTTTACTTGGCCCTCAAGTAACCTCATCAAGGGTTGAGATATAGTCATCGTACACCCTTGGATGAGTTCTATTTGGACCTCAAGAAACCTCATCAAGGGTTGAGATTCACTTATGCTAACTTGACCACTATTCTATCCTCTAAACCGCAATCCAACGGCAATCCTTGATCTGAGCAGCTTCAAGTTAGCATCTCAACCATTGATTTGTCTTCTAGGCTCGTAGCGACTCCATCTTTGGTCATCTTTCGGCGATCTGTCGGGATCCGAATATGCAAATCCGGACCCTCTGTGTATACTGCACTAGTCCAAGATCACGCTAGTGCACACAGGTCCAACATCGGTAAATGTCACAATCATACACAGCGAAAACATTATAAAAGACATCATGCATTAAATAATACTAGTTGAATGACCTTAAGGTCAACTTACTCGACTATACCTCGCAAGGCTAAACAACAAATTAAACTGCAGCGGAATGAAAACATAGATAAACCCCTCAGTATACCACAGGCAACTGACAAGGCACGCACCCTAAACATTCGTCTCCTTCTAGTACATCTCCTCCAGCATGGATGCAGACTCCTCAACTGGTGATGTTATTGTGGGAAAGGGTGAGTACTTAAAGCACTCAACAAGTTGTGCACAGGATGCAATTCCAACATAACTATATGCAAGGCTTATTCCAAATGATTAGCTATCATGGCTATTTTGCAACAAAGCAGCATTTATGAACAAATACAATAAATAGATTGTAAAAATAGTAAAACAAATAACAATAATAGATAGATTCAGCATTTCTCAAGTAAATCAATTTTCCAATCCTAAGTCAAGTTTCAACCTTTCATATGGCAATCCTGCCATCCCAGCCAAGTTTCTATTTAATTAAACTAACCCTTAACTGTAATTCCTGAGCATTGCTCAATACTGTGAGCATGGCTATCCGAATAGATTTATACTCTGCAGAGGTCATGCACTTTACCCATATGACATGATCGTCTCTTGGTGCCTTCCGGATTAACACACTTCCTTTGGTATGTCGACGAAGAGATCATGACAAAGCCTTTACAATGCTCTAGCTTAACCCGGTACTACCCGCTAAGGTTTCAACACTAGTGGGTCTGAAAACCACATCCAGGGCCTCCCTCTTGCACCATGTGAGTTGCTCCATAACTCAGGAACTCACACCGCCATTGATAGTACCAAGCTAAGGTATTGAAAATTAATCAGCTAGGCTGTCCCATACCAGATATGTGGTTGTATGATTGACTCAGGTCAAAGGCTTGTAAGGTTAAATCCTTAGGGTGATTAAAGCAAGACTTCCACATACTCTCTGCCCATCGGACCCACCTTGGCATACTCGCCCCTTGTCACTTGCCCCAATCTAAATGATTACCACCCCAGTTGATTACCAAGCACCACGTGCCATCAACAATTCAACATTGTTGCGTGACATCCCTCGCCACTACAACTCAATCTCATCGTGTGACAACACATGACACACAAGTTCGTATCATTGTTCCATATTCCATTAGTCAAGATTAAACATTGATGATTCAACTACATGTGATGACGTGGCATGGCTAAGCAACTAACACGGTCTAACCATCCTATGTTGATTTTAGTATTAACCAACTATAGTGAACCAATCTAGGGTGACAATAGATCATGGCATATAAATTACAAGGTATGGTATAGATCCAATTGGTAGATTAACTAGATCCCAATTTATTTCGAAACCATTATATACGTAAAGTAATATGCAATAGCGTAAAACAATATAGCGGTTTTATAAACTTGGATTCAACATGATCAAAGCACAACTTGCCTTAGAAAAACCCTTATTCTTGTTCTGAACCTTGGTCTTGAGTCGACGAATCTTCCTCGGATGCGTCGCACAATTCAGCGTCTAGGCAAAATGAGAGATAAAATTCACCATTAAATAGATCTCAATTTTATAAATTTTTAGAAATTTGAATCACTTCAATCGTAGTTCATATGCAAAAGTTATAGCTACTCAAAGTTTGAATAAATTCTGAAAATACTGAAAATAGGAAATCCAAAATAAAACGAATTATTTTTATACTGAAAAACCGCATTTATGACATCAGAATGAACAGATGATGATGTCAGCACCGATGAATTTCCAGTTGAAATATTTTTCAATGGAAAATCTCTGATTATGACATCATCCTGACATCAGCGATGCCCTGGGCCAATCACAGAGCAACACACGCCCACGGTCTATGGACCTGGTTCATTGCGTTGGACGGTCCACCATGCACCGATGCAAAGTGCTTTGATCCACATGTCTGCCACGTGGCGCGATGTGGTTGGCAGCTGCGCGCGGCTCGATCCGATCCATAGAAGGCAAATCGGACGGTTCACATCATGCGCAACGCGGCGGTGATCCAACCGATCGATTTAGATCCAATGGTTCACAACAGAAGATGAGGTTTTACTGAAGCGCATCCACGTGGCTTGATCCGGAGCGAACACGGAAGATCGAATGGCCAACGAGGCTTGAACCTTGGTGATGGTGATGCGGCGGCGCTGCTTCGCCAGACACAAAGACGACGATGCTTCAAACGGCTCTCCGACGAGTTCCTACTGATGAGGTGACAATGATCCGACACGGTGCGGTCTGGTGAACTCAGATCCGGAACCCAAGCAGCGGAAGATGGCTTGACAGCAGCGAAACATGAAGAAAACAAGTTGCAGCGCTTCGAAAACTACGGTGAGCTTTAGTGTATGAACAGCGATGACACGGGTGACGACGACTAGGGCTACGGGTGCACGGAGGAACGGCGAACCACCGGCAACTACTCTCCCCTTTTATAGCCCGACAAATGCACTAAAACGGCAACCCTAATCCACACGGCGGCGGCGGCGTATCAGAGACAGACTCGGAGTCCCAATCGAGGACGACGACTTAGGACCGTCCGATCCTCGATGAACAACCACGATTACTCCCAAGACAATACGATCCGATCCGCACTTTCCAAATATAACAGACGCGATCTAATCTTTCCTAACTAATGCGACACAAACTCCACCGCACGATCTCGATCTGACGGCTTGCAGGCGCTAGGGTTCCAACCTCATCTTCAAATCATGAGCGCTCCTTCGCGATCCGATGGCCGATCGACACGGATAACGCGGCCTGATGAATACCTAACGATGAAGATCCAACGGCTCACAATGACGGCACCGTGACGCGAGCCGAATGGGCCGCGACAATACGGGTCATGCGCGATAGTGTTTGGCTCCACCCAAGATCGCTTCACGATGATTTTTCCCGAGTTTTTCTTTTAAATTAATTCTTGAAATTATTTTAAGTTTTTTAGGCTATAAAAATATCCAGAAAAAATACCGAAAAATTCTCATAAATACTTTGAGACATTTTGAACTCAAATAAAATCGTTTTAACCAAACTTTGTATAAACTTTACATATATTTAATTTGTTTTCGCAAAAGGCCAATATACTTAATTTGAAATGAAATCAAATAAAATCCAAAAAAATCCAATAAATTCAGAAAAAGCACAAAATGCACAAATAACAATAAAATAATAATAAGAGCAAATTTTGGGATGTTACACGATCCCCGACCGTTTGGACCTCTAGCACACCTTGCCTAGTCCTCGTCATCCTCCACCTCACCATGACCTAGCACCGTCATCCTGCAACCATAAAAAATAGGAAAACCCATCACATAGCAATGTCCAAAAATGATATACAATAAATATCCAATTGCTAAAAATAAATCAGATTCCTAACTCAAATATAGTAAAATACTCATCACCAGCATGGGTAGACCTCCACATGGTCTTTCAGGTGGTTCTGCTTTCCGCCGACAGGAGTGGGTTCTAGCAATAGGTGCGCAAGGTCGCACTAAAGCTATTCGTGCCCTTGGCCGGACCGAAGCTCCACCGGATCCTCGGCGACGATGAGCCCTAGTTCGCACTCTGCCTGTGTGTCGCTGACGGGTGGGACCCACTTTTCAGATGGTGCGAGATATTTAAATGGCTTGGGTCACTAACAAAGGGGACCCACGGATTGGAAAATCTGTCACAAAGCAAATTAAGCCCGGGTTAAGCTCTTATGTCAATGGCATGTGGGGCCGGACCATATTAAAACAATGAGTTTAATCTTAACTAAAATCCTGAGTCACTGATGCATGGGCCATATCTGTCAGTGACTGAGGAATTCGGAAAATAAGAGGAAATTCGGTAAAATCATAAAAGATGCTTTATGAAATAGAAAACGTATTTTTGCAATTTCTCGATTTTCCAAACCAGTTAAGATTCAAACTTGAATATCTTTTGCATTTTTAGTCCAAATGGAATGAATCAAATTTATGAATTCATCTAAAATCAATTACTTCTGGAATATGCAAAAACATTTCAAAAAACTGCTCTGGATAATGTTGAAATTCAAATTTAAAGAGAAGGCATAAAAATAGGCTATATGTAGAAATTTTGCAAATGAACTTAGGTTTTGATAAAACCAATTTTATTGTAACCCTTGTTCTTCCAGCAACCCAAATATGTAAAAATATTTGAAAATATAATTTGTTATAGGCCTTTTCTGTTAGAGTCTAGCATCAATATGTTAAATGTTCAGTAATGAATAACTAATAGAAAAGAATTTTAGAAAGTTGTTAAATTTATTTCTGTTCAGCATGATGGCACTAGGACTTGAATATGTAGAAATAATTAGAAAGTAATGGTTTGAATATGTTTCATGCATATTGGCCATATTCTAGTGCAAAGAACATATGTATGTATAATTGTTCGTATAGGAATGTGTATACATCTAATAACAAGTATGTAAAAACTTATTTGATAAATCAAAAGGTTAAGTATTCATGATAGATTAGCCATAGGCAGCATGTCAATAAATGTTAGTTCTAAAATCTATAGATATATTGCTTTGCATCTGAATCCTATTAACAACTTAATGTTTTGTGCTAGCGCTGTAACACTAATCCTTCTTCTACAAATAATTTTAGCATCTAGAATTTGAAACTATAAATATGAAAATACATAATTTTAGTTTCTCTAATTCATTAAAAATTAGATGAATAATAAGAGACAAGAAACACTTGATATAACTCGATCCAAAAGGTAACAATAATAAGCATAAACAAGAAGACTGCATAAGCACATAAACATGAATCATAATCTTAATAATAATCACCTCTGTTTCTATAAGCAAGCTTTTATTTGAATTTTTTATATGTCTTCTTTCTGCCCTTATTCTGGTTTACTATTTGTTGTATGTTTTCCTGTTGATCGACGAGTGGACTCCGACGAGCCTGAGTTTGTAGACGACGATCTCGCAAATGATCCAAACTTTGTACCAGAAGACAATCAGCAAGGCAAGCACCCCCTTGATCATTTTTTTCCTATTATTTCAAATAATTACTTCTCAATGCTTGCAAAACTAATGTGCATGTGCGTACTTTACATAAAAATGCTATACTGAGGACGTTGGTAGATATACCTGTTATTTCATGGAACTTCCTTGATAAGTATAGACATGAGAACCTTGATAACCATAGAAAAGGGGTCAGACAATACATGATGTCCACTTGGGTATATACGATTATTAATCATGCTTAGCCATGCTTAATTAGCAACAAAGTAGATGATCAAATCAAAACTGCTCTTGAGAATTTAAAAAGGGTGGTTATGACATGATGTCGGTTGTTGGTATTTTGATTAAAAATCCAAAAATAAAACTATGGTTTTGATGCGGGCGATTATTGGCAATAGCCAGTTGTGCAGATGGATTTGCACGTAGTATAGGGAGAAGTATCGCCCATGTCGGATTAAGGACCGAGCTATGAGTTGCTTTCAAGCCAAGAAAATTGTACAACCATGAATGCTAGAATAGGACAGCCTTAATCTATTAAGCTGCTTAGATCTGACTTTGCACATTGGAAGGCGGGAGACAGTAGAAACATTCTGGTTAGGTTTGCTTGTGAGGAGCTTCCACACCTCGGTGTGGGTAAATGCATATCGGTACAATGGTGTACGCCTTCTTATGGGAAGAAACCATTATTGCAGGGATTTACTGCTCATGTTACTATTCTAATGACAGGGATTTACTGTCATATTTCATTTATCTATGTTTCTTCTCCATAGCAAGGGTTTATCATCACCGGGCTGGTGCAAAGTTGGGTCTAGGTAATGTAACAGTTATGTTATGATCTTCATGCCGACACACCAAAGAAAGTGTGTCAACTGGCCTGGCAAAAATGGTAGATAATTTCTTGTGGGTAAAGCTATAAATCTAATTAATTAGCCGCGCCTTCGGTCAAAGGCACTTGGTACCGTCATCACATGGTTAGTGTTTTAATACTTTCAAGATGACTTGGTTGGAAAATTGTGTTTTGAAATATACTTCATGTCAAGAGATGACATGGAAATGGATTGAACTAGTCGAGTAGACTGCATCATAATGGTTAATACTCTGTCAATACCTTATTATTACAATGGTTGCTCTTTTACAAATTTGTTTGCAATCTATCATATGAATATGCTTTAATTTGCCAATGCAAAATAACTGTAGAAACCTCTCTATTGTTATAACCTACATTTTTATTTATACTTGCATTTGTGATACACTACAAGTCTTGCTGAGTACACAATGTACTCAATCTTGCTATCGTTGTTGCTTAGGTGATGAAGCAGAATTCTTCGATGAGAATTATGATAACGCATGATACGGGGAGTTCAACGATGACATTTTCTAGGGTTTTCACCTTGTCTGTTGCCTGAGGGTTTATGGGCATACTACAAGATAAACAATATTTCTGTTGCAAGTTTCGAGTTTTTGGCTTGTAATAATACTATGTAATCTTAAGATGCTCCTGCGTAAGTAATATTATTGTGTAAGGATACGATTTTAAATTGTAAACTGTGCACACTAGCCACTGATCATAGGACTAGTATTGTATGCACAAGGAAGCCATTATTGGTAATTATTATAAAAAATAGGGGCCTTACAAAATTTTTGTTTGGACTACGAAATTTGAGATCTAATCAACACCGATTTTTCGCAAAAACCACCCGAAATGCGATAAAAATCGAATGGTTTGTGAAAGTCAAATCAGCTGGTCAAACACATTCAAAAAAATTCGAAAACTGTTCAGAAATTTCGAAAACTGATCGGTATGAACCGAAAATCGAGGACAGAAGGAAAAATGGTGAAAAATGCAAGGAAAAATTAAAAAAATTCTGAAAAATTATAAAAATGCCGAGGGAGGCCCAAAAATCCACAAAGAATGTAAGAAATGTATAAAAAATATGAAACTTTATGATGAAATTCTAGCATGACCTTTGTCCTTTGCTATATTTTAGATGAATGTGAAGTTGTAAAGTACATATTTTGCAATAATAGCACAAGTGTGTTAGAATGTGAAAAATTTCGGTATGACCTTTGCTATATTTTAGACAATCTCAAGTTGCAAAGTAGGCATTTAGCAATAATATATCAAGAAATAACATTTCATTCAATACCAATGACAACTCAATCCAACAAACCCACACTTCAGTAACAATCATTTCAATAGCATGGCATATGACATTTCAAATCAATTTTTCTCATCGATTATGAATGTTCACACCTAGCACAGCTTCCTCATCCTTCCATTTGTCACATATGTGCCGTGTTGGACCTACTTGAACGCTATGCTAGTAAAAAATCTAGTTGCAATGAAATAAAACATACAAATGAAACATTACGTTTGGCGTTACGGTAGTATTGTTGGGTTTATACAAATGAAACATTGTCTGCTTTCCTCCCTGCGATACCAGCCGTGTGGAAAAATTTGGCACATGCCAAGCCAATTGCCTGCTTCGCATTCCTCCCCTTCTGTGTCCAGCTCCCAATATCAATCCTTGGTTGCACAAGGCCACAGGCTGTACCAAGGTGGTAATCCCTCACGACTGGTCTATCCCGTTGCGATGAACTCCATAACATCCTTGGCAATAGACCGCCACCCCCTCCTCTAGCCCCTAGATGCAGCCATGGCTTGCTGTAGTTGTTCCTCCTCATCAGCATCACCTGTGTACGCTTCATATGCACTTCCTCTCGGTAGGGAATGTGCAGCTGCTGATTCCTTTTTGAGTCTCTACTCCCTTTGTCCCTTCTTTTTATCTTTCGTCCTGTCTAGGTCGTGATGAAATTATTCGCGAACCTCCTTCGGAACTTGACTGCAATGGATAACATTTGTGCCATGCCCTGCCAAGTGGTGCTTCAGTTGGGTTGCACCACCTCCTTTCTTCTCTTTGTGACAGTACCTGCATCGAAATCCACCACCCATCTTCTCGCCGTGCTCCCAAACAACACCGTCGTGGTCTACCATCTGCTAATACAAAACAACAACAGGTCAGTCATTCCCACAAAAAAAACAAGTCACACATTTTGATGACTACACTCACAAAGATCATGCATGATGCAGCTAAGAACATACATGCAAAACCACTTCGACAAATAGCGGCTAATAATGTTAGCTGCATGGTAGCTTCCCAAATATTTCTCATGCTGTCACCTTTTATGCATAGAAATCCCCTTATACCAAACATCCGATACATGCGTGTTAGCTACTTAGCTCAACTGGTTGTTACTTGTCGGGGATCAGAAACCTCTGTGCAAATAAACACCCCACAAGCTCGAGGGGTGTATACCACGAGCTCAAGCATGCACTTCCCGAGCTCGAGCTCTTGACCAACGAGCTCGAGCTCGAGCAGAAGAATGAGGGCCCAGCTCAATCTAGCAAAATCGGGTTGGGCTTGGTTTGAAGAAGCCAGCGGTTACCAACTCAAGAAAATTGATTTAAAGACGGAGTCAAGCCAAACGTGGAGACTACATTTTCGGGGTAGTTACCACCCGACTTTACTGTGCCGCAGATCCGAGTTTAACAACATGCCCCCGAGTTTTCCGGACGAAGCCATTTTTTATAACGGTCTATATTAGAGGTATAAAAACATTCTCCTGAGAGGACAACGGAGAAGGACAAAAGGAACACAACACAAAGAACCAGTGCTCGACCTCAGCTCGAGCACCCCTTGTATTCGATCACATTACATCATCATCTACCTTACGCCTCCGGGCAAGATTGGAGTAGAGTTGTTACCCATGTTGGGGGCTCGAACCAGTATAATTCTTCTCGTCAACTGCTCTCTTATTATCATCCTTAGCAACGATCAGGTTTCCTCCCCCTATCGAGCACGATCTTGGGTTCCACTCTTACATCATACCCTCCTTCCTCTTGCGATCAGGCGATCTCGATCGTCGATAGCTGGAGCCCACCGTGGGGCCCGAAAGTTTCATTTGCCCAGAGGAACTTCATTGTTTCAACGTCACTAGCACCTTCAGCTTCAACAGCAACATGTCGCATTTGGCGAGCTCGGACTTGGAGGCGGTTCCCGAGCGCAGGAGCTCCACCTTATGTTCTCACCCTCACCACCACTACGCGAACGCCTTGTCTTCATGGCTGACAGCCGTGGGGTGAGTGAGGGAGCAGAGGATCATGACCCGATCACCCCGGAGGAGGCGCGTCGGTTGGCTCAGGCCGCTATCAGCCAGGCTATTACTACTCTCTAAGGAAGGTAAACACCTGCTCAATGATATCCACTTAGGCCTCTGCGGTGCTCATTCTTCTTTTAGGACAAAGATCAGGAAGGCATTTCGGATGGGATTCTATTGGCTGACAGCACTTCAGGATGCTCGGGACATTGTTCGCTCTTGTCGAGCTTGCCAATTCCATTCTCGGAATACACAACAACCAGCTTATGCCCTCCAGACCATCCGCCTCGCTAGGCCGTTCTCGACTTGGGGTCTCGATATCCTCGGTCCTTTCCCACAGGCAATCGGGGGGAAGAAATTCTTATTCGTCGCCATTGACACCTTCACCAAGTGGATCAAGGCCGATCCAGTTTTGGCCATCACCGCCTGGGCAGCTGTGAAGTTTTTTCACTTGCTTGTGGTCACAAGGTATGGGGTTCCATGCAAAATGATCACTAACAATGGATCGCAGTTCACCAGCGAGCAATTTTGGGAGTACTACGAAGATATGGGTATCAAGGTCTACTACACATCAGTAAGTCACCCCAAGAGCAATGGAGCGATCGAGTGTGCCAACGGACAGATCGTCCAGGGCTTCAAGAAGCGAATCTTCGACGAGCTCGAACAACGAGGCCGGGCTTGGGTGGATGAGCTTCCCACCGTCCTTTGGTCTGTACGCACCACGACCAGCCGAGCAACAGGGGCAACCCCTTTCCAGCTCGACTTCGGTGCTGAAGCCGTGCTGCCTTCTGAGCTCACGCTGGGCTCCGCTAGGGTCAGTTTGATCGACCAAATCGACTTCGAGCAAGAACGGTGTCTCGACCTCGCCCAGGGGGAAGAAGTAAGGTGCCGTGCGCTGCTACGATCGACGCATTACCTGCAAGCACTTCGTAGGCATGCGTCTTGATTGGTACGACCAAGGGGCTCCACGTTGGGGATCTGGTCCTAAGACATTCAGGACCAGGCCAACACTAACAAGTTATCCCCAAAGTGGGAGGACCCCTACATCGTCATTTTAGCAGATCACACGTGGGATTACCGGCTAGCGATGCCTGATAGCAGAGAGCTCGCGAACTCGTGGAACATAGACCAGCTGTGAAAATTTTATGTGTAACATTCTTACCTTGATTTGCAATAAAAAGCTCTTTACATGTTTCTTTGCATCTCGAGTGCGTCAACCTCGTGTCGTGATCTCAAGGTTCACCTCCAGGGAGTCATGTCAATAGTAAGCCGATTCTTATCGCTTCACGGCTACTCCCCTGTAGCAGGACTTGAACTAGAGACCATGCCCAAGAGTTCCTGACCTCGAGATGCTTAAGTCCTTTTTATTTTGCGTCTCTAGAACCTCGACTTGAGTTTTGCGGTCTCAGAGTTCGCCTTCAGGGGTCACGTCAGCAGTAAGCTGATTCTCATCGCATCACGACTACTCCCCTGTAGTAGGATTTGAACCAGAGACCGCCCTCAAAGAGTTCCCCGAGCTCGAGGAGAGCCTGCTGCTAGCTTGGCCTCATATTAGAGATAATCTTGTCCTCGCTCAAAGACGTAACTATGACTTTGTCTTAAGTTCTTTGTTCAGGACGATGGTATTATCTAACCCCACAGGTCTCAACGGCTCAAGAACTCAAGGTATATCTCCTGTTCCCGAGGCCGGCATTCCTCGGACTCGACCACAGCGGGGGTTGAGCAAGGGGATACTAACAAGCTAAGTCTCTTCATCCAATTTCAAACATTAATATCAAAAAGGAACTTTATTTCTTTTTGCAAATTTACACTTACAAGTGGGTACAAGTTAATCTTGTCCCTCTTCCTATCTACTCTCCTACCTACAGATCAGCCATGTCGTGGGCGAGCTTCTCCTGCTCAACCTCGAGGACCCTCGCTCTCAACGTCGACTGCTCGCCCCGCAGTCGAGGCACCTAGGCTGCGGAGATGGCGGCGCGGTTGCGCTCGTCTTGGAGCTGGGCTAGGGCGCTCTTCCCCGTCTGGGTCGATCGCCCCAGCTTCTCCTCGAGCTCGACAGAGGCCTTCGTCGGAGTAGCAAAAACCTTCGCAATCTACTTACAAAGCGTCTCTACCTCCGCATGCGCGGTCTCAAGAGCTCCCGCTAACACCGAGCGCTCGGACTCGATGGTCCTCGCCACCTTCGCGTGGAGGGCTTTAAGGGCCTTGTTCGACCTCTCACGCTCGGCGTTGATGGCCTGCGAGAGCTCGGAGGAGTGGGCCACAGTTAGTCACCCCACCTCCTCCCGCTCAATCATCATGTTCTCCTCGAGCTGGAGGACGTACGTGTCGCACTCCTCCACTTGGTCGAAGACCACTTGGAGCTCGGTGGAGTGCCCACGCAGGCTTTGGAGCCCTTGGGAAATTAGACCCAGTCCATGCAAAAACCAAAAGGGATTATGACAACAGATAAGAAGGAGGGCGAGTTCAAGCATGACTTACCTGATCAAGCCGCTCCTCGAACCTCTGGCGATGAGGTCCGATGAGCCGTACGCCCGGTTCGACCACCATCTCGGGTGCAACAGAATCCCCGGCCGGGGGCGTGGTGGCCACGTTGACCCCCTCCGGTGCAGAGTTGGTCCCGCCAGCCGAAGCATCGACCTGGGCTATCCCGACTGAGGTAGGTGGCAGCTCGGGTGGGACTGTGACTCCTGAAGAAAGCAGCAAAAAAGAAACAAAGTTTCAAGAACAAGAAACAACAAGAGGAGGCTTGGGAGTTTCGACGTACCTGGCGTGTCCGCAAGAACCTCGACCTCACCGGTTGAGGTAGGCCCGACCTCGAGCCTGACGTCGTCGGACTTGATGGTCCCGGCTTCGACGGTCGGGACGTCCACGGCTTCGACTCCTGCGGTGGCCCCTTCCAGATCGACGCTTGGTCCGGTGGGCCTTTGGTCGGGGCCACCGACCAAGATCCACCCCGAAGGTGCCGCGATGGCCTGGGCTTGTTGCGAGCGCGCCCGGTCGACCAGGAGGAAATCATCCGCGTCCTCGTCCTTGTCCTCGGACTCGCCCTGGACAACAATCATGGTCACTACCCGTCGGGCGCTCGAGGTCTTCGACGGGGGAAATCACTAAGCGAAAGAAAGGGAAAAATCTACGCTACAACCAACGTTCGCGCATACCTGTGTGACGAGTCTCCATCTCCTAGGAGGAGGAGGGCGTCTTGGTGTCTCGTTGCCCCAGGGGAAGCATCCCATCCCTGGAAGCTCTGCGGCTGAGACCTCAAAGCACGCGCGGGCACCGGGCTCCCCGCGCTGACCACCCCGGTGCTCTCTGTCGGGGTCTGCTACCCTGGTGGCGAGCTCGGGAGCTGCGCAGTTGCCGCTGCACTTTTTTGCTACAAGGAGACGAGAAGAAGATAAAAAAACGACGAAAGAAATTAAGCTCGAGCTCGAGGATTCCCGGGCTTGGCAAGGTTTGACTTACCACCACGCGATCAGCCCACTCAACATGTGGCTTCTTGTTGGCGCTGGTGTTGCTGGGGGCATCTGGGGTGGGCCTCTTACCCGCCTTCTTGCTCTGGTCCGCTTTGGGCTGCGGCAGCATGTGCCTCGGAACTTGACTGCAATGGACGACATTCGTGCCACTCCCTGCCAAGTGGTGCTTCAGTTGGATTGCACCACCTCCTTTCTTCTCTTTGTGACAGTACTTGCATCGAAATCCACCACCCACCTTCTCATCGTGCTCCGAAACATCGCCTGCATGATGCAGCTAAGAACATACATGCAAAACCACTTCGACAAATAGCAGCTAATAATGTTAGCTACATGGTAGCTTCCCAAATATTTCTCATGCTGTCACTTTTATGCATAGAAATCCCCTTGTACCGAACTTCTGATACATGCGTGCTAGCTACTTAGCTCAACTGGTTGTTACTTGTCGGGGATCAGTAACCTCTGTGCAAATAAACACCCCTCAAGCTTGAGGGGTGTATCCCACGAGCTCGCGCTTCCCGAGCTCGAGCTCTTGACCAACGAGCTCGAGAAAAAGAATGAAGGCCCAGCTCGAGCTAGCAAAATCGGGCTGGGCCAGATTTAAAGAAGCCGGCGGTTACTAACTCAAGAAAAGGGCTTTAAAGACGGAGTCAAGGCAAACGTGGAGACTACATTTTTGGGGCAGTTACCACCCGACTTTACTGTGCCCTAGATCTGTATTAGAGGTATAAAAATATTCTCCTGAGAGGACAACGGAGAAGTACAGAAGGAACACAACACAGAGAACCAGTGCTCGACCTCAGCTCGAGCACCCCTTGTATTCAACCACATTACATCATCATCTACCTTACGCCTCCGGGCAAGACTGGAGTAGAGCTGTTACCTGTGCTGGGGGCTCGAACCAGTATAATTCTTCGCATCAACCGTTCTCTTATTCTCATCCTTAGCAATGATCAGGTTTCCTCCCCCTGGCGAGCACGATCTCGGGTTCCACTCTTACATCATACTCTCCTTCCTCTTGCGGTCAGGCGATCCCGATTGTCAACATTACTAACTTAGCTCAACTAGCTAAATGGTATAGCATACTGGAATCATCCTGTGTTTAAAGAAAACAAAGTTGTGTTTTGTAACATCCCAAAATTCGCCTAAATACTATTTTATGGTCATTTGTGCACTTTATGATTTTTCTGGAATTTATTTGGATTTTTCTGGAGTTATCGGAATTAATTGCAAATAAAGTGTTTTGGCCTTTTGTTGAAAACTATTTAAATTTATCCAAAGTTAAAAAAAAGTTTTTCCAAAAATATTTTATTTGAGTCCAGAATATCTCAAAGTATTTTTGAGAATTTTCTTGGAATTTTCCTGATTATTTTATTGCCTGAAACAAATAAAATGAATTTCTGTAATTATTTTAAATGATAAATCCTTTTAAAAAGATCATGAACAAGAACGGGCGGCCCACTCATCGCGCGCCCAAATAGCTCGCGCACCGCTTTGCCGCCAAACCCTAACCCTAATCCGCCGACCATTGGATCGAGATCCAACGGCTGCGCTTCCGCCGCGTCGCCTGTCGCCTGTAGCCGTCGGTTGGAGGCCGCGTGGACGCTGGTGATGAAGCCGCGTCGCCTCTCCGTATCGTCGTCGGAGTCCGCCGCCGCCACGGAACCGCCTCTGAAATCCGCGCTACGCACGCCTCCCCGTGCGCCTATTTAAGGCGTCGCCGCGAGCGCTGAAACCCTCACCCCGCGCCGCACCCGTCTGTTAGTTCTCGCACGCCGAGACGCCCTCGCCTGCCCGTGCGAGCTCGCGGGAGTTGCCGAAGCCCCCGCCGTGGTTCCCGTCCGTTTTCCGCCTTCGTCACGTCGTCCCGAGCCGTGCCGGTTCCAGATCCGTGACCCTTCGACCGCGACGCACCGACCTCACCGTTCCCTGCCGCCGGATCGTCGCGGAAATGCCGGCGCTGACGTCGTCTTCCCCGCTGACGGTGAAGCTGCGCCACCGCACCGCCATCGCTGGGTTGGAGCTCTGCCAGCCGTTCGATCTCCGCTTGACACTCCGGATCGTGCCGCGTGGGTAAGCATCTCGAGTATCGGTAGCCGTCGGATCCAAATCGGGCGATCGAGCCGTAGCCGCGTGTCCTCTCGCCCGGCCCGTCCGACGAACCTATGCGTGCGGATCGCACCGCGCCGCGCGCCAAGCGTAACCGCCGCGTGTCGAGCGCAGAGCCGTAGCACTGTGAGCCGCGTCCACCGTGAACCGGTGCAGGTGGGTGGACTGGGTCCATACACCCGAGACGCATGGCAGCGTCTGATTGGCTGACATCAGGGCTGACATCATGCTAACGCAGTAATCTGTTTTTCAATTTAAAAATAATTCTGTAAATTCTGATTTTCTAATATTTGTAATTTCAGTATTTATTCAAACTTCAAAAGGCTATATCTTTTGCATCTTAACTCGGATTTGAGTGATTCAAATTTCTAAAATTTTGTAAATTTGAGATATATTTAATGGTTAATTTTAATTTATTTTTGGAGTTCATTTGCTCTCTATTTTGGTATTTATTTGCTTTTCTCCTTCGGTACGCGTAGACGTTGAATTGTGCGACGCTTCGGAGGAAGATCCAACAACTCAAGAGCAAGCTCCAGATCAAGATCAGGACCTATTCCAAGGCAAGTTGTGCTTTGATCATGTTGAACCCGTGTTTATAAAATTGCTATATTGTTTTACTTTATTGCATAGTATTTCAAGTATACAATTGTTTCAATCTAAATTGGGATCTAGTTAAGCTACCAATTTGATATATACCCTACCTTGTCATTGTATGCCATGATCTATTGTCACCCTAGATTGGTTCATAATATTTGGTTAGTAATGATAATCAACATGGGATGGTAGACCGTATTAGTTGCTTAGCCATGCCTCATCATCACATGTGTTTGAATCATTGATAATTAATCTTGGCTAAAAGAATATGGAACGATGTTATGAACTTGTGTGTCATGTAGGATCACACGATGAGATTGAGTTGTTGTGGCGAGTCATGTCACGCAACGATGTTGAATTGTTGATGGCACGTGGTGCTTGGTAATCAACCTGGGTGATAATCATTTAGATTGGGGCAAGTGACAAGGGGCGAGTATGCCAAGTGGGCCCGATGGGCAGAAGGTATGTGGATGTCTTGCCTTGATCACTCTAAGGACTTAACCTTGCAAGCCTTTGACCTGAGTCAATCATGCAACCACATGTCTGGTATGGGCCAGCCTAGCTGATTAATTTGCAATGTCTTAGCTTTGGTACTATCTTGGTCGGTGTGAGTTCCCGAGTTATGGAGTAATTCACATGGCGCAAGAGGGGGGCCCTGGATGTGGTAACCAGTCCCACCAGTGTTGAAACCTTAGCGGGTGGTACCAGGTTAAGCCAGCGCATTGTAAAGGCTTTGTTATAATCACTCGCCTTGGTGGTGTTTGGTTGTATCGCGTGGGTAAAGTGCATAACCTCTGCAGAGTGTGAAACTATTCGGATAGCCGTGCTCGCGGTATTGAGCAATGCTCGGGAATTACAGTTAAGGGTTAGCTTAATTAAATAGACAACTTTGTTGGGATGGCAGAATGCCATGTGGAAGATGGAATTTGACTTAGGATTGGAAACTTGGTTTACTTGAGAAATACTGAATCAATTTACTACTGTTATTTGTTTTACTGTCTTTACAATCTATTTATTGTATTTGTTCATAAATGCTGCTTATTGCAAAATAGCCACAATAGCCTTTTCCTTTGGAATAAGCCTTGCATATAGTTACATAGTGAAGGACCAAGATGGCGAACAGAGGGAGGTGAATGGTCGCAAATAAAAATTCCCCCAAAATACTCCAACAAAAACCTCGACAAGATCGCTCAAAGGAAATTGTGAAAAACTCGAAAAACTAGACAACTATGTGTACCCCAAGCTTGCATTGATAAGTACCATAAAATATGTGGGGATTTTTGAGTCACAATCCTGGTTGTCTAGTGTCCAAGATAAAGAGGAATCAATTCAAACTCTTGCTTTTAGAAAGGACATCAATTCAAATCACAAAAGTCACTTTCAGAAAAGCAAAAGCAGAATTTCCAGAACTTGTCCTCAATTTGCACAGGAGGTTGGTGGGTTTCTGCAGCTCAAACAATTCTTAGAATTTTTGCCTATGAGCATCAGAGTCATGAAGAACTCCACCAAATTTCTCCTCAAAAAGCCTTACAGAAAAAATAGAAAAAATCTAAGACACAGTATGCTCAAGAACTTCGAGCAGAAAGTTTGGGGCTCGGTTGTCACCTAATGGCGCCCAAACGGTGCAACAAGTGAACTCCAAAATTTTTGCTGCAGGTGTATATCAGAGTTCCGCACCTCCTCCAGCAAGAATCACTCAAAAAGGATTTTTCTATATTTTTAAAAAAATCAAACACTGACTGCTGCACGAAGAACAAGTTCTGAACAAAGTTGGAACTTGAAAGAAAAGATGTTCTCTACTCAATCCAAGAGTGCAAAAGAGATGTAAAACCATATGAACACACTCAAAACATCCAAGATCAGAAGCATTTAGAAGGAGGGGAGGCAAATCCAAATTACTTGAAAGTAAATTGCGGGAATGTAATTGCGGAAAGTAAATGCTGAATTTAAATTATGTAAAGTAAAGACATAATGTAAATGCATAAAATAAATTCAGAGGTGGATGGATAAAACTTTCATTTCTGGAAGGGGAGATTACAAAGCCTCACATTCATGTGGGCAAAGCTCAAATGAGCATCAAAACCTCAACACCTTCAAGGAAGGAGGCTACCCCTCCACCCCTATTTATACTACTCTTGGGCCACCTACCACCCTTGGATGAGTCCCTCAACCCTAGAGCACTCATCTAAGGGCTAGGATTAACCCACACACACAGCCATGCAAGGGCTAACCCAAAACCCACACACATACCGGGTTATCTTGCACGGTTTTCAAAGCATACTACCTAGACCCGCTAACCTATCAACTAGACCTCAATCCGATGCGCCTCATTGCTCCACGCGGCATCTAGCTAGCATCAACTCCTTTCCTTGTCTTCTTGACTTGCCCGGACTCCGTCTCCGATCATCTTCCGGTGATCTCCCAACCGTCTGGACCTCCGACGCTCCTCGCCTAGTCCCGGTCATCCTTCGCCTCACCATGACCTAACACCGTCGCCCTGCAACCATCAAAGACAAGGAAACTCCTCACATAGCAATGCCCACAAAGATGTGTAATAAACCATCCAACTCATCACTACCGCGTCCATACGACCGGTACTGCCACTCCTGGCAGAGACAACTCAAATTGCTTCATTTTGAAAATCAATCCAAATCAAACTCAAACTTGAGCACACCTTGCTCAAATAAAGTCAAATACTCATCACAAACATGGATGGACCTCCACATGGTCCTTCAATCTCCCCCTTGATGAGTATATTGACAAACCACACAAAAGGCATAAATTTGAGTTTGAAGAAAATGAAGAAGAAAGCAATTTTTAGTTGCAAAGTCAAACTTGGTCCAAAGATAGAAATTAGAACCATGACCAAGTTGATTTAAGAGGAATTCAGATTTTAGAAGTTTTCAACAAAAACTCTAAAATCCAACTAAACATGTCAAATGTGATTATGAGATTATGATCCAAATGTAGTAGTAGCATAGTTTTACAAAGACCATAATAACCAAATAAGCATTCACATTTTTATCATTTTAGTGATGCCTTTTCTACGTTTTCTCCCCTTTGGCAATATAGGCATCAATTTTTTTATGTATGCATGAAATGCAATCGAAAGAGCTTTGAAGATTATCCAATTGATCAAAATGGAAGGATATTACACCAAGCTTGTCAATTTCGAAGATGACTAAAATAAGACATGTCCAAGTGCAAATACGAGCTTAGTTTTGAATATTTCATTTTTAGCAAGATTAGACAAGTGCAACACTTAGCTTTAGTTTCAAAAATAGAAGAATAGCCACTCTAAGGATCAAAAGGAAAACCTAGAGTTCAACCTACTCAACACTTTGGGGAATCTAGAAGAGCATACAAGGTCCTTCGGGCTCATTTATCACTTAATACAAATTTTGATTTATCATCATACAAGACATAGCGGGGTGCAAATGTTTGACATTATTTGCATTCTTTACCCACATATGTCTTTGTTTTTAATTTATTTGCATTTTCTTTTGACAACCAATTGACTCAAGCCGTATGCGACCATCTCAAGATTACTCTTAAGAGGATGGTCTAAGTCAAACACGATGTATTCCAAGTTCATCCCAAGTGCAATGGGAAGCGGTCTTGTGAATGCAAGGTGTTGAGTCATATGTGCACAAGAAGAGTCAATTTTGTTTAATTTTCATTTTTTTTGCACAATGATTCATGAGCAATTGAAGGACTCTAGCATGGATCAAACTAGTTTCACCCAAGTTGCTATAGGGACTCTAGAGAACTCCTAAATTTCTCAAATTATGGCACAAACCTCTAGAGAAGAAACCTAGCAAGTAAAAGCAACAAGTTTCATCAAGTTTTTCATTTAAGGCTTATTTCATTTTTAAGCTTAGCAAGTTAAATGAACTTGGACATACCTAAGATAGTGATTTTCTTCAAATGATGTAGCATGGTGTATAGCATGAAGAAGAAATCAATTGCATAATAGACAAAGCTCATAAAATAGAAAATGCAGTCTAAATGCAATGAATGAACATATTCCCAAACTCCCCCTCAACAAATGAGTCAATTTTAAGCTCAAATCTGGTTAAAGTTGAGTTATTATCAAGATTAGGCATAAAGAAAACCGAATGAACTCAATAACAACGAGAAAAATGTAATGAGGAGAAGAAGCCGAGAAACGCAAAACCGGATGGCTATTGAGCATAGATAAGATAGAAAAGACTCACTACGGCTTAGACTCGCTCTTATCTTCCCAAAGGATCGACATAGGAAGCTAACTCTAGATCCCAACTAAGGAGTGCACATGCACTCTGCCTACCGGAGGCCCAATACCGCTAGACTTATAAGACGTGAGGGAACTCAACCTAGAGAGAAGAGAGAACAGCTAATCACGCATGATAGCAACCTAAAGCACAAGATAAGAGGTCCATGGAAGGCATGCCAGAAGTCTAAGTGAGTGAACTCAACTCAAGAAAACAAGTCCAAAGTCACCCAAAAGAAACACAAAGAAAAAGAAAAGCTAAGCTGGAAGAAAACATATAATACATAATATACAAACCAGCTCCCCCTCACGAAAGGCCGTAAGGGCTCACGACTCCAAGCTCACTCCTCAAGGCAACAAATCTGGAGCTATCCAAAGGCTTGGTGAAGATATCGGCTAACTGAAGGTCACTCCCTATCTCCCTTCTCCACATGGTCTCTAAGGAAGTGATATCTAATATCAATGTGCTTGGTCCGGGAATGTTGCACTAGGTTTTTAGCAATGCAAATAGCTGAAGTGTTGTCACAGAAAAGTGGCACACTCTCTATCTCTAACCCATAGTCCCGTAAGATCGATCTCATCCAGAGCACCTGGCTACAGCAACTAGCTACAGCAACATACTCGGCCTCAGCGGTGGACTGTGCAACCCCATACTGCTTCCTAAATGACCAAGAAACAACAGAAGTGCCAATGAATTGGCAAGTGCCAGAAGTACTCTTCCTATCTATCCTACAGCCAGCAAAGTCGGCATCGAAAAAGGCTCTAAGAGATAGACAAGAAGACGAAGAGTACCAAATACCATAATCGATGGTAGCACGAAGTACTCAAGATGCGCTTGACCGCTGGCGGTGAGAGGCGCGAGGAGAAGCTTGAAATCGAGCGCATGCACACACAAGAAAATGTATGTCCGGCCTCAAGCGGTGAGGTACAAGAGGGAGCCGATCATGCTCAAATTCCTTTTGATCAAGAGGCTCACCATCCTCATCGGGCTCGAGGACGTAGTGGTGGCCATAGGAGTCATCACCGGCTTCCCAATCGACATGTCGGCGCCTCAGAGGTCACGGGTATATTTGCCTTGATGCAAGAAAGTACCTCCCGAGTCCGCTTGATTTGGAAGCCAAGAAAGTAGCTCAACTCGCCCATCATACTCATCTCAAACTCAGGCTCATCACCTCGTAAAACCGAGACACAAGCGAATGAGACGAGCCACCAAAAATGATATCGCCCACATAAATCGACAAGAAGAAAATTAGACTCATGGTGTCCGATGAATGAGTTTTGTCTACTATGCCCATTTTGAAGTCATGGTGAGAAGATAAGACTTGAGCCTCTCATACCATGCTCTGGGGCTGCTTGAGTCCATACAAAGCTTTGGAGAGCTTGTATACATGACTCAAAACTTGGGGTTCTCGAATCTCGGAGGTTGTTTGACATAAACCTCTTCCTCAATATAGCCATTGAGGAATGCACTCTTGACATTCATTTGATAGAGCTTGAAGCCCCGGGATGCAGAGAATGCAAGCAGGATCCTAATAGCCTCTAGTCTAGCTACGAGGGCAAAGGTCTCCTCAAAGTCAAGACCTCAACTCGAGAAAAGCCCCTGCAACTAGCCTAGCCTTGTTGCGAATGACAACCCCATCCTCACTCTGCTTGTTTTGAACACCCACTTGGTCCCAATGACATTATGACCGATGGGGCTCGACAAGTCGACATACCTTGTTCCTCTCAAAGTTCTCAAGTTCTCATGCATAGCATTAATCCACGATTCATCGGATAATGCATGAGAAACATCCTTCGGCTCAAAGGAGGCAACAAAGGCAGAGGGAGGCAGAATCGACAAACTGATTTTGAGCGAGTGACCGCTCAAACAGATCACCAATGATCCGATCGGTGGATGAGCTTTCGATATGACGGGAGGACCGAGCGTATGGCCTCTACCTCATGCATGTAAGAGGCGGGAGCAGAGCCACTCGCTGAAGGAGAGTCGGAAGGCAAGGGCTGGTCTCCCTGAGGTGCAGAAATGGAAACAGGAGGCACCTCAGGTGTAGAGGGGACTGGATCCGGTGGAACACCATCATCTCCATCATCCTCATCTTCTACAAAGATGGTCTCGGAAGGATAAGAAGAGCCTAAAACATCAGGTCTAGCTCCTGGGCTAGCCTCATCAAAGGTCACATCACTGGTCTCTATGATCCTATGCGCATCAACGCTCCAGACCTTATAGCTACGAGAAGAAATCGAGTAACCTAGAAAGGTACCATCAGAAGAGCGAGACTCAAACTTATCTAGGTTACCAGACTTCAAGATAAAACACTTGCAACTGAAAACGCGAAAATGAGACACACTGGGCTTTCGCCCATACCTCAACTCATAAGAAGTGCGATGCAAATGTGCTCTCAAAAACAAGCGATTAGAAACATGGCAAGCAGTAGTTATAGCCTCACCAAAACTTCCTAGAGTATCAGACTGCCTAGCATCGTCCCAGCCATCTCAACCGTGGTCTGTTCTTCCTTTCCACTACGCCATTCTCACGAGGGGCGAGGAGAAGAGAACGATGCTCTAAACCGGACTCCACACAAAAACTCTAAAAGTAGGAATTCTTGAACTCCGTGCCATTATCATCACAGATAGCTCGTAATGCACCAGGGAGCTCAATAGACAACCTCTCGATCAAACCCCAAGTGAGAAAAGGTCTCATCCTTCGAGGCCATGAAGAATACCCAAGAGTATCTAGAAAAATCATCAACGATGACAAGAACATACCACTTCCCTTCTGCACGATCGCACTCTAGCTGGACCAACAGTGTCCATATGTAAAAGCTGTCCTGGTGCATCAATCATCACTACGGTGACTGGAGGATGAGAAGCAGTAACCATCTTGCCATGTCGGCAAGGAGAGCAAACTAAGTCTTTGACCATCTTGAGTTTGGGCAAACCCCGAATGAGATCGTGGCTGCTAACTCGGGTCAAATGATCAAAACCAATGTGACCAAGTCTCCTATGCCAGAAGGAGAGATCACGGGACTCAAAAGCAATCAAACATCGAAGAGAGTCTCCAGAAGAAGCAGAAAAATCAGCACGAAAGACTCTCCCAAATCTAGAAATCCCGCAAACTAACCCTCCTGATGAATCAAGGATTCTATAGGCATTACTCTTGAAACTTACCTCGAAAGAGTCATCGATAAGCTGAGAAACAGAGAGCAGATTGTATTGCAGCTTACTTACTAAGGCAACATCTTTAAGAATGAAATTTTTGTTAATGCAGATGGTACCTTTAGCAATGACTCTACCTGAAGATGCATCCCCAAAAGTGATTAACTCATCACCGGGGGCTCGGACTAGGGAAGAGAACCAACGAGAATCTCCGATCATATGACGAGAACAACCGGAGTCAACAATCCAAACATCGCCCTTCCCCATCCGGATTTAACCCGATCAAGACACAAGAGAGAAAGATGACTCAAGATCGGGATAGAGTGAAGACTTAGGAACCCAATATCAACCATACGACACCTCAGTACCGACCACGTAAGAAGATCGACTCAAGTGTCTCTCCGACGCCAACTCTCACACGATCGAGCAACTCGTAGATAATCTAGGAGTCAAAGCGGGTTGGCATGCCGTGGTGCAAAAGCCGACCATCCCAAAGAAGGTGCTGGATCTCCTACCGAAAACACCTCACGCCACGATATCTACCTCGATGGGAAAACGAGGAATATCAAGAAGACGATGAAAGATCGACTCTGAACAGCTCGTGGCTAAAACTCAAAGAACTAGCATGAAAACCGAGTCCTAGACGCCCCCAAACACAGCGACTCTCTAACTCGTCTAGAAGCGGTGTGTGTCTTAGGAGCACTCAAAGTCCGGGATGACCACAATACCCTAAGAGCAGCAACACGCCACGCCGAGTGATCTTGGCGCGCTGAGCGTAAATCTACTAGGTGACCATCCTTCTTACGGAAGGTGCATGTGTACTTCGCCTTGTTAGAGGCGTATAATAGGAGTAACACCCTTCTCGGTCAAGTCCTTTGGACAACCCCAACAGACCTAAACTTGGTGGTGCTCACTCAGGAGCTACCACAATCTCACCACTCTTGGAGCCGCGACAATGGTGGGAGGATGCGCCCGAGCGTGCTCCAAGGGATCAAATCCTAGACCTTGATTGAATCTACTAATCTTGGATTGGTCTAGAATAAGATTGAGCTTCTTCTTGCCTCCAACAAACTTCTCGAGAGTGCTCATAAGATACTGGCAATCTCGGAAGAAAAAGCACAAGAAGAACAGGGGATGGAGAGGAAGAAGAAGAACCGAAGAGAAGATCTCTCAAAGACGTGCTTTTTGTTCCTTAGCACGGCCGCCTCAATCTTGAGGGCCTCACAACAAACGCAAGGAGCATCTCTAATCCTAAGGGTTTGGCCTTTTAACTTCTTCTTAAGCTCGACATGGATTTGATCCACATCATCCTTAACCCCAACACACAGCAAGCAACCAGTTTGTGACTTAACTAGTAAATCCTTAGCAAGTTGATCACACTTGACATTCAAAGCATCATTGTCAAGTTTTAGTTGCTTACAGCCCTCACATGAGTACCGGGTCCTTAGAAGCATGCAATTCAAGTTCATCATTTCTAGCGAAAGCTTTCTAAGGTGTTCGCTCATGGCATCAATTTCGCAAGCAATTTAGGGCAATTAGCACATGATGGAGTGGAGTGAGCATGAAGAAAACTAGCCTCAACAGGAATAGCATCAATAGAACTAGTGCTAGCATTCTTCAACCTAAGACCATCAAGTTCAGCAAGCATACTATCATGTATGGTCCTTAGGTTCTCCAACTCCACAAGAATAGCATCACACAAAGAGCAATCATCAGTGACTCGGGAGGGAGAAGATCTAAGTGAAGCTAACTCCCGAGTCAAGGTTTCTACTTCCTTCTCAAGCTCCGTACACCTAGCTCTAGCTCTAGCATGAAATTTTCCTAATTTGCAGAAAGCTTCGTTGAGCTGGTCATAGGAGGGTACCTCATCCGAGTCATTTGTAGAGCTCGAGTCGCGATGTCGTTGGTGTCGGCCATGAAGCACATGCCGAGAAGTCATCGCCGCCCTTCTTCACTTGCGGATCATCCTCGCCTCGTCGCTCCATGTCTCCGTGTCGGAGAGGTTGATGTCGCAAGCGCGGCGAGGACGCGGTGGAAGAGCTTCTTGTTCTTGGATAAGTTGCGGTACTTCTTCTCGTCGCGCGCGGTTCACGAACCGGAGGCTTCTTGTTGCGGTTCTTGTCGGTGTAGTCGTTCTTGCCCGAACCGCCAACGTCGTTCTTGCCCTTCTCCACTTAGGATAGTTCGCCGAATGTGGTTGGGGCCACCACACTCGGCGGTGATCATGCCACCTCTCTTCCTCTCTCTCACCCTCTTGTATGCATGAGAAAACTTGCGGCGAGAAGAGCAAGCTCATTTTCTCGAAATTTTTCCAGCTTGGTCATCGCTAGCTCGCAAAGGGCGGAAAGAGAGAAACCAATAGAAGGATCAAGAAGAAGATCCAATGGGATCGGTGACCAAAGCCATCGATGAGATTTCGTCTTCCGAGAGACGACATCGATCTCATGAGTCTTGAGGCGGAATAAAGCCCGCCAAGAGTCGAGTCGATAAGTCGGTGGTGTCCTTGATGGTGGTCACCTTCATCTTCCAAACTCGAAGGTCGAGTGCGGTCAAGAAATGCCGAGCATTGTCCGAGTCAGGGTATATGCAACCAACTGCTCGGAGGTCGCTCAAAATATTTGTAAACCGACCAAAACACTCGTCGAGACTTTCACCAGCGCTTTGATAAAACTTGTTGTACTCGCGCTTGAACTGGTCCTGCCTCACAGTCTTGATTTGAGTAGAGCCCTCATGGTAAGCATCGAGGTTACCCAAATCTCGTGAGCGGAGCGAAGGTGAGAAATCCTATCATACTCACCACGGCTAAGACCTCAGATGAGAATGTTCCTTGCCTTAGCATTCGCCTCAACGCCAACCATATTGATGGCCGTGACATTTTCATCGCAGAACCTCATACGGAGTTTCACCTTCGCCATATCGTAGCCCTAGGCGTGATGTATGACTCCATCCGGACTTCCAAAAGGAAAATCAACTCCATTAAAGATGGGAGGCTTGGTGGAATATTTGTCCGTCGCCATGGCTCTTGAGACCGGTCAAGATCTAGCAAGAGCGAACCGCTATGATACCAATTGAAGGACCGAGATGGCGAATGAGGGGGTGAATGGTCGCAAATAAAAATTCCCCAAAATACTCCAACAAAAACCTCGACAAGATCGCTCAAAGGAAATTGTGAAAAACCCGAAAAACTAGACAACTATGTGTACCCTAAGCTTGCATGGATAAGTACCATAAAATATGTGGGGATTTTTGAGTCACAATCCTGGTTGTCTAGTGTCCAAGATAAAGAGGAATCAATTCAAACTCTTGCTTTTAGAAAGGACATCAATTCAAATCACAAAAGTCACTTTCAGAAAAGCAAAAGCAGAATTTCCAGAACTTGTCCTCAATTTGCACAGGAGGTTGGTGGGTTTCTGCAGCTCAAAAAATTCTACGAATTTTTGTCCCTATGAGCATCAGAGTCGTGAAGAACTCCACAAATTTCTCCTCAAAAAGCCTTAAAAAAAACAGGAAAAATCTAAGAACACATTATGCTCAAGAACTTCGAGCAGAAAGTTTGGGGCTCGGTTTTCACCTAATGGCGCCCAAACGGTGCAACAAGTGAACTCCAAAGTTTTTCTTCAGGTGTATATCAGAGTCCCGCACCTCCTCCAATAAGAATAACTCAAAAAGGATTTTTCTATATTTTTACAAAAATCAAACACTGACTGCTACGTGAAGAACAAGTTCTGAACAAAGTTGGAACTTGAAAGAAAAGATGTTCTCTACTCAATCCAAGAGTGCAAAAGAGATGTAAAACCATATGAACACACTCAAAACATCCAAGATCAGCAGCATTTAGAAGGAGGGGAGGCAAATCCAAATTACTTGAAAGTAAATTGCGGGAATGTAATTATGGAAAGTAAATGCTGAATTTAAATTGCGTAAAGTAAAGACATAATGTAAATGCATAAAATAAATTCAGAGGTGGATGGATAAAACTTTCATTTCTGGAAGGGAGGTTACAAAGCCTCACATTCATGTGGGCAAAGCTCAAATGAGCATCAAAAACCTCAACACCTTCAAGGGAAGGAGGCTACCCCTCCACCCCTATTTATACTACTCTTGGGCCACCTACCACCCTTGGATGAGTCCCTCAACCCTAGAGCACTCATCTAAGGGCTAGGATTAACCCACACACACAGCCATGCAAGGGCTAACCCAAAACCCACACACATACCGGGTTTTTTTGCACGATTTTCAAAGCATACTACCTAGACCCGCTAACCTATCAACTAGACCTCAATCCGATAGCCCTCATTGATCCACGCGGCATCTAGCTAGCATCAACTCCTTTCCTTGTCTTCTTGACTTGCCCGGACTCCGTCTCCGATCATGTTCCGGCGATCTCCCAACCGTCTGGACCTCCGACGCTCCTCGCCTAGTCCCGGTCATCCTTCGCCTCACCATGATCTAGCACCGTCGCCCTGCAACCATCAAAGACAAGGAAACTCCTCACATAGCAATGCCCACAAAGATGTGCAATAAACCATCCAACTCATCACTACCGCGTCCATACGACCGGTACTGCCACTCCTGGCAGAGACAACTCAAATTGCTTCATTTTGAAAATCAGTCCAAATCAAACTCAAACTTGAGCACACCTTGCTCAAATAAAGTCAAATACTCATCACAAACATGGATGGACCTCCACATGGTCCTTCACATAGAATTGCATTCTGTGCACAACTTGTTGAGTGCTTAAAGTACTCACCCTTGCCAACAACAATAATCAATAGTCGAAGAATCTACACCTATGTTGGAGGAGGGATTCCAGGAGGACGCAAGTCATTAGGTTGCGAGCCTTGTCGGTTGCCCGTGGTGAACTGATGAGCTATCTACGTTTTCTACTTTCCGCTGCTTAATTATTAGTTTATATTTCCAGTCTTGCCCTGCGTGGCTTAATAATGTAAGTCGGTCATAAGATCATACACTTTGCTATATCAATAAATGGAGTATTATTCTATTATCGTTTAGTATGATATGATATGTACCGATGTTGAGCTGTGTGCACTAGCGTTGATCCTGGGACTAGTGCGGTAAACACAGTGGGTTCGAATCAGTGGATTCGGGTCCTTACAGAGGTGGTATCAGAGCATACTGACTGTAGGTCTTGACCCTAGATAGCATGGAGGTGTCCAGGTTGTGTCCAAAACTATTTTCTAAAGGAAAATTTTTAATTTGACTAATAACACACTCTTGACTCATCCCATTCTCTACTTCTCGCCTTTGCTGAATTTACCGTTTTACTGCTGGTCCGGATGGAGATCTTATTCAAAGTTCTTGTGGAGCATATGCCGATCGTTCCGACCTTTGAGGAGTCAGCAGGTGGCTATGCCATGGAGCTGTGGAGAGTTCTTCAGATGCTTGGAGGCTTTTATCGTCCGCTTTACCGAGGAGGCAGTTGGTCATTTAATGGTGTTCACAGAGGATTTGTTTGCAAACTGATCATCTACGCTCGGGAGAACGAGGAAGCTAGCAGGCCAATCAACATCTCCGCCAGAAGATTCTCGTACGAGGTTGCGATTCAAGAGTTTGCTCGACTTGCTCTTCATCGTGTCTGCCGCGACTACGCCGACGAGCTTCATGACTCAGTGTTTCGACTTCACCCTGATGAGCAAGCATGCCGACGCCGACGGATCGTGGAGGACGAGTGTGCTACCGCAGTACATCTTGCTGAGTTCACTATCGCCCAGGAGGAGCATATGAGGGAATCTACTCAGGAGTTGGAGACAGTGTACGAGGCACTGAGGGTGACTGAGCGAGAGCTTTAAAAGACCCGTGACGTCACAACCAGAGTCATCAGCGAGCTAGAGGAGGCCTTGCAGGTAGCCGAGGAGCTAGCGGACCAGGTCGTTCAGGAGCCAGTCGAGGAGTCCGAGGAGGATCCAAAGGAGCAAGAGTGGGAGCCAGAGGAGGGTGCGGACCCTGTTGTTGCGGAGGAGCCAGCAGTAGGTCATCAGGATAGATTCGCTTTTATGCCAGCCCACCCGCCGGTGTATACGTCGGATCAGTCTCAGCCAGGGTGGCTGGATGAGTGAGGGTCAGTCTTGGAGTTGTGTTGAGACTCGAGTGTTGAGTCGCATCTTTAAGATAGTCTTTACCTTTTAGTAGACGTTAAGGTTTCCTGTTTAGTGTGCTTCTTTGTAATGCTGAGTGTGAGTATGTGTTGCAAAGCCTGTAGGCTTTTATAAGCAGCCATACCAAGAATAAATAAAGAATTATTTTAGTTGGGTTAAACTTATCTTCCCCGCCTTAGGGATTCTTGCATCTTATCTATGCTACTTCTACCTTTCCTAACCCAAGAGGTTATCAGCAGATGGTGAACACTCGTGGAACCAACGGTGCTTCAGGAAGTGGACTGCTCCAGAATGACAACCCCAATGATGGAGGCAACCCTCAACTACCACCGCCAGTCGACATGCAGAATCTGGGAGCGTTTCTCGCCGCGCAGACTCAACTGATGCAGACTATGATGCAACAAATGCAGCAGATGACCAACGTGGCCGCAGCTAGCAGCAACCAAGTGAACCAGACCAACAATGGTGGGCCTCGGTCTTTCTCCAAGCTGTCAGATTTCATGAGGACTCGGCCACCGACCTTTGCAGGGAATGTTAATCCTTTGGAAGCCGATGACTGGCTTAGAACTATTGAGAAGAAGTTGCATATCACCCAATGTGAGGGCAATGAGAAGGTGCTCTACGCCTCTCATCAATTGGAAGGAACTGCCGCAGAATGGTGGGAAAACTATTGTGCTGCACATGAAGCCTCACAAGAGATCACCTGGGATGAGTTTACTACTGCCTTCCGCCAATACCATGTTCCAGAGGGAATGATGGATCTCAAGAAAGAGGAGTTCAGGGCTCTGAAGCAAGGAGGCCAGCCCGTGGCCGAATATCTGAACAAGTTTACTCAATTAGCCCGCTATGCCCCTGAAGACGTAGCGACAGATAAAGCTAGGCAGTCCCGCTTCATGAAGGGACTAAATTCAGGATTGCAAGTGGGGCTGATCACCCACAATTTTTCGGACTTTCAAGAATTAGTTAATAAAGCTTTGATTTTGGAGGACAAGCACAAAGAGCTGGGTGAAAACCGTAAGCGCTTGATGACTAGTCAGGGTGGACGTCCCAACCACCTACGTCTGAGAATGTCACCACAGCAGTTTCCTAGATTCCAACCGCCAGCCGTAAATAAGGCACCAACCCCTGCACCTCGCCCTGCTAATCAGAACTTTCGGACACCAAAGACAGGCGAGAATGCACCAGGAGGGGTCGTGATGCGCAAATAAGAGATGCTATACATGCAATAAGCCAGGACACTTCTCTAATAGGTGTCCACAGAGAGGAGGCATCACACCAGTTCGTTTTAATTTGGGAACAACACCTGCCAATGCACCGGCTTCAGGAGGAAATCGTGCGCCCGGTCAAGTTGGAGCAACCCCCCAATCAACAGCGCGTGGTAGGATCAACCACATCACCGTAGATGGAGCTCAAGAGGCTACGGACGTCGTACTGGGTAAGTTTCTGGTTAACTCAGTACTCGCTACAGTTTTATTTGATTCTGGAGCTTTGCATTCGTTCGTTTCTCAAAGTTTTGCAACCAAGAATGGATTTAAAGTGGTGAATCTTAAGTGTGTGCTATTAGTCCAAGCCCCAGGATCTGAGCTTAGATCTAGCCTTGGGTGCTTAGGAGTTAAGGTGCTTATGGATGGGATAGAATTTCTAGCGAATCTTATCTTGTTAGATGCACAATCCCTAGATGTTATCCTTGGAATGGATTGGCTGTCCAAACATAAGGCTGTTCTGGATTGTGGCCGAAGGATCGTGACTCTGGAAGGTCCTAGTGGCAAGAAGATAGAATTTCAAGCGACTGCAGTTCGTGATGGGCAGTTAGTGGTCAACAGCGTGAAAGCCATCAGCATAGAGGATGCGCCCGTAGTCAGAGAATACCCGGATGTGTTTCCGGAAGATTTACCAGGGTTGCCACCAGACCGCGATATCGAGTTTGTTATTGAGTTAGCACCAGGGACAGCACTGATATCAAAGAGACCTTATCGGATGCCTACAGATGAGTTAGTGGAAATGAAAAAGCAGATTGAGGAATGTAAGGACCCGAATCCACTGATTCGAACCCACTGTGTTTACTGCACTAGTCCCAGGATCAACGCTAGTGCACACAGCTTGACATTGGTACATATCACATCATACACAACGATAATAGAATAATAGTTCATTTATTTGATATAGCTAAATGTATGATCTTATGACCAACTTACATTATTAAGCCACGCAGGGCAAGACTGAGAATATAACTAATGATTAAGCAGCGGAAAATAGAAACGTAGATAGCTCATCAGTCCACCACAGGCAACCGACAAGGCTCGAACCCTAATGACTCGTGTCTTCCTGGACTTCATCTTCCAACACAGGTGTAGATTCCTCAACTGTTGATTATTGTTGTTTGGCAAGGGTGAGTACTTAAAGCACTCAACAAGTTGTGCACAGAATGCAATTCTATGCATCTGTATGTAAGGCTTATTCAAATGGATAGGCTATCATGGCTATTTTGCAATAAGCAGCATTTATGAACAAATACAGTAAATAGATTGTAAAGAATGTAAAACAAATAGCAATAATAAATAACTTCAGTATTTCTCAAGTAAACCAAGTTTCCAATCCTAAGTCAAATTTCATCTTCCATATGGCATTCCGCCATCCCAACCATGTTGTCCAATTAATTAAGCTAACCCTTAACTGTAATTTCCGAGCATTGCTCAATACCGCGAGCACGGCTATCCGAATAGTTTCACACTCTGCAGAGGTTATGCACTTTACCCACGTGATACAACCAAACACCACCAAGGCGAGTGATTATAACAAAGCCTTTACAATGCTCTGGCTTAACCCGATACTACCCGCTAAGGATTCAACACTGGTGGGACTGGTTACCACATCCAGGGCCCCCCTCTTGCGCCATGTGAATTACACCATAACTCGGGAACTCACACCGACCACGATAGTACCAAAATTAAGACATTGCAAATTACTCAGCTAGGCTGGCCCATACCAGACATGTGGTTGCATGATAAACTCAGGTCAAAGGCTTGCAAGGTTAGGTCCTTAGTGTGATCAAGGCAAGACATCCACATACCCTCTGCCCATTGGGCCCACCTTGGCCTCCTCGCCCCTTGCCACTTGCCTCAATCTAAGTTATTATCACCCAGTTGATTACAAGGCACCACGTGCCATCAACAATTCAACATCGTTGCGTGACATGACTCGCCACAACAACTCAATCTCATCGTGTGATCCCACATGACACACAAGTTCATAATATTGTTCCATATTCCATTAATCAAGATTAATTATCAATGATTCTGACACATGTGATGACGTGGCACGGCTAGGCAACTAATACGAACTAATCCTCCAATGTTGGTTATAATTATTAACCAACTATATTTAACCAATCTAGGGTGACAATGGATCATGGCATATAACGACAAGGTAGGGTATAGATCAATCTGGTAAATTAGCTAAGCCCAATCTAACTTGAAACAATTGTATATTTGAAATATATGCAATAGGGTAAAACAAACATAGCAATTTTATAAACATGGGTTCAACATGATCAAAGCACAACTTGCCTTGGAATAGGTCCTGATCTTGATCTGAAGCTTGCTCTTGAGTTGCTGGATCTTCCTCCGAAGCGTCGCACAATTCAACGTCTACAGCGTCTGCATCAAGATGAAAAGCAAATAAATACCAAAACAGAGAGCAATTGAACTCCAAAAATCAAATAAAATTCACCATTAAATATATCTTAATTTTACAAATTTTTAGAAATTGGAATCACTCAAATCCGAGTTACGATGCAAAAGATATAGCCTTTTGAAGTTTGAAATAAATATTGAAATCGAAAATCAGAAATTCGAAATTAACAGATTTATTTTTATTCTAAAACCGATTTATTGCGTCATCATGACGCGTCGACCTGGACCGAACAAATCGAGGCTGCCACGTGTCTTGGCGCATAGACCAGATCCACGACCCCTCGGGTTCACGGTGCACCCGGTCCATGGCGCCTCGATCTCTGCGCCTGACACATGTCGGCTCCTGATTGGTCCACACGCGCGGCGGAAACCCACCGCACAGATCGCATCCAACGGCTGCCGATCTCAACCCCACGCGGCACGATCCTGGCCCTTCACTGAAGATCCAACGGTCACAAACTTACCCGAAGCAAAAGGCGGCGCGACGGCGAGAAGACCACCGGAGGCGAGGAAGAAGACCGAGATAGCGGCGTTCCGGCGCGGTTCCGACGAGAAGACGTAGCATAGTCGACGCGGCACACCTCGAAGAGTTCCGATCTTGAACCAAAACGCCGAAAACCGACGATCCGGTGGCGCACTTGAGCAAAAACCGCGGCGGTCCCACGCTTCAACTCCAGCGAGCTTGCGGCGGCGTTCTACGACTGCTCTCGCGAAACCTCTCCGACCAAAAGACGCGTCGCTCGACTACGAACCTCGGAGCGCTACCCCCTTCTTTTATAGCCTAGACGTCCGCGCTCTACACGGCGAAAGAGTCCGGCGGCGTCACGGCGGTGAACTCCGAGTCCGCTTCGGAGACGACAACCGACAGCGCGACGCGTGTCCCGATCCGACGGCCAAAACGCGAGTGCACACGCGGCCAACTCCGGTCCGCTGGATTGCGCACGAACGGTCACGATCTAGGGTTTCCCCCCCGCTGCAATTCGTGGGCTGCACTGGGCCGCACCGACGCAGGCCTCCCACGCACAGTGTTGGGCTTGGCCCAACACTGTTCACTTGGGTTTTTAAAAATTTAATAATTAAAATAATTCCTGAAATTCATTTTATTTATTTTAAGCATTAAAAATATCAGCAAAAATCCAAGAAAAATCTCAAAAATACTTTGAGACATTCTAGACTCAAATAAAATATTTTTGACAAAACTTTATTTTGACTTGGCATGGATTTAAATAGATTTGAATAAATAGGCAATAAACTTGATTTAAAACTAATTCAAATAAATCCAGAAAAATCCAAATAAATTCCAGAAAATCATAAATGCACTTTTAAGCAATAGAATAATATTTAAGAAAAATTTTGGGATGTTACAAGGAACTGCAAGAGAAAGGTTTCATTAGACCAAGTTCATCACCGTGGGGAGCACCGGTATTGTTTGTTCGTAAGAAGGATGGAAGTCTTAGGATGTGCATCGATTATCATGCATTTAATGAGGTAACGATCAAGAATAAGTATCCATCGCCCAGGATCGACGATTTATTTGATCAGTTAAGAGGAGCCGGAGTTTTCTCCAAAATAGATCTTCGTTCAGGGTACCATCAGTTGAAGATCCGAGCGGAGGATGTGCCTAAGACCGCGTTTTCTACGCGATATGGACACTATGAGTTCACAGTAATGTCATTTGGATTGACGAATGCCCCTGCATATTTCATGAACATGATGAATAAGGTTTTCATGGAGTATTTGGATAAGTTTGTTGTGGTCTTTATAGACGATATCTTAGTTTTCTCGAAGACAAAAGAAGAGCATGCTGAACACTTGAGGATGGTTTTAGAGAGGCTGCGAGAACATCAGCTGTACGCTAAATTCAGCAAGTGTGAATTTTGGAAGGAGAAAGTTGAATTTCTTGGTCATGTAATGACTACTAAAGGAGTTGCAGTCGATCCAAGCAAAGTGGACGCAGTGTTACATTGGGAGCAACTGAAGTCTGTTACTCAGATCCGTAGTTTTCTGGGAATGGCAGGATACTACCGTCGGTTCATAGAGGGATTCTCAACGATTGCTAAACCCCTGACGCAGTTGTTGAAGAAAGAGAAGAAGTTTGCATGGGCGCTTGAGTGCGAAAAGTTTTATGGAACTGAAGAAGCGTTTGATGACCGCCCCCGTATTAGTGTTGCCGGACGTGCAGAATGGATTTGACATTTACTGCGATGCCTCAAAGCAAGGCCTGGGGTGAGTGTTAATGCAGACTGGTAAGGTTGTTGCTTATGCGTCGAGGCAATTGAGACCGCATGAGGCGAATTATCCGATGCATGATTTGGAATTAGCTGCCGTAGTGCACGCTTTGAAGATATGGCGTCATTATCTCATAGGAAATAGATGTGAGATATATCTCGACCATAAGAGCACAAATACATTTTCACTCAAGCAGATCTTAATATGAGACAACGAAGGTGGTTAGAGTTAATTAAGGATTACAATGTGGGAATTCATTATCACCCTGGAAAAGCCAATGTGGTAGCAGATGCTCTGAGTCGAAAGAGCCATAGCGCGAACACGCTGACAATGGATGATCAACCAGAGCTATGTAAGGAATTTCAGAAGTTAAAGCTGGAGGTTGTTCCACAAGGAAGTATAGCTGCATTGGAAGTAAAACCAACACCGGAGGACCAGATTAGAGAGGGCCAGAAAGATGATGAGAAAATTTCTAAGATCAAGACTAAGAAAGAGGAGGGTCTAGCTGTGGATTTCACTCTAGATGAGCAGGGAACCATGTTCTTCAAAGGCCGAATTTGTATACCGGATAAAAAGGAGCTGAAGCAACTGATCCTTGAGGAAGCTCACGATTCTAAGTACTCGATTCATCTGGGAAGTGCTAAAATGTACCAAGATTTGAGAGAGAGATTTTGGTGGCCTAATATGAAGCGTGAGGTGGCTGAGCATGTTGCTCTATGCGATGTATGTCAGAGAGTAAAAGCCATGCATCAAAGACCAGCTGGTTTGTTGCAGCCGTTGAAAATTCCTGAATGGAAGTGGGAGGAAATTGGTATGGATTTTATCACCGGTTTACCTAAGACTCAGAGAGGTTACGATTCTATTTGGGTTATTCTGGATCGTTTGACCAAGGTCGCTCATTTTATCACGGTGAAGACCACCTACTCAGGAGATCGTTTAGCAGAGCTGTATATGTCAAGGATTGTATGTTTGCATGGAATGCCCAGGAAGATTGTGTCAGACAGAGGTACCCAATTTACCTCAAGATTTTGGAACAAGTTGCATGAAGCAATGGAGCAGCGCTGAATTTCAAGATACATATCACCCAGACGGATGGTCGACGAAAGGGTGAATCAGATTTTGGAAGACATGTTGAGAGCTTGTGCTTTGGCTTATGCTACATCTTGGAACAAATATTTGCCGTATGCAGAATTTAGTTAAAATAATAGTTATCGAGCTAGCTTGCAGATGTCACCGTTTGAGGCGTTGTATGGACGTGCTTGTCGTACCCCGCTGAATTGGAATGAAACGGGGGAGCGTTTAGTGTTTGGACCAGATATTCTCAAGGAAGCAGAAAATCAAGTTGCGATGATCAGAGAGAGGTTGAGGATAGCACAGTCAAGGCAAAAGAGCTATGCCGATAACCGACGCCGAGATTTGAGTTTCGAGCGAGAGGATTATGTGTATCTCAGGGTTACCCCTCTTAAGGGTGTTAAAAGGTTTCACGTTAAAGGGAAGCTTGCACCAAGATATGTTGGTCCGTTCAAAATTTTAAGCCGTCGAGGAGAGGCAGCTTATCAGTTGGAAATGCCTCAGTCCTTGGCAGGAGTGCATGACGTGTTTCATGTGTCACAACTTAAGAAATGTCTCAGAGTGCCAGCAGAACAAACCCTGTTGGACGCAATAGAGCTGCAGGAAGACTTGACTTACAAGGAGCAGCCAGTCAGAATTTTGGATGTTATGGAGCGCAGAACTAGAAACAAGTCTATTCGCTTTTTCAGAGTTCAGTAGAGCAATCATTCCAAAAGTGAAGCAACCTGGGAGCGTGAAGAAGATTTGAAGTCAGAGTTTCCAAGCCTATTCTCTAGTTAGACCTGAATCTCGGGGTCGAGATTCTGTTAAGGGGGGAGGTTTGTAACATCCCAAAATTCGCCTAAATACTATTTTATGGTCATTTGTGCACTTTATGATTTTTCTGGAATTTATTTGGATTTTTCTGGAGTTATCGGAATTAATTGCAAATAAAGTGTTTTGGCCTTTTGTTGAAAACTATTTAAATTTATGCAAAGTTAAAATAAAGTTTTGCCAAAAATATTTTATTTGAGTCGAGAATATCTCAAAGTATTTTTGAGAATTTTCTTGGAATTTTCCTGATTATTTTATTGCCTGAAACAAATAAAATGAATTTCTGTAATTATTTTAAATGAGAAATCCTTTTAAAAAGACCATGAACAATAACGGGCTGGCCCACTACTGTGCGGCCCAAATAGCCCGCACAGCCCGTTTTGCCGCCGAAATCCTAACCCTAATCCGCCGACCGTTGGATCGAGATCCAACGGCCGCGCTTTCGCCGCGTCGTCTGTCGCCTACAGCCGTCGGATGGAGACCACGTGGACACTGGTGATGAAGCCGAATCGCCTCTCCGTATCGTTGTCGGAGTACGCCGCCGCCACATAACCGCCTCCGAAATCCACGCTGCGCACGCCTCGTCGCGCTATTTAAACATCGCCGGGCGCCAAACCCTCACCCGCGCCGCACCGTCTGTCGATTCGCCGCGCCGTCGCCCTCGCTTTGCCGTGCGAGCTCGCGGAGTTCTTTGAAGCCCCGCCATGGTTCTCGTCCGTTTTCCGCCGTCGTCACGCCGTCCCGAGCCGTGCCGGTTCCAGATCCGTGACCCTTGGACCGCGACGCACCTACCTCACCGTTCTCAGCCGCCGGATCGTCGCGGAAACGCCGGCACCGACGTCGTCTTCCCCGCTGACGGTGAAGCTGCGACACCGCACCGCCATCGCTGGGTTGGAGCTCTGCCAGCCGTTCGATCTCCGCTTGACATTCCGGATCGTGCCGCGTGGTAAGCATCTCGAGTATCGGTAGCCGTCGGATCCAAATCGGGGGATCGAGCCTTAGCCGCGTGTCCCTCTGCCCAGCGCCGTCCGATCGAACCTATGAGTGCCAGATCGCACCGGCGCCGCGGCCAACCGCGTGCCGCCGCGTGTCGAGCGCAGAGCCGTAACAACGTGAGCCGCGTCCACCATGAACCGGTGCGGGTGGGTGGACTGGGTCCATACGCCCGAGACAGCGTGGCGTCGTCGATTAGGCGACATCGGGTGACGTCATCTTGTATGATGTCTGTTTTCAATTTAAAAGTAATTCTTTTAATTCTGATTTTCTAATTTTTGTAATTTCAGTATTTATTCAAACTTCAAAAGGCTATATCTTTGCATCTTAACTCGAATTTGAGTGATTCAAATTACTAAAATTTTGTAAAATTGAGATATATTTAATGGTGAATTTTAATTTATTTTTGGAGTTCATTTGCTCTCTGTTTTGGTATTTATTTGCTTTTCTCCTTCGGTACGCGTAGACGTTGAATTGTGCGACGCTTCGGAGGAAGATCCAACAACTCAAGAGCAAGCTCCAGATCAAGATCAGGACCTATTCCAAGGCAAGTTGTGCTTTGATCATGTTGAACCCGTGTTTATAAAATTGCTATATTGTTTTACTTTATTGCATAGTATTTCAAGTATACAATTGTTTCAATCTAAATTGGGATCTAGTTAAGCTACCAATTTGATCTATACCCTACCTTGTCATTGTATGCCATGATCTATTGTCACCCTAGATTGGTTCATAATATTTGGTTAGTAATGATAATCAACATGGGATGGTAGACCGTATTAGTTGCTTAGCCATGCCTCATCATCACATGTGTTTGAATCATTGATAATTAATCTTGGCTAAAAGAATATGGAACGATGTTATGAACTTGTGTGTCATATGGGATCACACGATGAGAATGAGTTGTTGTGGCGAGTCATGTCACGCAACGATGTTGAATTGTTGATGGCACGTGGTGCTTGGTAATCAACCTGGGTGATAATCATTTAGATTGGGGCAAGTGACAAGGGGCGAGTATGCCAAGGTGGGCCCGATGGGCAGAAGGTATGTGGATGTCTTGCCTTGATCACTCTAAGGACTTAACCTTGCAAGCCTTTGACCTGAGTCAATCATGCAACCACATGTCTGGTATGGGCCAGCCTAGCTGATTAATTTGCAATGTCTTAGCTTTGGTACTATCTTGGTCGGTGTGAGTTCCCGAGTTATGGAGTAATTCACATGGCGCAAGAGGGGGGCCCTGGATGTGGTAACCATCCCACGGTGTTGAAACCTTAGCGGTGGTACGAGTTAAGCCGCATTCTAAAGGCTTTGTTATAATCACTCGCCTTGGTGGTGTTTGGTTGTATCGCGTGGGTAAAGTGCATAACCTCTGGAGAGTGTGAAACTATTCGGATAGCCGTGCTCACGGTATTGAGCAATGCTCGGGAATTACAATTAAGGGTTAGCTTAATTAAATGGACAACTTTGTTGGGATGGCAGAATGCCATGTGGAAGATGGAATTTGACTTAGGATTGGAAACTTGGTTTACTTGAGAAATACTGAATCTATTTATTACTGTTATTTGTTTTACAGTCTTTACAATCTATTTATTGTATTTGTTCATAAATGCTTCTTATTGCAAAATAGCCACAATAGCCTTTTCCTTTGGAATAAGCCTTGCATATAGTTAAATAGAATTGCATTCTGTGCACAACTTGTTGAGTGCTTAAAGTACTCACCCTTGCCAACAACAATAATCAATAGTCGAAGAATCTACACCTATGTTGGAGGAGGAATTCCAGGAGGACGCAAGTCATTAGGGTCCGAGCCTTGTCGGTTGCCTGTGGTGAACCGATGAGCTATCTACGTTTTCTACTTTCCGCTGCATAATTATTAGTTTATATTTCCAGTCTTGCCCTGCGTGGCTTAATTATGTAAGTCGGTCATAAGATCATACACTTAGCTATATTAATAAATGGAGTATCATTCTATTATCGTTGAGTATGATATGATATGTACCGATGTTGAGCTGTGTGCACTAGCGTTGATCCTGGGACTAGTGCGGTAAACACAGTGGGTTCGAATCAGTGGATTCGGGTCCTTACATGTATGTCAATATGAACAATGAAAAAACATTTTCATAATTCATTACAAATGTATTATCTGTGAATGTGACCAGTGCACTTACAAGCTTTATGAAAAAAATCCTGAGGACAAACATTGCTTGTTGATGCCTAAAAGTTGAAGAAAATGTAAGGGGCTTCTAACAGATCAGGCTAGCACAGCGAAAATCGCGATTTTCCATCGAAAACTGATCGCATCTGACCGAAAATCTATTGGTATACATCGAAATCCGATGGCTCAACAACACTGCGCGACAAATCGACATTACCAAGTGAGAAACCGAGCTTACCGACTGATTTTCGGAGCTTCTTCGGCGAAAAGTGGCCGTTGGTGGCGGATCTGGACGACTTCTGCTCGCCGAGGGTCTGGGAGATGGAGAATACTCTGAGCTGAGTGAATGGCTGTCGGAACCGGCTGCCATCGTCTTTATCCAGTCTTCCAAAATTACGTGGGCCGAATGGGCCACATGGGCCGGCTTCTGTGCACTACTGTTTCTTTTTTGTTTTTTTTGTTTTTTCCATTTTCAAAATTCGGTATTACCTTCAAAACATCTCCGTTGTCACAATGCTATTAATACTAATTTTAGAAAAATTTTCCACATGGGCCGGCATCCCAGTTGTCACAATGCTATTAATACTAATTTTAGAAATGTTTTTACAAATTTTTGAATTTGAATTTGAAACGGACCGGTTTACCGGTTAGTTTGAAATTGCGAATCGGCTCGGTAAAGTCGGTTTTCGCAAAATTCGACCGATTTCTGTCAGTATTGCAAACCCTGGCTGTATCTCTCTTACCCTTCCAACCAAACACTGACATGCAGGGTCCTGCCATTAAAAGACGCAAAGATGGAAATGCAGCACTCCGGATTTGAAGGCAAGACGGCTTTGGGTGCAACAAACCGAGCCCACCGGTACAAAAGCTGCAGCCGTCGTTCGACATATTGGTTAATCCCTCCTTTGTTCTCAAATTTAAAATTTGTTTAAAAATCTCAGCCGGTTTTTCCCAAAATGGCGGTGACCGGAAATCGGTGACCCCTGAGTTTTTTCTCCCACCGATAACCAAAATCTTGCCTAGAACAGCTGTAGGATTATACATTATATAATTTTTGTGTTGCTTCATGGTGATTCTAGATATAGTTAAATTTTTATTATTCTATCCGTTGAGAAATGTAGGACGTTTCAACTTTAACTACATATATATAAAAATTTACTTAGATTAGCACTTCACACGAACCGACAGTAATAATATCACTCCTAGCTTTTAAAAGAACTGATAGTGCTGATATTTTTCGAAAAATCATAACTTTTCCATACAGAGTCGGATGGAGATAAAATTTATATGAAAATTGTAGCTTTTGAAGAAATCTACAACTTTGTAGTTGACAACTTTTTATTTGAAGTAGTTTAAATATCCAAATAATGGTATCACTGCCGGTTGGCAGTTCATATTCCCAACCGGCAGTAATAATGCTATCGACCATTTTTCGAAAAATCATAACTATTTTATACTGAGTCGGATGGAGATAAACTTTATATGAAAATTGTAGATCTCGACAAGATCTACAACTTTGTAGTTGACAACTGTTTCATTTGAAGTAGTTTAAATATCCAAATAATGGTATCACTGCCGGTTGACGATTCGTATTCCCAAGCAGGAGTAATAATGCTATCAACCATTTTTCGAAAAATCATAAATTTTCCATACGGAGTCGGATGGAGATAAAATTTATATGAAAATTGTAACTTTCGACGAGATCTACAACTTTGTAGTTGACAACTTTTTCATTTAAAGTAGTTTAAATATCCAAATAATGGTATCACTGCCGGTTGGCAGTTCGTATTCTCAACCAGCAGTAATAATGCTATCAACCATTTTTCGAAAAATCATAACTATTTCATACGGAGTCGGATGGAGATAACATTTATACGAAAATTGTAGCTCTCGATGAGATCTACAACTTTTTAGTTGAGAACTTGTTCATTTTAAGTAGTTTAAATATCTAAATAATGGTATCAATGCCGGTTAGCGATGCGTATTCCCAACCGGCAGTAATAATACTATCAACCATTTTTCGAAAAATCATAACTTTTTCATACGGAGTCGGATGGAGATAAAATTTATATGACAATTGTAGCTCTCGACGAGATCTACAACTTTGTAGTTGACAACTTTTCATTGGAAGTAGTTTAAATATCCAAATAATGGTATCACTGCCGGTTGGCGGTTCGTATTCCCAACCGGCAGTAATAATGCTATCAACCATTTTTCGAAAAATCATAACTTTTTCATACGGAGTCGGATGGAGATAAAATTTATATGAAAATTGTAGCTTTCAACGAGATCTACAACTTTGTAGTTGACAACTTTTTCATTGAAAGTAGTTTAAATATCCAAATAATGGTATCACTGCCGGTTGGCAGTTCGTATTCCCACCCGGCAGTAATAATGCTATCAACCATTTTTCGAAAAATACTAACTTTTTCATACGGAGTCGGATGGAGATAAAATTTATACGAAAATTATAGCTCTCGACGAGATCTGCAACTTTGTAGTTGACAATCTTTCCATTTGAATTCATTTAGATATCCAAATAATCATTAAAAGTTTAAGGAACAAAAGGAAAATATGTCATATACTGGTTGAGGAATAAGTGATAGTGAGATGGTAAGGTGGTCTCGCGTGAGGCAGCAGATCGCTTGACTTGTGACTTGCGACGCGCGGTCGTGCATGGAATACGCGGTAGTCGGTCCGGATGCGAATAATTTTTTTTATTTTACCGAGTGATTTACGAACCAGAATATCACTGCCGGTTCGCATACAAACTAGCAGTGATACTGACATCACTGCCGGGTCTAGAACCGGCAGTGATAGTCCGATTATCACTGCCGACCAATCACTGCCAGTTCTAAAATCCGGCAGTGATGCTAGTTTGGAACCGACAATGATATAGTGCTATGTAGTAGTACGTAGTCAAATGAAAATGGTAATCATTAGATTATTATGAAAAATATTTCTATAGTATATTAATTTTATATTTTTAATGAACACATTTATATAAAATGTAGTGGTAAATGTTGTAAGTTAGAGATAATACTGTCGATGTCTAAAACATCGTACATCCTTAAACTGAGGGAGTAGTTGTAAGCTTACAAGTTTGACAACATCTCTCTGAACCGACACATACTTATATTTATAAACAGAGGGGGTAACTAGACCTTCTTTTATATTCAGGCACCATATCATTTTAGCTAGCGCAACTGTGGCACCATCGTCCTGACGTGCATCAGCCAACAACTGACAATGTCTTCTTTCTGTGAGTGGGTGAAGACCGACGGCATCTTCCTTCTGAAGCTCACCGGAGTTGACGGCCATCACTACCTAACCAAAGATGCTCTTCGTGAGCTCCGCCTCAAGCTTGCTGAGATCCGCGAGCTCGCCACGTCGGAGCCATGCCGGGGCCTCATCACCACCTCGTCCACGGGCTCCTTCTGCGACGGCATCGACTACAATTGTATCCGAAAAAGCATGGATGCGCCAGTGGCCGAGCAGGCCAAAGTCCTAGCGGACGGCATGGCTGCGGTCATAAAGGAGCTCCTGGCCATGCCGATGCTGACCGTATGCGCGGCAACAGGCGAAACGGCATCCCTAGGGCTGGCTCTGGCGCTCGCCCACGACGACCTTGTCGTCCTCACTGACGCGCGTTACAGGCTTGGGATGGTGGAGGACGGCATCGCCGTGCCGCCACATATCGCGGCGCTCATCCGGGAGAAGACGGACAGGTGGTACACGCTGACGACCCTCAAGTCAAGGTGGCGCACCGGCAACTGGATGAGGAAATGGTATTTCGCCGACAGTGAGGCGGGCAGTCAGGACGATGCCCTGCACGAGGCCGAGAATCTCGTCCGAGACTGGGCCGACAGTGGCAGCGACGGTACGGTGCACGCCGATATGAGGAGGCAGCTCTGCCGGGAGACCTGGGAGGCAGTGTCCGCTATTGTTCTTCCTGAATGAATTAGCTGGGCATTCAGCTGCGTCCATCGTTTCTTCCTTAATGTTTACCTTTTGCTTTGCCTTTCGCTGCGTTGTGCAATAAATTTACGTTGTCAGCATCTGATCCAGGTGTGATCAGTTGTTCATTTGATCGTATGCTATGTAATAAATTTACTAATGCCTCTTTCCAACTAAACATTCGTACGTGCATATTGAAGCTAAGTGTCCAATGACAATTACTGAACTCATGAATTCTTGTATTCATATTCTTTCTTGACATTCCGAAATTAGCATATAGCCCGAAAATACGCATGCCAATAAAGTTTACGACGTCGCATCAATTCAAATCAATAGTGTGAACAGTGCCTATTACAAGAACATTTTTAGTATCTTTTGAAAGGCGTCAACTAGCCCAACCCATCCATCCATCTATCTATCTATACTAATAAGAGGTTCATCCGGAAGCCGGCCCTCACATTGTTGATAAGGGGAAAAGGCTAGAAATTTTTATATTAATTAGAAACAATAAATAGCTAGAATCATTTAATAAGAAAACATCTCAACCATTTATTTGTTTTTAAGGATGTAACTACGTTAAATGGTACATGTAGATATGTACGTCTTGAAAAATACTTCCCTATTAATATGCTTTTAATAGTTCTATATAATTCAGAAATAAAAATAGAAAAATAGATTTCAAATCTTTCGACTGCCACAAAGTAAAAACACTGCCATCAAAACATATATTATATGAGAAATAAAAAATTAAGAATACTAATAAGCTTAAGGTGGCACATACAAATATAAAATTTAATTATCTTAGGGGAGATGATAAATTTCAAAATTTGGAAATTTAACTTCTGAACTCAAATTCTGCTGTACAGTTACCTATGGTTTTATGCTAATTCAGTTTCCCACACATGTTTTAAAAAAAGAATATTTAAAATATGGAGCCGTGCGTCTGCACGGGTTGATGTGGTGATCAATAATTTTGTACCTCTGAATAATATATTAAAAATTTAAACAGACAAAATGTAATATATTCACTGGAGATCGTGACAAATCTGATAGTGAGTCAGGACCGATAAAGTACTAAGCTAATGTACTATATGCGTTTTGTATTCACGGTCAAAGAACTGGTTTGGTATCTAACCACCCCCCCCCCCCCCCCCCTCTCTTCTCACCACCCACCCACACCGAGACTCTCCTCTTGCTTCGTCCCATCTCTTCCCTGGGATTTCCAAAGAGCTGATCACTTTATACAACACAATCAAATGAGTTTCTGCAGCCTACGACACCAAAACAATGGCATCTTCATCCTCACAATGGCCAACACCTACCTTACCGAGGAAGCCATCACGGAGCTTGTCAACAACCTCAGGAGCGTCCAGAACAAACCCGAGCTGAAAGGTCTCGTGACCACCTCTAAGAACGACTCATTCTGCGACGGCATCGACTACGACCACCTCTCAGAGGAGCAGGCGGCGCACTTGGCGCAACGCATGGCGGAGGTGGTCCGCCTGCTGTTCGAGCTGCCAGTGCCGACTGCGTCAGCCGTGGCCGGCAACGCGACGTCGCTGGGCCTCGCGCTGGCGCTCGCGCACGACCACTGCGTCGTGTGGGAGGACGCCGTGCTGCGGCTCCCGGAGGCCCAGCGCGGACGCCCGCTGCCGGATTACGTGGTGGCGCTGCTGCGCGACAAGCTCGCGTACTCGCGGCTGCGCAAGCTTCTCATGCTCAAGTCCCAGCCTTGCAGCGGCAAGGAGCTTGCCGGCACGTGGTATTCAGCGCACGGAACTAGCGACGACAGGCACATGGTGGTGGCAGCCGCTTCCGAACTACTCGAAGGGATCGAGGTCGGAAAGGGGATGGATTTTGCGACAGCGAGGCAGACGATGTGCCGGGAAACCTGCGCCACTGTTGGTGTCGTGACTGCACAGCAGCGGCCGCGGCCATCTCCTGCGGAACTAGCAAAGTAAGGCGATCCACACATCTTATCTTTTGAGTCAGTGATATTGATTTAATTTTATAGATACTGACAGCAAAACTGGGCACTCCCTCCGCTTCAAAAAAAACACGTCATTTTAGACGTGTGCAGTCAAGCTTTTAAAACTTTAGCTATTATTTCAAATATTTAGATTGCATAAAAAAATCATGTGTAGATTGATCTCGAAAGTATTTTCATAATATTACAATTTTTTGTCATCCTAAAATTGCTTAGGAATTCAGTTTTAAACAGAAATTTTATCTCGTCTGTGGACGACAGTGGAAGAATGTTACATTGAATAATCTATGGAATATTGGCTGAAATTATAAAGAACATTGTTAGCCACTGGCCTAAAGTTTAATATACAAACCAACAATTAAAAACCCATAGGAAAGATCTGAGTACGGCTATGACCTTAATACGTCAACATTGTCGAAACCCATGGCTTAAAGATAACTGAATGACGGTCTTCTTCCTCATCCTCTGAATAAGTGTTAATAAGGAAGGGTGAGTACATTTGTAGTCAGTAAGACTTGTAGTGTATCGCAATTATAAGTATATACACGGCTATATTAATGGAATGTCTATGATACCATGTTCTTAATTTTGCATAAAACAAGATTTATTCAACAATAACAAGTAGTACATTGCAAACGGAATTTGTAAAGAGCAGTTGATAAGTATGTAAATAACAAGTATATAACATAATTATGAGTAACTCATTATCCTCCTTGATTGTGATCAACGATCCATTTACTACCACACATGGCATATTATATGAAACAATGGCTACCCACTATTTATTCCACACAAGTTTTTGCATAAAAATTTAAGACTAACATAGTTTCAATACACCAAGTCGCTTATGACCGTGAACTTAGCTTTTCAAAAAGATTTACACTCTACAAAGATGTACAATTTTATCTACAAGATAGGACTAGCTGTTGTTGCCGCTATTTTTACATTTCCTTTGGTGTGTGATAGAAAGATCATGATAAGAACCGTTACAACACCTAGTCCCAACTTTGCACCAGTTCAGTGATGTTTGACCCTTACTATGGCGATGGAAACAAAACCCGTTCATACAATACCAACGATAGTTTACGTCCTATCGTAACCATTTCCCCCGATAGCAAGGCATGCATCGTATATTGGTAAGCATTATTCCTAACACCTCGGTGAGGGCACCCGTACGATCAAACCAACTCAAAATACCCGTACTACTTCGGCCTTCCAATGTGCATATATAGCTAGTCCTAATCAACTTAATAGGTTAAGACCACCCTATAGTAGCACTTGTGTTTGCTTGGATATCTTGGATTTTGAGGCACACATTCGGACCTTAATCGACCCAGGCGAGACCCCCTACACTACGTGCAAGTCCATGCACTTCACGGATTATATAAATAACTTGCCCGCGTCAAAATATAGTTTTTAGTTTTGATTTTATGACAAAATAACAGAGGTATCTCCTCTGGTTCATCATCTCAAATTTCCCATATCCGAACAAATGTTTTGACCGACCATTTGTCCTTCCCATTTCTGAAGCACGACTAAGCATGAGCATATATATTCGAGTATACCTAAGGTTAACATTAGATATTGCCGAACCCCTATCTTGTGTATTTCAATGCTGATATTTATGTATTTATTAAGGAAGTTCTATGCAACAAATAGGAATAACTATCAATACCCACAATATAGTTGTTTTACTGAAAATACTTATATGCATACATAAATTTGTAAAACAGCATAGATTAGGTGAAATATTATGATCAACATGATCAAAGGAGGTTGTTTCCTTGCTCGTTGAATACTTGGTCTTGCTTTGGTTGATTGGAGTACCAATTACATCATCTAGTCATAGACCTCTCGTATAGTTCCACGATTCACACATACACTCCAACATTAACATGACATACAAGAAAACAAATCTGGAGTTACTATTCTTGGGTACAAACAACATATGTATAAGCATTATATAATAGGTCATACATATGAGTGATGCATATTAGAACTATGCATATGACAAGGATGTAAGAGCCAACTTCTAATTTCTAGGACAACTACTCAAAGGACATGTACTTTCTATACAAGCCATAACATTCAATATATTTGTTAATCTACGAGTGATCCATCAATTTGACATGCATGTCTTACTACACAATATCCACCAAGGTTTCTCTCTATGCATAATCTCATGAAGTATGGATTATAGAATCACCCAATTAATTTATCTCCTCATTGACTGGACTCACAACATTCCACCTATAAAATCCAATAAGTAACTATACAAAACTCACTAAATTACACTACTATAGGAATTTACATAATAATAGGTTCTTTTTCGTCATCACAGTCAGTTCTGGTGACGATACAAAGTCATTAGACAGTGATGAGGCTGCGCTATCATAGTCGGTTTTGGCCCAATTGTGATAAATGCATCATCACAATTGGTTCTTTGAAGGAACTGATTGTGATGACCTCTTCATTATAATCAGTTCCTTCCAAGAACCGATTGTGATCAGGAGGTCATCGCAATCGGTTCTAAGAAAAAGCCGATTGTGATGACTACTTCATCACAATCATTTCCTTCTCAGAACTGAGTATGATGAGTGGGTGTACCATTTTTGCATCCTCCCAAAAACAACACATATTAACAGTATGCACATATATATCACATTCACACAGCACAAATAACACACAGTATGCATATATCACATTCATAGAACACAAACACTTTATTACAACACATATATCACATTCATTCACAATATAGAACACAAACATGCTTAACAGTCAGTACACATGCATATCACATTGACATATATAATTAATATTGTTTACATATGGACTAGTAGGAACCTTCAGGATCTGCAAAATAGAAATGAGTGTACTAATTTCAGTTTTAAATTTTGTATGTAAAAGGTTAAGTGTATTATTATGTATGTACATATACCATGGGGAAAAGGTCTACGCCGACCACGATCAGCATGTATTGCATGACGTAGAAGCCACACAAGTCATCGCTGCCCTGTTGTTGGCATTGTGAAGAAAGAAAAATAAATTAACACACGAAGATTATATGTCAAAAAAATCCTATATATGCTAGGCACTTTTACCTTGAAACGCTTATACTCCAGCTTGTTGCCCCGTTTGTCATCGTGTTGCCCTCCTTCAGTGACATAGGACAAGAAACCCCTACATACATTAGAGAGATGCTGTTGAATAAAAAAGGAATGAACATAGTTAAATACAGAAAGTATTAGGTTACAGTAATGTACTTACTTCTCTAACAGAGGCTTGATCACGTAAGCCATCGGTTTCTTCTCGATCGATTTAAAAGCGTAGACTTTGTTTTCACTCGGAACGAGGACGAGTAGAACCCAATGGTTGCTTATTAAATGGTTTGCAGTACAAGGATATAAGTTCACATATGGTTTAAGTGCATACAAGTAATTGAAGGGTAAAATACTACTTACTCCTCGTGGTACGGGAATAGAATGAAGTCCTTCTTCGACTCAGCATGCAATGCCCTCTTGATGTAGCTGGCAACGAACTCTAGTTGAAGCCTAGCCATGGTCGCAGACACAAGCTTGGGGTCGACGAACCCAACTATTTGTTGATTTGTCACGACTCACTGCCTCATTGCCCTACAACTCGTGTTGAATGTTAAAAAATATAATGCAAAATTCTATAAAAGTCATAAGCTCATGCCATATGGTGCGATACTCATAGTGTTCAAGATCGTACAGTAGAAATATCGATGGCTATCAGTTGGTACAAACGGAACAGATTCTCAAAACTGACTAGGAATGTCCCATGCTCATCACGGCAGAAATGTCCCCTTCTATACCTCACATTAAAGTCGACACGACGCTCTGCCTCATTCACCCTATCAATGTACCATCCATGGAGCATGCGAATCCACCTACCTAGAGCATTCAATTGGCTGGCCGTAATCAGGGGCTTTCCATGTACGTAGGCATTAAAATCATGAGGGGTCTTTGTAGCCTTTGCCGACTTTCCTTTTTATGCAGAAGGAGTCTTTGAGGTCGGGGTAGAGGGCTTTTCATGTGTTTGAGGGGGCGCTGTCGCCTTTGTCAACTTTGCCTTCTTGGCAGAAGGAGTCTTCGAGACCTCCTGTGGTTCTATGACTGTCGTGCTAGTCCTTTTGCGCGTTAGCTCTGCACTCTGCGTAGGACTCGTCACGGTGGTGGGAGCAGGAGCAGGAGCAAGCGTAGGTACGGTAAGAACCTATGAAGTACATGCATGTGTAACTTGTTGCAGTACTACTGGAATGGTAGAGAAGATGCGAGGGATTTTTACCTTGACCAGTATGACACCCGTCATGGGCCACTTGATGAACGACATCCGTGCTTGCCTGAGAGTGATGATATCTTCGTTGGGGGAAACTCGAGCACATGTGATAATACGTCTTCGTGGACGTAGTCCACCTGCACCCTCATGTAGCCCTTCTTCAAAGGCTGACCATGCACCGTGTCAGTCTTCTTGCATGAAAATTCAACCCCGCGTGTAGCCTCGATAGGAAATTCATCTTCCGTCAGGGTGAGCTGGCACTTGGCAAATGCCTAAAGAAGTGCGCAACATAGGGAAAACATTGTGGAAGTTACCCACGTACCTGTAAGTCAGAAAAAATTAATTATTACTTTCGGCTAGGGATTGCACTTATCATTTTTGGAACCGCAGCTATTGGGTCGGGGCATAGGCTTCTCTACGATAGGCGAGGGTATCTGGCTCTAATTCTGGGAGATCATCGCCATCATCTTGGCCCTCTGATGCTCCTCACGTGCCATCATCTCCTACCTCTTCTCCTCCTTGATCTCCTCCCTCAGTTGCTCCTCCTGCAAGAAGCTAGTGCAATGTACTAAGTTAGATTTCACGTGCCCTCTGGAGTTGTACTAGCAGCGTCATTTTGGAAGTATGACTTCTTCCTATGCCCCACCCCTGCGTTAAGCATCCAGCCCTTATGGTCGGGCTTCCCGATCGCTAAGAACAGGATGTCCTTCGACCTTTGGCTCAGAAAGGTTCCCTGCTCTTTCTGCTAGCTTACCTCTTCCTGCAAGAAGCGAGTGTGAATTAGATCTAAAATACAACAGGAAGGGTCAACTGCAATGTACTAAGTTAGATGTCTTACGATGGTGGAGACGACGTGCGCGGTAGCGGGGTTTGCAACTACAAGCTACCCGTCGGCGGTTTTCTTTGTCCTTGCTAATACCCAATCGCATGCTCGCTCCTCACATATGTGAGAGTAAGGCATCGCCATTCCAGAGTTCACGCACTCCTTGGCTAGTCACACCCACTCTGCCTTCTTCCCCTCATAGCCGCTTCAAACGAAGTGGTGCACGTGCGTGTTCTGCCTCTGGAGAGCGATGTTCTTCTCTCTCAGCTCCTCCTCCTCGGGCGTACTCTTCATCCTCGTGAACTACTTCCAAACATATGGAGTCACGATCGGATACCTCTCGAATGGAGTACGGCCTTTCAGCACATACTCACTGTCCATGACGACCTTGAAATGCTTCAAGGTCACACCCATCCTCTTTAAGGCGTATCGCCTCACATTCTTTTATCTTCATCTTCTATAATCCATTTGCCCTTAATCTTATCTCACAGTCGATTCTTCTACTCGACGCTGACTTCCTTCCTCCAATCCTTAACCGTGGTGGGTACTCTCTCCCTCACTAATTGGCTGAGGAATGACTGGTATCACCCCTTGTACTTGGGATGACCCGTGCAAACCCCTGTGGCATTGAAGTGGAGAACCTGCGGTGTTCTCCCTGTGGCCCCTTTGTTCGGTCATCAGGCCTTCCTCACCTTACTCGGACCCTCAACATTTGGAACCTTGTTCAGCCCCTCAGTAGCACCTTCTACTCTGTTTAGCGAGGAGCCAATACTCTCTACTTGCGACATTTCAAATATGTGTAGATCTGACATAGTCATATATTTGACTTGAGAGAAAGAATTCATAGCTATTATGTAGACATGGAAAAAATCATGTAAAGTAACAGATTAATGGATAATTCAAGCATATAATTGTTGTATTATATTGTAGTAAAGTAACAGATTAATAGACGATGTTAAAGAAAGGTCTATCTATTGACCAACTAAGCACGTTCCAATGATAACTGCTAATCTCTAAATAGGTTAGGTCCTAATTCTATTCAAGGATATTTGGTTCGGGCAAGTTTCTAAGCCGTTGTACAGCTGCATAGAAAATTTCGGCATCATCTCCCCGTTGTTCTCCAGATACACGTCTCGACAACAAGTCAAGAGGGGTGTCTATCCAGAGAACACCAAGGAGATGCTACCGAAATCTACTTTGGAGTTGTACAACAGCTCAGGAACTTGCCCGAACCACATATCCTCGAACTGTCCAAAAAACATGGATAATTTGAGACTGCTTGCTTATAAATATGCCAGTTCGACATATTTATAAACAAGCACCCTCAAACAGGAGACATAGGTTATGCATCCTAAACTCTAACATTAATTCATCATATTAAAGCAACAATAAAGACAATATGAGATTGAATTGATTGGTTCAAACTCACACTATAATTTTGACATGTAATAGAAATAATCAATAATATGTTCAGCTTTGGTCTCTGAATGCTGCATAAGTAGTATGTGAAGCAATAGCATTTGATATCTAAATGATTATTCTAACATTCTCATTTTAAACATCACAGATCAAAAATGGTCTTGAACTGTATAGTAACTAGTAAGGTTCTATTGCTACATACATATACACGGATCACTGAAAGGCTCCAAGAACATGTCATGAACAAATGAAAGGCCAAGATCCTATACACTTGCTGTTCAATAAACTGACACTAGCTGCCATCCATCAATTTAATGTCCAGCCCATTCACAGGTTTCAACAATAAGCAATCTACAAAATCAAACCATAGAAAAAGAAGTTCAAGCAGCGGCTATACAAAATAAGGGAATGGGCTCTTTTTTTTGCAAATTTGCGGAAGGTAGTGAGTACAATCTATATATATCTCTCCGATGAGGTTAAGTACTCGGTGATTAAGGAGAATTCACTAAAGACATTATGGAACAACTGAGAAGAATGGTGTATGCCAAAGTCGCTGACAAACTGGTAGGTGCTGAAGTGACAAATGTATAGGTTGCGCATAGAGGAACGTATACGGTTCGTTGACCATCTTAATATTTTCAACAAGCTTATCATGTAGTTGATTAGTGTGGATGAGAAAATTGAGAAGAACGACAAGGTCACTGGCATCATCTCTACCTCCGACATTGAGAAATTGGTGATTAATATTCTCAATGAAAATAGTACTATTAATTTCAATGATGGAGTTACAAATCTATTGGAGGTAAAGTCTTTGAAAAAGCCATTGAAATCTTTATCCTCGGGTGATCAAGCATTGGCTACAATAGGTGTTGCAAGCAACAAACAAAAGTTATAGGAAGAACAAGGGCAAAAACAAGAACACAAGTGTATGCTATATGTGTGACGAGGATGGTCATATGAAAAAGTACTATCCATACTCAATGGTGGTGGCAAAAGATGATTCTGACATACATGTCATCGTCAATCAGGTACTTCCATGGATAGATATTAGATTCAGGTTGTTGTTTCCACATATATTCAACAAGCGAGATGTTTGACGAACGATCTCTATGCTCGACATATGGAACTATTCACTTAGTAGATTACAAGGAGTATGCAACTACTGAGGTAGGAATAATTACATTGGAGAATTCAATATCTATGAGGTCGCTTGAACTTGAAGGTTGTGAGGTATCACTTCAATGTAGAGTCATACGAGTTATTTACAAAGGGTAGATGATCATAAAAAGTATCTAGAGCAATGGAGGATAACAATTGATGGATAAACCTAAAAGAAGAGCAACTAATGGGAGGTCTGATAAAGATTCTGTTCAAGAGACAGAAATCGTGCTATCAACGATAGGTACACAAAACTTAACAACAGTTATGCATGGAACTTCAAAGATAGTTGCAAAATCTGGTAGGCGCAAAGGCAAATGTGTGAGTTGTTCGAAGAAAGAAGATGTGGCGGGACCAACCACACAGTACCAATGAGCATGTAGAGCTAGAAGGTGTTACAAGCCTATGGTAGAAGGGCTATAGGAACAGGAGGTGTGGTTAACAGAAGTACAAAAAGAAATGACTCAAGTGGATGGTTTGTGAGGCCTATTTGGAACACCAACAATCACATTGTAGTGATGTGCATGGGCCCTGTTGTGGGGGCACTCCCAAAGGTTGAAGGAAAACCAAAAAAAAGAGGACAAAAAATGCAGAGCCGACTTGGAGCGGTGACTTCAACGGAGAAGAGTCAAGGTGGAGATTGTTGAGTATGGTGATTTATACCAAGTCTTTTAGGATTTGGAAAGATATTATCTAAGGAGTCTTAAATGAAGCCTAATATGATTAGGATTTCTACTTTCTTTTGGATTAGGATTCTACTTTTCTTTGGAGGAAGACTAAGCGGGCTATATAAACATATAGGGTGGTCATGGAGAACACAAGCCACAAACCAACTCATATAAAGCAAGAGACGTATGAGAGGATTAGAGGCTATGTTATTGTTTAGCACTAGATTCTTATACAGGGCAAGGATTCCAGGGTCTTAAAAGGTTCAAAGGTTGTGAGAGCAACAATCTCTTGTACTCTTTTAAATTTTTCTTAAAGAATCTGCGGTCAGCTTCGTCGGATCTTTTCTCTCTCATTGTGGCTGCTTTGACTCTGTTATTTTAGTTCTTTCTAGATTCAACTACTTCGTTCTTGAGACCGTGCATCATGCACCAACTTGAACCTATTTTAGTCACTTAACGCACAACATGCACCAACTTGCCTCTCCATGCTTCTTTTCCTCGTCCAAATCATGCCCAAGCCACGTGACCTCACTTGGCATCACGGTTGTTGTACACCTCAACTCTCCTAACTTAGTCTAGGTCTTCTTGCTATCGATCGTCACCATCATCCAAGCAACCTACACACACAAAGACTATGAAACTATTCCCGAGCATAATTTCTATGTACTTGATTCATATAGTCAAAAAAAAGAATCATCCATCCCATATGTGATGTGTTACACCCTGACCTAAAATCCACTCAAAACCTAACCTACCATGTGGTAGTCTGATACACGCACAACACCCCTACTTATAGTTTCGTGTTCGCTTTGTATGAAAGGGTTAACTTTGATGTGCTATATTTGAACCCAACAAGTATTATATAGTACTACAAATCAGTTTAGACAAGCAATATAAGACTAAATTGTAGACCCTAAAACTGCGAGACCAAGCCAGCACAAGATCAACTCAACTCATACTCTATTCTAGAAACAGCACAGTGGTTGACTGTCGGTGCCCCATGCTGGATGGTCCACCAGCCTCCTTTCATAAATTTTTTTACTGTACCAGCCCCCTCATGAGCTTTTATTCCAAAAATATCCCCCTTCCATCTAAAATTGCAAAATTGGCCCCCTACACTAGTGCGAAAGACCCGACAGGTGACACGTCTCATCTACCACGGTAGGGGAGCTCGGAAGTGAGCGACAAGTGCAGTAGCGCGAAAGGAGCATCGGGCGGCATCGCTGCCATGCTCCCAGAGTGAGTAAGGATGTACCACGCTTGGGGAGCACAACAGTGTGTCACGCCGCTGCAGGACAGGACAGGCACGTGGGCGAGCGGTGTGGAGGTTCGTTCATGGGCGGCCAAGCGGGCTGCCGTGTGGGAAAGAATTCCTTTCCTCTTGTGACTCTCTTAACTTTCCTATCACATCAATCAATCCCTCCTCTCCCTGCAAAATGTTGCACCCAGAGGTACAGGAACTACACAAATAGTGCTGCTTTGTCCAATGACCTCAACTTTTGGGTAGGCATGCATTGGATGGCTCCTCCCTGTAGACTTACCCGGCAGCATGCACCTCTGTATCCAAGACTGCCCGACCGTGCGCACGAGGTGCCATGCTCTAGTAGCATGAAAGGAATCCTTCTGCAGTCCTTAGGCGTAGCAACGTGTCCTTCTATGTTTTCACAGCTCGGTCACCTCCCACGCTCTCTGGGCGTAGCTGGGACATATGTCGCCTGCCATGCTTTCCATAGTAGGAGAGGGTGGTATTTTTGTAAATATGTTGGATGGAGTTAGATTTGAAAAAAAAAGCTAAGGGAGGTACTTCGGTGAACTGTTCTCCCTTCATTTCATCTCAAGAGAGAGAACAACACGGAATTCCCCACGGGAACAGGGGTCACAGACGGTCCACCACTCGCTCATATCCTTTGGACTGCCAATGTGGACAGTCCACTGATATGCATCCAAGTAGTAATGAGCAGGTACTATCCATGCATAATGAAACATCTCACATCACAACACATTTTCAGAAGCATGCAATGTATAAGAAATAAATCAGTCAAGGTGTTTATGCAAGAAGAATGCGCAACCATTCCTCAACCTTATAGCATATCCCACTGCTTATATAGTCGAATGCAATGCAAAGAACAAGACGGGATGTCGCAACATGCGACGGTAGAATAAGGGAAAATATAAAAGATATTTGAACATGCCACGGTCCAACTTCCACACCATGCAGAAGCGAATTAAAACAGCAGCACTTAGTAACTGAATCCACACATCAATCAACCAATGAATATGATTCGCGAAATAATCGAGTTATACGCAAAAATATTGGCCTAACGACACGAAGGCAGTAAACTGGAATCAAGAGAAGTATGGTTCCTGAGGAAGTTTGTCAACGTACAAGTAGGGGTGTATGGGTTTATACAGTAATTAAGCAATGAAACAGCAGCATTTGAATTATTACTCCCGTATGCGTGAAACCAGATACTTCAAACTGGTGAAATGAAGATGCTCTGCTTTCGGGAACCACAACTATTCTACCTTCTTGACGAGGTCTACAATTTATAACAAACCGGAATTATATTTGACACAGAGGGAGTACATAGCACCGGAGCTAAATTCATTCAAATGATTAGGGTATCTAAATTGGACATTCATTAATGTAGGGGCTTTAAATTGGAAATTTTCCTTTTTTAATACATAAGGTTTTTGAGCTAAGAATATCATATTTCTTGCTTTATAAAACACATCTTTTACGAGCTGTTAAAAAGAAAATGAAAATACTAACTACGACATAAAACCATCAGCTTTCAGCTAAGCTAAGGTAAACAAAGAAAAGAAAAGAAATCCTTGTCTGTGTAAAGGGAGGGGTTCACAAACTGTGTAAGTGTAAAAAGTAAAAACACCCACACATATGTAAAATTTCGAGTTATAAATAGCATATATCAGTAATAAAAAAAGTCAAACTGGAATTCAAAATTTAAATAAGAAAGTCTGAATTATTACCTATATGGGATAGTGAAATTTTAATTATTGAGGTTGAAACCTTGAAATTTAAATATAAACTGAAGTACTTTTCTTGTAGATCAATCGCAACCCATCCGCTTCATGATACAAGAGTAACATCTCCTGAACTGCCAGCTCCCGTTACGGTAATTATACCTACTACAGTGTTGTAAATCTGGGACCAATTGCGAAAGTTTTCACAAGTTTTTAAAATATTATCAGAAATTGGAATGGGTATACTGTATACCTCTCTGCAAAAATTCATGGTAAAAATCATTTGCATTTGCAAAATACAAAAATTTGTGCTTTCATATATTGTAAATGAGGTTTAATTTTTCTTAATTATCCGAGCGGAAAACAAGGACATCCTTTTTGTAGAAAACTTGATAAATAAACTAATTAACTGCTGTACTGTATAATAAGTTAAACATCTTGCTCTTCCTTGACAAAGAGTTCATGCATTTTTACAATAAGCTTGAGAATTTCTAGGCTTTTCATATGGAAAATTTTAGAGATCCATTAACATCACATAAATCGATGGATATACCGGAAGCACATCCTATGCACAGTCACATCTGACTGACGTAATTCCTGTTATATTACTGACATTTTCCTGGTGACGCCAAAGGATCTACCGTTAAACTTATTGGAGAAAATCACCAAATATTTTTCTGACGATCAACTACTGGGCAGTGGTGGCTATGGAAAGGTTTACAAGGTATGATTAGTGCTAAACATTTAATTGTTCAAATTTTCGTTTCCACCCCTATAACAAAATACAACGCCCAATATTAAGAAAATGTTATACAGGGAGTGCATGAAAATGGAGAAGTGATTGCTGTTAAGAAGCTTTATAGCATGCCAGGGCTAAATGAAGATCAATTTAACAACGAATTCCGTAACCTTATGAGGCTCCAGCATCGAAATATCGTACGGTTAGTTGGCTACTGCTATGATATACGGCATAAACATGTGGAGCACCTGGGAAAACTTACTTTTTCCCAAGTGATAGAAAGGATTCTCTGCTTTGAATATTTGCAGCTTGGAAGCCTTGATAAGCACCTTTCCGGTATAAAAGATCTCTATCCCGAGTATAGTCTTTCTTAATTCCTCCAATTTACATTTCACGAGTACTGTCTTTTTTATACTACAGAGGAATCCTGTGGACTTGATTGGCGCACACGCTACAAAGTAATTAAGGGGATTTGCGAGGGCTTGAAATATCTTCATGAAGGATGGGAACATCCTACTTATCATCTGGACTTAAAACCAGCTAATATATTGCTGGATGAACATATGGTACCAAAAATTGCAGATTTTGGTTTGTCAAGGCTCTTTGGATCAACACAAACCCATGTTACAACAAATCTGAGAGGGACAATGTGAGTTGAACACCTGGAGTGAAACACATTTCTTTTATTATGTGATAAAACAAATTTATTTCATTAATTATCTGTCATTTATGATATCATGCAGCTATTACGTACCACCAGAATACCTACAAAAACGCGAAATCTCAAACAAGTTTGATGTATATAGTTTGGGTGTCATTATCATAGAAATAATGACAGGACCACAGGGCCACTCGAAATGGGCTGAAATGTCTCGCCAACAATTTCTTGAGCTCGTAAGAACAATTATTTGCCTACATTAGGAACAGTAGTCTTTCTTGACAAACATTATGTAAAGCGCGCGTGTTGCCTCGAAAGAGGTTATCTTTATGTTTCAATTTTGCAGGTACAGGAAAACTGGAACAAAAGACTACAGGAAACATTAGGGTACACATCACTACAAGGAGATTGCCTACAGGTGAAAACATGTATTGAAACAGCTTCAAAATGTATGGAGGTTGACCGAAAGAAAAGGCCTACAATAGGGGAGATTGTCAGTAAGCTGAATGATTTGGAAATTACGATTCAGAAAATGTCATCATCTGCTCAATAGTTAACAAATGACTCAAACGTCAGTACTAGAACAGGTATGACCACTTACTGAATGGATCTCAGATGCTTCTGAAAATGTGTAATATGTGTCATCGCTTTGTTCTTTATTTAAAACTTTACACGTCTTCCTTTCGCCCAATACAGGATGTTCATCCAAGGAGGGAACGAATCTAGAATTTCCTACAATAATTTAACAAATAAAAAAGCTATTAATTATCTCATAACTCACAAAATTAATATAATCCACGGGCACTTATACCTAAAAATAGAATTCCAAACAAATCGGAATCAAGAGTCCACATGAAAATTTAGGATTAAAACTCTAGCTGCAAAAAAGGGAAAATGTATACCCAAGAAAATTTTAAATTAATGTTAAATCAGGGTAAAATTAGGAATATAAACATAGGTAAATAGGAATATGTTTTGAACTAAAATTAAATATATGTTATAGTAATATGATATTCAAGGCTATACCTATCTTAATTAGGCACTCCAAGTAAGCTCTCTTATTAACCAGGAAGATCTAGACATTTATCTCGCAGAATCAAGTTGCAACAATTCAGATTAAAAGAAATAATTAAATTAGCTAAAATTTGAGAAACAAATAAAGGAAAATTAGCAATTTGATTTCTATACGACTTCCAAAGTCATATCCATAATTAAAAAAAAATTGGAATAATAATTAAATGGAAGTTAGTAAATTAAAAGGAAGATTCCATGTCAAGTACAATACAAACTTACTGAATTTCGAAATAAAAATTAGCAATTTGAATTACATAAAACTTCCAAAAAAACAACAATAAATAACTAAAATTTGGGAAAATAATTAAACAAAATAAGCAAGTTAAAAGAAAGAGTCCATGCCAAATACAATATAAATTAACTACAATATAGAATAAACATTAAACAAATAGCAATTTGATGTAATTAAAAAACTAATATTACAGATAATAATTAGCTTAAAATATAAATTGAATTTTTGTATGAATAACAACATAAAACTAAAAAACAAACCAACGCAAAGTAGATAAAAACATGGAAATTAAAAAAAATTAAAGGTTGATTAGAGATTTGATTTGTATCTAAGTTTCAAATCAAAATTCCAAAAATATTAAATTTTGTAATACAATAGACACCTATAATAATTATAAATTTTGATGAAATTTTCATGTTAATTAATTGAAAATGGAAAGAGATCAATCGTCCTTCTAGCGCACCTAAGTTATAGTGGTTTAGATTAAAAGAAAAAGTTTATGACAAGCATAGTTCAAATTAATGGAAACTCAGAAAAAAAGAAAACTAGCTATTTGAATCCCAAAGTAAAATCCATAAATAAACAAACTAATAAATTAAAATTACCATTTTTTTTTGTATACAACATGTCTACCACAATAAAAAATATGAAATTGTAGAATAAAAATAAAAGGACAATAAGATATTTGATATGCATATCAATTCACAAGTAAAATGAAAAAAAAATATTACCTTTCCTAGTAGAAACTAAATACAAATACAAATTTGTTTTTTTTAATAAGAATGCCACACATATGTAAATTCAGAACAAAACTAAAATAAGGTCAAGAATTTGATTTGCAAGAATATATGTTAGAAATCAAGATTTGGATTCGGATTAAGTGAAATGTTTTCCCATCGACAACTTAAAATTTAGAATAACAAAAAAAATGCAATTTTTTTTGAATTCCAATTTAAAATGCAAAATACATAATATTAGGAATAAAAATTAAATGAAAATTTACAATTTGATTTCTATATGGAATACAAACTTAAATTTCAAAGAAAGAAAGACTCCATGTACATGAATTCGAAACTACAATTACAAAAATATTGATATTCGCGATAAGAACAAAATGAAAATTGTAAATTTGGTCTTTAAAATATCATAAATATAATTAAGTTATTAGCAGAATTGGTCAAAGTTTATATTGGATGATAACTGAAGGGCAACTTTAATAATTCAAATAAAAATTTACTTTGTGCACCTTTCCAAATTTACTTATATTTTCCTCTTGGTAAAATATAAATGGAATGGTATGTTCTTGAGCTAACCTTAGGCATGCATGTTTGCAATGGCTGCCTTTTATTTCTACAAAATTCTCTAACACTGTTTCTCATCTTTATTTCACCTTTAGAAAAATAAGTTTCTTATTTTGATACGATTTTGACACAAAGCAAAAAAATATTCTGAAATATCTTACCCTTGCAACTGCACGGGATAGCGACTGGTTACACTTAATGTCTGAAAAAGTCGAATTACAAAATGAAATTTCACTCTTATTTAGTATTAATTTCGAAAGGAACTATAAATTAGGTACTTGTAACATAAAACATAATTGTAAAATAAAACAGATTTAGAATTGAAAATCAAAATGTCAAGAACAAAATTCTCAATTACAAATAAGTCAAAATGAAATAAATTTAGGATTATATTTGATTTCCGAATTATAAATAAATTTTGAAAAACTGAAATAAGAAGTACATCTAATTTTGCAATAAAAATTTAATTATGTGTCTTTGTGTAAAAAAACTTTGTGCAAACTTTAATTGTAAATTGAAATCAACCTAGGATACGATTAGATTTCAAACAAAACTATATCATAAATAAAATGAAAATTGTAAATGAAATAAAACATAAAATATAAATTTTAAGTAAAAAAATTAAATTCAAAGTTAACATTAAGCCCATCAAAAAATAATTCTAACTACGCTGAAATTAGAAAAAAAATTATGGTTGGAGTTTTCCAAACTTAGTACTTTCAAAAGGCATAACAAAAATTTTATACTTAAATATTATAATTTATATAATTTTGCAAATAAAAATGTTTCGAAACATAGAATTGAGAACTCTGTAGTGAACTTTTACATACAGAAGTCAAACTTTAATATATTGAAGTGGTGATGACTTTTGAATTCTGTATTAGAAAAACATCCCGCACATTAAAGAAAAAAAATGATCTGTTCGAAGTAAAAAAAAGTGATGGTTCTGATGATACATAGATTACATGGATTTGATGGATACACATAGTCTGAGTTGGGTGTTGAAGTATTGGAGAGGCAGTCATCGCAAACCATCAATTGACCACATTTTATGTTCAGTTCTATAAGAGCTACATTGATAACTCGGTTTATGAATTCATGTGTATTACATTGCAAGTATTGCTCTCCGTATCTTTGTAATATTCAATAATCACATTTCTTATTCTCCGAGAGTTCTTTCCTTGTGCTTCGTTTTCTTGCAGGGAGAAATTTGCTGTCACATTGCACCCTCCTTGATCATGGGGTTCTGGGCTATATCAGATGCGCTCACCTCCATTACAATATAGGAAAAGTCAACTATTAAGTTTTATTTGGTGTATAATGTTTTGTTTGTAATTGAATATATTATGATTGTTGTTTGTAATTTGAAAGTACTACTTCTTTGAATAATTTCATATTATGCTACATTGTTTCTCTCATTTGTTATCTTGTTTGTTAGAAGACCGCTAGGCAAATATAATATGATCAATAGAATATGAGACACAGATTTTACATGAAAACACTCATGGGGAAAAGAACCACAAGAGGGCAGTACCAGAACTTGTAAGCTCCCCTTGTGCTCAGTATTTCCCCTTTTAAGGCACATGAGAAACACTACAACCGAAAGGAGTATATTAGACCTCTCATCACAGACGATTTTCAAAAACCGTCTATGTTAAATATAATCACAGACGGTTTTAGAAACGCGACCGTCAATATTACTAGTTCCGCTAAGAACCTTCTGTGATGTGTAGATATCACAGACGGTTTGTGGTTAAAAACCGTCTGTGATATCTACACATCACAGACGGTTCTAATCACGAATCGTCTATGATACGAACAGACAACTATAAAGATACCGATGTTCCTCGCACAGAATTTAGCACGCAGCGCATTTCACCTCCCCCAAACCATAGCCCCCCAGCATCCTCTTCCTTGGCGATCGAACTCCACCTCGGCGACCTCCCCCTAGCTAACCCCTCTCCAGCGTCCTCCCCTCGGCGACCTCCTCGTCGATGACCTCCTCCTCGGTGACCTCCCCCGACGACCTCCTCCCCAGTCGTTGACCTCCCCTTGGCGATCTCCTCCCCAGCATCCTCCTCCCGTGGCTTCCTCTCCCCGCGCCGGCAGCTCTTCTACGCCTAGGGTAAGTTCGCACTGAACCATCTCTGATAAATTTATAAACTTATATGCTCATCTTACATGGTGATCCATCGATCTATATATGTTTTTACATGGTTGGTTGGTGGAAAGATTAAGTAATGGTGCTACACTGTTGTGTAATTCTTATGTTTTTCCATATCGATCGACTCATTTTGGAACAACAAAAATTGCCAGGAATTCATATTTGGCTGGTATTTTCGATATATGATTTGCTACATGTGTTGCTATTGTTACATTCCAAAATGATTATGGCTATTTTCTCGCTGTTATATTTTGGTAATGACAAGGATGTGATATACATGAAAATGTGGCGATGGAAATGATTGTGCTGTGCTTGGCTGGAAATGATTGTGCTTGCTGTGCTCGGTTGGAAATGTGGCGACGGGGAGTAAATCCTCTATTGGCTGCTGCTGCTGCTTTTGCTTCGATTCGGCTGGAAAATGAGAAAAGGACAATGGATGCTCTACTGGCTTTATGTGCTCTTTCGGTTTTGATGAAATGATTATTCAGCTTGGTTATTCATTACTTTACTTGATTAGTTGCTTATGCATAATATGATTATCAGATTTAATTGTTCATTATATATATGATTAACTGATTATTCTCATTGCCACTACCTTGATCAGTCCATTATTCTGATATGTGAGAACATCATTTCGTTTTTGATCTAAGTTAATTGACAAGATTGAAATCTGATTTTGGTAAAATAGATGACATGGAAAAGTTGTTAGAAGCTAAACACAAACTTGAGGTGGTGATCGAACAATTGAAGGCTAAATCTGAGTTAACTGAAAAGATTTATGAGATGAAACAAGAACTGAAAGACATAGATGACAAATTGCAAGATATTGAATCCTTTAACACGATACTCACCATTAAGGACTACAGGGCTAATGCAGAGCTGGAAGAAGTCAAAACTGAGCTTATAGAGGTAATATAAAGTTTTGTAGTATTTAATTCGACATGGTTACTAATAATATACCAAGAGACCCTTTTCACAACAACATGATCGCTTTTGTAGGGATTTAGAGATATGACTAGAGATCAATTGGTTATTGGTGTCAAACAAATCAACAGAGTTGTGGAATTTCAGAGAGAACCGAAAAACCTCTATTGCAGAAGCTATGGCACATATGTTGGCAGACATGAAAAAACAGTAAGGTCTTCTTGTCTTGAACTATGAAATAATGTGGTTTCTCAATATACGCTTGTTGATATTTATGGTATATATCATATTTTGTTAATGTGTTATCACCTGAACTATAAAATATTTCGTTATCATATTTGTGGTAAGGTCTTCTTGTCTTGAACTACGAAATAATGTTTTTTCCCCTAACCCTCTTGGTAGAACTTTCATGATTTAGTATCTGTTGTTCGAAATTTTGTTCTCTTTAGATATTTCTGCAATGACATTTATAAGACACAACCAGTTATAGATTTTACAATTGCATATCAAAACATCCTAGATGCATTGAGGCAATAGCTTGTCTGATGAGGAGGATCTTAAAATATGAACATTTTAAGCACTTTCATCCCTTTCTTATTCTAATGTTGATGGATTCCAAGGCAAAATCAAATTACATCCACAGTTCGTCCTAAAAGTTGTCATGCTCTTATTTATCTTCCACTTCATCCTCATCCCCGAATAAGAATACCATATGCAACCTATTTTTACTTTGGTCTTGTATAGGAACAGGATCACTCTAGTCTTGTTCCAGCACAAGACCAGAGTGAAAATAGGTTGTATATGGTATTCTCATTAGGGGATGATGATGAAGTGAAAAGTAAATCAGAGCATAACAACTTTCAGGACTTGGTTTGTTCTTGATATTTAGTACTTAGGTTTTTTACTTTTTTTCACAAAATTCTTATGTTTTATTCTGGTTGCTTCCTATTGTGGTTTGGTAGATTTGTGGTGTTTCTTGGTTGGAGAACCATACACAGAGAGGGACATATCTGCTATCCAAGCAAGATTGGAAGTAAGTGTGCTCATGCCTCCTTCATTCATGACACTACTAGAGAAACAGTTATTAACAATGGGGGATGTGGTCGTTAAAATTCTAGATGTGCTCGTTAAAGGTCATTAACTACCACAAAATTGTGGTCGTTAGCCGTCGTTAAAGGCTCTATCGTTAATAGTATTAACGTCCACATTAAATTTCCCATCATTATTTTTGTAACAACGGGGTAGTGTGTCCTCGTTAATTATGAAGTAACAATGTGAAGGATCGAGATAACAATCAGAGGGGGGGTGAATGATCCCGAAATAAAATTTTCCCCGACTCAAAATAGTCCAACCAACAACCTCAGATCATCAAAGAAGAGCAAACATAGCGAAAAACAGGAAATTCTCAGCAACAGGCCGGCACTACCGCTCATAGGCCTGGTAGTGACGGATGAACAGTAGCCCAACACTACAGGAGTACTATAGTAGTCTTGCCGGGCCACTTTAGCTACAGGAAAATCAGCTCTGTGAACAGTAAAAATCAGCTCGACCCAAAAGTAAAATTGATGAATCTTTTTATCCGATGATCTAAACTCAATGAAACTTTGTAGACACCTTCCTATGGATGTCAGGAACCTATTCCAATCTTGGATCGACAAAGTTCTGACCTTTTTCAAATTTTCTAAAGAGTGCTCAAGAATGGGTTCAATAACAAAAACTTAGCCCTCAGATAGCTCGTGGGTTTATGAAGATCAAGATGATCTTAGATGGCTTCCCACATGTCATAGCAAGCTATAACACAAGACAAGAACACCCAAAAACTCAATCTTCCAAGATTGATCATTTCAAGAGCAAAAATCAGTTTCTTGCAAAGAAGAACTCAAGACTTGCCTAGATGATTGGGATATGGTCTGAAGAACTCATCCACCAATCATACATCCTCAGCAAATGATCCAAAAGTATTAGAAGGAGGGGAGGCAAATCCAACTTGCACGAAAGTAAATTGCATGAATGTAAATTGCTGAATTTAAAGACATAATGTAAATGCAGAAAGTAAATTCAAAATTGAGAGGAATATATTTTCATTCCTGGAAGGGAGGTTTACAAAGCCACACAACCAAGTGGGCAAAGCTCAAAGATGCATTAAAACCTCTAAAACCTTCAAGAGGAGGAAGGATATCCTTACCCCTCTATTTATACTACTCTTGAGTCACCCTACACTCTTAGATGAGTTTTTTCTACCCTAAGGATCACCATCAAGGGCTAAGGATCACCCTTGGAAAAGGAAATTTGGAAGTGTATTTGCAGAATAATTTTTGCGACATTCATATTTTGTAGAAATGTGGTCGGAGTTTTTATTTTTGATGATTTGACGCGGGATCAGTATTTTGCAGGTATTCTTCGGGACGGTGAGTTCATACATCCGTCGGGAGAGCTTCACGAAGGTTGATTTGAACGATACTCCAGTTGTCGCAATCATTAGTTAAGCTTCAGGCAGGTTACTGTAAATATTAGTACATTGAAGCACGGTAGTTGTACATGAACAGTAGAAATAATCATGGCAAATGTATAATGAGTACGAGATGAAATGACACCACTTTTAATCGGCTTACTATTAGAGGATTTAATTTGTTAGGTGTAAAATTTGTTGGACAATTAGTAAAATCGCGGAATGAATAGTTTAATATTCAGTGTAGTATTTCTATGACATGGACGGAATATTAGTTCGGTGAAACGAAATTTATGTAGTATCCAAGAAATAGTATAATAACACCACTGTTATTAGTAAAAAAGTTAGTACCATTTAGCCGTACAAAATATGGTGGTACCAGTTACATCAGTGGTACGCAAAATTATGGTGTTAAACGTAATATTTGTTGGACAATTAGTAAAATCGCGGAATGAATAGTTTAATATTCAGTGCAGTATTTCTATGACATGAATGGAATATTAGTTCGGTGAAACGAAATTTCTGTAGTATCCAAGAAATAGTAGAATAACACCACTGTTATTAGTACAAAAGTTAGTACCATTTAGCAATACAAAATATGGCGGTACGAGTAACATCAGTGGTATGTAAAATTATGGTGTTAGGCGTAAAATTTGTTGGACAATTAGTAAAATCATGGAATGAATAGTTTAATATTCAGAGTAGTATTTGTATGATATTAATGGAATATTAGTTCGGTGTAACGAAATTTCTGTAGTATTCGAACAAATAGCACAATGACACCACTATTAATAGTAAAACATTTAATACTGTTAATGGAATAAATAATAGTGCATGATTACTTTAACAGTACTACATGCAAATCGTACTTGGTACTTAATTCGTGTGCTTGCGTCTTTTGCTGTGGTAGGTACTAAATGGCAGAAATTCAAGATTTGCCCGTCTTTTATGGTGACGGTGAACCTTTCGAACTGCGAAAGGAAGATGATCCGGGCTCCGGGTCTAACGGAGATGAGTCTGGCCGACCTCCGTACGTGCGTGAGAAGCGCATTCGATCGGGAGACTACCCGAAAGAAGCTCTTCATCGAGGTGGTACATGCCAGAGTCATGAAAGGTTCCACCAACTACGTGTGAGACCTATGCAAGATCGTGGAAAGTACAATGTGGAGGGAATGCATGCAAATTGTGATGAACCCTGAAGCACTGGCACACCATTGGCCGATGGTGTATGTTCGCTTCCTGGACAGAGGCCAAACCTCTAATCCCCTCGGTGGCGGTGGCGACGGCGTCGAAGCATCCTCTAGGGCCATCGATCAGGACGTTGGTGCGGATGACTTTCAGGCGAATGAAGACATCAGGCGGTGGTGGTCCGCTCGCATTGACTGCCACGAGCACCTAGAAGGCATGTCGGATGAAGCAGTATCCAATGAAGACAATGATGTTGACACGGATAGCAGCGGAGACGACGGTGCAGCTCTAGTCGGTGGCATTGTGTCCATTGATGTGGAGTACGTGTCTTCACGGTTGGACGATCTGGCGATGACGTCTCTCGTGCTGCCAAACGAAACCGACACTGAGTGGGCCTTCGATCAGGACACTCTACTAGTAGGGCAATGCTTCCCTATGAAGAATGACACCCAGCAGGCAATTGCTAGATATGCGGTAAACATCAGCCGCACATACCGGGTATACAGGTCAAACCAGGAAACCTACACTGTGAAGTGCATGGATGCTGAGCGGGAGTTCGGGCTTCAGGATAACTATCCTAATGGACCACACTTGTGTGCTTGCCGAGCCACTACAGAAGCACAGAAATGTCATGTCCTCATATGTATCCAGCCTGATTTCTCACTTGGTCACAGCGAACATGACCGTTTCACTGAAGATACTGATGGCCGATGTGGTTAACATGGTGGGATATCTTGTTAGCTACGGCAAGGTGTGTCGAGCGAAGAAGAAAGTTATAGAGATGATGTACGGTACGTACGAAGAGGGGTACAACCTTGTTCCTCGCATGCTTCACCAGATTGCTGAAGCCAATCCTGAGACCTACATCAACAAGATGGATAGGCGGCACCCAACGAAGGGTCCCAACTGTTTCATCCTCGACCGTGTGGTTTGGGCATTCTGACCAGCCATTCAAGGCTTCAAGTACTGCCAGTCTATGCTAACCATGGATTACACTTTCCTATGCGGCAAGTACAAGGGCACCATACTGATGGCGGTCGCGGCGGACGGCAACGACCAGCTACTCCTGGTGGCCTATGCACTCGTGGAAAGCGGGAACACGGAGAGCTGGTCGTGGTTCCTAGCAAATGTGAAACAAGTTGTTGTCCAAGACCACCCGAACGTATGCCTCATCACCGACAGGCATGCTGGGTTAATGTCTGCCATCAGCACCATGCAAGGAGGGACACAGCCACCGTACCAATGGAATGACATCATCAATTACTGGTGCATGAGGCATCTTGCCACGAACCTGCATAGGAGGTTCTGCTGCAAGGAAGTTATGAAGACATTCAAGAGGCTCTGCATGCAAAACCAGAGGCAGAAGTTCGATGCCATATGGAGAGTGCTCGATGAGGAGACTACGAAACATACGCCGTAATCCACAGAGGGCCAGGTGAACAACTTTTCTTAGTGGGTGCAGTTGCATGCTCCAGAACTAGAGAAGTGGTCCCTGTTGCATGACACCGACGGCGCAAGGTACGACATAATGAAAACTAACATGTCCGAGGTTTACAACGGTGTTCTGAAGGGTGTTTGGTCCCTCCCAATCAGTGCCATCATGGAGGAGACCTGGAACAGGACTGTTGGATACTTCGTGAACAGGGGGATGAATGCAAGGAGGCATCTGGACGAGGGAAAGCAATTTTCCGAATGTATGCACGCATACATTGAGAAAAAAATAGAGAAGGCTCGCTCCCACGACGTCCGCACCATGGATGGAGTCAGGCGGAAGTTTGAAGTGCGTCTACGGAAGAATTTCGTCGATGGCCATTGTAGAGGCTACCGTAAGCATGTGTGCATAGTACGTGATGTGGCGACATGCACATACAACAAGCCACAACTATTGCACAAGCCATGCTCGCATGTATATGCGGCGTGCGCGGTTCTCTGTCAGTCTTTTGTGGCGTACATCTCTGAGTACTTCAGCGCCGACCATCTATTCGGGACATGGAGTTCGGAGTTCAACTCCTACAGCTTGGACATGCATTACAGGGAGTAGTACCTTCATACAATGAAGAACTGCCCTAATAGGGCTGGCTCGTCGATGAAGAACTGCCCTAATAGGGCCTGCTCATCGATCCATCCGTAGCAACCATGTCAATGTACCTTTGTATAATTATTTCCTGTGCGAGTAGTACCTTCATGTAATTTTCTTTTTTTGTTATGTAGTATCATGTATCGTGCTACCTATGTCCTGTTACCTAATGGCATATCACATGTTATGTATTGTTATATCATTTAATGTTATTTTTTATCTCCCCTGTATAATTTTATTTTTGTGTGTGGTTAGTATCTTCCTGTAATTTTATTATTTTGCTATGTAATATCATGTACTATGCTATCTATGTCATGTTGTGTAATGTCCTGTCGTCACATTATATTTTTTGTTATGTCACGTCATGTTATCTTACCCGTATTAATTTGTGTTTCTTTTTTCTTCTCACAAAACATGGCTGGATACCCGGAGACTTTGCTTGACCCATTCTACGATGCTAAGCATCGTAGCAGGCTCTGGCTTACAGGTGTTGGACCACCGTCTTTCATTCTCAGGGCCCCGAAGGAGCACTGGCCCTTAGACGAGCGGTACGTGCCCACTCTACGAGAGTCAGTGCTACTGTCGCTAGCCCAGATGATGGACATCGGGCAATCCTTCACTTTTGACGAGGCTCTCTTCTCTGCGCTAGTGGATCGTTGGAGGCCGGATACCCACACTTTTCACTTCCGCTGTGTGGAGATGACCGTCACCCTCCAGGATGTTGCCTACATTACCGGCTTGCCTATCAGGGGCAGCCCGATAGTTCCACCACCGAGGAGGCTTGACTGGAAAATAAGGTGGCACGACTGGTTTGGCCATGCAGTCCCTTAGCAGAGTCCAGGCGTTCCACTATCATGGCTTCATCACTACATCCAATGCCCCAATGATGCGCCTCAGGATATGGTGAGGACTCACCTTGTCTCATACCTACTCTTCCTGTTTGGCTGGGTGTTGTTTCCTACAGCATAGGGAGATGTTGTCTACTTGGGCTACATCCACATCGCGAAGGCTTTGGCTAACGCCCTTGACGATGTCTCTCAGTTCAGTTTTGGATCGGCGGTGCTCTGCTCCACGTACAGGGGATTATGCGCGGCTTGCGTGAAGACAACGGAGGAGGAGCCCATTCTTGTAGTGTGCTACTCGTTGCTGCAGATCTGGTCTTGAGAGCACTTTCCTATTGGGTGCCCGTACTTCCGGGAGCTCGTTCACCCGTATCTGTTGGACGCTGACTTCTACGGTGGACACCTGAATGATGGTCCCACCATGGGTTTTCGGTGGACGGCTTCCTACTTGGGATGGGCAAGGGATAGACCTCGGTGAGTCTACGTTGAGTTTCATAACTACTTTGAGACCCTCCATAAGGACGAAATAATATAGCAACCTTGGACTTCTGATTTGTTAGTCACTACGGCGCCGCACGGATTGTCGTAGTAGTGTGGGTAGGATGGTGCTTACTGGTTGACAACGTGCCATCTCGTGTTCTGTCATATGGTGGAGGCGTACTGCTCAGCTCGAGTGATGCACCAATTTGAACTTTATCAGTAAATCCCCCCTCCAGTTGGCCGATCTTTGCCACAAAAAGTGCATATGTACATTTAATTCGTAAATATGAATTGTAATTTGTAATTATAATTTGTAACTTACAACTTTCATTCCCGCAGGAAAACTCGGAAGGGCCAAAGGAGTGACGAATGTCACGACACGCAGTTACCATGGACGACTGCATGGGAACAGTCTGCCACAGAGCAGGTAGTAGTGGAGGGTTGACCATACGACTTCAAGTCGTACATTGTGTACTTAGAGTGGTACGTGCTTCTTACCCGAGCACAACTTACTGCGACACCTCCCTCAAGGCCTGAGGACGTCACCGACGTCGAGCGGTTGGCCCTCGACCATCCTGTACACTGCGCAGTACGCCAAGATGACGTGGTATGAACATACATTATATTTCAATTCACATTTCTTTTACTAATCATGTTTTCTTGCAGTACAACCGCGTAAGCCGTATCTACGAAGATAGTTCCACTACAGTACAGCATGCGGCCCACAACTCTAGGTTCAGCCTAGTTGGGGTTCTACGTTCTATCATGGACGAGTCTAAGGGCATCATGAAGGCGTTGACATGCGGCCGTCATAGTGATATTGCCGTACGGGGTGGTGAGTGCGGCGCTCGTCCTTCATCTCCTAGGCCGTCACGCCCGAGCATGGGGGAAGACAATCGAGCTTTGCATGATCGTCTTCCTCTTAGTACGGTCGTCAGGATTCGCAGGTACGACATGTACATTTAGCTATCATACTTCGAACTACTCATCCAAACTAACCTATTTGATAATGCCATATCCTTTTACAGTGTGAGCGTAGAGATCAATCTCTCCTGCCTTTGTCGTCTAGGCCCAATTGAGACTTGCCTGAGTCCTCGCGGGTACATTTACTGCAAGATTTCGGCTTTGGCCAGGACTATACCCCGCACGCCTTCCACAGTTTCGGTGCAGGCACGTCATCTACGTAGGCACCACATGAGGTACATTACCTTTGATTGAAGTTATTACCTGCTATTGAACATAAATTTCTCGGAGGTACCTGACATTTCCGTTCGTATCACATTTTTTGCAGGACGTACGTAGGGATCAAACTCTCCTTCCACCGTCGATAGCTACTGAGGTACATACACCCACTGACATGGACACCCCCGATCAGTACTTGCCACCAACAAGCTATGGTTGGGGTACGTTTGCAACCCCGCACTTGCCGTAGCACCCACCTCAGCAGACTTGGTTGGCACCAGGGCAGGTATGTTTGTGCAGCTCAAGTTATTCCCAACACGACGCTGTGCTAACAATACGTGTGCGCAAGTTTTGTGGAACGAGTTCTCCCAGTAGGCACCACAGTCTACGACCCCGCAACACTCATTGGTAAGTGTCTCGTGTAATTTAAGCGCACTCACTTTTAGGCACAAAACTAATAGTACATTCCAATGCAGACTCCCGCGTGGGTGACAGACATATTGACTACGCAAAACCTGGGTCCCAGCCAGCTGTACGATGCCCCTCGCGAGATAGAAGACACACGTTATGAGCTGCGGAGCACAACACACGAGCCGTACTGGTTCACATTCCCAGAAGACCAACTCCGTCGTCATCGGAAGTGGCGACAATATAAGAGTTGACGCTACGAGGCAGGAACCAATTATAGTGATGTACTGCAGTGCGTACGTGTAATTGATGTATGCCTTCAGCCCATTTGTACTGGTTTAAGAATGATAATCCTTATTACTATGTTGATATAGTATGTTGCTTTCATAACATATGATCTTTTGTTTACTCACATTGGCCTGATAAAGACGATGGTCCATCACGATTACACAACTCACGAGGAGTAGCTTCGTAAGGTCGATTAGACAACTCACGAGGAGTAGCTCTGTTGATAGCGAGTTCTCACATCGGCCTAAAAAAGGCTCTGAGACTGTACGATTCTCGCATGTAGATTTGTCAGGCTGATTAGACAAGTCACAGGTAGCAGTTTGTCAGGCCGGGTTGTAAAAAAAGAAAGCATCAATCACTTTTTCTGAATTTATTGAACCCTGATTTGACAACACTCTACCATCAGGCCGATTTGACAACACTCTACCATCAACATTGTCAGGCCGATCCAAGTCCAAGTCATCGGCAGAACTTCTATTGCTTGGACTAGAAGAGAACTTGAGAAGCAACCCTTTTATACAGGAAACCATTCTTGAACATCAAACCATCAAGCACTTCAAAGACATCACTAGTTTGACGATCATGCTGTCATTAATGGATATTATCTTCTTCTAATGGTCAACAGTTAACATTTTACTCACACTGCACACTCAGTACACACCAACTACACACTGCACAGTCCGAAGTAACCATTCACTGCCTACTTTGAACTTCGAATTGACCACTTATTGTACAATACATTTGTCTGTACTGACACCTTGCATGCATGCCTGCCTTTTCAACCCAACTTGACTACACACTCCGGCATGTTTCAATCTTACCTTCCAACACTTAGTCCATGCACCACCCCTTCGAGTCCATGAAATGCCAAACCATAAGCACACATCCACAGCTCCCACTCACACTTCACCATGGCTGTATCCTATAGAAGAGCATTCTCCTGGACACCAGATATGAACATTGTAGCCCTTCATTACACATTGAAGGTTACGTGTAGTGGGAAGGACGGTCCATTCAAGGAGGAGAACCTAAGTAAAGTGGTGTCCAAATTGCAAGAGTGGTGTTCGACATTACCGAGGCATAACGTGACAACCTTTGGTCTGAACCTTGTGACCTCCGACGACCTGAAGGCGCACTTGCAAGGGTGGCGTCAAAGGTATTTAAGGGTGTGTGAACTAGCCGGCCACCCTTCTGCTACAGGTTTCTGTAGAAGATCTTACAGGGTACTGATGCTGCCTGATTAGTATGCAAAGCATATTAAGGTTAGCTATTTCATATTTGTTCACCTTACTAATCTTTTTAGCATTATACATAAGTTCACTACTTTGTATGCTCGTCTTGTGTGTTAGTCATTCCCAGAGGATGAAGAGTTGTTGAACAAATATATCCCAGAATTCTTAGCGATGTATATGCTCTTCGGTGGGGGTGTGATGCCTGGTTCGTGCAGAAGATGCAGAAGAGGATCTAACTGGAGGGGTAGATATCGACACAGTACTGCTGCAGCAACAAGTTCAAGAGGATGTTCAACTACCATCGGAGGGGGGCTTGCTCCTAACTATGCAAATGACGATGACGATGACGATGACGATGACGATTTCATATCACCTAGACCTTGACGTTCAAGCACTACCACAACAGGCTGTTCAAGCACTACTACAGCAGGCCATTCAAAAAACAATGCAAGAGAACGTTCAACCAGCACTAGAAGCGGGCTAGCTCCTAACCATATAAATGACGATGATGTCATGCCACCTAGGCCAAGAAATTTGAGCCCTCGGAGTCCTCCCAATTCTGACGATGATATTATATTAAGCTCTATCAGCGATCCAAGCGTAATACCCCGTCAGCCACCAATAGATAACTTTACTTTTTTTGACCATACCATATCCCAACTATCCCGACAACTATGGCAATAATGAACTTTTTACAGTTCTAGCCCTTTGCGCGGTGGAAAATTTTCCATGGCTGTTTGTTTTTCTTGAAAATGGTTGTTTTCGTGACGCGCTGCAAATTTGTTTATGTTTTGCAGCGTGTAGAGAATTTTTATTTTTTTAATGAAAAATTACAGAAATAATTGGAGAATTTACTGTAGTAACCCTCTGAACTCAATTTTTTCGAAAATGGTTGCCATCCCGTTGAAATATATATAAATGGCCCCGTAATACGCAAATTCAGCGGTAGGGTAGCGCTGAATTTTTTAAATTTATTTACAGCGGATAGGGAGAGCTGGAAATTAGTATATGATTTTTCGCTCGGCTAGAAATTCGTTGTTCCATTTCCAGCCACCGGAGCTTGGTGAAAAAATTTTATGCCATTTCCAGCGCTTGATAATTTCTACGTTCATTTTTGCTTTGGAAATTATGCAGGGAGTTTGGAAATCGGCTTTTATTTTTGCCCTTTTTAGTTTAGCTGCCGTAATTTTTTCTGCAAAATAGCTGATCTCGCGATAAAATTGTATGAATAGCAAAATAATAAGGCAATGTTGTTTTGTTCAGTCGAGAATTTTTTCCAATCATTTTGAGGCAGCACACAATATTATTGCCGACGGCTCAGACTGGCGTGATTCTTGTTTTGCGCGCTCGTGATGCGCTGGATTTTATTTTGTGAGGTGCAATTTTGTTCTGGGCGTGGCTATTCTTAGAAAAACAAATACGTAAAGGGCTAGAACCGTAAAATTTTTGGCAATAATCCCGTCAGCCCCGACCACTTCAAATAATATTGTGCGCTAAGTCCGCTTAATTTCGAAAATTTCAACGCGACCATATTTCCGATAAAAATTATATGCAGAGAGCTATACACTCAAAAATTCGCAGTCTATGGCAAAATATTTTTTAATTTTTTTTCAGATTTATAAGCAAGAAAAAATCGGTCGGAAAAATAAAAAAAACCTGCTGGTCCTACACCCCCGCGCCGAATTCCACCGGACTGGAACCGCTGGATTCGGTCGATTCCAGTGATTCCAGTCCGCTGAAATCTGAAATAAAAAAAATCAGCGGATCCGGGTTGCTAGAAAATGATTAAAAAACATCCCACGGTCGGCGTCCGCTGGATTTTACTGTACAGCGGCCATTTTTATAATTTCGTCAGATCAACGACTAATCACACAAAAAAATTCTTCCACCGGACTAGAACAGTAAAAACTTCAACATCTCACCATGGTCACCCATGGCACCTGGTGACCATTGGACCATTTGTCCCCTGCACTGCCCTGCTGACCATTGGTCCCTGTGTAGTCACTGTAGCATCGCAATGACCTTCTCTAGCACACTCTATGGTCAGGTCTTCCTGCCCTTTTTTAGCAGAAACAGTAGGGAGACCCAATGGTGTAATTAAATTAATAAAATAGAAATATTAACAAACAAGCAAGAAGAAAAAAATTACAAACCCTCACCGAGGGCCAAAAATTAAGCCAATCACTCTAGCCAAGAAAATATTTGAGGTTTTAGCTGTTATTTCACTCTACACATGGAGGGTAACTTACTGCTTGAATAATCTCTTCCAATTCATGAAAGTATGCTGTTGATTCTCGAAGACCTTGCTATTTGTTTTCTTCCAAATATGCTACAAAACAATGATGAAATCTTCCATGAAGAAAGCTAGATCAAAGTTCTGTTTGGCATCCAGAATTATCATGAAAACATTTTGTTTGAAATTCCAAAGGATTCCCAAAGCTAGGGGTGAAAACGGGACGGATAGTTCTTGCACGATCCAGAGCCGTATCCAATCTGATCTGGATCCGAAAAGTAAATCAGATATCGGATCGGATTCGGATCCGGATCCGGATCCTGATAGTTGAAAACAGATATCGGATCGGATTCGGAGCGTATACTATCCGGAAAATATGGGTCGGGAATCGGATATCGGGCAATCGAGTATTCGTATATCCGGTTTTGACATATGACTCAGTCGGTCGTGCGGCCTCCGTTCCCCAACCCCAAGTCCCCAAGGCCCAAGCCGATGAAGCCATGTCTTGTCTCCCTTCCCATGTGCATCCAAAATTCTAGATCTGATTCATTCTTCAGATCTCCCGAAGTTCCCGTCCGACCGTCCCTAGCCTCGGTGGCCACGTTCTCCCGCCTTGAAGGAACTAGTTGGCCTAGAGGGGGGTGAATAGACAACTTTTGCAAATTTTAACTTCTTAGTAACAGTTTACCATTCTCTTTATGAGAATAACTCAGTATAATATATGACAGAAGTAAAAAGCAAATACTGATAACAACAAAAGCAACAAAGTGAAATAAAACATAAATGAGACAGAGATTTATCCCGTGGTTCAGAGCCTTTCTCCTACTCCACGTTGAAGCACTTCTTCCGAAGTATTGCTTCTCCAAAGCTAGTCGTAGTAGCTCTGGTGATCACTCAAGAAACTCTTTCACTACTCCAGTGAGGTGAGCTCCAAACCTTTCACAACCATAGTGGCCTTCCACAATCACCTTTGGACAGGTCGCACTTTTCACTTCCTCCAAGTTGTCTAGGATCACTAAGATCCAATAGTAATAAACTTTGCACAAATTCTGTCTCTTGGTTCACTCGCAAATCACATAGCTAGACTTCAGCTTGGAGCTAAAACACTTAGAGATGTTGAGGATTTTGAGTTTGAAAGTGAAGCACAGACTCCTTCTAAGAATGAGGGCTATTTTGAATGCTGAAAGGTCAAAGAGTTCATTCTACTTTTTGGTAGATGGCTCAGGAAATGCTTATATAGCCATTTGAAATGAATATAGCCGTTTCACCTACCACTGTTGCCGTTGGACGTGTCAGAATATCAAAAATATCAAAAATATACGTTTACAACGGACTAAGCAACAGAACTTAGCGATACTGATCATGTGTATCACGGACCAATTTAAGACATTTACGACTGACCAAAAAATTTGATCCGTTATACATGGGAGTTTCAGAGAGTTTGGTCCGGCAAAGGAATGAGTGAGTTACATGTATGCCACACCAAATTATTTGGTCCGTCATACATGGGAATTTCTAAGATCAGTAGCCAAGGACCTTTTTGAAAAAAAAATAAGTTTATCCAAGCGATTTGCTTTAGCAACAGACTAAAATTTTAAACTAGAAGATTCGGTCCGTCAACAAAGGAAAATCCTTCGAATAAGAATGTATATCTATCTATGGATTTAATAAATAGAACTCCAAGGTTTTGGTCCAGCAAAAAGGCTTATAATCTAAATGAGTGCCGGACTAAAAATATTTGGTCCGCTATAGATGGAAATCTGAGAAGTTTTTGGTCTGTTGAAGGAGTATAACTTTATATGTATGCCGGACCAAAAACTTTGGTCCGTCATACATAGAAAAACACTTGGTTGCAAGATATCTTCAAGGAATTTTCACCACGGACTAAAGTATGTGAAAATAAGAAGTTTGGTCCGATAAGCAGATACCTTGATAGGAATTTTGACAAGGAAGATTTTCAATGCTGGACTAAAGGAGCTTTTGACTGAAAAAGGATTTTGGCCATGTATGCAACAGACTTAAGAAATGGATAGCTGAATTTTAGTCCGTCGCATATTTAGACTATTGAAATGAAGGAGAATTTTGATTCAAAGAGTAATGACTAAGAGTTTTTTACTCCGAGCAATCTAATTTTGTCTTTGCCTTATGATCCAATCCGCTAGCTTGTGCAAAGTCCCCCTTTAGTACAACCAAACTGAAAATAATCATAGCTATTTGACTTGAATCAACTCCCAAGTCATAAACTAGTAACATAACACCTTAATCTTGTTAGTCCAACTTGCTTCATCATTGATTTCAGCACATGCTCTTCAAAACTTAAGCAATATTAACTTAGTCATCAACACCAAAACTATAATAAAACATGATAATAAAAATTGAGGGGGCCTAGATGCTATCACGCCTCCCTATCGTTGCTCCCATCCGGCCGTCCCCCAACCCCGGCGGCCGCGTTCTCCCGGTCGACCCTCCCCTCGTCTACCGACCAGGCGCTAGTGCCTCCCTCCCCCACGAACGCCTCCCTCCCTTCTGGCCCATCCCCCAGCGGCAGCGACTCCTCACGCCGGCTGGTGCTCCCCCTCCCCACAGCCAGTGGCCCAGCGCTTCCCCTCCCCCAGCGGCGAGTCTCTCCCTAGCAGGTAATTTTTTCAATCTTTATAAGCACTGCCAACTCGTTACTTTCTTGAGCATATTTGTGGATAACACTTAAATCATTTGATTGTCCAAATCAATGAAGGTTATGAATGTACAATGTGTAATCAGATAAGGTTAGGAATTTTGACATTGCTGAATCAATGCTAGTAAATGGTTGGAGTTGGACCTTGGTCCTTGGCTGCCTGCAGCATAAAGAATGGCCTCCACTGCTTTGTTTGCGGCTCAATAGAATTTCAAGGTGATGTATTTTTTACCGACATAAAGAATGGCCTCTAGTTCTTATTTTTAGGAAAATGAATTCCTTCTGATCATAACATTTTGTTGGAACATTGTTTGAGTAAACCCTTTTCTCATTGGGGTTCAAAGTGTAGCAAATATATGCAAACAGTTATTACAAATGAACAACAATGTGATGCTTATACAAAATATTAGATTCAAATTCATCTCAGCACCTATTTTGTTTGTAGAAATAGAAGTTTTAATTGAGATTTAGGCTTGTTGAATAGCTCGCACACTGAGAAAATTTTGCTAGGCATGTATGTATAGAGAAAACTTTGTAGAAATAGAAGTTTTAATTGATGTGTTTATGTTGGAGAGGGAGGAGGGGAGTGGCGACTATTGGCTACACAGCAAGTTTTCTCTATTCATACATGCCTTGTCTGTCTGGACAGTATTTATCTGGCTAGGTAAAGCTACTTTACCTAGCAAAGATTTCTTTTCTTTTTTAGGTCTTACCGAACCGTCATGCAAGAGTACCACACAATTAAAATCTATGATCATGTAATGTACGTGTGTGCTGTGTGATATATGATCATTTATTGGAGTTTTGAGTTTTTTCTTTTTGCTCTCTCTGGCTCATCAGAATACTTTGTAAATGTATTTGATCAGAATTCAGAACTACTGCTGTGCACTCCAGTAGCAATCAGCAGTCTCAAGTACCAGCAGATGCTAGCTACTAATTAGAAGCATCAATTGCATTTTGCTATCACCAATATCGCCTGATACTGTAGCAAGTACAACATGAAAACACCATCCAAGCATTCTTCTAGCATTTCTGGTACTGTAGCAAGTACGACTTGCTACAGTTCATTTCAAATTTCGTTTTGTTTCTTATAAAACATTGCAGCATGCGACAGAAAAATCGAGATGCATAGAAATGTTTTTTGTGTTCATTTTCTCTTATGTCTATTACTGCATCAAAACAAATGAAAATAACTGCTTTCATGTACTACTAGAGTACTAGGAAGTAGGAACAAAAGCTAGTATCTATTCTTTGTGTCATTGGAAAACTGACGCACATACTACTCTGTATAGTAGTATCTTGCGTGACAACACATCAATGAAGTCTGTTTGAGATATATATTACTATTATTGTTATGTATTCATGTGGTTTGATTCAACATATATTACTTTATGTATGCGTGCATTATCCGTTCCCGAATTATCCGTTCTCGATCCGAATCCGTCACATATCCTGCCCGTATCCGTATCCCGAATTATCCGGATTCGTATTCGTATCCGGCTAGCCTGTATCCGATTCCGAATCCGAAAAAAAATATGAATTAGGATACGAAAAGATTAACATCCATTCATATCCAATTCGTTTTCACCCCTTCTCAAAACCGAGCAAGCACGACTGAAGTGGCGTGAAAGAGGGAATTGACAATACGTCACTCAATAGATTGCCACTCAACAAAATGTCACCGCTCAGACTGTAAATGATTTTTTTGCCACTCTTTAGGTTTGATCCGAGATTATTTGCCGCTTTCGTATTATTTTAATAATTTCTACTCATGACCTCACCTAAATTGGCTCTTTTGCCCTTGTCCCATCTCTTGGAGAGCGGCTGGCCCCATCTCTTCGACAGCGTGCCAGAATGCGCTGGCCGAGAGTGCGTGCCAGAATGCGCTGGCCGAGGATCCGTCGAAAGCGACGCCCTTTCTACGCAATAACCACTGGCATGGATAGCACCAGCCCCGGTGGCTTATTGGGCGCAGGTTCCAAATTTCGGCGAATTTCGGTAAAATTTTGGATTTTGGACCACCCCGAAATCTAAAGTACTGGCCGAAATTTTTTTTAAAAGTTGAAATTGCTACAGTAACCTGAAATTTCGTGTTTTTATCGGTTTTGAAAACTTTTAGGGCCGGATTTGGTCCAATAACCCTTAGGAAAGTCATCTCCTATGAAAATTTGTTGAAAAAAAGAATTTTTTAAACATTTTAAAATTTTGGCTGAAACATTGTCAGATTTCTATAAAATTGTAAAAGCTTGATAATAAGCTGAAAATTTTATGGTACTATCCTTAGTAGTTTATAATCATAAATAAAAAATTTCAAAATAATTTAACTTTATTTTTTATCTTTAAAAAATCAAAAACAGAATGAACATAATTGGGACAGTTAAATTGTCATAATTTTATAAATTTTCTTTAGTGTGATTATGATCTAAAGTTTTTCTAAGAGATTAATAATTGACTCAGTACCATTATATAAATTTTTTAAAAAAATTCAACTTTGTTTGTTTGGTCAATCAAATCTATGTAAGCATTGAACTTCGTTTGTTATATTATATTTCAAAAATCAAAAAGAAAAAAACATAAATGGTACTGTGCGTTGTAAGAATTTTATAAATTCACTGGAGTGTGATCATGAATCACAATTTTCATGGGATATTAAGAACTTCATTATCACCATTCTGTAAAATTTTCAAAAAATTAAATTTTTTTATTGCTAAAGCAAATCTATGTATTGATCATCACACTTTTATCAGGACGTAGCACTGTCTGAATTTTTAAACATTATTTGAGAATGATCATCATCTAAAAATTTTAAAGAAACATTAATGTTATATCAGGACCATCCAGAAAAATTTTCAAAAGATTTTAATGTGGTTTACATAATTTTTCATTTTGTTCAAGTTTGCTGGTAAGCCTTTTAACAGGCCAGTAGTACTATTCGAATTTTTAAAAATTCATATAGTTTTATCATCATCTGAAAATTTCATAAGAGCATTATATATACATCATAACCATTCAAAAAAAATTTCAACAGCTTCTAACTTGATTTGTACTATTTTCCATTCAGATCAAACTTGTTGGTCAGTGTTCTATCAGGACAGTACCACTCTCCGAATTTTTAAACATTCCTCACATGTGATAATCAGCTTAAATTTTTGTGAGAACATTAGTTATGGATCATAACCATGCACAAAAAATTTCAATAGTTTATAACTTGATTTGTACCATTTTCCATTCGGATCAAACTTGTCGGTCAGTGTTTTATCAAGACAGTACCACTCTCCGAATTTTTAAAATTTTCTCAGATGTGTTAATCAGATAATTTTTTTTTGAGAATATCACCAATGTGTCAGGAACCTCCAAAAAAAATTTCAAAATTTTTCATTAACGTTTAGACCACTTTTTAGCCAGTGCAAAAAACCTGAAATTTTGGGTATTTCGGCCAAAATTTCGGGTTTTTTCGCCGAATTTCAGATTTTTTTTTCCGGAATGGACCGGATTTGAATTTTCAAATTCAAATTTCTTCCGAAATATTTTCGAAATTTTGAAATTTCGCCGAAATTTCGCGATCCGGTTAGGGACGAAATTTATTCCGAAACCGAATTTTCAAACCTTGCTTGGGCGAATGGGAAGCACATCTGGTCTCATGCCTCTTGCATCCATCGATTCAAACAACTCAAAGGCCTCGTCCAGCTCACCAACATCGGTGTACGCGTCGCCGGTGAGCGCTGTCCAGGCCATGGTGTCGTGGTCGTAGGGACGCTGTAAGACCACGTGTACTCAACCTATTGATGTATGATTAGTATTTGATATTTGTTAGATTTATGTCATTTTATATGAATTTATTTTAGGTTTGGAAAATTGTATTTATAATTTTGAGTTGCTATCGGTGTTGAGTATATGTTGCATATTATATTGAGTAATGCTATGTAATGTTTTACTTGTCTGAGATGGTTACAGGGCTTTGGAGTTAGGTAATGGTGTGGTGGAGGACATCGGGACCAGGCTTAGGAGAGCTGGGACTCAGACGGTCAAGGTGACGTCAAAAAATTACTAAGGCAGGGGAGATGCTAAAAGCTGAGATGACAAGTGGATAGATTAGATGCTAACTTAACCACTACTCAAACAAAAGAGGATCATTGGACCAAGGGTTCGTAGGTGGAGTAGTAGTTAATATAGTGTTAAAGGGTTATTGGATTGTGAACTTAAGTGGCACTTTGAGAAGCATGCAAGTGTATGTTTAAAACCTGTTATGTTGTTGGGTTGTGGGTTAGCCCATATATAAGTGAGGGAGTAATTCTCAATCCTTGATAAGGTTTCTTAAGGACCAAGGTCATCTAAAGGTGAAGATTACTCCTAATGAGCTATAAATAGAAGGGTGGAGAGACGTCTTCATGCCAAATCCTAAAGAAGGGTCTTTAGTTCCCTTATGCTACTTTAAGTTTGGCCCACCATAAAGTGTTGCTTTGTAATCATTCCTCTCTATGCAATAAAAATTCCATGTTCATCTATGTTTTAAGATTTATTTTATTTCTTGCATTTTTACTTGGTTCGTTCATGCAATTTGAACTTTGCTTCCCCTCCCTCTACTAACTGTAGTTTTATTGCATCTAGGACGTGTAAGAGGTTAAGGAACTCATTTAGATCATGTCCCAACCTATCAAGATCCATTAGAACTCATTCATGCTCAAGTTATGCTTAGAATATCGGGTTCTTGTTGATTTTCGAGTTTTCTTTTCTCCTATGTTTTGAGTGGTGAGATGGTCTAATGATTGATGGAAATACCCTGAGAAAATCTTGTTCCAATCATCCAAGCACCATCTTACTTCCTCTTTGATGTTTTCTTTATAAACCCAATTTTGGCTTAAGGAAGGAGGCTTTTAATAGATCTAGTTCCTAAGAATTTGAGGGTTGTTTCTTTGTTGGTTTAGCTTATTGTGACTTATGGGATATCATTCAAGATCATATTTATCCCATGAGCAAGCTCAGATCGACGGTTGTGTTTTTCACTAGATGTTGGTGCAACCTTCCCTAAATTTGAAAAAGGTCGGAACTTCAATGTCAATATATTCAATCGATGTTTGAAAAAGGTTACTGACATCAACAGAAAGGTGCATGCAAATTTTCACGAGTTTTGGATCAACCAATCAAAAGTTACATCAATTCTTGATTTTGAAATCATGCTAATTTTCATGTTCATCCTGATTTTACTGTTCATCTAGTAGTACTGGATTTTTACCTGAGGTAGTGTTGGACCGCAATAGCACCAGAATTTTGCTTGTGGTAGTGCCAGCCCTGCTGAGATTTTCTGAAACTTTGATTTTCAGTTTATTTTTGGGAAAAATATTGTTGGATCATTCACCCCTTCTCATCGCCTAACTCGGTCCTACAATTGGTATCATAGCCCGGTTCTACTCTTTCTACATGTTGACCAGTCACTAGAGCCATGGCGATTCACAAGTATTTCACCAAGCCTTTGATATTTTCTAGGGTCGATTATCCCTTTTAAATATCTCGAATGGAGTCATACATCACTACGTAAGGTTTCTCAATCTGGCATAAGGTTAAGCTCCTATATGAGGTTCCTGCTGATTAGAACGTCAATGTGGGAAATATGGTTGACGTTGAGGTAAACACTAAGGCAAAAAATATTGTCATATAGGAACTTAGCCATAGTAAGTATGATAGGATCTCTTATCTCAAATCTGCTCACCAGATCGGGCGATCCTTGATGCCTCCCATAAGGGTACCATCCAGATCAAGAAGATGAGGCAAAATCAATTATAGCATGATTACAACAAGTTTGAGTTGCAAGTTGGAGATTCCTTGGACGAGTGCTTTGCGCATTTTACAAAGATTATGAGTGATCTTCGAGCTGTGGGTGTCATATACACTGAATCGGAAAATGCTCGATATTTTCTCACTACACTTGATCTTCATGTTTGGAAGATGAGGGTTACCTCCATCAAGGACACCATTGATCTATCGGCTTTGACTCTTGATGGGCTCTATTCCCAACTCAAGACTCATGAGATTGACATCGTCTCTCATAAGGCAAAGTCACAGTCGATGACTTTAATCACCGATCCCACTAGATCAACTTCTGAGAGCTCCTCTGATTTTTTTCCTCTCGGCTCTCTATGAGATGAGTGATGAGCAGTTGGATAGGTATCAAGAGAATCAACTTGCCCTCCTAGCCAGAAAATTCTCTCATGCATACAAGACAGTGAGAGAGAGGAAGAGAGGTGGATCTATCACTTGCTGGAGAAGGGCAAGAACGACCACAACAATGCGAGCAAGAACAATTATATTGACATGAACTGCAATAAGAAGGCTCCAGCTCGGGACCCCTAGCGTGAGAAGAATTACCGCAAGTTCTTGAAGAATAATAAGCTCTTCCACCGCATCCTTATCGTGCTCGACGACATCTTCCTCTCCGGCACTGAGACATGGAGTGATGATGGAGAGGACCGACATGTGCTTCATGACTGACGAGAATAGCATCAGCGTCAACAACCTTTACAGCGAGTCGGATGAGGTACCTTCCTATGATGAGTTAAACGATATTTTTTGTAAGCTAGGAAAATTTCATACTAGAGCTAGTGCTAGATGCTTGGATCTTGAGAAGGAAGTATATAGTTTGTCACGGGAGTTTGCTTCACTTAGACCTAGCTCCTCCCATGGCACTGTTGATTGTTCTATTCGTGATGCTTTGCTTGTGGAGTTGGAGAACCTAAGAACCTTGTATGATAGTGTGCTTTCTGATTTTGAGGTTCTTAGAGTGAAGAATGCTAGCTTGATAGGAGAACTTGATGATTCTAGGGTTGTTTCTAGTGTTACTACTTTTGATGATATTCCTATCGATGCTAGTATTCTTTATGCTCCTACTTATGCTTCATATGATAATTGCCCTAGGTTGCTTGCTGAAATTGATGCTATGAACTCTCACCTTAAGAAGCTTTCTGCTAGAAATGATAAACTTAAACGACTTGGTTCTAAGGACCCAGTCATCTCATGTGAGGGCTGTAGGCAATTAAAACTTGACAATGATACTTTGAAAGTCAAGTGTGCTGATTTGACTAAGGACTTACTAGCTAAGTCATAAGATGCTTGTGTGCGATGTGCTGAGGTTGAGGTGAACATAGATAGGATTAATGAGGAGCTTAAGATGAAGCTCGAGGCTGTTGACACCATATTCGGCGCATGACTGATTTGGCAGGGATGAGTAATAAGAAAAGTTGATTTTGGAAACGAGGATAGAATCAGGATAGAGCCGATGTCGGATTCAAAGGAAGGATTATTTTAGGGAGGTTGAGGCTAATATGGATCGTGTTTTACAGAGTCCGAGGAGGATAAGATCGGCCTAGACACTATAAAAGAAGATGCCGGGTAATATAGAGAAGAATCGAACAATCAACCAACCAACTCGTTCTACGTTTTACTTTACTTTCCGTCAACTAGGAGTAGTATTTTAGATTTGTAATCTTTCCTTGATCAATAAAGTTGTGTATCGTCGATCATTGATCTTGTTGACTTACACCAACTAAGGTTCGCTTTTTTCTCTGATCTTGTTACGCATCGCCTTTTTCGAGAAAAACCCACCTTTACCTTCTATCTAATCAGCTCAATAAGGCTATTTAGATTTATCGATTACTTTTGATCTAATTGGCTTGAGTGGCTGTTTAGATCAGATTACCTTTGAGAAACTGATTGGCTTAACGGCTGATTGAAACACATCTCTTTCTTATCGATTGAAGAATCAAATTGGCTGGCATGCCCGCACCTAACTTAAACCCGGTGTTTGTGTGTGTTGGTACTGTTTAACCCTTTATCATGATTTTTGGCGTCAACACACTTTTGGTACTCTCAGTGGGACCGATCGACGATGATGTCTTCTGTCGGAAAATCGATCTATCCATCTGACGTTAATCCCGACACAATCATCGTCCCCACTTTGGACGATTTAATGCCCAAACAATGGAAGGAAGTTGAAGACCAAATGGCCGCGTTCGAGCAGATGATGCTAAACTGCTACCAGCATAGACCCAACGTCGCGTTACACAGAAAACTTCGTTGCCGATGGTCAACTTCGGGAGGCTTTGGGTACTTCAGACAACTGACTGGTAAGCCGATATATGCCCGTGCAAGCAGAGTTATCAGATATGATTAACCAATCTATATATAATGCCCTTGTCAACCAATCATCAGCTCTGGTAGACACGCTTAAGCTGATGATAGCCAACAGCATCAAGGAAATTGCACAAGAGATGGTGTCGGCCGGGACTATGCTTGACCCTGTGCAGCCGTTACCAACATACTCGGTCTACTCCATCACCCAGAACGCTCAAACAATGAAGCCAGCGGTTGATCCAAAGCCATTGGCTATTGTTCCCACTATGGTGCCGACAATGCCGGCCGCGGTTTTGCCGCTAGATCCCGCGCGTGAGTGGGATTATTCATTACCAGCTGTACACGGGTGGCTTTAAATTGGATACTCAACCCAATTTGCCTAAGTCAGCTCCATTCTATGCCTTTCCCAAATCGGTTGCTCACTAGATTGAAACACAGATCCGTCCACAATACGCTGAACCATTTGAGATTTATTGGGCCGAAGCTATTCGTTCGGTGTTGCAGGATCAGTTTGGAATCCAGCCAAAGGGGCGGACTATCAGCTATCGAAAGCCGTATCTTGATTACATTGATCGGATCCCGTACCCCAATGGTTACAGGGTTCCTGATTTCGCGAAGATTTCATGAGATGATTCCATGACGATGTTGAAACACGTTAGGCATTTCATCATGCAGTGCGGTTAGGCAGCTCAGTCCGACAGATTGAAGGTAAAATTGTTGCCCTTGTCCTTATCTGGGGCGGCTTTTACTTGGTTCATGACATTGTCCCCAAATTTGGGCAATACTTGGGCCGATTTGAAAAGCTAGTTCCATGTATACTTTTTCTATAGAAGTTTAGAATTAAGGATCTCTAATTTGAGCTCTGTCTGACAGAAGTTTGTGGAATCGGTGACATATTATATCAAAAGGTTTTGAGAGGTTAGAAACTAGTACTTTAGTGTTACCTTACCCGATAACCAATTGGCCGACTTGGCCTTTCAGGGGCTAATTCCTCCCCTAAAGGAGAAGTTTGGTAGCCGAGAGTTCACTAATTTTTGTCACTTGTTACACAGAGAATTGGCTAAAAAAAGTTGTTTCTTTGAGAACAAAGGCTTCAAAGATAGATTTAAGAACAACAAGGAAAAAGAGAAGCCTAAGGTTAACCTCGTCAACTATGAGTCTAGTAGCTCGTCTGAAGAGGAGGAAACTGAGGTAAACATAGCCGAGTGGGTCAAGGGAAGTAAGAAATCTTTAGTTTTTTCATGGCTTAAGCCGACTAAAGCTAAGTCGAAAGTTAAATATGCTTTTGATATGGCCAAATGTGATCATATTTTTTATTTACTGTTGCAAGAAAAAATTATACAATTGCCAAAAGGTCACACATTGCCATCGGCTAAAGAAATTAAGAAATAAAGGTATTGCAAATGGCATCATTCTTTTTTTCATAATACTAACGATTGTAATATTTTTCCTCAACATATACAATTGGCTATAGAAGCCGACCGGTTAAAATTCACCGAGGAGCCAACAATGCAGCTGGATGCCAATCCTTTCCGGTCAATATGGTCAATTGCTCGGCAAAGGGAAAAGAGTTGGCATGGGACGTCAGCTCCGACCAGATACATTCACTGTCGATGTCGGCTAAAGCAACTCGGCAGGTCGATGTGAAGACTACCATGAAAGGTGACGAGACTATCAAAATCATAGTCGGATCTATTCAGATTGAAACCGAATATGAAGGTAAACATTCAAGGACAATAAAGCGAAGGGGAGAACTTCAAGTCGATAAGTGGTATAAGGCTGAGAGACCATTACCGCTACGAAAGCCGATTCAGAAGCATAAACCAACGTTCTCCCAGTTGTTGGCTAAATATAAAGGAAGGGGGTCAATGACTACGACAGAGTCCCCCTCGTCGGCCGATGAATGCGCATCGGCCAAATACTGCTGAAAGGGCTCACAAGAGATGTCCATTTTGGCAATTTTGCTAGGAGAAAGGGTTGGCTTTGCCCTCACTGTATGTTTGTTCGATGCAACATTATTCAAGGCAAAGCCAGGAGCATCGGTGGCCAGCTAAGGAAAGGTTGTTCAGGTTGGCCCAGGAACGATCGAGCGATGCTCGAAAAGGGCTAGTCCATAAGAGGATTTCTAAGGCAAGCCAGGAGCAGCCACGATCAGATCAAAGGCACAACGAAATGGCTGAGCTAAACCTAGTAGGCAAGATACGAAAACCGATAGAGCCTATGCCACGATGGTGTCCTCTAGGTCTCAGCAAGTTAGAGAGAAGGCGGCTTCAATGCTTACGGACTCAATAATTGAGAGAAGCCATTATTCCCAATGATTCACCACCACCAATGGACATCAACATAGTGTTTACACTGCCTATAGAGTTCAAGGTATGTGCGACATCAGCTAAAGAGTCATTTCCACAATTTTACTTCGAAAGCAAGATACTGTCTTGAGAAGCCGTTGGATGATCATCGGCATTTGAGGCCATTGTACATAAAGGGCGCATCAATGGTAAGCCGATTCAAGAATGGTGGTGGACATGGAGCGACTGTTAATCTGATGCCTTACTTGACTTGCAAAAAGTTGGGAAAATCTGATGTAGATCTTATCAAAATCAATATGGTGTTGAATGATTTCACTAGAGATCCCACTGAAGCAAAGGGTGTCATGGTGACATAACTCACAGTCGGTAGTAAAACTTTGCGGACAGCTTTCTTTGTGGTCGATGCCAAAGGAAGCTATAGCATGTTACTTGGAAGGGATTGCATACATGCCAATTGTTGCATTCCATCGACTATGCACCAAAAGTTGATACAATAGAATGGAGACGAAGTCGAAGTGATCGAGGCCGATACATCGGCTCACATAGCCATGGCCAGTTTAGAGGCTAATTGGCGGCACGATGGAGCTGGGTGCATATCAGGCAAAGCACTCGAAGATTATGATTTCATATACATTAATCGAACAGGGATGGTCCTGATTAGTGTAAGGCCGAGCACTTTTGATCGGACAAATGAGATATTGCACCGATAGAGTCCAAATCGGCAATAAAGGTCTTGCAGGAGAAAATGCAGTGCTATCGGCAATCAACGGATAGCTGTAAAGCCATCGAAGATTCTGAAGAAATTGAAAGATTTGGGTAAGGTTTTACGTCTTGTAACACCCTAAAATTTGCCATATATTTAATTTTTGGAGTTATTTTGATTTTTGAGAATTTCTGGAAATTTATTGGAATTTATTTTGATTTATTCAAATATGGTCATTCTTGAAGTCAATTAAAATAAAGTAAAAGTATATGCCAAGTTTCATTGGAAATGTTTTATTTGAGTTCAGAATGTCTCAAAATATTTTCTAGAAATTTTCTGGAATTTTTTCGAGTATTTTGCTATTTATTTTGGCTTTGTTTATTTATCTGATTTATTTTAACTCGAAAATGTCTTTAAAAAACATGATGAATAGTACTAGGCCGGCCCAGCACTGTGCTTAGCCCGGCCCAATTCGCCGAAACACTAGAATTGCGCCGTCCGATCTTTTGATCGAACGGTTGCCGTTGCGCCATGTCGCCCACGCGTGTGCGCCATCCGATCGAGTCCACACGGACGCCCGTGATGGAGCCACGTCCCTTCGCCCGTGTAATCGCCATGTCCCTTCGCCCGCATAATCGCCGGAGTTAACGCCGCCGAGCGTTTCTGCTTGTTTCGCCGCCTATAGCGCGCACGTCGAGGCTCCTTTAAGTGCACCGATTAGCGCGTCTGGCAGATCTCTTCTCGCTGCATCTTTTGACTCCTCGCACGCCTCCCGAACCGCCGCCGTTTGCCCTCAAGAGCTCGTCGAAGTTCGCTGAAGTCTTCGCCACAGTTCTTTGCCCTTGGCTCGCCGTCCGTTGAGGTTCCGCCATTCCCAAGGTCTCCATCGAGTTCGTCGTGCCAAGACGCGTCGACCCCGTCAGTTCTTCTCACCGAAATCGCCCTCTAGCGCCGCTGACCATGTCGTCTTTCCCAACTCCGGCAGCCTTCTCTTCTGCGCCACCGCCGACCTCGCCGAACCCCGTCGACCGTTCGATCCGCATCGCACGCTTCTTGTTCGTCCACTTCTTCCCTCTTCTTTTTAAATCCTAGCGTTAATCGTGACCGTTAGATTTAGTATGGACGTCACAGATTAGATCTTGGGTTCTTGTGTTAGATGCAATCTGAGCCATTGGATCGTTTCTGAACGCTTGAGATGATGCCGCGTCGCTAGGGTGAACAGTAAACCGCTCGGGTACCGTGGGCCGTTGGATTAGATCTGTGCGGTGTTTTTGGGTTTGAGCTGGGTTGCATAAATCCGCGCTGTTCAGATATGAACATGCGGTTGGGATGTCGCCGCGCCTCCGCCAAATCATGTGCGGGCGCGTGTGCAAGTTGACCGAGGCACGACCAAATCTTGGCTATTGGTTTCAAGCGGACCGTCGAGATTTCACCGCGTATCCTCGCGTGAGCCGAAGCGTCGCTTGGTCCGCGCGAGTGCTGGCCGTTGGATGCGTGAACACCGTCGGATGCGTGACGCGTGGGGGCGTGGAACACGAGGCTTTGCTGAGTCTGCGCGGGAGTGGTCCGTTGGATCTGAGAGCTCCGTTCGATGGCCGACGCGTGTCACGTGGATTTCGAAGCGTCTCGGTGCAGCACGTGTGATCTGGCCGTTGATCCTTGTATGGCCACGATTGTGCCACGTGGCTAAGATCTGACCGTCGGTTGTGTTTGATCGAGATGCTGACGCGTGTGCTCTGTTCGTTTGACCGCGTCCACGGTGGCTGACATCAGTGCTGACGTCAGTTGGTGGGCCATGTGCTCTGTTCGTTTGACCGCGTCCACGGTGGACCCAACCCGAGCCATGGACCGGGTCCATGGACCGGCTGACGTGGCGGCACCAGGAGCTGATGTCATGCTAACGCAATAAATCGAGTTTTCAATAGAAAAATAAAAAAATTCGGGATTTTCTATTTTTTGATTTATATTTTATTTAAAACATTGAAAGGCTATAACTTTTGCATTTTAACTCCGATTGAGGTGATTCCAATCTCTAAAAATTTGTAAAATTGTGCTCTTTGTAATTGTTTATTTTATTTGAATTTTTGAGGTTATATAGTCTACTGTTTTGGTTTTTTATTGCATATATAACTTTTACACGTAGACGCAAATTTGCTGGGAAGTTTCGAGGAAGAGTTCATCGCTCAAGATCAAGCTTCGGAACACGACCAGCAACTCTTTGAAGGCAAGTGATGCTTTGACCATTTTGATCCCAGTTTTAAATGTATGTTGTTTTGAAATTATGCATGCTAAGTTAATTAAAAATGAATTTAAATAAATTTGGGGTAATGTAGGTAGTCGACCCATATTGTTTTTACCACCTTGAAATTATTATTTGTATGCCTGAAATCATCATCACCCTAGGATTGCTTGTACTCGTTGGATGTTAATATGATGCCAACATGGGAGGCTAGACCGTGATTAGATGCTTAGCCCTGCAGCGTGTCATCAATGATCTTTCAGAAAATGCCACAATAGTGACTAATGAAATATTGAATGTATTTTAAACATGGTGTGGTGATGCCACGTGATGAAATTGAAGTACGGAGACCTGTGTGGTTCTGTACCGATGTTGAGTTATTGTTGCCATGTGTTGCACAATAATCAGCTGGGTAGGAAAATGATTTAGACTAGGGCAAGTGGTAGGAGGCTTTGTGCCTGGTGGGCCTGTGTGGCAATGGGTTGATGAGTGTTGTGAGTCTGTGTGCCACATTGGGCTATGTGCTACTGTTGAGTGATGAATCTTGCCTTGGTCAGTTAAGGACTTCACCTTGCAAGTCTTTGAACTGAGTCACCCGTACAACCACATGTCTGGTATGGGACACACCTAGTTGATTAGGGTTCTGATATCTTTCCTCTGAAACCTCAGGGTGACAGTACACGGGGGTGTATCTGTGTGGGGGAGCGTACCTGTGCTACGACTTGGTGCCCATCCAACGGTGTTGACCTGTCCTATACTTCGTCTCTGTGTGAGGGGAGTGATGGCGAAGGCAAAATCGGAGAGGTTCATTGGTTAAGGTAGAGGTTCCTGAAAGGCTTTGTTGCGGGTAATCACGTGTGTGGTGAGCAGCTGTATCTTGTGGGTAAAGTGTACAACCCTGCGGAGTGTCAAATCTATTCGAATAGCCGTGTTTGTGGTGTTGGACATTGCTCGGGGATTACAGTCAAGGGTTAGATCTTCGAAAATAAAATGTGAAAAGGGTGGCTGTGTGTGTGTGTGCGAAAATGAATTGATTAAGGTTGTGTGCCAAGTTTACGGAGAAAAACTATTTAAAGAACTTAGTACTATTATTAACTGTTTCACTGCTTTTAATCTAAATAAATTGTTAGTTTAAAAATGTTGTTTGATGCAAATGAGCCAAGTAAGCCAATTCTTTGGAATAAGTCTTGCATATAGTAATAGCGATGCATTCTGTGCATTACTTGTTGAGTACCTTGAGTACTCACCCCTCCTTGCCTATCAACCCAACATCAGTGGAGGAGTCTACGCCAGCAGCATGGGAGCAGGAGTACATCGAAGAGCCGGACAATTAGGGAGCAAGCCCAGTTGGTTGCCTGTGGCAAGTTGATAGGACTCCACGAAGTTTATTTGCTTTCCGCTGTTACCTTTTATTACTCTGATAATGTAAGCTCTGCGTGGTTGATCTTATGTAAGGAGACCATAAGGTCGTACAATTCAGTTTATATAAATGTTTGCACTATTTATTATGGTATCGTTGTAAATGTCTGTGATGTTCAACCCTGTAAAGACTGTGTGTGCTGGCGTGATCCTGGACTAGCACAGAATACACAGAGGGTCTACATTCTTAGTATCGGGACCCGACAGAGGTGGTATCAGAGCAGGCTGACTGTAGGTCTTGACCCTAACTAGGATAGCTGTGCCTAGGAGGATAAAACTATTTTCTAAAAATTTAACAACTTGAGCAAGAATATCAATGAAAACTCGACTTATCTCTACTCTCTTGCTTCATACTTATGCTGATTTTTTTTATTTTCTGTCTATTTTTAAGGCCTGACCAAAGTTGTGTTGGCAGATGGTCAGGAGGATCCATACCTTTGGTGAGCGCGCTGGTGGTTATGCTACGAAACTATGGAGGATGCTTCAAGTTCTTGGAGGTTTTGACAGGCCCCTTTACCGTGGTCGCACCTGGGCAGTCAACGGTAGAGTTAGAGGCATGGCTACGATGATTACTGTCTTCACTCGAGAGCATGCAGGAGCAAGCCGGCCGTTCAACATCACAGTTCGAAGGGTTACTTTCGAGGGTGGGATACAGAAGTCTGCGCGTCTTGCCATGAGGAGGATTTGTCAGGCTTACGCAGGAGAGCTTCAGGACACAGTGTTCCGTCTGCACCCGCAGGAGGGAGGAGCTCTTGGAGGACAGCTTCATCTAGAGGGAGATGCGGCGATCGTGCACCTGGCGCGATTCGCAGCCGCTCAGGAGCAAGTGAAGGACCAGACTGTCCGCGAGCTTCAGTTCGTCTACGCCGCTTTGGAGGCAGTTGTGCAGACCCTTTAGGAAACCAGGGCTTTCACTTGTCAGCGGATTGGAGAGTTGGAGGACGCGCTCTACGCTGGACCACCAGAGGTCGAGATGGAGCTCGACGAGGAGGAGGACCCTAAGGAGTTGGTGCCCGAGCCGGAGGAGCCAGTTCCGAATCAGGAGGCCGAGCTTGAGGGGCAGGATTCCTCAGCGCCCGAGCAAAGGGGTGGTCACGGGACCATTCGCCCGATCTTTGAGCACCGCCGGTGTATGCTCCGCGAGCCATGGTGGGATGGCTCGATGAGTGATCGAGTCTAGTCGGGTGTAGTGTCGAGACTCGAGTGTTTGAGTCGCGTCTTTTATTTCAGAGTCACTATTAGCTGAGTCGTTGTGAGTCTTAATGTTTGTTTACTTGCTTTGGTGTGTGAGTGTTTAGTATGCGTTGCATTGCCTTAGGCACTTGTGAGCAACCATACTACTTTACTAAAATTAATAAAGTTGCTAAAAATTTTAAAGTTACACCTGTCTTCCCCGCATGAGTTTGTTTACTTGTACATGCTTTCTTCTTCTTCTCTTAATCTTGGAAGCTTTCAACAGATGGTGAGGACTCGCGATAATGTTGGAGCTAGTGGAAGTGGTGCCAATCAGGCAGAAAACCAGAATGAGGAACCAATTCCTCAACCGCCGCAGGTCAATCTGCATAATTTGGGAGCTTTCCTGGCTGCCCAAACCAAGTTGTAACCTAAAATTTGCTCTAATTTAAATTTTGGAGTATTTTTTATTTTTGAGAATTTATTAGAATTAAGATTGGATTTATTCATTTTTGACCTTTCTTGAATTCAATTAAATTCATGCAAAATTTTATGCAAAGTTTTATTGAAAATATTTTATTTAAGTTCCAAATGTCTCAAAGTATTTTCTAGAATTTTTCCGGGTATTTTTGCTATTTATTTTGGCCTTATTTATTTATCTGATTTATTTTTAATGAGAAATGTTTTATAAATTGAGTGAATAGTATTGGGCCGGCCCAGCACTGTGCTTAGCTTGTCCCAGTTCGCCAAAACCCTAGCCGCCGCGCGATCGAGCCGTCGGATCGAGATCCAAGGTCACCGTTGCGCCACGTCGCCCGCGAACGTGCGCCATCGGATCGTCGCTGCTTGAACGGCCGTGATGGAGCCACGTCGGTCTGACCTGGCGTAATCGCCGGAGTTAACGCCGCCGAGCATTTCCGCTTCTTTCGCCGCCTGCAGCGCGCACGTCGAGGCTCCTTTTAAAGTGTCGGTTGCTGCGCCGTGTAGAGCTCTTCTCGCTGCTTGTTTTAGACTCCTTGCACGCACGCCGAGACCTTCTCTAACGCCCGTGCGAGCTCGCCGTAGTTGATTCCTTTCGCCGCTGTCGTCCAAGCTGTTCCGCCGTGCTCCGACCCCGTCTCGAGTTCACCAAAGGAAGCCGCGCTGTTTGAATCACTTATTCACGCCGGAGAGCCACCGTAGCGCCGTCGACTACGCCGTCTTCCTCAGCTCCGGCAGCCTATTCTTCCTCGCCGCCGTCGACCTTCGTGAGCTCCGTCGACCGTTCGATCGCCATCCAACCGTTGCGGTACGTCCACGTAGCCCTTCTCTGTTTACGTTTGGATTAAATCGTAACCGTTAGATCTGTGATGTGCGGCGTAGATTAGATCTGGATATTAGGTCTTTTACTAGATCTCAGTCGTTGGATCGTTAGTGTACTCGTGAGATTGCGCCGCGTAGTTAAGATGAACAGAAAATCGCTCCGGTAACCTGCGCCGTTGGATCGGATCTGAACGGTTGAGTTCAGATTTGGTTTTGCCCTAAGGGTCAGCGCCGTTCATATTTGAACGTGCGGCGGTGATGGCGCCGTACCCTCACCAAATCGCGTGCTGACGCGTGGGCGTTTTGACCGGGGCGAAGACCAGATCCAGCCGTCGATTTCGGGTGCGCCGTCGCGATTGCGCCACGTGTCGCTGAGTAGCCGAGGCGTCGCCAAGCGTGCGTGGGACCTGACCGTTGGATTCGGGCGCACCGACAGATGCGTGCCGCGTGGCAGTGCGGAAAACGAGGCGCCACCGAGCCGAACGTGCGCGTGAGATCTGGCCATTGAATCCTTTGATAGCCACGATTTCGCCGCGTGGCTAAGATCTGGCCGTAGGTCGAGCGATGGCCGGGATAGTGTCACGTGTTCGTGCACGAATCTCGAGGCAGTCGGCTGACGTCATCTGGTGGGGCCCAGGTGCTCTGTTTCGTGGACTGAGTCCAATGTGGACCAGAGCCGAGCCGTGGACCGGGTCCATGGACCAGAGCGACGTGGCAGCCCCAAAAGCATGCCACGTGTCAGATGACGTCATGCTGACGTCATTTCTCCAGAAAAATATTTTGACCGAAATTCTTTTCTGTGCTGACGTCATCATGACGCAATGCTGCCATCATAAATGTTATTTTTCAGTATAAAGATAATTCGGAAAAATCGGATTTTCTGATTTCTGTATTTTCAGATTTTATTCAAAATTCAAATCGCTATAACTTTTGCATTTTAACTCGGATTTGGGTGATTCAAATTTCTAAATATTCATAAAGTTGTGATATATTTAATGGCGAATTTTATTTGAATTTTTGATGTCATTTATTATTATTATATGTTTAATTTAAATGAAATCTTATTATTATTATATGTTTAATTTAAATGAGGTTTGTTTTGGCAGATGAGGATGATCCACACCTATGGAGAGCGCACTGGAGGATTCACCGCTGAGTTATGGCGTATGATGCAGCTGCTCGGAGGTTTCGACAGGCCGCTTTATCACGGAACCACTGTGGTGCTGGCAGGACTTGATATCGCCTGGGATGTCAAGATCACCGTATATGCCCGGGAGAGGACAAGAGCGAGCCGTCCTATCTACATCACCACCAGGAGGACTTCTTTTGAGGCCGGGATCCAGGAGACGGCACGTCTTGCGATGCGACAGATTGCCCGCACCTACTCCGCCGAGTTGGAGGGCACTTTTTTTTGTCAACACCCGCGCCGAGATAATCGCTATGACAGGATGGAGCTCATGGAGGAGGATGCCACGATCACTCATCTGGCAAGGTTTGTCATCGCCCAGGAGGACGCCATGGATGAGACAGTACAGGAGCTGCAGAGGACCCGTGACGAGGTCACAGAAGCGAGGACTCAACTGCGGGAGGGCTTAGCTCACTCCATGCGAAAGATCCGAGAGCCGAGATGGCCTGTATGGACTGAGCTGAGCGATCCTGAGCCGCACGATCCAAATCCGGAGGAGCCAGAGCAGGAGGCACGGTCACGAGGCAGCCGCCACAGGAGCGAGTAGCCCCAGGACGATGAGAGTCGATGGGTCGTTTGCACCACCGCAGAGATCATCGGACCGATTCGCCCGATGCCAGAGCACCCGCCGGTGTATGCTCTGGGGGAGCCGCAGCTGGGTTGGCTCGATAAGTGATCGAGTCTTGTCGAGTGTAGTGTCGAGACTCGAGTGTTTGAGTCGCGTCTTTTGTTTCAGAGTCACCATTAGGTGTGAGTCGTTGTGGAGTCCTATGTTTGTTTACTTGTTTCTGTTTGTGAGTGTCTAGTATGTGTTGCATGGCCCTTAGACACTTCTGAGCAACCATACTATTTTATATTAATAAATTGTTAATTAATTTAAGTTACACCTGTTTCCCCGCATAAGTTCTTTTACTTGTCTATGCTTTTCTTTTCTTAACCTTGGAAGTTTGCAACAGATGGTGAGGACTCGCGGAAACACTGGAGCCAGCGGAAGTGGAGCTAATCAGGCTGACAACCAAAATGAGGAGCCAATTCCTCAACCACCACAAGTTGATATGCAAAATCTGGGAGCCTTTCTGGCTGCCCAAACTCAACTCATGAACACGATGGTGCAGACCATGCAGCAGATCTCCAATCAAGCTGCTGTGAATGTTCAACCTGGGGGTAACCATGGACCACACCCCTATTCAAGGTTGTCGGAGTTTATGCGAACTCGTCAACCCACCTTCTCAGGCAACGCCAATCCGTTGGAGGCGGACGATTGGCTGAGGACAATCGAGAGGAAGCTACACATAACCCAATGTATGGGACATGAGAGGGTGCTCTATGCCTCTCATCAACTGGAAGGAACTGCCGCAGAGTGGTGGGGAAACTTCTGCGCAACTCATGAAGACCCACAGAGTATTACGTGGGTGGAATTCACCTCAGCTTTCCGCCAATACCATGTACCGGAGGGTATCATGGATCTCAAGAAGGAGGAATTCCGGAATCTCAAGCAGGGTGGCTAGTCAGTGGCCGACTACTTGAATAAGTTTACCCAACTAGCACGCTACGCACCAGAGGATGTAGCCATGGACAAGGCCAGACAATCCCGCTTCATGAAGGGATTGAATGCAGGGTTACAAGTGGGACTGATCACCCACACATTTCCAGACTTCCAAGAGCTGGTTAACAAGGCTTTTATTCTGGAGGACAAGCGCCGAGAGTTGGATGACAATCGGAAGCGCAGAATGGCGCAACAAGAAGGACGTCCGGGCCAGCAGAGGCAGAGGACGGCACCTCAACAGTTCATCCGGTTCCAACCGAGAGGCAGTGACAGGGCACCACTGCCGGCAAATCGTCGATGGGCGAATGCGGACTCCGGCCAAAGCGTAGTACGGTGGAGGAACCTCACAGGCAGCGGGAAGACGTTGTTATCACTGCAACGAATTGGGGCATTTCGCCTACAATTGCCCGAAGAAGGGAGGTGTCACCCCGGTCCGATTTAACCTGGGGAATACGCCTACAAGGAATCCTGCACCAACTGTGAACCGCGGAGCATCGACATCAGCAACTCCATCTCAAGGAACTGCACGAGGCCGAGTCAACCACATTACGAGATGAAGTCCGAGCGCCTCGACGTTGTCTTGGGTAAGTTCTAGTAAACTCAATACCAGCTACTGTTTTATTTGACTCCGGAGCATCACATTCATTTGTGTCTCAAGATTTTGCTGTTCGCAACAATTTGGATATTGTGGAACTTAAGTGTGTACTTGTAGTCCAATCCCCTGGATCAGAACTCCGATCCAATGTAGGGTGTTCTGGGGTGAGAGTAATAATTAATGGAATAGAGTTCCTAGCGAACTTAATTATATTGAATATCCAAACCCTGGATGTTATCCTGAGAATGGATTGGTTAACCAAACACAAGGCAAGGCTTTGATCATGCGGAAAAGATTTATATCAATCGAGAGCCCGTAAGGGAGAAGGGTTGAGTTTGAAGCAAAAGCGATGACGAGATGGACAATTAAAGGTCAACGGCATGAAGATCGCCGACTTGGAGGAAGTTTCCATAGTCAATGAATATCCGGATGTTTTCCCGAAGGATCTACCTGGAATGCCGCCGGAATGAGATATCGAGTTCGTGATAGAGCTTGCTCCAGGGACAGCTCCAATAGCTAAGAGACCTTACAGGATGTCCACGGAGGAATTAGTGGAAATGAAGAAGCAAATTGAAGAGTCTTTGGAAAAGGATTCATAAGACCTAGTTCATTGCCATGGGGAGCGCCTGTCTTGTTCGTTGAGAAGAAGGACGGGAGTTTTAGGATGTGTATAGACTATCGTGCACTCAATGATGTGACGATAAAGAATAAGTATCCGCTACCCAGGATCAATGATCTATTCGATCAGTTGAGAGGAGCAGGAGTCTTCTCCAAGATTGATCTCCGATCGGGATACCATCAACTGAAGATCCGATCAGAGGATATTCCAAAAACTGCTTTTTCATCAAGATATGGACATTACGAGTTTACAGTGATGTCTTTTGGTTTGACAAATGCACCAGCATATTTCATGAACTTAATGAATAAGGTTTCCATGGAATATTTGGATAAGTTCGTCGTCGTGTTTATAGATGATATCCTTATTTATTCCAAGACGAAGGAAGACCACGCCAAACATTTAAGGCTAGTCCTTGAGAAATTGAGGGAACAACAGTTGTTTGCAAAATTTAGTAAATGTGATTTCTAGAAGAATAAGTTTGAATTTCTTGGACACATAATGACTGCAGAAGGAGTTGTGGTAGATCCAAAGAAAGTGGAGACAGTTTTGCACTGGGAGCAACCGAAGACGGTAACCCAAATCCGTAGTTTCGTTGGAATGGCGGGATATTACCGTCGTTTCATCGAAGGATTCTCCACGATTGCGAGACCTCTTACGCAATTGTTGAAAAAGGAAAAGAAATTATTATGGACATTTGAGTGTGAGAAGAGTTTTCAGGAGTTGAAGAAAAGATTAACATCAGCACCTGTATTAGTTTTACCTGACGTTTATCAAGGCTTCGACATCTATTGTGATGCATCGCGTCAAGGATTGGGATGTGTATTGATGCAAAACCGAAAGGTAATCGCATATGCATCAAGGAAATTAAGGCCGCATGAAGAGAACTATCCGACTCATGATTTGGAATTAGCTGTTATAGTGCATGCCCTAAAAATATGGCGTCACTATCTCCTTGGAAACAGATGTGAAGTGTATACTGATCATAAAAGTCTTAAGTATATCTTCACGCAAGCTGACCTAAATATGAGGCAAAGAAGATGGCTAGAACTAATCAAGGACTACAATGTTGGAATTCATTACCACCCGGGCAAAGCCAATGTTGTGGCTGATGCCTTGAGCTGGAAGAACCACAGCATAAATATGCTGTTAGAACCAAGTCAGACCGAGTTGTGTAAGGATTTCCAAAAGCTAGGATTGGAAGTGGTACCAGAAGGATTTTTGGCTACCTTGGAAGTAAAACCTACCCTGGAAGATTAGATCAGGGAAAGGCAGAAAGACGACGACAAAATCAAGAGAATTAAGGACAAGATAGATGCAAGCAAGGCAAAGGATTTCAAATTGGATGAGCAGGGTACTATGTGATTTAAAGGGCGTATTTGTGTGCCGAATAAGAAAGAGCTAAAGCAGCTAATTTTACAGGAAGCCCATGACTCCAAGTACTAAATTCATCCAGGAAGTGCAAAAATGTATCAGGATTTAAAAGAAAGATTTTGGTGGCCAAGCATGAAGCAGGAAATTGCCGAATATGTTGCATTATGTGACATATGCCAAAGAGTCAAAGCTATGCATGAGAGGCTAGCAGGACTATTGCAACCCCTAAAGATACCTGAATGGAAATGAGAAGAGATCGGTATGGATTTCATAACCGGTTTACCCAGGACTCGGAATGGATATGACTCTATATGGGTTATAGTGGATCGTTTGACCAAGGTTGCACATTTTGTACCTGTGCAGACCACTTACTCGGGCGATAAGTTAGCAGAACTCTATATGTCAAGAATTGTTTGCTTGCATGGAGTGCTGAAGAAGATAGTATCGGATAGAGGTACCCAATTTACCTCAAGGTTTTGAGGAAAGCTACATGAAGCCATGGGAACTCGTCTAAACTTCAGTACAGCATACCATCCGCAGACAGATGATCAAACCGAGAGAGTTAACCAGATACTGGAAGATATGCTAAGAGCATGTGCTTTAGCATATTCCACTTCATGGGACAAGTGTTTGCCATATGCTGAGTTCAGCTACAATAACAGTTATCAAGCGAATTTACAGATGTCTCCATTTGAAGCTCTGTATGGCCGATCCCGTCGAACACCCTTGAATTGGAATGAGACTGGGGAACGGCATGTTTTTGGACCGGATATTCTTCAGCAAGTGGAAGAACATATCGCTATGATCAGAGAAAGATTAAAGATTGCACAATCAAGGCAGAAGAGTTATGCCGACAATCATCGTAGAGAATGGAGCTTTGAACCTGAAGATTATGTATACCTTAAAGTTACACCACTCAAGGGAGTCAGGAGGTTTCATGCAAAAGGGAAGCTTGCACCCAGATATGTCGGACCATTCAAGATCTTGAGCCGCAGAGGTGAAGTTGCGTACCAGTTGGAGTTGCCACAGTCCTTGGCAGGAGTGTATGATGTATTCCATGTGTCTCAATTGAAGAAGTGTCTCCGAGTACGAGAAGAACAAACGCCTTTAGAAACAATCGAGCTGCAAGAAGATTTAACCTATAAAGAGCATCCGGTGAAGATTCTAGATCGATGGATGTAAAAAGCGAGGAACAAGTCTACACACTTTGCGAGTCGGTGAAGCAACTCGGGAGCGTGAAGAAGATCTCAAAAGGAGTTCCTAACCTATTTACGAGACGACCACAATCTCGGGATGAGATTACATTAAGGGGAGGTTTGTAACACCCTAAAATTTGCTCTAATTTAAATTTTGGAGTATTTTTTATTTTTGAGAATTTCTGAGAATTTATTAGAATTAAAATTGGTTTTATTTATTTCTGACCTTTCTTGAATTCAATTAAATTCATGCAAAACTTTATGCAAAGTTTTATTGAAAATATTTTATTTGAGTTTCAAATGTCTCAAAGTATTTTCTAGAATTTGTCTGAATTTTTTCGGGTATTTTTGTTATTTATTTTGGCTTTGTTTATTTATCTGATTTATTTTTAATCAGAAATATTTTAAAAATCAGGTGAATAGTACTGGGCCAGCCAAGCACTGTGCTTAGCCCGGCCCAGTTCGCCGAAACCCTAGCCGCCGTGCGATCGAGCTGTCGGATCGAGATCCAACGGTCACCGTTGCGCCGCGTCGCCCGCGAACGTGCGCCATCGGATTGTCGCTTCTTGAATGGCCGTGATTGAGCCACGTCGGTCTGACCTGGCGTAATCGCCGGAGTTAACGCCGCCGAGCGTTTCCGCTTGTTTCGCCGCCTGCATCGCGCACGTCGAGGCTCCTTTTAAAGTCTCGGTTGCTGCGCCGTGTAGAGCTCTTCTCGCCGCTCCTTTTAGACTCCTTGCACCCACGCCGAGACCTTCTCTAGCGCCCGTGCGAGCTTGCCGTAGTTGCTTCCTCTCGCCGCCGTAGTTTTTGCTTCCTCCCGCCGTCGTCCGAGCTGTTCCGCCAAGCTCCGATCCCATCCTGAGTTCGCGAAAGGAAACCGCACCGTTTGGATCACTTATTCACGCCGGAGAGCCACCGTAGCGCCGTCGACTGCGCCATCTTCCTCAGCTCCAGCAGCCACTTCTTCCTCGCCGCCGTCGACCTTCGCGAGCTCCGTCGACTGTTCGATCGCCATCCAACCGTTGCGGTACGTCCACGTAGCCCTCCTCTGTTTACGTTCAGATTAGATCGTAACCGTTAGATCTGTGATGTGCGGCGTAGATTAGATCTGGATATTAGGTCTTTTAGTAGATCTCAGTCGTTGGATCGTTAGTGTACGCGTGAGATTGCGCTGCGTAGTTAAGATGAACAGTAAACCGCTCCGGTAACCTACGCCGTTGGATCGGATCTGAACGGTTGAGTTCGGATCTGGTTTTGCCCTAAGGATCAGCGCCGTTCAGATTTGAACGTGCGGCGGTGATGGCGCCGTACCCTCGGCAAACCACGTGATGACGCGTGGGCGTTTTGACCGGGGCGGAGACCAGATCCCGCCGCCGATTTCGGGTGCGCCGTCGCGATTGCGCCACGTGTCGCTGAGTAGCCAAGGCGTCGCCAGGCGTGCGTGGGACCTGACCGTTGGATTCGGGCGCACCGTCAGATGCGTGCCGCATGGCAGTGCGGAAATCGAGGCACCACCGAGCCGAACGTGCGCGTGAGATCTGGCCGTTGAATCCTTTGACGGCCACGATTTCGCCGCGTGGCTAAGATCTGGCCGTAGGTCGAGCGATGGCCGAGATAGTGTCACGTGTTCGTGCACGAATCTCGAGGCGGTCGGCTTACGTCAGCGGTGACGTCAGTGCTGATGTCATCTGGTGGGGCCCAGGTGCTCTGTTTCGTGGACTGAGTCCATTGTGGACTAGAGCCAAGCCGTGGATCGGGTCTAAGGTCCAGAGCGACGTGGCAGCCCCAGAGCATGCCACGTGTGAGATGACGTCATGCTGACGTCATTTCTCCAGAAAAATATTTTGACCAAAATTCTTTTCTGTGATGACGTCATCATGACGCAATGCTGCCATCATAAATGCGATTTTTCAGTATAAAGATAATTCGGAAAAATCGGATTTTCTGATTTCTGTATTTTCAGATTTATTGAAACTTCAAATCGCTATAACTTTTGCATTTTAACTCGGATTTGGGTGATTCAAATTTATAAAAATTCATAAAATTGTGATATATTTAATGGTGAATTTTATTTGAATTTTTGAGGTCATGTATTCTTCTATATTAGTTATTTATTGCATATATTGTTTGTACGCGTAGACGCACATTTGCCGGAAGGTTTCGAGGAAGAGTTCATCGCTCAAGACCAAGCTTCGGAACACGACCAGTAACTCTTTGAAGGCAAGTGATGCTTTGATCATTTTGATCCCAGATTTTAAAATGTAATTTATGCTTTGAAATTATGCATGCTAATTTATTTAAAGTGAATTTAAATTAAATTGGGTAATGTAGCTAATCAACCCATATTGTTATTGTCACTATGAAAGTATTATCTGTATGCCCTGAAATCTTTGTCACCATAAGTTTGATTGTATTAGTTGGATGTTAATATTGTGCCAACACGGGAGGCTAGACCGTGAGTAGATGCTTAGCCTTGCAACGAATCATGAATGATCTTTCGGGAAAATGCTACAATATTGATTAAAGAAATATTGAATGTATTTTGAAAGTGGTGTGATGATGCCACATGATGATATTGAGGTACAGAGACCTGTGTGGTTCTGTACCGATGTTGAGTTATTGCTGGCATGTGTTGCACAATAATCAACTGGGTGGGAAATGATTTAGACTAGGGCAAGTGGCAAGAGGCTCTGTGCCAGGTGGGCCTGTGTGGCAATGGGTTGATGAGTGATGTGAGTCTGTGTGCCACATTGGGCTGTGTGCCACTATTGAGTGTTGGAAGTCTTGCCTTGGTCAGTTAAGGACTTCACCTTGCAAGCATTTGATCTGAGTCACCCGTACAACCACATGTCTGGTATGGGACAGACCTAGTTGATTAGGGTTCTTTTATCTTTCCTCTGGTACCTCATGGTGGCAGTACACAGGGGTGTATCTGTACGGGGGAGCGTACCTGTGCTACGGCTTGGTGCCCATCCAACGGTGATTGACCTGTCCTATACCTCGGCTTTGTGTGAGGGAAGTGATAGTGAAGGCAATACCGGAGAGGTTCTTTGGTTAAGGTAGAGGTTCCTGAAAGGCTTTGTTACGGACGATCACGTATGTAGTGAATGGCTGTATCTTGTGGGTAAAGTGTACAACCTCTGCAGAGTGTCAAATCTATTCGAATTGCCATGTCCGCGGTATTGGACATTGCTCGGGATTCTGATCAAGGGTTAGATCTTCAAAACAAAAGCGTGGCAAGGGTGGTCGTGTGCGGTGTTAAAATGAACTGTTAAGGCTGTGTGCCGAGAATCTTCGAAGAAAAACCATTTGAAGAAATTAGTCTTATTATAACTGTTTTACTGCTTTAATCTAAATAAGATACCGCTTTAAAAATGTTGTTTGAAGCAAAAAGTACCAATTATGCCAATCCTTTGGAATAAGCTTTGCATATAGTAATAGCGCTGCATTCTGTGCATTACTTGTTGAGTGCCTTGTGTACTCACCCCTCCTTGCTTATCAACCCCAACATCAGTGGAGGAGTCTACACCAGCGTGGGAGGAGGAGTACAATGAGGATACGGACAATTAGGGGGCAAGCCCAGTCGGTTGCCTGTGGCAAGATGAAGGCTTCCACGACATTTATTTTATTCTGCTGCTATTTCTTTTACTCTGAATAATGTAAGCCCTGTATGGCTGATTTTATGTAAGGAGACCATAAGGTCGAACAACCCAGTTTATATAATTGTTTGCACTATTTATTCTTATATCGCTGTGAATGTCTGTGATGTGCAACCCTGTAAGACTGTGTGTGCTAGCGTGATCCTGGACTAGTACAGAATACACAGAGAGTCCGGATTTGCAGATTCGTGTCCCGACACCAGCTCATGAGTACTATGATGCAGAATATACAGTAGATCTCCAACCAAGCTGCTGCAAATGCTCAACCAGGGGGAAACCATGGACCACACCCCTAATCCAAATTATCAGAGTTCGTGAGGACCCGTCCACCCACATTCTCAAGCAATGCCAATCCATTGGAAGTGGATGATTGGTTGAGGACGATCGAAAGGAAACTACACATAACTCAGTGTGTAGGACAGGAGAGGGTACTTTATGCCTCTCATCAATTGGAAGGAACCGCTGCGGAATGGTAGGAAAACTTCTGTGCAGCACATGAAGACCAACAAGGAATCACTTGGGAGGAATTCACCACAGCCTTTTGGCAGTACCATGAACCAGAAGGTATTATGGATCTCAAGAAGGAGTTTCGGAATCTTAAGCAGGGAGGCCAATCAGTGGCCGACTACCTGAACAAATTCACCTAGCTGGCACGCTACGCACCAGAAGATGTAGCGATGGATAAGGCTAGACAATCCCGCTTTATGAAGGGATTGAATGTTGGGCTGCACGTGGGACTGATCACCCACACCTTTCCTGACTTCCAGGAGCTAGTCAACAAGGCGCTCATCCTGGAAGATAAACACCGGGAGTTGGACGACAACCTGAAGCGTAGAATGGCGCAACAAGGAGGTCGTCACGGTTAGCAGAGGCAGAGGACGGCACCACAACAATTCGTCCGATTCCAGCCCAGAGGCAATGACAGGGCACCACCGCCGACAAACCATCCTGTGGGCCAGAATGTGCAAACCCCAGCCAGAATAGTGGTTCAAACTGGAGGAAATTCCCAGGTGGCGGCAAGGCATTGCTATCACTGTAACGAACAGGGGCATTTTACCAACAATTTCCCTAAGAAGGGAGGTGTCACCCCCGTTCGCTTTAACCTGGGGAACACACCTGCAAGGACTCTAGCGCCGAATGTGAATCGTGGAGCAATATCATTGGCAACTCCGTCTCAAGCAACCGTGCGAGGCCGAGTCAACCACATCACCGCGGATGAGGTCCAGAATGCTTCGGACGTTGTACTAGGTAAGTTCCTAGTAAACTCAGTACCAGCTACTGTTTTATTTGATTCCGGGGCTTCACATTCATTCGTTTCCCGAGATTTTGCTATTTGAAATGAATTGGATATTGTGAATCTTAAATATGTGCTTGTAGTCCAATCCCCTGGATCAGAACTCCGATCCAAGGTAAGATGTTTTGGGGTAAGACTAATAATTAATGGAATAGAGTTCCTAGCGGACTTAATTATCTTGAATACCCAAATCCTGGATGTTATCCTGGGGATGGATTGGTTAGCTAAGCACAAGGCAGTGTTGGATTGCGGATGAAGAGTCATATCAGTTGAGAGCCCGATGGGAAGAGGATTGAATTCGAAGCAACATCAGTGATGGATGGTCAATTGATGGTCAACAGCTTGAAGACCGTCAGCTTAGAGGATATACCGGAGGTCAATGAATATCCGGATGTTTTTCTGGAGGATTTACCTGGGATGCCGCCGGATAGGGATATCGAGTTCGTTATAGAACTTGTACCAAGGACAACTCCCATAGCTAAGAGACCCTACCAGATGTCCACAGATGAGTTGGTAGAGATGAAGAAGCAGATTGAAGAGCTGTTGGAAAAAGGGTTTATAAGACCTAGTTCATCTCCATGGGGAGCACCAGTCCTGTTCGTTAAGAAGAAGGACGGAATTTTAGGATGTGTATAGACTATCGTGCACTCAATGATGTGACGATAAAGAATAATTATCCGCTACCCAGGATTGATGACCTATTTGATCAGTTGAGAGGAGCAGGAGTCTTCTCCAAGATCGATCTCCGATCGGGGTATCATCAGTTGAAGATCCGATTAGAGGATATACTGAAGATTGCAGTTTCATCGAGATATGTGCATTACGAGTTCACAGTTATGTCCTTTGGATTGACGAATGCACCAGCATATTTCATGAACTTAATGAATAAGGTCTTTATGGAATACCTGGATAAGTTCGTGGTCGTGTTTGTAGATGATATCCTCGTCTACTCCAAGAAGAAGGAAGAGCACGCTGAACATTTAAGGCTAGTCCTTGAAAAGTTAAGGGAACAACAGTTGTTCGCTAAGTTTAACAAATGCGACTTCTGGAAGGATAAGGTTGAATTTCTTGGGCATATAATGACTGCTGAAGGAGTTGCAGTAGATCCAAGCAAAGTAGAAGCAGTATTGCATTGGGAGCCACAGAAGTCGGTAACCCAAATCCGTAGTTTCCTTGTAATGGTGGGATATTACCGTCGTTTCATTGAAGGATTCTCGACAATTGCAAGGCCCCTTACTCAATTATTAAAGAAGGAAAAGAAATTCTTGTGGACATCAGAATGTGAAAACAGTTTCCAGGAGTTGAAGAAACGATTGACGTCAGCACCAGTATTGATCTTACCTGATGTTCATCAAAGCTTTGACATTTATTGTGATGCGTCGTGGCAAGGATTGGGGTGCGTATTGATGAAAAACAAAAAGGTAGTTGCATATGCATCGAGGCAATTGAGGCCACATGAGGAGAATTATTTGACCCATGATCTGGAATTGGCCGCCGTAGTGCATGCACTGAAAATATGGCGTCACTATCTCATTGAAAATAGATGTGAAGTGTACACAGATCATAAGAGCCTTAAGTATATCTTCACACAAGCTGACTTAAACATGAGGCCAAGGATTTCAAACTGGATGACCAAGACACCATATGGTTTAAAGGACACATCTGTGTGCCGAACAAAAAGGAACTGAAGCAGCTAATCTTAGAGGAAGCTCATGACTCCAAGTATTCAATTCATCTAGGAAGTGCCAAAATGTACCAAGACCTGAAGGAAAGATTTTGGTGGCCAAGCATGAAGCGGGAAATTGCTGAGTATGTCGCATTATATGACATATGTCAAAGAGTTAAAGCTATGCATCAAAGGCCAGCATGGTTATTGCAACCCCTAAAGATACCTGAATGGAAATAGGAAGAAATTGGTATGGATTTCATAACCGGTTTACCCAGAACTCAAAGTGGGTATGATTCCATATGGGTCATAGTGGATCGCTTAAGTAAAGTTGCGCATTTCATACCAGTAAAGACCACTTACTCGGGAGATCGGTTAGCAAAATTATACATGGCAAGGATCGCTTGTCTGCACGGAGTTCCGAAGAAAATAGTGTCTGACAGAGGTACTCAATTTACCTCAAGGTTTTGGGGTAAACTGCATGAGGCAATGGGAACTCGTCTAAATTTCAATACAACATACCATCCACAAACAGACGGTCAAACCGAGAGAGTTAACCAGATATTGGAAGATATGCTGAGAGCCTGTGCTTTAGCATATGCCATTTGAAGCTCTGTATGGCCGATCCTGTCGAACACCGTTGAACTAGAATGAGACCAGTGAACGACATGTTTTTGGTCCGGATATACTTCAGAAAGCGGAAGAGCAGATCACCATGATCAGAGAGAGACTGAAGATTGCTCAATCAAGGCAGAAGAGCTGTAACACCCTGAAATTTGTTCTAATTTAAATTTTGGAGCATTTTTTATTTTTGAGAATTTCTAAGAATTTAAATTGGATTTATTTATTTTTGACCTTTCTTGAATTTAATGAAATTCATGCAAAGTTTTATTGGAAATATTTTATCTGAGTTCTAAATGTTCCAAAATATTTTCTAGAATTTTTCTGGGTATTTTTGCTATATAATTTGGCTTTGTTTATTTATCTGAATTATTTTAATTCGATAATGTTTTAAAAATCGAAGGAATAGTGTTTGGGTCGAAACCCTTCGGTCCGGCCCAAACAACCCGCGCAGCCCGCTAGGTCGAAAACCCTAGCCGCGCGCCGTCTGATTCCAATCAAACGCTTGCCGTTGCGCCGCGTCGCCAAGCGTTGGTAGCCGTCCGACCGAGTCCACGCGGACAGTTGGGATGGAGCCACGTCGTCTCTTCCTAGCGAGATCACCAGAGATGCGTGGGCATTGATGCCCGTGAGTTTCGCCGGCGGTTTTCACGCATGTTGAGGCTCTTTAAGCCATGTCGGTGAGCACGTTCTGCAGAGAACTTCAAGACGCTCCTTTTGACTCTTTGCACGCACGCCGAGACCCCCTCTAGTGCCCGCCGTTGCTCGCCGTAGTTTCTTTCTCTCGCCGCCGTTGTTTTTGCTTCCTCTCGTCGTCGTCCGAGCCGCTCCGCCGTGCTCCGACCCCGTCCCGAGTTCGTCGAAGGAAGCCGCGTCCATTGGATCACTTCTTCACGCCGGAAGATCATCGTAGCGCCGTCGCCTACGCCGTCTTCCCCATCTCCGGTAGCCTGCTTCACCAACGTCACCGTCGTCTTCACCGAGCTCCGTCAACCGTTCAATCACCATCCAACCGTTGCGGTACGTCCACGTCGTTCTTCTCAGTTCTAAGCCTAGTTTAGGCCGTAACCGTTGGATCATTTTTGGACGCATGATATAACACCGTGTCGCTCAGTTGCACAGTAAACTGCTTGGGTAACGTGCATCGTTGGATCGGATCTAAGCGGAAGAGATCTAGCGTTGTCGTGTAGTTTTTGCCGTAGCCGTTCGATCACAGTTGTGCGACTGAGATGCGTACACGCGTCGGCTGTTCGCCGCTTCGCCGATTAAATTGGCACCGTTCATTTTTGAACGAGCGGCGGTGATTGCGCCGCGTCCTTACCGAATCGCGTGCGGCCGCGTGTCCCCTTTGACCGAAGCGTGACCAATCTCGGCCTTTTTTTTCAAACGAGCCGTCGCGATTGCGCCGCGTGTCGCTGCGTAGCCGAGGCGTCGCCAGGTGTGCGCAAGATCTGGCCGTTGGTTTCAGATGGACCGTCAGATGTGTGCCGCGTGGCAGCGCGGAAATCGAAGCGTCGTCGAGTCCGCGCGGGATTGCACCGTTGGATCTGAGAGCCCTGCTGGATGCACGACGCGTGTCGCACGCATCTCGGTGCACTGCGGCGTGCGTTAGAAGATCTGACCGTTGATTCTTCGATGGCCATGATTTAGCCACGTAGCAGAGATCTAACCGTTAGATAAAGAATGGCTGAGATGGTGACACGTGTTCGTTCACGAATCTCAAGGCAGTCGCCTGACGTCAGCAGTGACGTCAGTGCTGACGTCATCAGGTGGGGGCCAGGTGCATTGTTCTGTGGACCGGGTCCACGGTGGACCAGAGCCAAACCGTGGACCGGGTCCATAGACTGAGGCAACGTGGCAGCACCAGAGGCTGCCACGTGTCATGCTGACGTCATAAATATTTTTGTATATAAAAATAATTCACCCGAATTTCATTTCTGTGCTGACGTCATCATTAGGTCATGCAGACGTCATAAATCCCAATTTTTTCAGTATAAAAATAATTAAAATAATCGGATTTTCTGATTTATATTTTATTTAAAAATTTGAAAGGCTATAACTTTTGCATTTGAACCCCGATTGAGTTGATTCCAGTTTCTAAAAATTTGCAAAATTGTGCTATTTTTAATGGTGAATTTTAATTTAATTTTTGAGGTCATATAGTCTACTGTTTTGGTTATTTATTGCATATGTTATTTTTTTTACGCGTAGACGCAAATTTGCCGGAAAGTTTTGAAGGAGAGTTCATCACTTCAGATCAAGCTTCGGATCAAGACCAGCAACTCTTTGAACTCAAGTGATGCTTTGATCATTTTGTTCCCAGATTTTAAATTGTAATTTAAGCTTTGAAATTATGCATGCTAATTTATTTAAATGTATTTAAATTTATTTGGGCTATGTAGCTAATCAACCCATATTGTTATCACCACCTTGAAATTACTATTTGTATGCCTTTAAATCATTGTCCACCCTAAGGTTATTCGTATTTGTTGGATATTAATATGATGCCAACACGGGAGGCTAGACCGTGTTTAGCTGCTTAGCTTTGCAACGAGTCATGAATGATCTTTCAGAAAATGTATCAATGTTGACTAATGAAATATTGAATTTATTTTGAAAGTGGTGTGATGAAGCCACATGATGAGACTAAGGTATAGAGACCTGTGTGGTTCTGTACCAATGTTGAGTTATTCTTGGCATGTGTTGCACAATAATCAGCGGGATGGGAAATGATTTAGGCCGGGCAAGCGGTAAGAGGCTTTGTGCCAAGTGGGCCTGTGTGGCAATGGGTTGATGAGTGATGTGAGTCTGTGTGCCACAATTGGCTGTGTGCCACAGTTGAGTGTTGGAAGTCTTGCCTTAGTAAGTTAAGGACTTCACCTTGCAAGCCTTTGATCCGAGTCTCCGTACAACCACATATGCGATATGGGATGCACCTAGTTGATTAGGGTTCGATATCTTTCCTCCGATACCTCGGGGTGACAGATGCAGGGGTGTATCTGTGTGGGGAGCGTACTGTCTTTGCGGCTTGGTGCCCATCCAGCGGTGTTGTCTGCCCTATACTTGGCTCTGTGTGAGGGAAGTGATAGTGAAGGTAATACCGGAGAGGTTCGTTGGTTAAGGTAGAGGTTCCTGAAAGGCTTTGTTACGGGCAATCACCTGTGTGGTGAGCGGCTGTATCTTGTGGGTAAAGTCTACAACCTCTGCAGAGTGTCAAATCTATTCGAATAGATGTGCTCGCGATACTGAGCATTGCTCGGGGATTACAGTCAAGGGTTAGATCTTCAAAAATAAAAATGTGGAATGGGTGGTTGTGTGCCAGTGCTAAAAATGAACTGTTTAAAGCTGTGTGCCGAGAATCTTTGAAAAAAAACTGTTTGAAGAACTTAGCATTATATATAACAGTTTTCACTACTTTGAATCTAAATAAGATGCTAGTTTTTAAAATGTTGTTTAATGCAAAAGAACCAAGAAAGCCATTTCTTTGGAATAAGCCTTGCATGTAGTAATAGCACCGCATTCTGTGCATTACTTGTTGAGTGCCTTGAGTACTCACCCCTCTTTGCCTATCAATCCCAATATCAGTGGAATAGTCTACGCCGGCCTGGGAGGAGGAGTATATTGAAGATCCGGACAATTAGGGGGCAAGCCCAGTCGGTTGCCTGTGGCAAGATGAGGGCTTCCATGAAGTTCATATGTTTTCCGCTGTTTCCTGTTCACTCTGATAATGTAAGCCCTGTGTGGATGATTTATGTAAGGAGACCATAAGGTCGTACAATTCAGTTTATATAAATGTTTGCACTATTTATTATGGTATCGTTGAGAATATCTGTGATGTTCAACCTGTAAAAATTTGTGTGTGCTAGCGTGATCTGGACTAGCACGTAATACACAGAAGAGTCAAATTCTCATGTCGGGTCCCGACAGAGGTTGCATCGAGCGAGCAGCATCAGAGGTCTTGACCCTAGCTAGGTTAGTTGTGTCTGGAGGATAAAATTATTTTCTAAGATTTAATCAACTTGAGCAAGAATATCAATCAAATCTCGACTTATCTTTTCTCTCTTGTTCATACCTATGCTGCATTTTCGGTTATTATGTTGGGTTTTTAAACGAGGTATGTTTTGGCAGATGAGGAGGATCCACACCTATGGAGAGCGCACTGGAGGATTCGTCGCTGAGCTATGGCGTGTGATGCAACTTCTTGGAGGTTTTGACAGGCCGCTTTACCAGGGGACCACTGTAGTGCGAGTAGGACTTGATATCGCCTGGGATGTAAAGATCACTGTTTATGCTCGAGAGAGGACGAGGGCGAGCCGTCCTATCTACATCACCGCCAGGAGGACTTCATTCGAGGCCGGGAACCGAGACGGCACGTCTTGCGATGCGGCAGATCGCCCGCACCTACTCCGCAGAGTTGGATGGCACTGTCTTTCGTCACCATTCGCGCCAAGATAATCTCCACGACAGGATGGAGTTCTTGGAGGACGCTACGATCACTCACCTGGCGAGGTATGTCATCGCTCAGGAGGAGGCCATGGATGAGACAGTCCAGAAGCTGCAGAGAGCCCGCGACGAGGTCACGAAGGCGAGAACTCAACTGTGGGAGAACATAACTCATGCTATGCAGAGGATTCATGAGCTAGAGATGGCTCTGTATGGACCTGAGCCCGAGCCAGTTTTGGAGTTGCATGACCCAGATCCGGAGGAGCCGGAGCAGGCAGCCTTGGGACCAGCCGAGTCAATGGAGTCGTTTGTACCACCGGTGCGATGGTCATCGTGACGATTCGCCATGATGCGAGCACTGCGGTGTATGCCGGGAGCCGTGCTGTGTTGGCTCGATGAGTGATCGAGTCTAGTCGGGTGTAGTGTCGAGACTCGAGTGTTTAAGTCGCGTCTTTTGTTTCAGAGTCACCATTAAGTGTGAGTCGTTGTGAGTCTTAATGTTTGTTTACTTGCTTTGGTGTGTAAATGTCTAGTATGCGTTGCATTGCCCTTAGGCACTTGTGAACAACCATACTATTTTATATTATATTAATAAAATTGCTAAATAATTTAAGTTACACCTGTTTTCCCCGCATAAGTTCTTTTACGTGTCTATGCTTTCTTCTTTTCTTAACCTTGGAAGCTCTCAACAGATGGTGAGGACTCGTGGCAATGCTAGAGCCAGTGGAAGTGATGCCAACCAGGCGGAAAACCAGAATGAGGAGCCAATCCCTCAACCACCGCAAGTTGATCTACAGAATCTAGGAGCTTTCTTAGCTGCCCAAACTCAGTTGATGAGCACCATGATGCAAACCATGCAGCAGATCTCCAACCAAGCTGCTGCAAATGTTCAGCAAGGGGGTAACCATGGACCACACCCCTACTCAAAACTGTCAGAGTTTATGAGGACTCTCCCACCTACATTCTCAGGTAATGCCAATCCGTTGGAAACGGATGATTGGCTGAGGACAATAGAAAGGAAGCTGCACATAACCCAATGTGTAAGAAATGAGAGGGTACTCTATGCCTCTCATCAATTAGAGGGAACCGCCGCAGAATGGTGGGAAAACTTCTGTGCATCGCATGAGGATCCTCAGGGTATCTCATGGGAGGAGTTCACAATAGCCTTCCGCCAATACCATGTGCCAGAGGGTATTATGGATCTGAAGAAAGAGGAATTCAGGAATCTCAAGCAGGGTGGCCAATCAGTGGCCGACTACCTGAATAAGTTTACTCAGTTGGCACGCTACGCACTAGAGGACGTAGCTACGGACAAAGCTAGACAATCCCGCTTTATAAAGGGATTGAATGCAGGGCTGCAAGTGGGACTGATCACCCACACATTCCTTGACTTCTAGGAGCTAGTTAACAAGGCTCTTATTTTGGAAGACAAGCGCCGAGAGTTGGATGATAACAGAAAGCGCAGAATGGCGTAATAAGCTGGTCGTCCGGGCCAGCAGAGGCAGAGGACAGCACCCCAACAATTTATCCGATTCCAGCCCAGAGGTGGTGACAGGGCACCACTACCGGCAAACTGTCAAGTGGGCCAGAATACTCAAACCGGCGTAATGGTGAGTACAGATCGGAGGGAACTCTCGAGCGTGGGAAGACGTTGTTATCACTGCAATGAGCTGGGGCATTTTGCCAATAACTGCCCCAAAAAAGGAGGTGTCACCCCAGTCCGTTTTAAACTGGGGAACACACCCGCAAGGACTCCAGCGCCGAATGTGAACTGCGGGGCATCATCATCAGCAACTCCGTCTCAAGCAACTGCAAGAGGCCGAGTTAATCACATCACCGCGGATGAGGTTCAGAATGCAACAGACATTGTACTGGGTAAGTTCCTAGTAAATTCGATTACCGACTCTTTGCTTTATTTGATTCTGGAGCTTCACATTCATTTATTTCCCGAGATTTTGCTGTTCAAAATGATATGGATATAGTGAATCTTAAATGTGTGCTTATAGTCCAATCCCCTGGATCAGAACTCTGGTCAAAAGTAGGATGTTCTGGGGTAAGATTAATAATTAATGTAGTAGAGTTCCTAGCGAACTTAATCGTCCTTAATACCCAAACCCTGGATGTTATCCTGGGAATGGATTGGCTAACTAAGCACAAGGCAGTGTTGGACTGTGGAAGAAGGGTTATATCAGTCGAGAGCTTGGAAGGGCGAAGGATTGAGTTTGAAGCGACAACAGTGCGAGATGGTCAGTTGATGGTCAACAGCATGAAGGCTGTTAGCTTAGAAGATGTTCTAATAGTCAGAGACTATTCATATGTTTTTTCGGAGGATTTACCTGGAATGCCGCCGGATAGAGATATCGAGTTCGTTATAAACTTGTTCTAGGGACAGCTCCAATATCCAAGAGACCCTACCGGATGTCCACAGATGAATTGGTGGAGATAAAGAAACAGATTGAAGAACTGTTGGAAAAAGGGTTTATAAGACCTAGTTCATCGCCATGGGGAGCACCTGTCTTGTTCGTCAAGAAGAAGGACGGGAGTTTTAGAATGTGTATAGACTATCGTGCACTCAATGACGTGACGATAAAGAATAAATATCCGCTACCAAGGATCGATGATCTATTCGACCAGTTGAGAGGAGCAGGAGTCTTCTCCAAGATTGATCTCCGATCGGGATACCATCAATTGAAGATCCGATCAGAGGATATTCCGAAGACTGCATTCTCGTCAAGATATGGACATTACGAGTTTATAGTTATGTCCTTTGGTTTGACAAATGCACCAGCATATTTCATGAACTTGATGAATAAGGTTTTTATGGAATATTTGGATAAGTTCGTTGTCGTGTTCATAGATGATATTCTTGTCTATTCCAAGACAAGAGAAGAGCATGCCGAACATTTAAGGTTAGTTCTTGAAAAGTCGAGGGAACAACAGTTGTTTGCAAAATTTAGTAAATGTGATTTATGGAAGAATAAGGTTGAATTTCTTGGACACATAATGACTGCGGAAGGAGTTGCGGTAGATCCAAAGAAAGTGGAGGCAGTATTACATTGGGAACCACCGAAGACGGTAACCCAAATCCGTAGTTTCCTTGGCATGGCGGGATATTACCGTCGTTTCATCGAAGGATTCTCCACAATTGCGAGACCCCTTACGCAATTGTTGAAAAAGAAAAAGAAATTCTTATGGACACCAGAGTGTGAAAAGAGTTTCTAGGAGTTGAAGAAACGATTAACATCAGCACATGTATTAGTTTTACCTGACGTTCATAAAATCTTCGAGATCTATTGTGATGCATCGCGCCAGGGATTGGGATGCGTGTTAATGCAAAACCGAAAGGTAATAGCATATGCATCGAGGCAATTGAGGCCACATCAGGAGAATTATCCGACTCATGATTTGGAATTGGCTGCCATAGTGCATGCACTGAAAATATGGCGTCACCATCTCATCGGAAACAGATGTGAAGTGTATACTGATCATAAAAGTCTTAAGTATATCTTCACTCAAGCTGACCTAAATATGAGGCAAAGAAGATGGCTTGAGTTAATCAAAGATTATAATGTTGGAATTCATTATCATCCTGGCAAAGCCAACGTGGTGGCAGATGCCTTGAGCAGAAAGAACCACAGTGTAAATATGTTGTTGGAAGCGAGTCAGGCAGAATTGTGTAAGGATCTTCATAAATTAGAATTGGAAATGGTGCCAGAAGGATTCTTAGCAAGCTTGGAAATAAAACCTACCGTTGAAGATCAGATCAGGGAAGGACAAAAAGATGACGACAAAATCAAGAGAATTATGTCCAAAATGGATGCAAGTAAGGCAAAGGATTTCAAGCTGGATGAGCAAGGTACTATGTGGTTTAAAGGGCGCATTTGTATGCCAAACAAAGAGGATCTGAAACAGTTAATTCTGGAGGAAGCCCGTGACTCCAAGTACTCAATTCATCCAGGAAGTGCCAAAATATACTAGGATCTAAAGGAAAGATTTTGGTGGCCAAGCATGAAACGGGAAGTCGCCGAATATGTTGCATTATGTGACATATGTCAAAGAGTCAAAGCTATGCACCAGAGACCAGCAGAATTATTACAGCCCTTAAAGATATCTGAGTGGAAATGGGAAGAGATCGGTATGGATTTCATAATCGGTTTACCCAGAACTCAAAGTGGATATGATTCCATCTGGGTCATAGTAGATCGATTAACTAAAGTGGCACATTTCATACCGGTAAAGACCACTTATTCCGGAGATCGGTTAGCGGAACTCTACATGGCAAGAATTGTTTGTCTGCATGGAGTACCGAAGAAAATAGTGTCAGACAGAGGAACTCAGTTTACCTCAAGATTCTGGGGTAAGCTACATGAGGCAATGGGAACTCGTCTAAACTTCAGTACAGCATACCATCCGCAGATAGATGGTCAAACTGAGAGGGTTAACCAGATATTGGAAGATATGCTAAGAGCTTGTGCGCTAGCATATTCTGCTTCGTGGGATAAGTGTTTGCCTTATACTGAGTTCAGTTACAATAACAGCTACCAAGCAAGTTTACAGATGTCTCCATTTGAAGCTCTGTATGGTCGATCCTGTCGAACACCATTGAATTGGAATGAGATGGGCAAACGACACGTTTTTGGCCCAGATGTACTTCGGAAAGCGAAAGAACAGATCGCCCTAATCAGAGAAAGACTGAAGATTGCTCAGTCAAGGCAGAAAAGCTATGCCGACAATCGTCGTAGGGAATTAAGCTTTGAACCTAGAGACTTTGTGTATCTCAGAGTCACCCCCCTCAAAGGAGTCAGAAGATTCCACGCAAAAGGGAAGCTCGCACCCAGATATGTCGGACCGTTCAAAATCTTGAGCCGCAGAGGTGAAGTTGCATATCAATTGGAGTTGCCACACTCCTTGGCAGGAGTGCATGATGTATTCCATGTGTCCCAATTGAAGAAGTGTCTTCGAGTACCGGAAGAGCAAACACCTTTGGAGGCAATCGAGCTGCAAGAAGATCGGACTTATAAAGAGCATCCAGTGAAGATTTTGGACATGATGGACAGAGAGACAAGGAACAAGTCAACGCGTTTCTGCAGAGTTCAGTGGAGTAACCATTCGGAAAGTGAAGCAACGTGGGAACGCGAAGAAGACCTAAAGAAGGAGTTTCCTGACCTATTTTTGTAGTCAGCCCTGAATCTCGGGGATGAGATTCTGTTAAGGGGGGTGGTTTGTAACACCCTGAAATTTGCTCTAATTTAAATTTTGGAGTATTTTTTATTTTTGAGAATTTCTCAGAATTTCTCAGAATTTAAATTGGATTTATTTATTTTTGACCTATCTTGAATTTAATTAAATTCATGCAAAGTTTTATTGGAAATATTTTATCTGAGTTCTAAATGTTCCAAAATATTTTCCAGAATTTTTCTGGATTTTTCTCGGTATTTTTGCTATTTAATTTGGCTTTGTTTATTTATCTGAATTATTTTAATTCAATAATGTTTTAAAAATCGAAGGAATAGTGTTTGGGTCGAAACCCTCCGGTCCGGCCCAAATAGCCCGCGCGCCGTCAGCCCGCGCAGCCCGCTACGCAGAAAACCCTAGCCGCGCGCCGTCCGATTCCGATCGAACGCTCGCCGTTGTGCCCCGTCGCCAAGCGTTGGTAGCCGTCCGACCGAGTCCACGCGGACGGTTGGGATGGAGCCACGTTGTCTCTTCCTCGCGAGATCACCAGAGATGCGTGGGCATTGATGCCTGCGAGGTTCGCCGACGGTTTTCACGCACGTCGAGGATCTTTAAGTCGTGTCAGTTAGCACGTTCTGCAGAGAACTTCAAGACGCACCTTTTAACTCTTTGCACACACGCCGAGACCCCCCCTAGCGCCCGCCGTTGCTCGCTGTAGTTGCTTTCTCTCGCCGCCGTGCTCCGATCCCGTCCAGAGTTCGACGAAGGAAGCCGCGTCGATTGGATCACTTCTTCACGCTGGAAGATCATCGTAGCGCCGTCGCCTACGCCGTCTTCCCCAGCTCCGGCAGCCTGCTTCACCAACATCGCCGTCGTCTTCACCGAGCTCCGTCAACCGTTCGAACACCATCCAACCGTTGCGATACGTCCACGTCGTTCTTCTCAGTTCTAAGCCTAGTTTAGATCGTACCGTTGGATCATTTTTGGACGCATGAGATAACGCAGCGTCACTCAGTTGCATAGTAAACCGCTCGAGTAACGTGCACCGTTGGATCGGATCTAAGCGGTAGAGATCTAGCGTTGTCGTGTAGTTTTTGCCGTAGCCGTTCGATCACAGTTGTGAGGCTGAGATGCGTACACGCGTCGGCCGTTGGCCGCTTCGCTGATTAAATCGGCACCGTTCATTTTTGAACGAGCAGCGGTGATTGCGCCGCGCCCTTGCCGAATCGCGTGCGGCCGCGTGTCCCCTTTGACCGAAGAGTGACCAATCTCGGCCGTTGTTTTAACACGAGACGTCACGATTGCGCCGCGTGTCACTGCGTAGCTGAGGCGCCGCCAGGTGTGCGCGGGATCTGGTCGTTAGTTTCAGACGGACCGTCAGATGTGTGCCGCGTGGCAGCGCAGAAATCGAAGCGTCGCCGAGTCCGCGCGGGATTGCACCGTTGGATCTGAGAGCCCCGCTGGATGCGCGACGCGTGTCGTACGCATCTCGGTGCACTGCGGCGTGCGTTAGAAGATCTGACCGTTGATTTTTGGATGGACACGATTTAGCCACGTAGCAGGGATCTGACCGTTAGATAAAGAATGGCTGAGATGGTGACACGTGTTCATGCACGAATCTCGAGGCAGTCGCCTGACGTCAGTGCTGACGTCATCAGGTGGGGCCAGTTGCATTGTTCTGTGGACCGGGTCCACGGTGGACCAGAGCTGAACCGTGGACCGGGTCCATAGACCGAGGCGATGTGGCGGCACCAGAGGCTGCCACGTGTCATGCTAACGTCATCGCTGACATCATAAATATTTTTGTATATAAAAATAATTCAGCCGAATTTCATTTCTGTGTGACGTCATCATTAGGTCATGCTGACGTCATAAATCCCAATTTTTTCAGTATAAAAATAATTAAAACAAATCGGATTTTCTAATTTATATTTTATTTATAGTCTACTGTTTTGGTTATTTGTTGCATATGTTATTTTTTTTACGCGTAGACGCAAATTTACCAGAAAGTTTTGAAGAAGAGTTCATCACTTCAAATCAAGCTTCGGATCAAGACCAGCAACTCTTTGAAGGCAAGTGATGCTTTGATTAATTTGTACCCAGATTTTAAAATGTAATTTATGCTTTGAAATTATGCATGCTAATTTATTTAAATGTATTTAAATTTATTTGGGGTATGTAGCTAATCAACCCATATTGTTATCACCACCTTGAAATTACTATTTGTATGCCTTTAAATCATTATACACCTAAGGTTATTCATATTTGTTGGATATTAATATGATGCCAACACGGGAGGCTAGACCGTGTTTAGCTGCGTAGCTTTGCAAAGAGTCATGAATGATCTTTCAGAAAATGTATCAATGTTGACTAATGAAATATTGAATTTATTTTGAAAGTGGTGTGATGATGCCACATGATGAGACTAAGGTATAGAGACCTGTGTGGTTCTGTACCAATGTTGATTTATTGCTGGCATGTGTTGCACAATAATCAACGGGGTGGTAAATGATTTAGACTGGGGCAAGTGGCAAGGGGCTTTGTGCCAAGTGGGCCTGTGTGGCAATGGGTTGATGAGTGATGTGAGTCTGTGTGCCACTGTAGAGTGTTGGATGTCTTACCTTGGTAAGTTAAGGACTTCACCTTGCAAGCCTTTGATATGAGTCACCCGAACAATCACATGTCTGATATGGGACAGTCCTAGTTGATTAGGGTTCTGATATCTTTCCTCTGATACCTTAGGGTGACAGTACACGGGGGTGTATCAGTGTGGGGGAGCGTACCTGTGCTGCGGCTTGGTGCCCATCCATCGGTGTTGTCCTGCCCTATACTTCGGCTCTGTGTGAGGGAAGTGATAGTGAAGGTAATACCAGAGAGGTTCATTGGTTAAGGTAGAGGTTCCTGAAAGGCTTTGTTACAGGCAATCACCTATGTGGTGAGAGGCTGTATCTTGTGGGTAAAGTCTACAACCTCTGCAGAGTGTCAAATCTATTCGAATAGCCGTGCTCGGGGTACTGAGCATTGCTCGGGGATGACAGTCAAGGGTTAGATCTTCAAAAATAAAAATGTGGAATGGGTGGTTGTGTGCCAGTGCTAAAAATGAACTGTTTAAGGCTGTGTGCCGAGAATCTTTGAAGAAAAACTGTTTGAAGAACTTAGCATTATATATAACTGTTTTCACTGCTTTTATTCTAAATAAGATGCTAGTTTTAAAAATGTTGTTTAAGGCAAAAGAACCAAGAAAGCCAATTCTTTGGAATAAGCCTTGCATGTAGTAATAGCACCGCATTCTGTGCATTACTTGTTGAGTGCCTTGAGTACTCACCCCTCCTTGCCTATCAATCCCAACACCAGTAGAAGAGTCTACGCCGGCCTAGGAGGAGGAGTATATTGAAGATCCGAACAATTAGGGGGCAAGCCCAGTCGGTTGGCTGTGGCAAGATGATGGCTTCCATGAAGTTCATATGTTTTCCGCTGTTTCCTGTTCACTCTGATAATGTAAGCCATGTGTGGATGATTTATGTAAGGAGACCATAAGGTCGTACAATTCAGTTTATTTAAATGTTTGCACTATTTATTATGGTATCGTTGAGAATGTCTGTGATGTTCAACCCTGTAAAGGCTGTGTGTGCTAGCGTGATCCTGGACTAGCACAGAATACACAGAGGGTCCAGATTCTAAGAATCGGGTCCCGACAAGATCTATGCCAACAATCGTCGCAGGGAATTAAGCTTTGAACATGAATATTTTGTGTACCTCAATGTCACCCCTCTCAAAGGAGTCAGAAGATTCCATGCGAAAGGGAAGCTCGCACCCAGATATGTCAGACCTTTCAAGATCTTGAGTCGCAGAGGTGAAGTCGCGTACCAATTGGAGTTGCCACAGTCATTGCCAGGGGTACATGATGTATAACATGTATCGCAATTGAAGAAATGCCTTTGGGTGCTAGAAGAACAAACACCTTTGGAAACAATCGAGTTGTAAGAAGATTTGACTTATAAAGAGCATCCGGTGAAGATTCTGGACACAATGGACAGAGAAACAAGGAACAAGTCAATGCGCTTTTGCAGAGTTCAATGGAGCAACCATTCGGAAAGTGAGGCGACTTGGGAACGAGAAGAAGATCTGATGAAGGAGTTTCCTGACCTATTCCGTAGTCATCCCTGAATCTCGGGGTCGAGATTCTGTTAAGGGGGGGAGGTTTGTAACAACCTATAATTTGCCATATTTTTAAATTTTGGAGTTATTTTGATTTTTGAGAATTTCTGGAAATTTATTGGAATTTATTTTGATGTATTCAAATATGGTCATTCTTGAAGTCAATTAAAAAAAAGTAAAAGTATATGCCAAGTTTTATTGGAAATATTTTATTTGAGTTTAGAATGACTCAAAATATTTTCTACAATTTTTCTGGAATTTTTCCGAGTATTTCGCTATTTATTTTGGCTTTGTTTATTTATCTGATTTATTTTAACTCGAAAATGTCTTTAAAAAATGTGATGAATAGTACTGGGCCAGCCCAGCACTATGCTTAGCCTGGCCCAATTAGCCGAAACCCTAGAATCGTGCCGTCCAATCTTCATCGAACGGTTGCCGTTGCGCCGCGTCGCCCACGTGTGTGCGCCATCCGATCGAGTCCATGCGGACGCCCGTGATGGATCCACATCCCTTTGCCCGCGTAATCGCCGGAGTTAACGCCGCCGAGCGTTTTCGCTTGTTTCGCCACCTGCAGCACGCACGTTGAGGCTCCTTTAAGTGCACCGATTAGCGTGTCTGGCAGATCTCTTCTCGCTGCCTCTTTTGACTCCTCGCACGCCTCCCGAGCCGCCGCCGTTTGCCCTCAAGAGCTCGTCGAAGTTCGTTGAAGTCTTCGTCGCAGTTCTTTGCCCTTGGCTCGCCGTCCCTTGAGGTTCCGCCGTCCCCAAGGTCTCCGTCGAGTTCGCCGTGCCAAGACGCGTTGACCCCGTCAATTCTTCTCGCCGGAATCGCCCTCTAGCGCCGCCGACCATGTTATCTTTCCCAACTCCGGCAGCCTTCTCTTCTGCGCCACCGCCGACCTCGCCGAACCCCGTCGATCGTTTGAACCGCATCACACGCTTCTGGTTCGTCCACGTGTTCCCTCTTCTGTTTTAAATCCTAGCGTTAATCGTGACCGTTAGATCTAGTATGGACGTCAGAGATTAGATCTTGGGTTCTTATGTTAGATGCGATATGAGCCGTTGGATCATTTCTGAAGCTTGAGATGATGCCGCGTCGCTAGGGTGAACAGTAAACCGCTCGGGTACCGTGGGCCGTTGGATTCGATCTGTGCGGTGTTTGTGGGTTTGAGCTGGGTTGCGTAAATCCGCACCGTTCATATATGAACGTGCGGCTGGGATGTCGCCGCGCCTCCACCGAATCATGTGCGGGCACGTGTGCAAGTTGATCGAGGCGCGACCAAATCTTGGCTGTTCGTTTCAAGTGGACCGCTGAGATTTCGCCGCGTGTCCTCGCGTGAGCCGAAGCATCGCTGGTCCGTGCGAGTGCTGGCCGTTGGATGCGTGAACACCGTCGGATGCGTGACGCGTGGGGGCGTGGAACGCGAGGCGTTGCTGAGTCTATGCAGGAGTGGACCGTTGGATCTGAGAGCTCCGTTCGATGGCCGACGCGTGTCACGTAGATTTCGAAGCGTCTCGGTGCAGCGCGTGTGATCTGGCCGTTGATCCTTGGACAACCACAATTGCGTCACGTGGCTAAGATCTGACCGATGGTTGGGTTTGATCGAGATGCTGATGCTTGTCCTTGCACGAATCACGAGGTGGCTGACGTCAGTTGGTGGGCCATGTGCTCTGTTCGGTTGACCGCGTCCACGGTGGACCCAACCCGAGCCGTGGACCGGGTCCATGGACCGGTTGACATGGTGGCACCAGGACCTGATGTCATGCTGACGCAATAAATCTAGTTTTCAATAGAAAAATAAATAAATTCGGGATTTTCAATTTTCTGATTTATATTCTATTTAATACTTTGAAAGGCTATAACTTTTGCATTTTAACTCCGATCGAGGTGATTCCAGTCTCTAAAAATTTATAAAATTGTGCTCTTTGTAATGATGTATTTTATTTGAATTTTTGAGGTTATATAGTCTACTGTTTTGGTTATTTATTGCATATATAACTTTTCCGCGTAGACGCAAATTTGCCGGGAATTTTCGAGGAAGAGTTCGTCGCTCAAGATCAAGCTTCGAAACATGACCAGCAACTCTTTGAAGGCAAGTATTGCTTTGACCATTTTGATCCCAGTTTTAAATGTATGTTGTTTTGAAATTATGCATGCTAAGTTAATTAAAATTGAATTTAAATAAATTTGGGGTAATGTAGGTAATCAACCCATATTGTTATTACCACCTTGAAATTATTATTTGTAATCTTGAAATCATCGTCACCCTAGGATTGCTTGTACTCGTTGGATGTTAATATGATGCCAACACGGGAGGCTAGACCGTGATTAGATGCTTAGCCCTGCAGCGTGTCATGAATGATCTTTCAGAAAATGCCACAATAGTGACTAATGAAATATTGAATGTATTTTAAACATGGTGTGGTGATGCCACATTATGAAATTGAAGTACGGAGACCTGTGTGGTTCTGTACCGATGTTGAGTTATTGTTGGCATGTGTTGCACAATAATCAATTGGGTAGGAAAATGATTTAGACTAGGGCAAGTGGCAGGAGGCTTTGTGCCAGGTGGGCCTGTGTGGCAATGGGTTGATGAGTGTTGTGAGTCTGTGTGGCACATTAGGCTGTGTGCTACTGTTGAGTGATGAAGGTCTTGCCTTGGTCAGTTAAGGACTTCACCTTGCAAGGCTTTGAACTGAGTCACCCGTATAACCACATGTCTGGTATGGGACAGACCTAGTAGATTAGGGTTCTGATATCTTTCCTCCGAAACCTCAGGGTGACAGTACACAGGGGTGTATCTATGTGGGGAAGCGTACCTGTGCTACGGCTTGGTGCCCATCCAACGGTGTTGACCTGTCCTATACTTTGGCTCTGTGTGAGGGGAGTGATGGTGAAGGAAAAATCGGAGAGGTTAATTGGTTAAGGTAGAGGTTCCTGAAAGGCTTTGTTGCAGGCAATCACCTGTGTGGTGAGTAGTTGTATCTTGTGGGTAAAGTGTACAACCTCTACAGAGTGTCAAATCTATTCAAATAGCTGTGTTCGCGGTATTAGACATTGCTTGGGGATTATAGTCAAGGGTTAGATCTTCAAAAATAAAATATGAAAAGGGTGGCTGTGTGCCAGTGTGAAAATGTATTGATTAAGGCTGTGTGTCAAGTTTACAGAGAAAAACTGTTTAAAGAACTTAGTACTATTATTAACTGTTTCACTGCTTTTAATCTAAATAAATTGTTAGTTTCAAAATTTTGTTTGATGCAAATGAGCCAAGTTAGCCAATTCTTTGGAATAAGTCTTGCATATAGTAAGAGCGATGCATTATGTGCATTACTTGTTGAGTACCTTGAGTACTCACCCCTCCTTGCCTATCAACCCAACATCAGTGCAGGAGTCTACGCCAGCAGCATGGGAGGAGTACATCGAAGAGCCGAACAATTAGGGAGCAAGCCCAGTTGGTTGCCTGTGGCAAATTGATTGGACTCCACGAAGTTTATTTGCTTTCCGTTGTTACCTTTTATTACTCTGATAATGTAAGCCCTGCGTGGCTGATCTTATGTAAGGAGACCATAAGGTCGTACAATTCAGTTTATATAAATGTTTGCACTATTTATTATGGTATCGTTGTAAATGTCTGTGATGTTCAACCCTGTAAAGACTGTGTGTGCTGGCGTGATCCTGGACTAGCACAGAATACACAGAGGGTCTAGATTCTTAGTATTGGGACCCGACACGTCTTCAGATCCATTAGTAGAAGTGGATATAGGTGATGGTGATAGGAAAAGGCCAATTTTTATTAGTTCAAAGCTAACAAGTGAGTATAAGGGAAAGTTGGTCAACTTGTTAAGAAATTATCAGGATTGTTTTGCCTAGGAATACCATGAAATGTTTGGTTTAAGCCGACAGCTTGTTGAACATCGGTTAACAATAAAACTGGGTTATAGGCCGTTTAAATAGTCTCCTAGACGGTTTAATCCAACCATGTATGATAAAATAAAAGAAGAGATTGAGCGATTATTAGAGACAAAGTTTATCTAGCCTTGCTGATTGATGAGTGAGTTTCTAATATTGTTCCCGTAGTCAAGAAAAATGGCAAACTTAGGGTGTATGTCGATTTTAGAGATTTAAACAAGGAAATGCCTAAGGATGAATACCCGATGCATAGCCGATATGCTTATCGATGCTGCATCTGGGAACAAGATTATAAGCTTTCTTGACGGTAATGCTCGGTAGAATCAAATATTCATGGCTGAAGCCGACGTTCACAAGACAGCATTCCAATGTCCTGGAGCATTGGTGTTGTTTGAGTGGGTTGTTATGACATTCGGCTTGAAGAGCACTAGCGCCCCATACCAAAGAGTTATGAATTTGATCTTCCATGAGTTGAATGGCCGCATTGTAGAAATTTACATTGATGATGTCGTTGTGAAGTCTAAGGGAGACTACCACCACCTGGTCGATTTGGAAAAAGTGTTTAAGAAAACCCGAGCACATAATTTGAAGAGGAATCTGTACAAATGTGATTTTCGGGTATCAGCTGGACAATTCGTAGGGTTCATGGTGCATGAAAGGGGAATTGAGGTTAACTAGGAACGTGTCAAGGCTATAGCCAATACGCAACCACCTAGGTGTAAGAAGGATCTTCAGAAGTTGATCAACAAAATAAATTACTTAAGGCATTTTATTTTTAACTTGTCTGGATGGATTGATGCCTTTACTCTGTTACCGAAGTTAAGAGATAACCAAGAGTTTGTATGGGGAGTCGATCAGCAAAAAGCCTTTATGGATATTAAAGAGTATTTATCCAAACCTCCAGTTTTAGCTGCACCACAGAGAGGTGTACCATTTAAGTTGTATGTATTGGCTGAGGAAAAGACAATCGGAGTGGTCTTGGTGCAAGAGGTCAGTAAAAGTTCAAGCTCCATTAGTTTGGTTTTGGTGTTAATGACAAATGTAATATTGAGACTAACTCTTTTGATAATCATAATATTGATTAGTCTCAATTGTTAATTAATGACAATCCTTTTATGAGACTAACTCTTTTGTTGAGCTTAACTCTCTTTAGTCTTTTTTGGATGAAAAAGATGGAAATATCAAAGATATGCATTTGAGTTCATATTATCATATCTTGTTGCATTCCTTGGATATAATATTCATGATCATGTTGATAAATCTAAATATGAGACTAACTCTTTTATTGAGTATATCTTTGATTAATCTTATCTCATTGAAAAATTGAAATCCCAAAGGTATGCATCCAATACAACTCTATTATTTCTAGATGCATTCCTTGGATTCAAGATAAATGATGAACTTCACCGTAGTCTCAATCTTAAGACGTGCATAATGTTTTCAATTCCATATGTACATGAATGCACACATTTAGGGGGAGTTCATACTTTACCTTGATGTTTTAATAGTATTGATCTAATCCATCTTTCTATATCAAGGATCATTACTTTGAAACAATCCCTTAAGTATATTTAACTTGTGTAGTTAATATATACTCATGTTAATTTAAATAAAATTTAAATTGAGTTCGGTTGTCTTTCAATCAATCAAAGAACACTTCATATGTTGATGGTGTTTCTTCATTGGTTAAGGACAAGCGGAAAGTTCTTGAGTATAATGAAGCATTAGTTTCATCAAAATACTCAAGACACCTTTAAATCATTCAAATTGATTAGGGTTGTGCTCAATCGATTGTAGGGGCATCCATTATGTGTTAATGGAGTGCAATTGATGATTGAGACAATCATGTTTGTTGGACTAACAATCTTTCATGAGTTGTGAAGTAAGTTGAGTCCAAGAAAATGAAGAATTGAGAAGGAGAAGTTATCATGTGTTGATAAGCTTCAATGATGAATCCTGAAGTGAAGTGAAGCTAGAGAAGATTCATCATGTGTTGATGAACAAGAAGAAAGGACCCGGCTTGGAGGACCCTACATGGAGAGAAGATGATGGAAATCATAAAAACTCCAAGTGGATGTGTTAGAGGCAAAGGTATAACTAGCTAGGGCTAAGGATGTGTTCCTAGTCTTTTACCGGTCTCGGTGTTTGGATGGAAAACCGGGTTGCTAGTGTAGGTTGCCGTACTATTAAGAGGGGTCGAGTCTTATAGCTTGAGCTTCATCATCTGTAGATGAACTCAATTCGGTTCACTTTAGCTCACTTCTTGGTTGGTTCTTGCATGAGCTAAGTATTTGCATGTGTTGCAAATAAGGGAGCTCATGCTTGCTTCTTATTGAATCTTAATCAATTTGGTTTTTGCATGGAGCTATGGAGTTGCATGTGTTGCAAAAGAGAGATAGCTCATATAATTTGGTTTATGTGGTTTTTGCATGGAGCTAAGTTTTGCACGTGTTGCAAAAGGTGAGAGCTCATGCATTGGTGTTTTAGCTTGTAATTTGATCATGTGTTGATCATCACAAAGCTAAGTAAAGTTTATGCTCTGTGTTTGCAAATAATCTAGAGGTTATGGTTTTGATCCTAGAGCATGTGTTGGCATTTGCAAATGGGTTTTGCAAAGTGTCGGGATCATGTGTTGATCCTTACATGGCTAGAGGATTGATCTCATAAGTTCTCGGATTATTTACAAATGTGTTTTGTAAATTGTTTTGATCATGAGTTGATCATTAAATGGCTAAAGATTTAATCTTATTGACTCTTACTAGTTTGTAGTCACACTCTTGATCAATTCTATGTGAGGGTTTCGAGAAAATCAGATTTTAAACATGAATAATGACTACATTACAGTCTTTGTTTTTGTGATATGTAAAAATATCTATGGTTGTTTAAATCTTAAAAATGCGTGAAGATTGTAGCCCTCATGATAAGTTTCGCATAGAGTCCAAGATCACCTAAATCGGAGTTCGGAGTAAAAAGTTATGGGCGTTTTAGTCGCTGTGGCAGCGGTATGACCGCTCTAAGGCCGGTCATACCGCCCCTAGTCCGGTATGACCGGACCCCAGGTGGTGTGAAAATTTCAAAGAAGGGTTTTCTTTGTTTTTTTGAAGGCCGGTGCTACAGGAGTGTGAGCGGTATGACTACCCCATGTCCGGTATGACCGGAGTTTCTGAGTAACGACTAGTTTTTTTCTAGCCATTGGACCAAAGTCCGGTCATACTGGCCCTAGGGCGGTATGACCGGGTTTCCTATGACTTGTTGCCCAATTTCCCCTCAATGGCTAGTTTTTCTCGTGGAGGCTATATAAGGAGCCTTGGGGGCAAGCATTTGGTGTTGTTGGCCTTGTTGAGCATTTGTGTGGTCTTGTGCATGTGTTGCATTCCCAAAGTTGGTTTTTGAGCTAAGAGTGAGCTCTAATTGCATGTGTTGCAATTAGGAGAGGATTGAGAGCCTCTTGTGCATGTGTTGCACTTGAGGGGAGCGTTGTGCATGTGTTGCACTCGGTGATCACCATTGTACATGTGTTGTACTTGGTAGAGCTCAAGCTAGAGGGCTTGACTTGTTACTCTTGGTGTTTGTCGACACCTAGACGGCGTGTGGTGGCATCGTGTGCGGTGATCTTCTCAAGGAGATTGTGAGAAGGCCCAACAAAGTTGTCAAGGTCGGAGCTCGCCTACCCGGAGGGGGAAAGAGCTACCACTAGTGGAATCGAGACGGGTGCTCAATTTGTGGAGCCGGTCCAAAGTGGTTTGGGCTTGCCCCAACGTGGATTAGGGGAGACCGGCAAGTCTCCTAACACCACGGTAAAAAGTATTGTGTCTCCTTGTGTTTTGCTTGCAATTCTCAATTTACATTGTTCCAATTTACTTTCCTAGAATTAAATTGCTTGATTGTCTTTAGGATTGTATATTCTTGTGTGGAGACATAATTAGCTAGTATACTTAGTGAGCCTAGTTGACTTAGGCTTTAATTGTTAAAACCGTAGTTTATCGCTTCTACATCTTTTATCATTTAGGTTTTGACATAAGGGTACTTAGGCGAGATTTTAATTAATCGTAAAAGAAATTTTTAAAGCCGCCTATTCACCCCCCTCTAGTCGGCATCCTCGATCTTACAGTCAGTGGGAAGGAGCAAGTTATTTTCTATTTAAGCCGACGCTTAATCGACGCATAAACTAGGTACCCTCCTATTGAAAAGCTTTGCTTATCTTTATATTTTGCTTGCACGGAGTTGAGGTATTATGCATTAGCATCGATATGTACAGTTATTTGCCAAACCAATGTTATAAAGTACATGCTGTCAGCACCAATTTTAAGAAGATGACTTGGGAAGTGGGCTTATATGCTTACTGAGTTCAACCTAATATATGAATTGGATAAAGCAGTTAAGGGACAAGTAGTAGCCGATTTCATAACAGAACATAGGGCCAATTCTAGTGAAAACATAGTGACCATAGCTACCTGGCACGTGTATTTTGATGGATTGGTATGCAGAGAAGGGGATGGTATCGGTATAGTACTGATATCACCAAAAGGATGTAATTTTGAATTCGCGTTTAAGATGAATTGTAAGTGTTCAAACAATCAAGCCGAGTACGAAGCATTGCTTAAGGGTCTATAGCTGATTGACAATATCGAAGTCGATTTCATGGAAACCTATGCCGACTCCTTGTTAGTTGTACAACAGGTATGAGGGGAGTATAATTGTTATGATGAAGTTCTAGTCAGGTACATGGAGTGATGCCATGATTTAATCGACTCATTCAATTCTTTTTCTATTTTTCATATCCCTTGATAATTGAATGATAGGGCTAACTCACTGGCATAGGAAGCAAAGGGTTATAAATCATTTGGTCGATATGAGGACTATATGCCGATGCAGAAAACCATTGTAGAGTCGAGTATTATGTGCAGTAATACCACCGATTGGAGAACAAAGGTGGTCGATTATTGTAACATCCCAATTTCTATATTTTATGGATTTGCTGTGCATTTTACATTTTTGTGAATTTTTCGAATTTATTTGAATTATTGGAATTTATTGATTTAATCCTTTTGTTAAAATCTATTTGAAAATTTGAAAACTTTAAATAAAGTTTTATTGAAAATACTTTATTTGAGTGTCAAATGCCCAAAAATACATTCCAGATCTTTTTTGGAATTTTTAGTGTATTTTTGCTATTTAATTTGGCTTATTCTAATTTCTAGAATTAATTTTAAAAGAAAAAGCTTTGAAAACGTTTAAAACCCTAGTGGGTCGAAACCCTAGCAGCCCAAGCCAACCCAGCCTGCATCGTCGACCCAACACGCTTCGCAACCCGTTTCACTGCAAACCCTAATCCTTAGCCCTTGGATCTTGATCGTGCAGTCAAGATCTTATCGTGTAGCCTAGTGCCATGAGCCGTTGATCCATGACACGTGGACAGCCAAGATTGCATTGTCCCCATCGGGTTCATTTCGGACTCTGCTTCGCCACCTCGTCGATTCTGTTGTGAATCTCGAAACTGACACGTCTCTCGAGACACCCTTTAATAACCGAAGACCCCGTGCCGTGGTCCACGTCCTGTGCCGCAATAATTGCCTTGGAAAACATCGCCCGAGCTGCATCCATCGAGAAGAACAAGCTCGTCGGAGTTCATCGAAGCCGCTGCCATTGATTTTCTCGTGGATCTTCGCCGTTAGTGGGTCTCCGTCATGTTCGTCGCCATCTTTGAGGTCGTCATGACGAGATAGTTCAAATCTACACTAAGGCAAGGTAGTTCCGACGAGTTTGTGCGTGCTCGTGTTGTCTTCTTGATGTCCAGCACTCACGTCGCTGCCATGACTCCATCACCATTCCCCGTTTGCTGCTAGTTGTCGAATCAGACGAAGCCATTGGATGTGCGTCGCGTGGCCTTGCCGGCATCCTGCTATGCGTTGCGCTGGCGTCACGCGCGTGTGAAAGACCATGTGGAGGTAAACCCATGTTTGTGATGAGTAATTGACTGTATTCGAGCTTATGGTGCACAAGTTTGAGTTTTATTTGAACAGTTTATAAACTGGTTGTGAATTGGTCGGGACAATTTGTAACCTGGTTTAGACTGGATAGGAACTACTTGGGAAAGTTTGTAAACTAGTAGGGACAAATTGTGTATCATTCTGGCTAAGAGTTGATTTGATTGCATATATTGTTGGACATTGCTATGTGATGAATTTTCCTTGTCTATCATGGTTGCAGGGATTCGAAGCTTGGTCATGGTGAGGCGGAGGAGATCGGGACTAAGCTGGGAGAGCTAAGGTCCAGACGATCAAGGTGTCATCAAAGATGACTGAGGCCAAAGAGTAGTTGCAAGCCAAGATAAGTGGAAGGTGCAGATACTAACTTATGCCATACTCAAGCGAAGGATGATCGTTGGATCGCAGGTTCGCGGGTGGAGTAGTGGTTAAGTTAGTGGTGCCTTGATAGGTGTGTGTCCAAACACATTATGTTGTTGGGTTTCGGGTCAGCCCATGGATAGTTCAATTTGTTAATCCCAACCCTTGAAAAGGTTCCTTATGGGAGAAGGAAGTCATCCAAGGGTGGAGATTGCTCAGGTTAGGCTATAAATAGAGGGGTGGAGGGATGCCTCACCTTGGAGTCTTTAGAGAGGATTTTTTGTTTTCCTTGTGCTCATGTGAGCTCTGCCCACCTAGTAGTGTGGCTTTGTAAACCTTCCTCTCAAAGCAATGCAAGATTAAATTTCTTCTCTATTCTAAAATTTATTTTACATCTTGCATTTTTGCTCATTGCACTTTGGTTTTGCCTCCCCTCTTCTAAGTGCTTTTGGATCTTGTGCCAAGGATGAAAGTTTACTGGATGAATCTTCTATAGATCATATCCCAATCATCTAGGCAATCTACAACCTCTTCTTTTCAGTTTTTGTGAGAAACCGATCTTTATGCTTTGTAGAAGAAAGATCCTTATAGATCGTGTTCTTGTTTGTTTGAAGGGTTGTTCATTGGTGTTCTTACTTACTGTGATATGTGGGAGGTCATCTAAGATCATCCTGATCATCAAATCCCCACGAGCAAGCTAAGTGTGGAGTTTGTGTTTTTTGACCTGGTTTTGGTGCATCATCCATTAAACTAGAAAAAGGTCGGAACTTTGACATCAATCCTTGCGATTGAAGGTTGAAATAGGTTCCTGCCATCCATAGGAAGGTGCATCAGCTGATCACAAGTTACATCGATTCTTATTTTTGAGATTGTGCTAATTTTACTGTTCATCGAACACTGTTCATCCGACCAGTACTGTTGATCAGTTCGAAGCTATTGTTCATCCAACAGGAGTAGTTTTTACTATTCATTCGACACTGTTTACCGAGTACTGTTCATCCGATCATTTTGGTGTTTTCGATACATCCGACCAGTGCAGTTTTCTTTATTTATCTGAGGACTATTCATCTGACCTCCTGATTGGGAGAGCAATGCCTATGGGATACTCTTCTCACTAGGTGAGTTTTCTCACAGTTTTATATGTCTAGCAGGTGTTGCGCCTCCTGGGTAGACAGGGTCTGTGTGCACTCCCTAACTTAGGATCTAGAGTCAGCTTCCCTATATTAGTCATTGGGAAGATGAGAGCGATTCTAAGCTATAATATTCTCTACTATCTTGCCTATGATCTATAGCCACCCAGTTTGCAGTCTCTCGACTGGTTCTCCTCATTTTGTATTTTTGGTTTCTGTTGAGTTCATTTGGACTTTTCTTGAGCTTAATTATACTAATAACTCAACTTGAACCAGATTTATATTTAAAATTGATTCACTTGTTGAGGGGGAGCTTGAGAACCTACTTCATGCATTGCATATAGACTTCATTTTTTGTTTTTATGAGCTTTGTCTATTATACAAATGAACTATCTTTCATGCTATGCTCCTTGCTACTTTTCTGAAGATCATTGCTAGCTTAGATATATCCAAGTTCATTTTGCTTCATCATGCTAAGCTTGCTAAAAAAATAAAACTTGAGCTTTAATGAAAACTTGATGAAAACTTGTGGCTTTGACATGCTATGTTTCCTCATTAGGTGCTCATGTTGTGATGTGTGAAATCTTGGATTTCTACTAGAGTCCCTATAGTAACTTGCGCGAAGCTAGATTGATCAATACTAGAGTCATTCGCATGCTCATAAATCTAAGTGATAAAATGCAAAGAAAAATTGACTCTTTTATGCAAATTGATCTCTTCAAGAGACTGTCTCCCATTGCACTTGAGATGAACTTGGAATGTATCATGTATGACCTAGATCACTCTCTTAAGGGTCCTTCTTGAGATGGTCGATGATGGCTAGAGCCAATTACTCTTGAAAAAAATGAAAAATTAAGTGGGTAAAGAATGCAAATAATGTCAAACATTTGCACCCCACTATTTGCATTCAAGTTTTAAAACAAAAATTTTCATTAAAGATGTTTGAGCACGAAGGACCTTTTATGCACATCTAGCTTTCCCAAAGTGTTGACTAGGTTGAACTCTAGGTCTTTTATTTGATCCATTGTATGGCCTTGCTTCTAGTTTGGAGATTATGATAAGTGTTGCTCTTGTTAAAATCATGTAAAAATGATAGTCTTATTTGTGCTTGCTGGCAAAGATATTACAATTTGCACTTGGACATGTCTTAGTTTAGCATAATCTGAACTTGAGTGGCTTAGTGCCATACTTTGTCTATGAGGTCACTTGGATAATTTTCAAAGCTCTTTAGATGCATTTCATGCATACATGTTGATAGGGGGAGAAAATGCCATCTTGATGCCTATATTGCCAAAAGGGGGAGAAATTGTAGAAAAGGCATCACTGAAAGGAGAGAAATGCGAATGCAACTTGGTTCTTATGATCAATGTGAAAATTGCTAGTTCTTATGATCCTGGGCTTATTTGAGCTTTTGTGAGTTTTTCTTGGATTTCTAGAGCTTTTGTGCAAAACTTATTCTTTCTCTTGGCTTGCTCTAAAATCCCTCTTTCCAACTTGGTCATGTTTTTATTTTTCTCTTGTTCTGTACCAAGCGAGGCTTTGCAATCAAATTGATCTCTTCTTTCCTTTTCAAACTCAAAATTGTGCATTTTCAGTGTTTGTCAATATACCCATCAAGGAGGAGATTGAAAGACCATGTGGAGGTCTCCTCATGTTTGTGACGACTAATTGATTGTATTTAAGCTTGTGGTGCACAAGTTTGAGTTTGATTTGAACAGTTTATAAACTGGTTAGGACTGGTTGTGAACTGGTCAAGACAGTTTGTAAACTAGTTGGGACTGGTTGTGAACTGGTTGGGAAAGATTGTAAACTAGTCAGGACAAATTGTGTATCATCCTAGCTAAGAGTTGATTTGATTGCATATGTTGTTGGATATTGCTATGTGATGTGTTTTCCTTACTTATGATGGTTGTAGGACTTCGGAGATAGGTCATGGTGAGGCGGAGGAGATCGGGACTAGGCTAGGAGAGCTATGGTTCAGACGATCAAGTTATCACTAAAGATGACTGAGGCCAGGGAGTAGCTACAAGCCAAGAAGACAAATGTTTGGTGCATATGCTAACTTAAGTCCTACTCAAGCGAATGAGAATCGTTGGACTGCATGTTAAAGGGTGGAGTAGTGGTTAACTTAGTGGTGCTCTGAGAGGTGTGTGTCAAAACCCGTTATGTTGTAGGGTTTCAGGTTAGCCTATGGATGGTTGAGTGTGTTAATGCCAGCCTTTGAGAAGGTTCCTTATGGGAGAAGGAAGTCATCCAAGGGTGAAGATTGCTCAGGTCAGGCTATAAATAGAGGGGTGGAGGGATGCCACATCCTGGAGTCTTTAGAGAGGATTTTTGGTTTTCCTTGTGCTCATGTGAGCTCTGCCCACCTGGTAGTGCAGCTTTGTAAACCTTCCTCTCAAAGAAATGTAAGATTAAATTTCTTCTCTATTCTAAAATTTCTTTTACATCTTGCATTTTCGCTCATTGCATTTTGGTTTTGCCTCCCCTCCTTCTAAGTGCTTTTGGATCTTGTGCCAATGATGAAAGATTACTGGATGAATCTTCTATAGATCATATCCCAATCATCTAGGCAATCTACAACCTCTTCCTTTCAGTTTTTGTAAGAAACTGATCTATGTGCTTGGTAGAAGAAAGATCCTTGTAGATCTTGTTCTTGTTTGTTTGAAGGGTTGTTTATTTTTGTTATTACTTGATGTGACATGTGGGAGGTTGTCGGGACCCGATTATGAGAATCTGGACCCTCTGTGTATTCTGTTCTAGTCCAAAATCACGCTAGCATACACAGTCTTTATAGGGTTGAACATCACAGACATTCACAACGATACCATATTAAATAGTGCAAACATTTATATAAACTGAATTGTACGACCTTATGGTCTCCTTACATAAGATCAGCCACGCAGAGCTTACATTATTAGAGTAATAAAAGATAACAGCGGAAAGCAAATAAACTTTGTGGAGTCCCATCAACTTGCTACAGGCAACCGACTGGGCTTACCCCCTAATTGTCCTGCTCTTCGATGTACTCCTCCTCCCAAGCTGGTGTAGACTCCTCCACTGATGTTGGGTGGATAGGCAAGGAGGGGTGAGTACTCAAGGCACTCAACAAGTAATGCACAGAATGAAGTGTTATTACTATATGCAAGACTTAGTCCAAAGAGTTGGCTTACTTGGTTTATTTGCATCAAACAGCATTTTTATACTAACAATTTATTTAGATTAAAAGCAGTGAAACAGTTATAAATATTATTAAATTCTTAAAATAGTTTTTCTCCGTAAACTTGGCACACAGCCTTAATCAATTCATTTTCACACTGGCACGCAGCCACCCATCCCATATTTTATTTTTGAAGATCTAACCCTTGACTGTAATCCCCGAGCAATGTCCAATACCGCGGACACGGCTATTCAAATAGATTTGACACTCTGCAAAGGTTGTACACTTTACCCACAAGATACAGTCGCTCACCACACAGGTGATTTCCCGTAACAAAGCCTTTCAGGAACCTCTACCTTAACCAATGAACCTCTCCGGTGTTGCCTTCGCTATCACTTCCCTCACACAGAGCCGAAGTATAGAACAGGCTAACACTGTTGGATGGGCACCAAGCTGTAGCACAGGTATGCTCCCCCACACAAATACACCCCATGTACTGTCACCCCGAGGTTTCAGAGGAAAGATATCAGAACCCTAATCAACTAGGTCTGTCCCATATCAGACATATGGTTGTACGGTTGACTCAGTTCAAAGACTTGCAAGGTGAAGTCCTTAGCTGACCAAGGCAAGACTTTCATCACTCAACAGTGGCACACAGCCCAATGTGGCACACAAACTCACAACACTCATGAACCTCTTTGCCACACAGGCCCACCTAGCACAAAGCCTCTTGCCACTTGCCCTAGTCTAAATCATTTCCCACCCGGTTGATTATTGTGCAACACATGGCAACAATAACTTAGCATCGGTACAGAACCACACAGGTCTCCTTACTTCAGTCTCATCACGTGGCATCACCACACCATTTTCAAATACATTCCATATATATGTCATTAATCAACATTGTTGCATTTTTCAGAAGATCATTGATGACTCGTTGCAAGGCTAAGCATCTATTCACGGTCTAGCCTCCCATGTTGGCATCATATTAACTTCCAACGAGTACAAGTAATCCTAGGGTGACAATGGTTTCACGGCATACAAATAATAATTTCAAGGTGGTAATAACAATATGGGTTGATTAGCTACATTACCCAAATTTATTTAAATTCATTTTTAATTAACTTAGCATGCATAATTTCAAAACAACATACATTTAAAAACTGGGATCAAAATGGTCAAAGCATCACTTGCCTTCGAAGAGTTGCTGGTCGTGTTCCGAAGCTTGATCTTGAGCGACGAACTCTTCCTCGAAACTTCGCGGCAAATTTGCGTCTACGCGTAAAAATCACATATGCAATAAATAACCAAAACAGTAGACTATATAACCTCAAAAATTAAAATAAAATTCACCATTAAAGAGAGCACAATTTTAAAAAAATCTAGAGACTGGAATCACCTCAATCGGAGTTAAATTGCAAAAGTAATAGCCTTTCAAAGTTTGCAAATATATTAAAAAGAATAAACCGAATTAATATAATTATTTTTCAACTGAAAACTCGATTTATTGCATCAGCAAGACGTCAGCTCCTGGTGCCGCCACGTCAGCCTGTCCATGGACCCGGTCCACGGCTCGGGTCGGGTCCACCGTGGACGCGGTCCACCGATCAGAGCACATGGCCCACCAGCTAACGTCACTGTTGACGTCAGCCACCTCGGGTTTCGCGCAAGGACACGTGTCAGCATCTCGATCAATCCCAGCCGACAGTCAGATCTTAGCCATGTGGCGCAATTGTGGCCGTCCAAGGATCAACGGCCAGATCACACACGCTGCATTGAGACGTTTCGAAATCCATGTGACACGCGTCGGCCATCGAACGGGGCTCTCAGATCCAATGGTCCACTCCCGTGTAGACTCAGTAATGCCTCGCGTTCCACGCCCCCCACGCGTCACGCATCCAACGGCGCTCACAAATCCAACGACCAATGCACGCGCCGACTCAGCGACGCCTCGGTTCACGCGAAGACACGCGGCGAAATCTCGGCAGTCCGCTTGAAACCAACTGCCGAGATTCGGTCACGCCCTAGGTCAACTCGCACACGCGTCCACACATGATTTCGTGAGGGTGCGGCGGCATCCGTGCCACACGTTCAAATCTGAACGGCGCGGATTTACGCAACACTGCTCAAACTCGCAATCACCGCATAGATCCAATCCAACAGCCCACGGTACCCGAGCGGTTTACCGTTCACCCTAGCGACGCGGCACTATCTCAGATCGCATCTAACACAAGAACTCAAGATCTAATCTCTGACGTCCATACTAGATCTAACGGTCACGATTAACGCTAGGATTTAAACAGGAGAGGGAGTACATGGACGAATCAGGGTCGTGCGATGCGGATCAAACGGTCGACGGGATTCGGTGAGGTTGGCTGTGGCGCAGAAGAGAAGGCTGCCGGAGCTGAGGACGATGACCACGGCGACGACGCTAGAGGGCGGGTCCGACGAGAAGATCTGATGGGATCGACGCATCTTGGCACGGCGAACACGACGGAGACCTTGGGGACGGCGGAACCCCAACGGACGACGAGCAAAGGGCAAAGAACTGCAGCGAAGTCTTCAGCGAACTTCGGCGAGCTCTTAAGGGCAAACGGCGGCGGCTCGGGAGGCGTGCGAGGAGTCAAAAGATGGAGCGTGAAGAGCTCTGCCAGATGCACTAATCGGTGCACTTAAAGGGGCCTCGGCGTGCGTGCAAACACCAGCGAAACGAGCGGAAATGCTCGGCGGCGTTAACTCCGGCGATAACGCGGGCGAAGGGACGTTGCACTATCCTGGACGTCCGCGTGGACTCGATCTCGATCCGACGGTCCAAACGCGCGGCGGCTAGGGTTTGCGGCAAGATGGGCTACGCAGGCCGAAGGAACGGGCTGACTTGGGCCGGACCGAAGGGTTTCGGCCCAAACACTATTCTTGCGATTTTAAATCATTTTCGAATTAAAATAAATCAGGTAAATGGGTAAAGCCAAAATAAATAGCAAAATACTCTGAACAAATTCCATAAAAATTCTGGAAAATATTTTGAGACATTCTGAACTCAAATAAAATATTTTCAATAAAACTTTGCATAAACTTTTATATTATTTTAATTGACTTCAAGAAAGTCCATATTTGAATAAATTCCAATTAATTTCCAAAAATTCTCAAAAATCAAAATAACTCCAAAATTTAAAATATGGTAAATTTTAGGGTGTTACAGAGGTCATCTAAGATCGTCCTGATCATCGAATCCCCACGAGCAAGCTAAGGGTGGAGTTTGTGTTTTTTTTACCCGGTTTTGGTGCATCATTCATTAAAGTGAAAAAAAGGTCGGAACTTTGACATCAATCCTTGCGATTGAAGGTTGGAATAGTTACCTGCCATCCATAGGAAGGTGCACACAAAGTTTCACGGGTTTTAGATCAGCCGATCGGAAGTTACATCATTCTTGTTTTTGAGATTGTGTGGATTTACTATTCACCAAACACTGTTCATCCGACCAGTGCTGCTGACCAATTTGTAGTATTGTTCATCCGAACACTGTTCACCGAGCATTGTTCATCCGACCAATTTGGTGTTTTCGATATATCCGACAAGTGCAGTTTTCTTTATTTATCTGAGCACTGTTCATCTGACCTCCTGGTCGGGGGTACTGTCCATCCAACCACCAGTTTGGATTGTACGGTCATTCATTCTGATCTCTTGGTCGTTTGATTTTTAGGGGGAAATTTTATTTGTGATCATTCACCGCCCTCTGATCGCCTTTTCTGTCCTTTAGCGTGACGTCAGCAATGACGTCAGGTACGCGAGCCTAGGAGCCATGCGCCGGGCTCACCGTGAACTAGATCGATTCTGTGGACCAGGTCCATAGACCCGGACCCACCTGTTAGTGAGATAGATTAGTTTTGATTTATTTTATTTCGATTAATTAGATTTATGACGTCAGCATGATGTCATAATTAGAATTTTTTGTTAAAAATAATTCAGTCGAAATCAAAATAAGCCGTGACATCATAAATCCAATTTTTAGTAGAAAAATAATTCAGTAAAATAAGATTTATTCTTTTTCTTTTATTTCAAAATTTTGAGGGCCCATTCTCCCTCATACGAGCTCCGATTGAGGTGATTCAGTTTCTAATTTTTTTTAAATAGTTCTCTATTTATTAGTGAATTTTATTTAATTTTTTGAATTGATTGTGCTTTCTATTTGTGGTATTTATTGCTTTATTTATTGTTTCTCGTAGATGTTGAAGAACCCGAGGTGTTCGCAAGGAGCCAACTCAAGAACAAGGTCCAGAGCAGGATCAAGAACTTTTTGAAAGCAAGTTATGCTTTGATCATGTTGAGCCCATGTTTTAAAGTTACATTATTTTAATCTATTGCTTTCTAATTCAATATATACGTGTTTCAATTAATTTAGGATAGTTATTCCACCTAATTGAACTTATATCAACCATGTCATTTGTATGCCATGATTTATTTGTCACCCTAGAATGGTCCTTTACTTGTTGCTAACTATTAATTGCCAATGTGGGATGGTTAGAAAGTGAATATTTTGCTTAGCCATGCAACGAGTTATTGATATCATTTTGTGTATGGAACATTAATCTTTCTTAATAGAATATGAAACATGTTTATGAAAAGGTATGTCAGGTGTTGTCACACAATGTTGTTGATGGCACGTGGTGCATGGTAATCAACTGGGGTGGTAAAATAATTTATATTGAGGCAAGTGGCAACAGTTGTGAACTTTAGTGGACCAATGTGGCATTTGGATGATCGCATTGTTATTTTGGTTAAATGAAAGTTGACGGTATGGATAAGGGTTATTGTGAATTTTTGGTAAGCCTTGCATTGGTCAATTAAGGACTTAACATCTGTAAAATCCCAAAATTTGTAAAATAATATTTTATTACTTATTTATAATTTTCTGAATTTTTTGCTGAATTTTCTGGATTTTATAAAACTGCTTTTCTATTTTCAGTTTTACGAAAATATTTACTGTAGCTACATTATAATTCTAAAATTTCTGAAACATTTCCAGTAAGTTGAAAATACTCCAAAGTATTTGTGAGAATTTTCTCAGAATATTTGGACCGTATTTGATATTGTTTCAAAGTCTTTTTATTATCAACATTAATTAAATTCAAAATAATTATTAAAGGAGGACCCACATGTGTAAGGACCCGAATCCACTGATTCGAACCCACTGTGTTTACTGCACTATTCCCAGGATCAACGCTAGTGCACACAGCTTAACATTGGTACATATCACATCATACACAACGATAATAGAATAATAGTTCATTTATTGATATAACTAAATGTATGATCTTATGACCAACTTACATTATTAAGCCACGCAGGCAAGACGAAAATATAAACTAATAATTAAGCAAATGGAAAGTAGAAACGTAGGTAGCTCATCACCACCACAGCAACCGACAAGGCTCGGACCCTAATGACTCGTGTCTTCTTGGACTTCATCTTCCAACACAGTGTAGATTCTTCAACTGTTGATTATTGTTGTTTGGCAAGGGTGAGTACTTAAAGCACTCAACAAGTTGTGCATGAATGCAATTCTATGTATCTATATGCAAGGCTTATTCCAATGGATAGGCTATCATGGCTATTTTGCAATAAGCGACATTTATGAACGAATACAGTATATAGATTGTAAAGGATGTAAAACAAATAACGATAATAAATAAATTCAGTATTTCTCAAGTAAACCAAGTTTCCAATCCTAAGTCAAATTCCATCTTCCACATGGCATTCCGCCATCCCAACCAAGTTGTCCAATTAATTAAGCTAACCCTTAATCGTAATTCCGAGCATTGCTCAATACCGCGAGCACGGCTATCCGAATAGTTTCACACTCTGCAGAGGTTATGCACTTTACCCACGATGATACAACCAAACACCACCAAGGCGAGTGATTATAACAAAGCCTTTACAATGCTCTATCTTAACCCGATACTACCCGCTAAGGTTTCAACATCATGGTCTCAGAAACTACATCCGGGGCCCCTCTTGCGCCATGTGAATTACACCTCGACCCGAACTCACACCGACCACGATAGTATCAAAATTAAGACTTTGCAAATTACTCACTAGGTGGCCCATACGGACATGTGGTTGCATGATTGACTCAGTCAAAGGCTTGCAAGGTTAAGTCCTTAGTGTGATCAAGGCAAGACTTCCACATACCATCGCCCATCGGGCCCACCTTGGCCTCCTCGCCTTGCCACTTGCCCCAATCTAAGTTATCATCACCCGCTTGATTACCAAGCACCACGTGCCATCAACAATTCAACATCGTTATGTGACATGACTCGCCACAACAACTCAATCTCATCGTGTGATCCCACATGACACACAAGTTCATAACATTGTTCCATATTCCGTTAATCAAGATTAATTAACAATGATTACGACACATGTGATGACGTGGCATGGCTAAGCAACTAATACGGTCTAACCTCCAATGTTGATCATAATTATTAATCAACTATATTAAACCAATCTAGGGTGACAATGGTTCATGGCATATAATGACAAGGTAGGGTATAGATCAATCTGGTATTTTAGCTAAACCCAATCTAATTTGAAACAATTGTATATTTGAAATATATGCAATATTGTAAAACAAACATAGCAATTTTATAAACATGGGTTCAACATGATCAAAGCACAACTTGCCTTGGAATAGGTCCTGATCTTGATCTGAAGCTTGCTCTTGGGTTGCTTGATCTTCCTCCAAGCGTCGCACAATTCAACGTCTACGCGCATCAAAGAGAAAAGCAAATAAATGCCAAAACAGAGAGCAATTGAACTCCAAAATCAATTAAAATTCACCATTAAATAGATCTCAATTTTACAAATTTTTAGAAACTGGAATCACTCAAATCCGAGTTACGATGCAAAAGATATAGCCTTTTGAAGTTTGAAATAAATATCAAATCGGAAAATCAGAAAATCAGATTTAATAGATTTATTTTTATTCCGAAAATAGATTATCAGGTCATCATGACGTCACGCCGACGTCGACCTGGACCGGACCAATAGGAAGCCGCCACGTGGCCCGGTCCATGGATCGCGTCCACGATCCGCCGGTCCACGGCGAGACGCGGCCCACGCGCCTCGGCCGCTGCGCCCGGACACGCGCGGCGCGCCGATTGGTTGCGGCGACGCAGCGCAATCTGGTGCACCAATTCCATCGGACGATCGCCGATTGATGCACACGCGCGAGATCACGAGCACGGGTTTTAGATCCAACGGACGGCGATTATGAGGGTTTCTGACTCACCGAGGACACGCGGTCAGATGTCGAGACGCGTCGGCGAAGATCCGACGGACGAGCTTCTCCGCGCTAATGGCGTCGCCGAGACCAAAATCCGCGGCGATGAAGACGACGATACTCGCGAGGCGCTCCGGCGAAGTTACGGGCGCCGAGACCTTGCGCTTCGGCTGCGGCGAGGAACGAGGGACTCAACGCACCCGTCCGAGCCTTAAATAGGCGCACGGAGAGGGCGTGCGAGCGGCGGACACGGACTCCGAGTCCGTCGGAAACACGGCGGCGCGGCGGAAGAGTCCGAGGCGGAGACGACACACGAGAACCCTTCGATGACGAATGAACGGCTGGGATTCAAAGCGACGTGGCTGGATCAGATCCGCCCGAACCAACTAACGGACACGATCCAAACTTTCCCGAACCGGTACGACTTAATTCCGACCGTCCGATTCCGATCCGACGTCCATCGGCGCTAGGGTTTGCGATTCACGCGCGAAAGCTCCTGACCGCCCGATGCGAGATCAACGGCTGGCGATGCGCACCTCCGCTCGTGGGCCAATCGGGCCGCCGACCACAGACCATCACAGACAAAGGTTGGGCTCGGCCCAACACTGTTTCCTGAGATTTTCAAAAGGTTTTCATTTAAAATAATTCCATAAATTCATTTAATTTGTTTTAGGCAATAAAACAATCAGAAAAATCAAGAAAAATCTCAAAAATACTTTGAGACATTCTGGACTTAAATAAAATATTTTTGCTAAAACTTTATTTTAACTTTGTACAGATTTAAATACTTTTGAATAAAAAGCAATAAACTTGAAATAGGAATTAATTCAAATAAATCTAGAAAAATCCAAATAAATTCCAGAAAATCACAAATGCATTTTTAAACGATAAAAACTTAATTAAGCCAAATTTTGGGATGTTACAAACCTCCCCCTTAATGTAATCTCGGCAGAGATTCGTGGCTAACTAGAGAATAGGTTCGAATTCGACTTCAATTCTTCTTCTCGCCCCAAGTGGCTTCACTTTCGAATGATTGCTCCATGAACTCGCAAAGCGAATAGACTTGTTTCGGTCTTGCGCCCACAACATCCAAAATTACGATCGTTGCTCTTTATAAGTCAAATCTTCTTGCGCTCTATTGCCTCCAACGGGTTTGCTCTGTTGGCACTCGAGACACTTCTTAAGCTGCGATACATGGAATACATCATGCACTCCTGCCAATGACCGAGGCAACTCTAATCGATAAGCTACCTCTCCTCGACGGCTCGTAATCTTGAGCGGACCGACATATCTTGGTGCAAGCTTCCTTTAACGTGAAATCTCTTAACGCCCTTAAGAGGGGTAACCACGAGGTACACATGATCTTACGGTTCAAAACTCAAATTTCGACGACGATTATCGGCGTAGCTTTTCTGTCTTGATGTGCTATCTTTAATCTCTCTCTGATCATTGCTACTTGACTTTCTGCCTCTTCGAGGATATCTGGCCCAAACACCAAACGTTCTCCTGTCTCGTTCCAATTCAATGGAGTACGACAAGCACGTCCATACAATGCCTCGAACGGTGACATTTGTAGGCTAGCTTGATAACTATTATTGTAACTGAACTCTGCATATGGCAAACATTTATCCCATGTCGTAGCGTAAGCTAAGGCACAAGCTCTCAACATATCCTCTAAGATCTGATTTACTCTTTCAGTCTGACCATCTGTCTGCGGGTGATATGCTGTACTGAAATTCAGACGGGTTCCCATTGCTTCATGCAACTTATTCCAAAACCTTGAGGTAAATTGGGTACCTCATTCGACACAATCTTCTTTGGCACTCCATGCAAACATACAATCCTTGACATGTACAGCTCGCCAAACGATCTCGGAGTAAGTGGTCTTTCTTCGGATGAAATGAGCGACCTTGGTTAGACGATCCACGATAACCCAAATGGAATTGTAACCTTTCTGAGTCTTAGGTAAACCGGTGATAAAATCCATCCCGATTTCCTCCCACTTCCATTCCGGAATTTTCAACGGTTGCAACAAACCAATGGTCTTTGGTGCATAGCCTTTACTCTCGACACACGTCGCATAATGCAACATGCTCACCACTTCACGCTTCATTTTTGGCCACCGAATCTCTCCTTCAAATCTGGTACATTTTAGCACTTCTGGATGAATTGAGTACTTTGAATCATGCGCTTCCTCAAGAATCAATTGTTTTAATTCCTTTTATCCTAAGCACACAAATTCGCCTTTGAAGAACATAGTTCCTTGTTCGTCAGTGAAATCTATGGCTAGGCCTTCTTCCTTTTAGCCTTGATTTTTGAAATTTTATCGTCATCTTGTTGACCTTCTCTAATCTGATCCTCTAATGTTGGTTTTACTTCTAGCAGCCTATCATTCCTTAGAACGACCTCCAATCTTAACCTCTGAAATTCCTTGCATAATTCGTTGATCCTCCATTGACAATGCATTTGCGCTATGGCTTTTTCGACTCGGGCATCCGCCACCACATTGGCTTTTCCAGATGATAATGGATTCCCACATTATAATCCTTAATTAGCTCAAGCCATCTTCACTGCTCATATTCAGTCGATTGAGTGAATATGTATTTGAGACTCTTATGGTCCGTATATATCTCACATCTATTTCCTATGAGATAATGACGCCATATCTTTAAAGCATGCACTACGACTAACTCCAAATCATGCGTTGGGTAATTCACTTCATGCGGTCTCAATTGTCTCGACGCATAAGCAACGACTTTGCCTTCTTGCATTAACACGCATCCCAAGCCCTGGCTTGAAGCATCGCAGTAAATGTCAAATCCATTCTGCACATCTGGCAACACTAATACGGGGGCTGTTGTTAAACGCTTCTTTAATTCCATGAAACTTTTCTCGCACTCCGGCGTCCATGCAAACTTCTTCTCTTTCTTTAACAACTGCGTAAGGGGTTTAGCAATTGTCGAGAATCCTTCTATGAACCGACGGTAATATCCCGCCATTCCCAGAAAACTACGAATCTGAGTAACAGACTTCGGTGGCTCCCAATGCAACACTGCGTCCACTTTGCTGGGATCAACTGCGACTCCTTTGGTAGTCATTACATGACCGAGAAATTCAACTTTCTCCTTCCAAAATTCACACTTGCTAAACTTAGCATATAGTTGATGCTCTCGCAGCCTGTCTAAAACCATTCTCAGATGTTCTGCATGCTCTTCCTCCGTCTTGAGTAAACCAAGATATCGTCTATGAAGACTACAACAAACTTGTCCAAGTAATCCATGAAGACTTTATTCATCATGTTCATGAAATATCTTTGGGGCATTAGTCAATCCGAATGACATGACTGTGAACTCGTAATGTCCATATCGCGTAGAAAACGCAGTCTTAGGTACATCCTCCGCCGGATCTTCAATCGATGGTATCACGAACGAAGATCTATCTTGGAAAACTCCAGCTCCTCTTAATCGATCAAATAAGTCGCCGATCCCGGGCAACGGATACTTATTCTTGATCGTTACTTCATTAAGTGCACGGTAGTCGATGCACATTCTAAGACTTCCATCCTTCTTGCGAACAAACAAAACCGGGCTCCCACGGCGATGAACTTGGTCTAATGAAACCTTTCTCTTGCGGTTCCTCAATCGCTTCTTCATTTCTACTAACTCGTCGGTAGGCATCCGATATGGTCTCTTTGATATCGGTCTTTGCACACGTGCTAACTCGATGACAAACTCGATATCACGATCCGTGGCAATCTGGCAAATCTTCCGAAATACATCCGGTATTCTCTCGCTCTTCGCACATCTTCCATGCCGATGGCTTTCACATCGTTGACCGTTAATCGCCTGTCCCCGAATCGGTCGCTTGAAACTCCACTTTCTTGCCACTAGGGCCTTCCAAGGTCACGATCCTTCGCCACAATCTAAAACGACCTTATGCTTGGACAGCCAATCCATTCCAAGGATGACGTCTAGGATTGCGCATCTATCAAGATAAGATTCGCGAGAAATTCTATCCCATCCATAAGCAACTTAGCTCCCAAACACCCAAGGCTAGATCTAAGCTCGGATCCCGGGCTTGGACTAAGAGCACACACTTAAGATTCACCACTTTAAATCCATTCTTGGTTGCAAAACTTTGAGAAACAAGCGAATCGCGAAGCTCCGAATCAAACAAAATCAGAAAGTGTAATCGAGTTGACCAGAACTTACCCAAGACGACGCCTCGTAGCTTCCCGAGCTCCATCGGCGGTGATGTGGTTGATTCTTCCACGCATTGTTGATCGCGCGTTGCTCGGCTTGGCTTGGTGCACGATTTCCTCGATGTTGGTGCTTTAGCGGTGTTGTTCCCAGTTGAAACGAATCGGTGTGATGCCTCCTTCGTGGACACCTATTTGAAAAGTGCCTGGCTCATTGCAAGTATAGCATCTCTTCACTGCAGATTCGATTTCCCCACAGTGCATTGTTGCCTTGCGCTGGGTCCGAAATTCGATTGGCGTGGCGAGTGTAGGGGTTGATGTCTTGTTCCCGGTGGTGGTTGAAATCTAGCAAATTGTTTGGGTGACATCCTCAAACGTAGATGGTTTGGGCGTCCACCGATTGTTCATCAAGCGCTTACGGTTTCACCTAGCTCTTTGCGCTTGTCCTCTAGGATTAAAGCCTTATTTACCACTCACGAAAATCCGGAAAATTGTGGGTAATCACCCCACTGCAGATCTGAATTCACCCTTCATGAAACGAGATCGCTTAGCTTTATCCGTCGCTACGTCCTCGGGGCATAACGAGCTAATCGAGTGAATTTATTCGTATTCGCCACCGGTTGGCCTCCTTGCTTCAAAGCTCAACTCCTCCTTCTTAAGGTCCATCATTCCCTCTCAGGACATGATCTTGCGCGAAAGCATTAGTGAACTCCTCCTGTGTTATCTCTTGCGGGGCTCCATGAGCGGCACGATAATTCTCCCACCATTCTGCGGCGGTTCCTTCAAGTTGATGAGAGGCGAGAGCACCTTCTCATTGCCCTCACACCGAGTGATGTGCGGCTTCTTCTCAATGGTCCTAAGCCAATCATCGGCTTCCAAAGGGTTCACGTTTCGAGAGAAAGTTGGTGGCCTAGTCCTCATAAAATCCGATAGCTTGGACATAGGTCGAGGTCCACCATGATTGTTCCGAGTTGCGGATTGTTGTGGTTTATCTTGCATTGGTCATCTCTTTGATCTGCCGCATCATTGTTCTGCATCGCTTGAGTCTCAGGCCGCAAGGAATGCTCCCAGATTCTCGCATGTCCATTGGCGGTGGTTGAGGGTCGCCTCCATCATTGGGATTGTCATTCGACGCATCCACTTCTGAAGCACCGTTGTTTCCTCGAGTATTCACCATCCGATGATTGCCTCTTAGGTTAGGAAAGGTAGATGTAGCATAGATGAGAAGTAAGAATTTCTAAAGCGGGAGATAGGTTATACCCAAACTGAACAATTCTTTATTTAACTTGGTATGGCTGCTTATTTAAGCCTACAAGCTCGCAACACATAACGCACACTCAAGAATACAAAGAAGCAAACTAAACACGAAACCTTAACGCCCACTAGAAAGGTAAAGACTAACTTAAAGACGCGACTCACACTCGAGTCTCAACACGGCTCAAGGTCGACACTCACTCATCCACCACCACGGGTGAGACGATCCGCGCATACACCGGCGGGTGGGTGGCATCGAGCAAACCTATCCCGATGACCTATTATCGGGTCCTCTGCAACAACGGGTCTGCACTCCCCTCGGCTCCCACTCTCGCTCCTCTGATCCTCCTCGGACTCCTCACCGCTCTCTGAACTCTCTCGAGTCACGCGCTCCACTCGTCCTCAATCGCCTCCGTGGCCTCTCTCACTCGGTGATCATCCCGATGGTCAAGCACGGTCACCTCGAGCTCTGCTCTGCTACTCGAGTGCCTCGTATACGCCTCGGCTCTGGGTAGTCTCTCTCATATGATCCTCCCGGGCAAGGGCGAACTCGCAAGGTGCGTCGCTGTAGCACACTCGCTCCCCTCGATCCGTCGTCTTCGGCATGCTTGAACGTCTGGGTGAAGTCGGAACACTGAGTCGTGAAGCTCGTCAGCGTAGTCGCGGCAGACACGGCGAAGAGCAAGTCGAGCGACCTCCTGAATTGCAACCTCGTACGAGAATCTTCTGGCGGAGATGTTGATTGGCCTGCTAGCTTCCTCGTTCTCCCGAGCGTAGATGATCAACTTGCAAATAAATCCTCGGTGTACACCATTCACTGACCAGCTGCCTCCTCGGTAAAGTGGACGATAGAAACCTCCAAGCGTCTGAAGTACTCTCCACAGCTCCATGGCGTAGCCGCCACCGCCTCCTCAAAGGTCGAACGATCGGCATCCGCTCCACAAGAACTTGGAATAAGTTCTCCACCAAACGGCAAGTAAAGCGGGTAAATTTAGCAAAGGCGAGAAGTAGAGAATGAGATGAGTCGAGAGGGTTTTATTAGTCAAGCTTAGATTTTCTTTTAGAAAATAATTTTGGACACACTCAAGACACCTCCAAACTATCTAGGGCCAAGACCTACAACAAGATGCTCGATACCACCTCTGTAAGGACCGAATCCATCGATTCAACCCACTGTGTTTATGCACTATTCCTGGGATCAACGCTAGTGCACACAGACTTAACATTGGTACATATCACATCATACACAACGATAATAGAATAATAGTTCATTTATTGATATAACTAAATGTATGATCTTATGACCAACTTACATTATTAAGCCACGCAGGCAAGACCAAAAAATATAAACTAATAATTAAGCGTGAAAGTAGAAACGTAGGTAGCTCATCGATTCACCACAGCAACCGACAAGGCTCGGACCCTAATGACTCGTGTCTTCTTGGACTTCATCTTCCAACACAGTGTAGATTCTTCAACTGTTGATTATTGTTGTTTGGCAAGGGTGAGTACTTAAAGCACTCAACAAGTTGTGCATGTAATGCAATTCTATGTATCTATATGCAAGGCTTATTCCAATGGATAGGCAATCATGGCTATTTTGCAATAAGCGGCATTTATGAACGAATACAATATATAGATTGTAAAGGATGTAAAACAAATAACGATAATAAATAAATTCAAGATTTCTCAAGTAAACCAAGTTTCCAATCCTAAGTCAAATTCCATCTTCCACATGGCATTCCGCCATCCCAACCAAGTTGTCCAATTAATTAAGCTAACCCTTAATCAGTAATTCCGAGCATTGCTCAATACCATGAGCACGGCTATCCGAATAGTTTCACACTCTGCAGAGGTTATGCACTTTACCCACGATGATACAACCAAACACCACCAAGGCGAGTGATTATAACAAAGCCTTTACAATGCTCTATCTTAACCCGATACTACCCGCTAAGGTTTCAACATCAAGCGGTCTCAGAAACTCACATCCGTGGCCCCCTCTTGCGCCATGTGAATTACACTCGACCCGGAACTCACACCGACCACGATAGTATCAAAATTAAGACTTTGCAAATTACTCACCTAGGTGGCCCATACGGACATGTGGTTGCATGATTGACTCAGTCAAAGGCTTGCAAGGATAAGTCCTTAGTGTGATCAAGGCAAGACTTCCACATACCATCGCCCATCGGGCCCACCTTGGCCTCCTCGCCTTGCCACTTGCCCCAATCTAAGTTATCATCACCCGCTTGATTACCAAGCACCACGTGCCATCAACAATTCAACATCGCTATGACATGACTCGCCACAACAACTCAATCTCATCGTGTGATCCCACATGACACACAAGTTCATAACATTGTTCCATATTCCGTTAATCAAGATTAATTAACAATGATTCGACACATGTGATGACGTGGCATGGCTAAGCAACTAATACGGTCTAACCTCCAATGTTGATCATAATTATTAATCAACTATATTAAACCAATCTAGGGTGACAATGGTTCATGGCATATAATGACAAGGTAGGGTATAGATCAATCTGGTATTTTAGCTAAACCCAATCTAATTTGAAACAATTGTATATTTGAAATATATGCAATATTGTAAAACAAACATAGCAATTTTATAAACATGGGTTCAACATGATCAAAGCACAACTTGCCTTGGAATAGGTCCTGATCTTGATCTGAAGCTTGCTCTTGGGTTGCTTGATCTTCCTCCAAGCGTCGCACAATTCAACGCCTACGCGCATCAAAGAGAAAAGCAAATAAATGCCAAAACAGAGAGCAATTGAACTCCAAAATCAATTAAAATTCACCATTAAATAGATCTCAATTTTACAAATTTTTAGAAACTGGAATCACTCAAATCCGAGTTACGATGCAAAAGATATAGCCTTTTGAAGTTTGAAATAAATCTGAAATCGGAAAATCAGAAAATCAGATTTAATAGATTTATTTTTATTCCGAAAATAGATTATTGCGTCATCATGACGTCACGCGACGTCAAGACTGGACCGACCAATAGGAAGCGCCACGTGGCCCCGGTCCATGGATCGCGTCCACGATACGCCGGGTCCACGGCAGACGCGGTCCACGGCGCCTCGGCCGCTGCGCTTGGACACGCGCGCGCGCGCCGATTGGTTGCGGCGACGGCGCAATCTGGTGCACCCAGATTCCATCGGACGACTGCCGATTGATGCACACGCGGCGAGATCACGAGCACGGGTTTTAGATCCAACGGACGGCGATTAAGGAGGGTTTTACAGCTCACCGAGGACACGCGGCTGTATCTGAGACGTCGGCGAAGATCCAACGGACCAGAGCTTCTCCGCTGCTAATGGCGTCGCCCGAGACCAAAATCCGCCGGCGATGAAGACGACGATACTCCGCGAGGCGCTCCGGCGAGTTCTGGACGTCGAGACCTTGCGCTTCGGCTGCGGCGAGGAACGAGGGACTCAACGCACCCGTCCGAGCCTTAAATAGGCGCACGGAGAGGGCGTGCGAGCGGCGGACACGGACTCCGAGTCCGTCGGAAACACGGCGGCGCGGCGGAAGAGTCCGAGGCGGAGACGACACACGAGAACCCTTCGATGACGAATGAACGGCTGGGATTCAAAGCGACGTGGCTGGATCAGATCCGCCCGAACCAACTAACGGACACGATCCAAACTTTCCGAACCGTGACGACTTAATTCCGACCGTCCGATTCGATCCGACGTCCATCGGCGCTAGGGTTTGCGATTCACGCGCAAAGCTCCCGACCGCCTCGATGCGAGATCAACGGTGGCGATCGCACCTCCGCTCGTGGGCCAAGCGGGCCGCCGCGACCACAGACCATTACACAAGCCAAGGTGTTGGGCTCGGCCCAACACTGCTTCTGAGATTTTCAAAAGGTTTTCATTTAAAATAATTCCATAAATTCATTTAATTTGTTTTAGGCAATAAAACAATCGGAAAAATCAAGAAAAATCTCAAAATACTTTGAGACATTCGGACTTAAATAAAATATTTTTGCTAAAACTTTATTTTAACTTTGTACAGATTTAAATACTTTTGAATAAAAAGCAATAAACTTGAAATAGGAATTAATTCAAATAAATCTAGAAAAATCCAAATAAATTCCAGAAAATCACAAATGCATTTTTAAACGATAAAAACTTAATTAAGCCAAATTTTGGGATGTTACAACATGTCATATTTGTCTTCAACCTTCAGCCAGAAGCAGCCCAAGCCGTGTCTTTCTCTTCCACCATGGCCAAGATTTTGGGCATCTAATCCAACACGTTTTTGATTCCGAATTCATGTCCAAAACGTGTGCGATCTTATGCTCAACTAATCCCCGTGATTCTAACGTCCTAATCCCTTTTAGTTCGGGAGAAATTTGAGTTTAATATGGTACGGACTGTTCTTTAAACCAACCGTATCTATCTCCACAAGCCTCCCCGAACCTATTTAAAGAGAGCACCGGGATCCTCTCTCATTGCTCTACTCGTTCCTCCACTTATTCCAATCTTTCGTGCCTTCGTTTGCTCAGAACGCCGTGACGCCTGGAGCGCGAACCGAACGTCGGTCGACGTGCCCTAGCAAGCTTCCCGACGCCTTGGAGATCCTCTTCCAAATCCGTTCGCATCACTTTGAGCTCTTGATCGTCGTGATGGTAACCCCTAAATCGAAGTCAAGATTGGTTCACCGTGTGCGATGAATTTTGCGATTTCCTGAAGTGTGTTCATCGTCGTTCATGTCCTTTGTCTCGGCCGTTCGCCGGTGAGCCGCCATGGCCGGACCCCCTCCCTTCCTTGACCTTTGCTCTAGCCTTTCTTCACCTTGCCTCTTTGCCATGCCCTCTGAAGGTTGGTGTGATTGCTGTCCGTGTTGTGAAGCCGAGCCTGTCCAGAGCCAGTGTAGCAAGCAGGTCTCGCGGTGCTACAGTAGCGACGGTACTGTAGCAGCACAGGAGAGAGTATATTAGTCTAAAAAGACAAAGAACAAAAATAATAAATATATATATATAAATTTATTTTTGTGAAATTTAAGATTCACATTACTGATATTATACAGAAATTTGGATTTTTATTTTTCTGATGAAAAATAATTTTAAAAATTGGAAAATACTTTCTTTATTACTTTATGCGATTTAAACTTCCAAAATTCGGTTCTCTCTCATACGAACTCTGATTGAGGCGATTCGAGTTTCTAAATTTTTTCTAAAATCAAGATCTACCTTTTGGAGTCATTTATTTTCATTTTTCAGCTTGATTGAGTCTCTGTTTCGTATTTATTTAGTTTCGTTGCTTTCTTTTTCGGTAGACATTAATTCCGAGTGAGCGAACGGAGACTTCGAAGACCAATACTCAGCACTAGATCAGCAAGGCAAGTCGTAACCTTTGATCATATTGAACCTATGTTTGCGAAAGTACTTTGTTTTATACAATTGCATGATATTTTTGTACAATGATTATTTGACAGAAGTAGCTATGTACCTAGTTGACATTATACCACCTTGATTATTGGGATGACATGTATCCATTGTTAACCCTAGGTTGGGTTAGTACAGTAGGACATAATCATATTACCAACACTGGGTTACCATAGCTATGCTTAGACATGCTTAGTTGTACGATGAGATTCATATCACATGTGGAATAATGTTAATCTTGACTTAATGAGATATGAATTGTGACTGATCACCGCTGATGTAAAATTTGTTATACCATGGCAGGGTTTGCCATTGGTCTTGGTTGAACGAATTGTTTTCCCTCGGGCAAGTAATCGTGCAGTAAAGGGGGTGCTTTCTAGCACATTGGGATGTGGATGTCTTGCTTGAGACAACTTAAGGACTTAATCTTGTGCCTTTAGTACTGGTATGGGACAGACCTAGCTGATTAATTTGCAATGTCTAGCCTTTAGTACTGCCAATTGGTGGTCTGGGTTCCGGAGTGAACATGTAGACTCACATGGCTCAAGAGGGGGCCCCGAGGAGCGAAATCTTAGTGGGCAGTACCGAGTTTAGACAATGCATTGTAAAGACTTTGTCATGATATCTCTGCGACACATCAAAGGAAGTGTGTTAGTAACGTTTGGACAAAGTGTTGTTCATGTCTTGTGGGTAAAGTTGTACAACTTCTGCAGAGTGTAAAACTATTCAAATAGCCGTGTTCGCAGTCATGGACATGCCCGGGAATTTCACACAGGGTATAGAGTGTTTCATGAAATGTGGAAATGTGGAATTGTTGGGATGTGAATGGTGAGTTCACTGTTGTTTTGTTGTCTAAAACAAATGTTATTAAATTCAGTGATTTGATAATTGTTTTAGATGATGTAGGGTGATGCCTCGTCATTTTGTTCATGTTGTCTACCATTGAATTAACAGTTATTTATTATCTTTTTCATAAATATGCTTTCAATCTATTTACTGTATTTCAATTCAATTTATTGTTTTCTGCAAATGAATCATGTGGCTATCCTTTGTTAAGCCTTACATGAATATTGCATCATTTCCCTACAGCTTGCTGAGTACTTTTGTACTCACGACTTTACGCCTTTGTTGATTAGTTGCTGAGGAAGGACCAGAAAATAATGAATATCATGAGGAAGAATATTATGAAGACTACGTGAATTAGGAAGACGTTTCCCCAGACGATTGCCTTTAGCATGTCGAATAGGCCATGTTATCTTTTCCGCTGCAATAGTTTACTTGTTTCTTAAGCCCTTAAGGCATAGTGGTGTAAACTTTGACCATAAGGTCATTTGCCTTATTTAATGATAATTTGCTTCTTCTTAGTTAATTCGTTGTATGGAATGATATTTCATCTATGTTTTCACTGTGTGCACTAGCGTGATCCTGGACTAGTGCGGTATACACAGAGGGTTTCGGGTTTGCAAATTCGGGTCCTGACAGAGATTGTATCAGAGCCATATCGACTGTAGGTCGCTATCCTAGTTAGCATGGTCTTCGATTTTTTTTTCTAAATCAAACCAACAAATTGGTATTTAATAGCTTGTCTCCTCTCATCTTATTCCTAGATTCTTATCCCTCTCTTTTGCTAAAACATTGCTTTGAAATTTAAATTGATCTTATCTCATGAAACTTCACAAAGCCTCGTGTCTTCGGCAAGGAACCAAATCAAGGGAGACGATGATCAAGCCGTCGAAGAGTATATCCGAGAAGATTGCCCTATAAGATATGTTTTCAGTGCTCAGTGGTGTTTGAGCATCTTCATCTTTCTGTTTATTTACGTTTAGTCCGCGTATACTTGGATTTTTATTGCTTGTGTGCCTGGTATGTTGTACACTTGCCCCAAGCACGGTGTTGCAAACATACCTCAAGTTGAAATATTTAATTGCCTCCTTCTTTTGTAGCCTTTTCGGCTATGTCCCTTGTTGACTTTTGTCCTTGGGTATTACTTTCTCCCCTAGATGTCCTTACCACTTGTCCTTTTCTTTTCCCTCTTACCTATCAAACCCTTGGATATATCTCAGAGCGAGTATCGTTCGCCAGTGAATGTCAGTGCCAGCCCCAACCCCAATGCACCACCTCCTGCAATGAAAAATTAGAATATGGGACACTTTCTGGCAGCTTAGACTTAGTTAATGAACACAATGTTGCAGAATATGAACAACATGATGAATCAACAGAACCAAACTGCAGTTGCCCTGGGCTAACCTGTTAAACCAGCAGAACCAAGCTGCTACCGTTGCACCTCCTCAAGCTCGCCGCGGTTCAAGCTAGCTAAATTCATGAGGACTCGTCTGCCTACTTTCTCCAACTCTTTAGAACCATTGGACACAGATGATTGGATTCGCTCCATTGAAAAGAAGCTTGCAATTGCTCAGTGCACATATCGTGAGAAGGTTCTCTTCGCCATTCATCAGTTAGAAGGCACCGCTGCTGAATGGTGGGAGAACTACAGTGCCGCCCATGATGACTCTCAGACCATCACATGGGTAGAGTTTTCCACTGCTTTGCCCCACTCCCATATCCCAGATGGAAAGGAGGAGATGATGAAGAATGAGTTCCGAGAGCTCAAGTAAGAAAGGATGTCAATGAGTGAATACCTCAACAAGTTCACTTAGCCTGCTCGTTTTACTCCTCCGACTGTATTCAAGACACCTGCACCAGCACCTCACCCAGCTACTTCAAGAAATCGCAACTTCAGCAACAACAACAATCTGCCGTAGAGGACCAATAATCCAGCTGCAGGAGACACATGTTTCAGCTACCATAAATTTGGGGCACTATGTCAATAATTGCCTAAGGAAGAAAGCTTTGACGCCAGTCCAGATAGAGCTAAGTTAAAGTTTCAAGCTACTACAGATCAATCTTAAGGAATAAAAGTTTGTAGTGCCAAAGGAATAAGTTTGGAAGATGTGCCAATCGTCAGAGAGTTTCCTGATGTGTTTCCAGATGAGTTGCCTGGGATGCCACGAGAACGAGATATAGAATTTCTGATCGAGCTAGTTCCTGGAACACCACCTATCTCCAAGAGACCTTATAGGATGCCTGCTAATGAGTTAGCTGAAGTGAATAGAAAGATTAAAGAGCTGCAAGATCAAGGTTTTGTGCGACCAAGTTCTTCACCATGGGGAGCCCCAGTTCTTCTAGTTGAAAAGAAAGATGGTACTCAGCGAATTTGTGTAGATTATCGTTCTCTCAACGAGGTACCATCAAGAATAAATACCCTTTGCCAAGGATTGATAATTTATTTGACTAACTCCAAGGAGCCGGAGTGTTCTCTAAGATTGACATAAGATCAGGTTGCCATCAGTTGAAGATTCGTCAAGAGGATATTCCCAAAATAGCCTTTGTAACTTGGTATGGACAATATGAGTATACTGTGATGTCCATTGGTTTGACCAATGCCCCTGCCTATTTCACGACCTTGATGAATAAGGTATTTATGGAATATCTAGATAAGTTTGTTGTTGTCTTTATCGATGACATTTTGGTCTACTCTAAAAGTGAGGAAGAACACAAGGATCACTTGCGCCAAATTTTGACAAAGCTAAGGGAGAATCAACTCTATGCCAAGTTCAGCAAATGTGAGCTCTGGATGAAAAAAAGTTGCTTTTCTAGGACATGTCATATCGGTAGAAGGAGTCGTCGTTGATCCCGGTAAGGTACGAGATGTGCTTACTTGGGAGTCACCCAAGACGGTACCCCAAGTTCGAAGTTTTCTTGGAATGGCGGGATATTATCGCCATTTCATAGAAGGATTTTCCAGAAAAGCTAGACTGCTCACTCAGCTTTTGAAAAAGGAGAAGAAATTTGTTTGGACGCCAGAGTGTGAGCAGAGTTTTCGGGAGCTGAAAAAGTGTTTAACAACTGCCCCAATGCTTATCCTACCCATGATTTGGAATTGGCAGCTGTAGTGTATGCTTTAAAGATTTGGCGTCATTATCTCATTGGTAATCGTTGTGAGGTTTATACTGATCACAAGAGTTTGAAGTACATTTTTACTCAAGCCGATCTTAATATGAGACAAAGAAGATGGTTGGAGTTGATCAAGGATTATGACATTGAAATTCATTATCACCCAGGTAAAGTCAATGTCTTAGCTGATGCTTTGAGTAGAAAGAGTTATTGCAATAACCTGATGATTAAGGAAAACCAGCCAGCACTCTATGAGGAATTTCATAAGCTTAATCTGGAAGTGGTACAAAAAGGTTACTTGGCTACTTTGGAAGTATGCCCTATATTGGAAGATCAGATTCGAGAAGCACAGGTTGATGGTACCGATAACAAGGAGATTAAGAACAATATGAAGAAAGGAAAAGCCCCAGGTTTCACTGAAGATGAACAAGGTATAGTTTGGAATGAGAAGCGTATCTGCGTACCAGATCAAAAAGAGCTCAAGGAGCTATTACTTAAAGAGCTATTACTTAAAGAAACGCATGGGACTTTATACTCTATTCATCCTAAAAGTACCAAGATGTATCAAGACCTTAAGAAAAAGTATTGATGGGCTAGCATGAAGCGTGAGATCGCAGAGTATGTTGCTCTTTGTGATATCTGCTAGAAGGTCAAAGCTAAGCATCAGAGGCCAGCAGGATTGCTGCAACCATTGAAGATTCCAGTGTGGAAGTGGGAAGAGATTGGTATGAATTTTAGTACCGGACTTCCTATGACCCAAGCAGGTTATGATTCGATTTGGGTAATAGTAGATCGATTGACTAAGGTAGCTCACTTCATCCTTCCCTGGGCTCGAGAACATCTTCCCATTCTACCTTGGGGCTTTGAATCTTATGATCATGTCTACGCCTCTGGTCAACGCTTCCAGTTAAGACTACCTATGCAGGAGATAAATTGACAGAATTGTATATATCAAGGATTATCAGTCTTCATGGAGAGCCTAAGAAGATAGTGTCTAATTGAGGAACCCAGTTTACCTCTCTTTTTGGCAGAGTCTGCATGAAGCCATGGGAACCCATCTCAGATTCAGTACTGCCTATCACCCTCAAACCGATGGACAGATTGAGCACGTGAATCAGATTCTTGAGGACATGTTAAGGCCTATGCTTTAACTTATGGTGACAAGTGGGACAAGTGTTTGCCCTATGCAGAGTTTTCCTACATCAATGGTTACCAAACCAGTCTACAAATGTCGCCTTACGAAGCTTTATATGGAAGAAAGTGCAGAACTCCTCTCAACTAGAAGGAGTCAGGAGAAAGACAAATGTTTGGCCCTGCCATACTGCAAGAAGCCAAAGAGCAAGTTCAGCTAATTCGAGATAGGTTGAAGATAGCTCAAAGCAGACAGGAGAGTTATGCAGATAATCATCGCCGAGATTTGAGTTTTGAATCCAATGATTTTGTTTATCTTAGAGTCACCCCTCTCAAAGGAGTTAAGAGATTCCAAGTTAAAGGAAAGCTTACCCCTAGATATGTTAGACCGTTCAAAGTCTTGGAACGAAGAGGAGAGGTTACCTACAAGCTTGAGTTACCTCAATGTTTTGGCGAAAATCTATGATGTGTTCCATGTGTTGTAATTGAAGAAATGCCTGCGAGTGCTAGAGGAACAGATACCGTTGGAAGCCATTGATTTGCAAGAGGATCTCACCTACAAGGAGCAACTAGTGAAAATTTTGGATGTAGCGGAGTGTAACATGAGGAGCAAGACCATCCGTTTTTGCAAAGTCCAGTGGAGCAATCACTCAGAAGGGGAAGCTACATGGGAGCAAAAAGAGGATCTAAAGTCCAAGTTTCCCCACCTATTCTCTAGCTAGCCTGAATCTCGGGGTCGAGATTCCATTTAAGGGGGAAGATTTGTAACATCCCAAAATTTGCAAAATAATATTTTATTACTTATTTATAATTTTTTGAAATTTTTGCTGAATTTTCTGGATTTTATAAAACTGCTTTTCTATTTTCAGTTTTACGAAAAGATTTACTGTAGCTACATTATAATTCGAAAATTTCTGACATTTTTCCAGTAAGTTGAAAATATTCCAAATTATTTTTGAGAATTGTCTCAGAATTTTTAGACCGTATTTGATATTGTTTGAAAGTCTTTTTATGATCAGTATGAATTAAATTCAAAAATAATTATTAAAGGAGGGCCCATATGTCATATTTCTCTTCGACCTTGAGCAAGAAGCGGCCCAAGCCGTGTCTCTCTCTTCCTCCATGGCCAAGATTTTGGGCCTCTAATCCAACACGTTTTTTTATTCCGAATTCATGTCCAAAACGTGTGTCGTCTTATCTTCAACTAATCTCTATGATTCTCTCGTACTAATCCCTTCTATTTCGGGACAAATTTGAGTTTAATCCGGTACAGACACTTCTTTGAACCAACCGTATCTATCTCTACGTGCTTCCCCGAGCCTATTTAAGGAGAGCACCGGGATCCCCTCCATTGCTCTACCCGTTCCACCACTTGTTCCAATCTCTCGTGCCTTCGTTTGCTTGGAATGCCGCGACGCCCAGAGCGCGAACCGACCATCGGTCGACGTACCTTAGCAAGCTTCCCAACGCCTCAGAGATCCTCCTACAAATCCGTTCGCGTCACTTTGTGCTCTTGATCGTCGTGAAGGTAACCCCTCAATCGAAGTCAAGATTAGTTCACTGTGTGCGATGAATTTTGCGAATTCCCAAAGTGTGTTCGTCGTCGTTCATGTCGTTTGTCTCGGCCGTTCGCCGGTGAGCCGCCATGGCTGGCAGTGCCTTGGCCGGACCCCCTCCCTTCCTTGACCTTTGCTCTAGCCTTTCTGCACCTTGCCTCTTTGCCATGCCCTCTGAAGGCTGGTGTGATTGCTGTCCGTGCTGTGAAGCTGAGCCTGTCCAGAGCCAGCGTAGCAAGCAGGTCTCGTGGTGCAACAGTAGTGACGGTACTGTAGCAACACAGGAGAGAGTATATTGGTCTAAAAAGAAAAGGAAGAAAATAATAAAATATATATATATTTATTTTTGTAAAATTTGAGATTCACATTACTGATATTATACAGAAATTTGGATTTTTACTTTTTTGTTTAAAAATAATTTTAAAAATTGGAAAATACTTTCTTTATTGCTTTATGCGATGTAAACTTCCAAAATTTGGTTCTGTCTCGTACGAACTCCGATTGAGGCGATTCGAGTTTCTAAATTTTTATAAAATCGAGATCTACCTTCTGGAGTTATTTATTTTTATTTTTGAGCTTGTTTGAGTCCCTGTTTAGTATTTATTTGGTTCGTTGCTTTCTTTTCCAGTAGACATTAATTCTGAGGGAGCGAACGGAGACTTCGAAGACCAAGACTTAGCACTAGATCAGCAAGACAAGTCATAACCTTAGATCATATTGAGCCTATTTTTGCAAAAGTACTTTGATTTATACAATTGCATGTTATTTCTCTACAAAGATTATTTGCCGAAAGTAGCTATGTACTTAGTTGACATTATATCACCTTGATTATTGGGATGATATGTATCCATTGTTAACCCTAGGTTGGGTCAGTACTAGTTGGACATAATCATATTACCAATATTGGGTTACCGTAGCTATGCTTAGTTGTACGATGGGATTTATATCACATGTTGAATAATGTTAATCTTGACTTAATGAGATATTGAATTGTGGCTGATAGCCGCTGTTGTGAAATTTGTTGTACCATGGCAGGGTTTGCCATTGGTCTTGGCTGAACGAATTATTTTCCCTCGGGCAAGTGATCGTGCAGTAAAGGGGTTGCTTTCTAGCACATTGGGATGCGGATGTCTTGCCTAAGACAACTTAAGGACTTAATCTTGTGCTATTGAACTTGGCCTAACCGTACTACCACATGTCTGGTATAGGACAGACCTAGCAGATTAATTTGTAATGTCTAGCCTTGAGTACTGCCAATTGGTGGTGTGGGTTCCGGAGTGAACGGGTAGGATCACATGACTCAAGAGGGGCTCCGAGAGGTGAAACCTTAGTGGACAGTACCGAGTTTAGACAATGCATTGTAAAGGTTTTGTCATGATATCTCTGCGACAAACCAAAGGAAGTGTGTTATTAACGTTTGCACAAAGAGATGTTCATGTCTTGTGGATAAAGTTATACAATCTCTACAGAGTATAAAACTATTCAAATAGCCTTGTCCACGGTCATGGACGTGCTCGAGAATTTCACACGGGGTATAGAGTGTTTCATGAAATTTGGAAATGTGGAATTGTTGGGATGTGAACGGTGAGTTCACTGTTGTTTTGTTGTCTAAAACTAATGTTGTTGAATTCAGTGGTTTGATAATTGTTTTAGATGGTGTAGAGTGATGCCTCACCATTTTGTTCATGCTTTCTACTATTGAATTACCAGTTATTTATAATCTTTTTCATAAACTTGCTTTCAATCTATTTACTGTATTTCAATTCAAGTTATTGCTTTCTGCAAAATAACCATATGGCTATCCTTTGTTATGCCTTTCATGAATATTGTATCATTTCCCTACGGCTTGCTGAGTACTTTTGTACTCGCGGCTTTATGCCTTTGTTGATCAGTTGCTGAGGAAGGATCAGAAAATAATGAATATCATGAGGAGGAATATTATGAAGAGTACATGGATTAGGAAGGCGTTTCCCCAGACGATTGCCTGTGGCATGTCGAATAGCTCATGTTATCTTTTTCGCTGCAATAGTTTATTTGTTTCTTAAGCCCTTAAGGCACAGTGGTGTAAACTTTGACCATAAGGTCATTTGCCTTATTTAATGATAATTTGCCTCTTCTTATTTAATTCGTTATATAGAATGATATTTCATCTATGTTTCCACTGTGTGCACTAGCGTGATCCTGAACTAGTGCGGTATACACAGAGAGTTTCGGATTTGCAAATCCGGGTCCCGACAACTGTGGAATATATGAAACCAGGTGTCTTCATAAACATCCCAGAAGTGCCTAAGGGAGAGATAGGGCCGAGAAGAAGGCCCAAAGTATAAGCTCCGCGCCAAGCCTTGCTGCCGTGCGGAAGGGGGTACATCCTATAGGCAGTTGAACATGCATTTAGATATAAAAGATACGATTGTAATCCGAGTTGTTAACAGGGTAGATAAAGATGTAAACTCTATCTTGTACCCAATCAGAATCATGTAACCGATCAGGACTCTGTAAACCACCCCACCCCCATTATATAATGGAGAGGGTGGGCAACAACAGGGAGATATCGAGCAACAGAGCACAAGAGCTCACGAGCAATCTTAGATCCAAGAGATCCACATAATTCTAGCACACAGGACTAGGGTATTACCTCCTCCGTCGAGGGCCTGAACCTGTCTAAACCTTTGTCTTGTGTGACCTTCAAATTTGAGATCTAGCGCCTGCCCCATAAATTTATTACCGACTACAAAAGTCGACAGTTGGCACGCCAGGTAGGGAAAGCGCTATAATCTTTTCCTACAGACTCGATGGCAGCAACCAGCGGAATCATCGACACTTTCGTCTCCGGCAAGGCTTTCTGCTTTAGAAACCTGGACTTCGTCGCAGATGCACACGGAGAACTTGATTGCCTGGACTTAAACCAGATCCAATCTGGTAAAGATCAGGCCAAACCATCTCAGGTATTCCACTCTGACTTATCCAGCAAACCAGTCAGCGTCGCGAGGAGTTGCTACGATCTTCGGGCATCTACGCACTAGAAGAGCAGAAGACCGATCTCCAACGCCAGTAAGAGATTCAAGAAGCTACGGAGGAAGATCGTCTTCTTCGTAAGGGTAAGGAGGCACAAGTGCGATCGCTTCGATCTCGCGGCTGCAATGTCCGCGAGGACATCCTACAATCCCGATTGGGAGACCAAGCTGCCTTCCATACGCCACAGTAGAACGTCATCGCCTCCAAGACGCTCCTCGACACGCTGGATCCGATGATTGCATCTGATAGCCCGGCGGCCCCGATCATGACCCAGATCAAGGCCATGGTGACGGCGGCGGCCATTCAGTAGAATCAGTAAAAGCTGGTAGGAGAAGCGCACTCGCGCTCCCACGCGGCTACCCACGTCGCTAGCGATCGGTTCGCTACGGTCGAATACTGGCGATCGGCGCCCCATACTTCCAGTCGGAGACGTCCGCCGGAATCTCAACCGCGACCTCCGCCAAGACATCACCGCCAGACGGCAAGAGCGGGACGAAGAAGATCGACGCTGGCGCCACGACGACTACGAACGCTTCAGTACCGGCCACGGTCCACGAAGCGAACAAAGGTACGACGACTGCAACAACTATAGAGACCATCATCGCCGGGGTCGGAACGACAACGACAATCGTCGAGTCATGGACTCGCCGCGCGGAACGTCACCTCGACGTGTTGATGACAATCGCCGAGCCAAAGGCTCACCACGCTGGACTCCCCCTAATCATGACGACAGATCCATCGACGGAATCCGAGCATTCACTTCTCGATTACGCCGAGTGGTATGGCCCGAAGGCTTCAATCCCAAGGGCATCGTTAAGTTTGATGGGGAACGAGATCCGGAAGCTTGGCTACAGGTCTATGCCCAGGCGGTCAAAGCGGCTGGGGGCAATCAAAACATTATATCAAATTATCTGCCGGTCAATCTCACCCCTTCAACTCAAGCATGGCTCACAGGACTTCCTGCGAACTCGATGGATTCCTAGAGCGATCTTTGCGATCAATTTATCGCGAACTTTCAGGGAACCTATGAGAGGCCTGGCACCCCATGGGACCTATATCAGCTTCACCAGAAGAAGGACGAAACGCTGAGGGATTTCATCCGGCGTTGCATGCAGAAGAAGAACACCATCAGGGATGTATCTGATGCAGTGGTGGTGGCAGCCTTTCAGAAAAAGGTAAGTGATCCTAATCTAATCAAGAAAATATCCAGGAAACCACCGACCTCCGTAAAGGAGATGTTTACATTGGCCGACCGCTACGCCACGGCCTCAGATGCCCTAGCCGAGCGCCAAGAAGATCACCCGCAACAGAAGAACAAAGGCGACAGGGCCGAGTCCTCCAAGCACAAAGACAAAAAGCGGAAAGGCGAAGAGCTAGTTGCGGTAGCAGAGCGCAGCCGGCCCCGAGCCACGCGGAGGGAGGCACCCGATTACAGTACCATCATGGAAGTGATCTGTCCTTTCCACCCTAAAGGTAAGCACGCCGCTAAAGACTGCTTTACTCTGAAGCGTTTTGTGAGCGAAAGCAACAAGTAGTCAGCTCCAGCGAAGGAAGAGGCGGCCAAGAAGAAGGACCCTCCTAGCGAGGACGATTATCAGGAACCCGAGCACGAGTTGAACTAAATATACGGGGGCTCCACCGGATATGAGTCCAAGCGGAAGCAAAAGCTTACCGCTCGGGAGATCAATGTGGTGGAACCGGCAACCCCCCAATATCTAAAGTGGTCTGAAGTCCCGATCACATTCAATCGCACGGATCACCCCAATCGAGTTCTACATCCGGGTAAGTACCCTCTAGTGCTCGACCCTGTTATTCGCAGTGTAAAGCTCAAGAAAGTCTTGACTGATGGAGGGAGTGGACTCAATGTCTTGTTCGCCAAAACCCTCGACGACATGAACATCCCCCGCTCCGAGCTAAGGCCGAGCTCACAGCCGTTCCACGGGGTGATCCCTGGGGTGTCTTCGTTTCCTCTCGGGCAGATTTCTTTGCCTGTCACCTTCGGTACCAAAAGCAACTATCGGACCAAGTATGTAAATTTTGAGGTAGCGGATTTCGAGACAACGTATCACGCTATCTTGGGAAGACCCGGTCTGGCTCGGCTCATGGCCGTCCCGCACTACACCTATTTGATGATGAAGATGCCGGGACCCGAAGGTGTCGTCACGATTCGCAGCGACACCAAGCGATCTCTGGACTGCGATCGAGAGAATTGTGAACTTACTGAGCTGCAGGAGGCAACCGCTAAGGGGAAGAATATCCAGGTAGAGGCAGCCACGTTGCAGGAAGAAGACGACGTCCCATCCAAGAAGCAGGCCACATCAGGGATAAAGCCTAGCGAAGGAACCAAGAGAATTATCCTCGACCCATCCAACTCGTCCAAAACGACTCTGATTGGGATAGGGCTCGGGGATAAATAGGAAGACATGCTCGTCACCTTCCTTCGGGCTAACAAGGACATCTTTGCCTGAAAACCATCTGACATGCCGGGTGTTCCTAAGGAGGTGATCGAGCATTCTCTACACGTCTACGAAAAGGCAAAGCCAGTCAAGCAGAGACTCCGACGGTTCGCTCCAGATCGTCGGAACGCCATCAAGCAGGAGATCACCAAGCTATTAGCTGCAGGTTGTATCAAAGAAGTGTATCATCCCGATTGGTTGGCAAACCCTGTACTAGTTCAAAAGAAGAATAAAACTTGGCGCATGTGCGTTGATTATACTGATCTCAACAAGGCATGTCCGAAGGATCCCTTCGGGCTACCACGAATTGATCAGGTGGTTGACTCGACCGCCGGGTGCGAAATCCTGAGTTTCCTCAATGCCTACTCAGGGTATCACCAAATTCACCTAAAGGTGGAAGATCACATCAAGACTTCATTCATCACGCCCTTTGGGGCCTTTTTCTATACCACGATGTCGTTCGGGTTAAAAAATGCTGGTGCAACTTATCAGCGCAATACAGCGGTGTTTTCATGCCCAACTCGGATGCAATGTGGAGGCATATGTGGATGATGTCGTGGTAAAGACTCGGGAGAGGAAGGACCTTATCGTCGACCTAACCGAGATGTTCGAAAGTCTAAGGGCCTTCAGCATGAAGTTTAATCCCGAGAAGTGTGTTTTCGGAGTATCTTCGGAAAACTGCTCGGGTTTATCGTCTCCCAACGAGGCATTGAGGCCAATCCAGAGAAGATCAAGGCCATATCAAATATGAACTGCCAACTTGCCAAAAGGACATCCAGAAGCTTACAGGTTGCATGGCCGCACTCAGCAAGTTTATTTCCCGACTGGGTATGCGAGGTATGCCATTCTTTAAACTCCTCAAGAAGCAGCACAAATTCCAATGGACGCCTGAGGTGCAGCAAGCGTTTGAAGATCTGAAGACCTTCTTGACGACACCACCGATCTTGGTTTCGCCGATGCCAGCGGAACCTCTATTACTTTACATCGCGGCGACGACTCACGTAGTCAGCGCTGCAATCATCGTAGAAAAGGAGGAGCCGGGGCATGTGCAGAAGATCCAACATCCGGTCTACTTCATTAGCGAGGTCCTGAGTGAGTCTAAGGTACGGTATCCACAAGTGCAAAAATTATTATATGCCGTACTTCTCACATCTCGCAAACTCAAGCACTACTTCCAAGAGCACACCGTTTCGGTGGTCACCTCCTTCCCGATAGGAGATATACTTCACAACCAGGAGGCCACCGGGAGAATTGCAAAGTGGGTAGTCGAGCTTGGGGCTTTTAACATCTTATTCAAGCCTCGCACAACCATCAAGTCTCAAGCGCTCGCCGACTTCACTACCGAGTGGACAGAACTTCAAAATCTGGCGATTTCCAAGGAACTCGAGCATTGGACGATGTACTTCGATGGTTCCCTCATGCTCAGCGGCGCGGGGGCTGATATAGTGCTCATATCACCAAATGGAGAACGGTTAAGGTACTATCTGCAAATACTTTTTCCCGCGTCAAACAACGTCGCCGAGTACGAGGCACTCATCCATGGGCTCTGTATCGCCATATCGCTCGGTATCCGACGTCTGATGGTTCGTGGAGATTCATTGCTCGTGGTCAATCAAGTGCAAAAAGAATGGTCCTGCATCGAAGACAACATGGATGCCTATTGCCAGGAGGTACGCAAGCTAGAAGGCAATTTTGACGGTTTGGAACTTGTTCATGTGCTCCGTCGGGACAATGAAGCGGCTGATGAGCTAGCAAAGATGGGGTCTGGCCGGACCACAGTTCCCGTGGGAGTATTTGTCGAAGAAATTCATAAGCCCACAATGAGCACTCAGCCAAAGCCGGACATCCCAGTGGAGAAGAACGTAGAGGCAGAAGTCCTGATCATAACCCCCGATTGCACAGCTCCGTATTTGGACTATTTGACGAAGGACAAGTTACTTGAAGACCGCATGCAGGCCGAGCGAATAATGCGCCGAAGCAAAAGCTATGTGGTGATCAGGGAAGAACTCTATCGCAAGAGCTCCTCTGGTGTACTATGACGGTGCATATCAGAATAAGAAGGAAGAGATCTTCTCAAGGAAATCCACTCGGGAGTTTGTGGGAATCACGCGGCGTCATCAACCCTAGTTGGCAAGGCTTATCGTCAGGGGTTTTTCTGGTCGACTGCTGTCACCGATGCAGAGGACATCGTCCGGACATACGAAGGATGTCAGTTCTTTGCGCGACAGGTGAACAAGCCAACACAGGAACTACAGACCATCCCAATCACATGGCCGTTTGCGGTCTGGGGGCTTGACATGGTAGGACCTTTGAAGAAGGCTCAGGGTGGTTACACTCATCTCTTCGTGGCCGTCGATAAATTCACCAAATGAATTGAGGCCAAGCTAGTCGCCACAATCACAGCCGCTAAGGCAAAAGAATTCTTCCATGAAATCGTGGTTAGGTTCGACGTACCAAACCGAATCATCACGGATAACGGCACCCAATTCAAAGGTGGCATATTTCAAGACTGGTGCGATGAACTAGGCATAAGATTTGCTTCGCATCAGTAGCACACCCCGAAGCAATGGGCAGATCGAGCGAGCCAACGGCATGGTGCTGCAAGGCCTAAAGTCAAGAATTTTTTATCGTCTCAAACCATACGCCACTCGGTGGGTCAAAGAATTGCCTTCGGTGCTCTGGGGGCTGCGAACCACCCCCAGCAGAGCAACCGGGCAGTCACCTTTTTTCCTGGTGTATGGCTCAGAGGCGGTCCTCCCATCCGAGTTAGAATTCGGATCCCCGCGGGTTCGGAGCTACGAAGAGGTCGCTTCGGAAGAAAGCCGGCTAGAAGACCTCGACCGACTGGAAGAAGCCAGGGACATTGCAACAATTCAGTCGGCAAAATACCTTCAGGGCTTACGTCGCTATCACGGTCGCAATGTAAGGAGCCACGCGTTCTCCAAAGGATATCTAGTCCTTAGAAAGAATCAAAAATGCGAGCATAAGCTCTCCCCAAGCTGGGAAGGCCCTTACATCATCGATGAGGTGATACGTCCTGAGGCTTATAAGCTCAAGCGTGAAGACGGCACAATTATCAGCAACGCATGGAACATAGAACAGCTACATCGTTTTTTCACTTGAACTTTGTAATTTAGTTGTTTCTTTATGAATAAATGTTTGCTCTTAAAGTTGTTCTCGTATAGTCTTCTCGAAAATTATGCGTCTGAGTGCTTTACTCCTATAAATTTTAAGACTCCGAGACATGCGTCATGAACCATGCCTTAGAGCCTGGGGGCTGGACTAGTCGAACATGATATGTCAAAACCACTCGGACAAAGCAGCATATTTAAAGACAAAATGCAAGAACAAAGAAATACTTTCAATTATTTGTTTACAGGTCCAAGGTTTTCGCGATAGCCGAAGAAGCATCCTTAACTTCCTCCCAGAGTTCGACTGCCCGGTCTTCATCCACGTTACAAGCATAGCCATCTTTAATAGCCTTAAGATCCACTCGGGGATAAAGCGACTTGGTGATCGCCAGAGCCTGGCTAGCGCTATTGGTCGTCGTTTCCTTCAAGAGTATCTTGAGATCCTTGGGGGCTTCTTCCAGTTGGGAGATGGCTTGGTCTCTGCTGAGCGGCCTCTCACCTCCAGGATGGAGCAACATCAGCAGCGGCTCAGAGGCCTCGCGAAGCTTGGAGCAAGACGTTTCAAGGGCCTCAACCCTCTCGTTATAAGCGACGTATTGCACCCGCGTCTTGAACTTGTAGTCTGCAAGCAAAACTGATTATCAAGAAATGCCAAGAAGGCGGAGAGACAAAGGAAGCAGAAGAGGCAGGCGTATGCGATGGGAAAAATGAACCATCGACTTACTCCTTAAAGGGGGAAATTAGGTTTTCGCCGAATCGGCGGGAAAGAGATTGACCCTGCTCTAGCTTCGTAATGATTTGCTAGTCTGGCGTCCTGACATACAGAGATAGTTATGGTTTGACCAAGTCATATTTGGGACACGTTGCTCCCCACGATGGGATGCTTAACCACTTATCGAGCTAAACGAGACGTGGGTGTCCTCTAGTTCGGATTAAAAATATCTTCTTGTGATATGCCCCATGTTGGGTCGCTAGGTGGTTACCGCATGACGGAATCATATATCACGAGTTGAGCCTGATAAGGCACGGTTCCAATGGTATGCCCCAAGATGGGTCGATAAGCTGTGCATCGTAATAAACGAGTACGGATACCGTTCAGATAAACCTTGATATGTCCCAAGTTGGACCAGAGCTGTATCCTACGCCAGTCGGATATAGGTATCACTCGGCCATGAGCTGAGAAAATCCCGATACGCTCCAAGTCGAGCCTAAGCTATATCCTACAGCAGTCGGATATGGGTATCACTCGGCCAAGAGCCACGTATGTATGGTACGCTCCAAGTTGAGCCTAAGCTATATCCTACACCAGTCGGATATAGGTATCACTCGGCCATGAGCCAAGAAGATCCTGATACGCTCCAAGTCGAGCCAAAGCTATATACAATGGCAGTCGGATATGGGTATCACTCGGCCTAGAGCCATGAGAATATGATATGTCCTAAGTCGGACCAGAGCTATATCCTACAGCAGTCGGATATAGGTATCACTCGGCCAAGAGCCACGCAAATCCTAATATGTCCCAAGTCGGACCTAAAATATAACCTACGACGGTTGGATGCGAGGATCACTCGACTAAAGAGCCATGCAAGCTTCGATGTACCCCAAGCTGGGTCTAAGCTATGTCAAGCGACAATCATGGAAAACACTTGAAAAAGGTATTTCTTTATTATATATAAATTCCTCAGGCATTATGCCTGGGAAAACATTTTTTACAGAAATATTACACCTCTCCGCGGCGAACATGTCCAAGCGCTTCCACGAGAACTTCCTTGACCTCATGAAGGGCGGGGAAAATCTCAAGGAAGACGTTGACGGCGGTGCGGTCGAGGGCGGCGGTTGTGTCCTTCGCCCATTCAGCCATGGCGATGTCAAAAAGCGCCCATTTTTCGGCGAGCTCTGGGTCCCGGTCGTCCATGTAATTCCTCATGAAGAAGCTAGAGCTTGGAGTAAGGAAGAGGAGGACTAAGCGAGAAGGAATGCATTCTACAAGCGTTGGTTTGCTTTTTATAGCCGATACGGCAAGGTTGAAGTAAATGCGAAGATGCAGTAACATCAGAAGCCGAGGAGACTTAGAGTTAATATGGTTCAAAAGCCAAAGAGGTTTTTGGAAAAAGAATTGACTCAATAGGTCAAAACAACTTCGAAGACTGTACAGGGATATATTCAAGTCCTTCATAATCCCCTTGCTGCAAAGAAAAGCATTCAAATCAAAGAAGAAACCAATCAGAATTTCATGCTAGAAGCTGAAAGCCCGGATCCAAGTTGAGTCCCAGATAAAGATGAAGCAACCGGATCATGAATCACTCGGGGGCTACTGTGGAATATATGAAACCAGGTGTCTTCATAAACAGCCCAGAAGTGCCTAAGGGAGAGATAGGGCCGAGAGGAAGGCCCAAAGGATAAGCTCCGCGCCAAGCCTTGCTGCCGTGCGGAAGAGGATACATCCTATAGGCAGTTGGACATGCATTTAGATATAAAAGATACGATTGTAATCCGAGTTGTTAACAAGGTAGATAAAGATGTAAACTCTATCCTTTACCCGATCAGAATCATGTAACCGATCGAGACTCTGTAAACCACCCCACCCCCACTATATAAGGGAGAGGGCGGGCAACAACAAGGAGATATCGAGCAACAGAGCACAAGAGCTCACGAGCAAACTTAGATCTAAGAGATCCACATAATTCCAGCACACAGGACTAGGGTATTACCTCCTCCGTCGAGGGCCTGAACCTGTCTAAACCTTTGTCTTATGTGACCTTCGAGTTTGAGAGCTAGCGCATGCCCTATAAATTTATTGCCGACTACAAAAGTCGACAACAACCTTGCAAGTATTTGAACTGAGTCAATCATATAGCCACATATCTGGTATGGGACAAACTTAGCTGATTGATTTGTAATGTCTAGATTTTGGTACTGTCATGGTGGTATGGGTTCCGGGTGCACAGATAGACTCACATGGCAAAAGAAAGGGGCTATGAGTGTGGTAACCAGTCCCATTAGTGTTGAAACCTCATTGGACACTACTGAATTTAGACAAAGCATTGTAAAGGCCTTGTTATGATCACTCGCCTTTGTGGTGATACGATTAGGAATGTAGGCAGTATGCTTATGGAAGTTCGAAAATTGATTTAAGGTTGTGAGTCAGTTTACCTGAGAAATAACTGAGAAATTTACTATTATTATTATTTGTTTTATTGTCGTTTCAACCTATTTATTGTATTTTTTTTATAAATGTTGTTTTATGCAAAATAACCAATTTAGCCATTCATTTGGAATAAGTCATGCATGTAGTATAATAGACTTGCATTTTGTGCACAACTTGTTGAGTTCTTTATGCACTCATCTTTACAACAACAAATCACCAGTTGGAAAGGAGTCCACACCTGCTTACGAGGAGGTGTGCTAGGAGGAGATGATCAGCTAGGGTGCAAACCTTGTCAGTTACCTGTGGCAAATTGAAGAATTGCTACGAATAATTTATATCCGCTGCAGTTTTATTTTTTTCTTAGTCTAGGCCTTGTGTGGTGTATTCATTTAAGGTGGACTATTAGGTTGTTCAACATGTTATATTTAAATAGAAAAAGTCTTTATTTATGTTACCATTGTATATGATTATAATATTCATCTATGTTGAGACTCTGTGCACTAGCGTGATTTTGAACTAGTGCAAAATACACAGATTCCCATCAGTTGTCCTGACTTGTCACGTGAGAAAAATAAAGGAATACTGACGCTTCACTGGGCCCAGCTATAGATAGGAGCGTAACAAGCACCGAATTAATTAGCCGGTTGATGCTTTTGTTTATGACATTTTTTTAGGAAGGTTGTTTATCACAATTGGCCAGAAGATACGGCGACCTGTGTGCAAACTCATAAGTCTTGTGTCCTTTATTAGTCCCTAATTGCCAGTGGGAAGGGTTGAGTCGTCCACTAATCGGTCAATGTTTTCACATGGCATGCATCTTACAGATTTATTCTTCTTCTTTTATCTGTGTGTGGTTTCGATGACAATACCCAGACTTTTGGGTACCAAAGATGTTTTCTCTAGCTTTCTGTAACATTCCAAATTTTAGCATTTCAAAATTCTTTCTAAATTTTAAAAATTTCTGTGAATTTAAATTTGTGCTCTCAATGCAAGTAAATAATTTGAATCAAAATTTTAAGTTGAAATAAATTCAAAATAATTTATTTGGGTTCCAAAATGTTTAAAACTATTCTTGAGATTTTTCTTACATTTTTCCTAATTTATTTACTATTTATTTCGGCTTTTCCTAATTTTCTGGATTTTTTACTAAAATAAAAATAATTTCATTTTCATTTTCCGCACGTGTCGTTTCCTTCCGTGGCCCAGCTCCTATTCCTCGTCGCCCGACCCATTTCCCTCTCTCGGCCCAGTTCGCCGCCTCATTGCTGCGGCCCGCCACCTTTCGGCCACTTTCGCTCCGGCCCGATCCGTGGCCGTCTCCGCTGCGCTCGCCGACGCTGGACCCTTTGTCGGCCGCCCGTGCCGTCGTCTCCAAGCCGGACTCTCGCCGCCTGTTTCGCCCACACCCGCCGTCGTGATTTTCTCACCGTTCGCGTCGTATCCGCGCTGAACTCCTTGGGGATTCGTGCCTATAAAAGCCGCCGCCTTCTCCCCCTCTCTTTTCTCTTCGCCTACCGCACCGAGTCACCGCCTCGCGCAAGCCCTAGTGCCGCCGTGCCCGTGCACCTTTCTTCCCCGCTGGTGAGTCTCCGCTGCCGATTTTCGTCGCGTCGGGTTTGCCGCGCCGTCCTCTCCATTTTGCCCCAGATCCCGCCTCGAACCGTCGCGTTTTGCCCCTCGGCCGAGTCGTCTTCTTCCGCTCCGGCGTGCCCACGCCGCTCCGCCCTGCACCGCCCTGTGTCCCGCTGGCGCCTCGTAGCGCCACATGTTGCTCGCGTTTGCGCCGTGTTGCCTTGCCTCCTGCCCGGTCAGTGCCACCTCGTTTCCCGCACAGTGTCGCGTGGCAACCGCTTTAGCGTCGTGTCAACTGCCACGTCAGCGCTAGCCATTGCGTGGCGTCCACGTCAACAAAGTTCGCCACGTCGCCCTTGGTCCCCTCGTTGGACTCATCCACCGTGAGCCATGCCACTGACATGTGGGCCCCACGTGTCGTCCGGTATTTCTTTTTCTTTTTCCATTTTCGAGAAAAGTCCAACCAATCAGATCTTGCCACTTGTCAGCCTTTTTTCTTTTTCTTTCATTTTCGGATCCGAGGAACTTCTAGGAGCCCGTTCTCCTTCGTTCGAGCTCTGATTCGAGTGATTCAAATTTCTAAATTCGTCTAAATTCATGATCTATCTTCCAGTACCATTATTTTCAATTTTTTGATTTTTTTAATTTGTTTTATTTATTTGCCTCGTTTTGCATGTAGACAACGCAATCGAAGCTCAGCCAAATCAACGGTCGGAGGTAGATCCAGCAGGAGGAAATGAAGGCAAGTCTTCCTTGAACATATGGATCCCAAAGTTTATGAAAATCTTATGTTGTTTTAAATTATGCATGTTTACTTTTATACTATGTACTTTAAACATAGTTTTAGAGTTTCGTTAAATTCCATATTTGTATACCCTCATTGACATTAATCATAACAAACCTTTGTCACCCTAGATGATACTAGCTATTTTATTTGGTGATAACTAGTAGAGTAGCCTAGGACGGTAGAATTGCTTAGTCCAGCTTAAAGTTTCAATATTATGCCATTATGGAAAACTTTTCAAACATTGTTTAAACTTATTTGTGAAGTTGTGGCAATCGGTATTGCTACTGTTATTTAAATGAAATAAAAAGGAAAGATGCTTTAGACCAAGGAGAATGGATGTTTGGCTGGTGCAAAAGCACGAAACCTTGGAATGTGAATGTTCCACCCTAGTCAATTAAAGACCGAAGCATGTGTTATCATGGACCAAGCATTACCGTACAATCACAAGTCTATATGGGTACAACCTGGCTAATTAATTTATGTGTCTCATTTTTAGCTTCGCCAGTTGGTGGATGCCAAATGTAGGCAAGCGCAAGAGGGGGCTTCCGACTGGGCAGCTAGCACCCATCGACGGTGAAACCTTAGTGGGCGAGATTAATAATGGTGTTGTACATTGTAAAGGTCTTGTCATGATCTCTCTACCAACACACCAAAGGAAGTGTATTAATTGCAAGGCAGCAAGAGTCGATGATGTCTTGTGGGTAAAGCTGTATACACTCTGCAGAGCTAAAACTACTTAAATAGCCATGCCCACGGTCAAGAGCAGGCGAGGTACGCTTGCACATTGTAGATTTTATGGTTTTGTTTTAAAGGAAAAAGATGGGATGGGAATCCGTGAGTAGATGGAACTCTCGGATTATGGTTTGGCAGATGGAGCTAGTCAGGTAATAGAACCTGTTATAGTTGACATCAGATTCAATTTATATGCTATTACATTTTGGTCAAATGTTGCTTATGAAATTACTATTGGTATTTACAATGAAACATTGCTTTATACTAAAAGAGCCATATTATACCTTTAATTGTTTAGCCTTGCATATAGTTATCATGCATTATGTTTTCCAAGACTTGCGGAATACATTTTGTGTTCATCCTTGCAACAACCCCAACTTTCCACAGAAGAGTATGCAGAAGCTGAAGGTGACTACGAGTTCTTTGCTTGTGGTTACGACGAAGGTGATCCGGAATGCTAGGACGCGTACCCCAATCGATTACCTGTTGGGCAAATAGATGGGCTTACTCTATTGCTATTATTTTATTTCCGCTGCTTCTTATTAAACTCAAGCCATTAGGCTGCTTATTTTTAATAATTGGTTATAAGGTTAATACCCTTTTGCTTAATGAATATTATATGCTTCGTGGTATGGATGTGTTGTCATCACTGTTTTCACTGTATGTGCTAACATTTTTTGGACTAGCACAGGTTATACATAGAAGATTCAGATTTAGAAATCCGGTCCCACACTTTCTTCGTGTGGTCTGGCATTTTTGGGGATCAAAGCAACAATATACCAACCGTGCTATGTTGCAAGATTCGAGCCACAACTCTCAACTGAGTGGAGCAATGACCGTCTTCTGTAAATCTTCGGAGAAGATACACAGGTCTGGAATTTTTTTAAAAAAAATAATGCATTTTTTAAATAATTTTACAAGAATAATACCTTAAAAAATTACAAAATTATACATCTGTCGCTAATTGAATTAGTGACAGAAGATCTATCGCCAATGCAATTGGAGACAGATGTCTGTTTTATCGGTGATTGAATTGGCCAATAGATTATTTTATCGTGGATTCATTTGGTTGACAAGGTTGAGGTTTTTGTCGCCAATCGGAGATAGAGGTGTATATTTATAAAAAAATTTCGGGGATACTAAAAAAATTCCACAGATCTGCCTCTCCATGTCAAAATTTATTTGCATCCTACACATCTTAAAAAAAGAGTGCTACTACTGAACCCTATACCGTTGGAATTGATTTTAACGGTATAGCAGGTTTCACAGCAGGTTTTACAGGTTTCAGAGCAGGTTTTAGAAGTTTCATAGCAAGTTTTAGAGGTTTCAGAGCAGGTTTCAGAGGTTTCATCGGCGGTAAAATAGTATACCGTACAAACGGTATACCGTACGTTAGTTTTTCTGTAAAAAAAAAGGTCAAACAAATACTCCTAGCCACTAAAACATGTCATTTTAGATACGTGCAGTCAAAATTTTGAAACTTTGGTTTTTGATATCCTTTAAATTTTTAGACTGGACACGTGATAATCAAATTTGTAGACTAGTGTCTAAAAATACTTTCGAAATATTAAATTTCGAGTAACTTGCACTTTGCACAAAGAATTGTGTACCGTGTTTCACTTTGCACAAGATTTAAGCAATACTTTCTCTTTGCACCACCCAAGGCTAAATAATGTTGCACTTACCACCAGGTTAGCTAGTATGGCCATCTTGAGCGCGTCATACGTAGCACACCCGACGAAGCACTCATGTACGATGGGATCAAGATCTCCATGCTACAGACTTAAACTTGGCGCAAAGTGCAACATTGGTTAGTCTAGCATCGTGCAAAATGAAAATATTGCTTAAACTTGATGCAAAATGAAACAAGGGACACAATGCACTGGTGCAAGGTGCAATTTACTGTTGACAGTTTTGGTTTTAGAATTATATTATAGCAAAATTTAGTGGTTAATGTCCGAAACAACGTATTTTTGTGATTGGAGGGAGTATTTACCTGTAGACTTATCTTTGGCCCGCTGAAAAGTCATTTCAAAACCACTACACAGAAAATCAATAGAGAATCAAGGAGGATTTTAAACCAACCAGCAAACCCATCAGAGCATATATAGTGGTATAAATAGTAGTTGTCTATAATACATCTCTATATTATTAACAGACAGCACTAAAAACAACTTATGTAATAGATCACCTATATAGTTATCTGTAATGGTCTCTAATGTAATTAACAGACTGTCTATACAATGGTACATAAAATATAAAACTATCTGTTAAATAGTAGATATCAGCTTTCTCTCTTCTCACATCACTTAAAATCCTACGTAACATAATCTTATAGACAGCTAACATATACTGTTGTATATACCCTCATGCAAAAACGAGATAAAGGAAAAAAAAAAAAAGACCCCGTTGTCTTCTGGGCTTATAATAACAATATGAACGCACATACCTCGAAGGTTCACATCTTCTGGTAGTACTTTTTTTATTTGAGGGGTCCTTATGGCAGCTTGTTCAGACATTGACCAATTACTAACCAACTCTGGTCTGCTTCATTTGGTTGGTCTGCCTGCAGCTTAATTAGAAGTCTATCTCCCATCAAAGAGAGATAACTCTCATATCTTCTTACCCTCCATTCTCCTTGGTTGTTCCCGGAGCAGGCCTTCTCCATACTCCAGGTTAGTCCTTTCGGAACATGCTACTTGTTTCAAATCAAGTTTATGTATGTATATTTAAAAGATGGTGCCAGCTTTAATTTCGTCATGCCATCAAGCACCAGTTAGCCACATGTCTAGCTACAACGAGTCAACGACCGTAGTGATGCAAGTTGAGCGTTGGACAGAGTTTCAGATGATATTGGATCGAGCATATTTGTGTGCGACTGAGCGTAAATCCCCTCTGTTTCAAAATTGTTGTCTACTCAACGCACACTGAACACAGCCGCACAATAAAATCTATATAAAAATTAAAGGAATGACTAGAAATCGAACGTCTGATAGGAAGTTTTTCATCCTAAGTATGAGCACAACATCCCTAAACACCATTAAAGTGACATTAGTACGCGGAGCCGTACGGAACGTTATCACTTCGGAAACCGGACATTACCTACAAATAATCGATCATTACAAGTTGTTGGGAAAAACAACCCTCCAAGTCAAGGTAACACCCAGCCCTCACACACGTCCAGAGTGCTTCTTGATTCCCAATGCCGTTAAAAGAACATCCTATCCCCTACAGCCCGGAAAGATCTTTGCGATTGCTCAGCACTCAAATCCTCTGCAATAGATTAGATATTATTTAATTAGGAATCAAAGCTGGGCGTGATGCGGAATGAAATTCACCCTCGGCAGTCGATCTAGTGGCGTGGCCGGCCATTAGGTTTGGGGGCTTGGCGGAGAGTTGACAATAGAGCAACTACGTATTTTAATGGAGTGGATGAGCACCTGAAATAAATGCAGGAGTTCAAGGTACTGATGGCACGGTAGTACCATCGGCTATTTATTTTCTGACTGTAAAGATTGAGAATATTGTAGCACAGCACGTAAGGCCTTGTTCAAAACCCCGGTTTATTCACGTGAATTTCAGTCAAAAATAGACCTCCCAAATTGAAAGCGACTGATGTAAGAAGGGTGCCCGATCTTTGAATGAGGAAGATAAATATCGATTTGGTGGAATTGATCCTCACGATCCGATTACAACCGCATGACGACGTTTGTGCCTTAGCAATCGCTGAACCAACTCCAAATAGTTATTGGTTTTGCCGAAGGCGTGGTCAACCTGAACACAAAGTTCAATCCCTCCGAGCAATCGAAGAACTAGCAAGAATAAGATGAAAAGCAACCTGAATATCAAAGGTGGGATTCCAATTAAGCTGTCTTTACAAGTGGCCGATCGATACAACTGAGGAACAGAAGTTTGCACAAGGGATAAACCTAAACTTAAAGAAATCCGAGTACCTTGGAGGCCAGCATTGGTATAAAAAGAAGTGGGGGTAGCTGTTCAGCCAGACCTTGGTTTGTGGTCGAAAATCAGACCTTCCCTTCTATTCGTTTTCATCTTTAGCAAGGCCTCCTTCTTATTATTCTTATATCTAAATAAAGACTCTGTTAAATTTATAGGTGACGCAACATCCCCTCTTCTTGCTGCCGAAATCATGGAGACTTCAGGTTCTTGTGGTCAAATGGATAACTCCTTCCCTTACTGCAATCATCATTCACTATCATTGAGCTTGGACCTTCACTCCTTCAAAAAATAACACAATCTGTTTCAGACAGCATCATATAGTTTTTCAAGTCATTAAATATATCAAAAAACGAAAGTACTTCATAATTCAGATTACGTGCACAAGCTGAGTGATCGGTCCTTGTATAGGCTAAAAAGTTGTGGCAGGTGCTATGAACGTATCCGAAGAAGTGATATCCTCATCAGCTACCCTCACAGATAAGCAGTGGCAGAGAAACTCCCGGGCAGGGCGGGCGGCTGCCCGGGCTCGCCAACGACGAACAGTACATCCTCTGGCCGGCCATAGCACCATAGATTGCCGTCGGTCATGGTCTCCTCCCAAGCAAAGGGTCAGCCTTTCGAGTGGGTCGTCGCACTAGCTATGCAAACCAACGGCCCAAATTAGCAAAGACAACAATTGAAATCAATGTAGATTTAAGATCCCTACGCTAAATCCCCAAATCTCTCGAAATTTCTGCCTCCTCCCTTCGGTCTCCCGATCTCCCCGACCCCAAATCCAGAAATCCCCAATCGGGCAAATCCGTACCGGGCGGAGCAGGTGGCGCGGAGAAGGGGCGCCGGAGAAGGCAGCGCGGGGCCCGAAGAAGCCGAGAAGGCAGTGCGCGGTCGCGGTGGCCGGTGGGAAGGGACTCGGGTCGCTCGGCCGGTTGCTCGGCCGAGGCGGGCTTGGTCGCTTGGAGAGTTGGAGACGGTGGACTGGCCGCTCAGCCGCTGGCGCCTGGTAGCTTGGTCGCTCGGCCGCTCGCTCGGTAGAGAGCCAGAGACTCAGAAAGGCTTGGTCGCTCGCTCGCTTGGAGGCGCAGGTGGTAGTACTAGTAACTAGCGCAGGACCCGGAGTAGTACACTAGTACTAGTAACTAGTTAGTGGCTTGTTGTGTTGATCTTGATCAGTTGATGACTTGATGTGTGTGGCAGACAGGCAGTGGCACTGATACAATGAGCCTGCGTATTGCGTGTGAGCCACTGAGATAAAGAACAAGTTTACAACTGTTTTGATTTTTAAGGTAGAATAATTATATTATCATCTCTTATACAAATGGTTTTAAAATAAAATAGTTTAGCGTATTATTTATTATGCAATTTTAATAAATGATAAGAGCTAAACATTTGTTATATCGAGCAGGATATTTAAATCACTTGTTGATGTTACTATTATACGACGGTTCTAAAGCATGAAGACTCGGAAAATGAATTTGCTAGCACATTAGTGGTACGTGCTGCACTAATTCAATACTTCAATATGAATATGTTTTTATGTTACTTGATGCACTAATTAATGTTTTTTTATCTTGCAGAGTCTCTTTTGGTGTGTGGTTGGATCTTTGTTAACGAATCATCAAAGCGTTCATAGTATCGCAATGAGGTACTTGTCACAACTTTCTTTGTTTTTATTCATGAATATTCACATATGTATTGGACTATATTTTTAGTGAAAAAAATGTGTTGCAGCCCTTAATTTTGCTTGCGTGATATATATATAAATTGTTTGCGTTTATGACTGTAGTTACGCTTGCTCAAGCTTCTAAAATTTCCTAGCTCCGCCACTGCAGATAAGACGGATCTGCCTCACATATAACACTGCGCTTAGGTTAGACTTGCATGAGCCGTTTGTTCAGATCTGAATAATTGGTTTCAATCATCCGTATTTAATTTGCTGTTGACTAAGAACCCTGACCTGCATGCTTATTTATTGGCAATGGCTGGAGAATGCCGAAATCATATGCGTCCAACGATAGAGCCTTTTTTCTCGTTTTTTGTGGCAAACAAGTCGACATAGTTTGTTTATCGATCTCAAGATTCTTTTGTGCAACCTATGGTACAAACCCGCGATTTATCAGCTATTGGATGCGACCCTAGCCATCTAGCAAACCGTGCCCTTCATTCTTGCTTGGTAATTTCTTCTACAAATATGTATAGCCATGCGAATGCTTCCGTTTTTGTGGAAATGGAAAATGGGGTGCTCATCAGTTCGGAAGAAAGATGTATATCAATGCATGCAGGGAGAATGGGAAAGCGGTAGTAGTGCTCGTGAATCTGTCATGGAAAATATAGTTGGTCGGGTGTCATGAAAGTAGTTATCGATTTACATGTGACGGTATAGTTTCAATTAATTTGTTCTTAGTTGCCCCTTCTAATAAAAATGCAATACCACTGTGATCGGTGCTACATCAGAAAGTTCGTGAATCACGACATGTCACCTACGCAGAACACTAGCTAGTCTGAGTGCAAATTAACCTTGTACTCTGACACACTGTATTCTGTTTTCATACCGGTGAACGATTATTATTAGTTGTTGGACACACGTACGAGACCATTTTCTAAGAGTTGATTGTTGGACTTACCGGAGGATGGATCAATACGTACAGAGCTTGAGGTTGATTCTCGTAGTGTTAAGTTCTTTTTAACCTCGAGCTAGTGGCAGTGTTAGTTAATTTTCAGGCAATATCGACATGACTGTTATTTGTGGAAGTTAAACAGATGATTGTTGTCTTACGTGAAAGAATTTGCTGTCTTCAGAAAGGAACGTTGAAGGTAGGTCTCATACGAGATATAGCAGCATGGATAACAATCTACACCGTCCAAGTGTGACGCCCAGCGATCTTACATTCCGGTTGATAGAAGAAATTACAAAAGGTTTTTCTGATGAGCAAAAAGTTGGTCGTGGTGGGTATGGAGAAGTTTACAAGGTATGATTAATACTTACTTTTTCTAATTTTCAAATGAACCACCGCTAACTACAAACCCATGTTTCATGTCTAACAAGTGATTTTAACAGGGAGTGCATAATGGTCAAGAGATTGCTGTCAAGAAGCTCTATCAAATGCCGGGCCTTAACGATGAGGAATTTGAAAATGAATTTCGTAACCTTATGATGGTACAGCATCAAAACATTGTACGGTTGGTTGGCTACTGCTATGAAATACGACATAAACATGTTGAGCACAACGGAAAACTTACTTTTGCTCAAGTGATAGAAAGAGTTCTCTGCTTCGAATATTTGCAGCTTGGAAGCCTTGACAAGCATATTTATGGTATCATGGTGCTCTACATCAATTCGGCTGTATTATTTAGCATACTAAGAAAAATTATTCTGTAACTTTATGTGCAACGACATGCTTTTTTTTCTTTTTCTTCTGTAGATGAATTCAGTGGGCCTGATTGGAATACACGTTACAAAATAATCAAAGGGACTTGCGAGGGTTTAAATTACCTCCATAATGGACAGAAGGAACCTATTTACCACCTGGACTTAAAACCTGCCAATATATTGCTGGATAAGAACATGATACCCAAAATTGCAGATTTTGGCTTGTCAAGACTCTTTGCTTCAACAAAAACCCATATAACAAACACTATCAAAGGAACATTGTAAGTTCATGGCTCATTTGTAACCCATTTCTTTTGTTAGTTCATTAGTAATAATAAGATGTGTGTGTATGGCACTAACAACATTGCTGATGCTTATTTTACCATGCAGTGGGTACTTGCCACCAGAATTCATACAGAAACGCGAAATCTCGAAGAAGTTTGACGTGTTCAGTTTGGGTGTTATAATTATGCAAATAATGGCCGGACCAACGGGCCACTCCAAAAGTTGTGAAATGTCTTCCCAGCAGTTTGTTGAGCATGTAAGAAAAATTATCTATCTATGTCATGAACAGGTCTTTTTTCAAAAATATTTTGTTATATGTGTTACCTTTTTGAATGGATGATATGTCCTACTTTTCTAGCTTTACATATGTTAAATAGTATGATGGGTGACCACCCTGTGGGAACTACTCGTGTTGCATCCCTCGTTTGAATCTGCTTATATGCTTCCATGATCCGTAGGTACATGAAAACTGGAACAGAAGGGTGCAGGCAGCGTCAACGAAGACATCACACGAAATAGACAGCCTAGGAGTGAAGAGATGTATTGAAATAGCATCAAGGTGTGTGGAGGCCGACAGAGCAAAAAGGCCTACCATAAAGGAGATTGTGGATGAGCTGAACGAACTAGATGCTGTGACTGAGAAAATGTCGCAACTTTCTCTCGAGTCAACAAAGGGCCCAACGACATCTATAGGCCAGGTACGTTCGCACTCACTGCAAATATACTATTCTATTACCTACAAATAGGGCTCTAAGAAAAAGCTTGACCTCGGCTCGGTTCTGGATCGGTTCGAGCTCCAAACGAGTCAAATTCAAGCTTGATCTCGAGCTCGTGAGCTTCACCGAGTCGAGCTTGAATAGCTCGCGAGCATGATAAATTTACAAAGTATTTATTAAATATTACTATATAATAATTATTATCAAGCTTACTCGAGCCGAGCTTGATCTTAAACAGTTTTTATTGTTGAAAAATAGTTCATATTGAATTGTTTATTATTGCCGAGCTTACTTGAGCCGAGCTCGAGCCTGGGTCTTGGCTCGGACCCAACTCAAGCTCGGCTTGAGCTTTTACCGAGCTCGAGCCTAAAAGTCTAAGCTCACTCGAGCTCAACTCGTTTACAAACCTACCTACAAACACTAGCTGAATTCCCTACCTATATTTCCATCGATATTTCTTTCTATATCAATCGAATTAATTATATGGAATTAGCAGTAAACACTAGCTCCACCTGTCGTACCCTTTTCTTCTACAGTACATATTCGTTTGGAAAAAGAAAAAGAAAAATAATACACTAAACTAAAAAAATCACCTGCATTTCCCCAAACTATACCCCCAATTTCTCTCTACCCACATATTCAATGACAATTGCAGCATCTTTCTTGATATCGTACTCTCTCCCTTTATATAATTATAAGGCTTAATACGAATAGACGGATTCACGAAATGACCAAACTGTTACTGATAATTTGCCTTGGAAAGGAGAAAAGGTTGCACATAAATGCCAAGAAAAGAGGAAAACAAATAAGAGACAAATCTCTTCCATGCCACTACATAATTGACTCCATAATCTGCAATCTACCACAAAAAAAGTTTTGTTCCTTTATATGCATCGCTTTGCAAAACCGATCCCATCCATGACATCGCTGACACTTCGCCGACCGATTAGCTGTCATGTAGGTCATGAAAGGACAGCTTTATCCCTGGGTATATTTTAGGAAATAAGAAATTTAAAGATTTCTAGTGGGGCTGGGCTAATTTGTTATAGTAGGTCATGAAAGGACGCGTCGTGTAACATTTTTTTCCTACGTCTACAACATTTTTTTCTATGTCTGCAATATTTTGTTTCGCGTAGATATTTCTACTGTTATCAAAGTAGAATCTTGCATACGTAGGAAGAAAATGTTTTACACGTGGAAAAAAATGTTGCAAGCGTCCGAAAAAATGAACGTCCGAACACGAGTCATTCAGTAAAAGATTAGGTTGCAATAGAAACCTACGAAAAAAGGATGCGTTAAATTGCACCAAACTTCGTCAGACTGATCTATCTTCTGACCGAAGTGCTAGTAATTCGGGTCTGTTTGGTTTCTTTGCACACAATTGCTAGTGGGAAGGAAACCCTTCCTCAAGTAATCCAAAGATGCCATTAAGCTTTAGCTTTCCAAGGGGCCTGTAAGTTCCTACTATGTGCTTCCTCTCCAGTGAAAATCGTTCTAGGGTACATAAATAAACTTTTAAAACTTTGTCTATCGATATCATTTTTAATATTTCGATTAAAGATCCTAAAATAATATGTATAGATTTGTCTCAAAAAAACATACAAAATATTATAATTTCATTAGTTTTTACAAGTCTATTACAATAAAAATTAGTGATCAAAGTTGCGATCTAGAGACCGCGTTGGTGTCATCTGTCACGGAGGGAGTAATACAAAGGAATGGTACATAGTAAACCCTTTCTTCCTTGCAGATAAAAGACCTCGGGATCGACCCGGCTCTCGAGCTGCGCTTCCCATTCAAGCTCAACAGCGAGATATCATGCTGCCTGCAGCTAACCAATAATACAGATAACTTCGTTGCATTTAATTTAAAGACGAACCAGAAGAAGTATTACACGCATCCAAACAAAGGCACTATACCACCATGGTCCAAGTGTTATATCATTGTAACGATGCAACCACAGGAGAAGCCACCGCCGAACCTGCAGTGCTATGACATGTTCCTTGTGCAGAGTACTAGAGTGAGTGAGGACCTCACATCCGACGATATCGCCGAAGACTTGTTCAAAACAATAACGGGTAAGGTGGTGGATGAGGCGAGGCTGCCGATCGTTTATGTTGCATTGCCCCAGCCACGATAGCAGTTTAACTAGCTCACGCAGTGAACAGTATATATAATTCTTGTGTTACAAGATTACCACGTATTACAAAAATGCAAACTATATGGCATGTTCGAATCTATGTTCCGATCATTTTGCTAAGTGTCAATGATATGTACTTAGCCAATTATGAAAATAATTGTATCACTTTTATGTTTGTGAACGTATGAATAAATGCTATTATGTATCTTGGATTAATTTTCATTTATAAAGATTAGCTACTTAACTTGTTGGTCGAGCTCTTTATTTGTTATATAATATTATTCTAAAAATATCTCCGATTAAATGTTATGGATTAGGACACCTATAACTAATAGATCAATACATATATTGATTGATTACCACGCTTCACGATCAACGATTATCACTACTACAGAACAGCACATCACTGCCGGTTCCAAAACCCCATCACTGCAGGTCATTGGCGCCGGCAGTGATTGGTCGGCAGTGATACTCGAGGATTATCACTGCCGGCTCAGGAACCGGCAGTGATAAGGATTATCACTACCGGTTCTACCTACAACCGGCAGTGATATTGGACTATCACTGCCGGACCAAACCAAAATCCGGCAGTGATAAGGACTATCACTGTCGGATCAAACCAAAATCCGGCAGTGATAAGGATTATCACTGCCGGTTATATCTACAACCGGCAGGGATATTGTACTAGCATCGCCAGTTGTACCATAATCCGACGATGATATATACATATCACTGCCGGTTTTCTCAAGAACCGCGGTGACAATCTTGCATATTTTTCGTGCAATATATATATATATTTATATAATTGTTTACGATGTCCATATGTTAGTATATAAAGCATCGTTCAAATCATAATTCAAATATATGCATGTATCGACTAAGCATCGTTAAAATCATAATTCAAATATATTAAATTACGCATCACATAATTTGCTTTTACAATGTAGCTCGACTACATGTCATCCCGTTTGCTTTGATTTTACAATGAGTCGAAGTAGACATGTCACGCGTCTAGGCCGTAGGAATGAGGGCGATGAGGCTACTCGTGGAACTCGCCGTTTGGATTGATGATCTCATCATGAATGAATCCGGCGATCTGTTCTTGAATTGCTATAATTTCTGTCAGCAATAACTTATTGGTTCTCAGTTTGGAGCGCTGTTTTTGAACAAAAAAGGAAGTTACTTAATGATGATATTTGTTAAATAAAAAAGGGCATCAAAGTGTAATTACGTACCATGTCTTCGTTATAGCATACACTCTCCGTGACAATTGAATGCATATTTGTACATACATAGAATGCACAGAAATTGTTTCCGGGTTCCTGCTTCATGCATGGGAAGTCATTTATTATTTCAAAATTTTCCGGTATGGACGATACGAACACTTTTCTTGCAGATCGCAGTAAAGCCCTGTGAATGATTTTGAGTAGTAATTAAACTTGAATGCAATAGAATGGAATTTTGCTAGAGTAATAACGCAACGATCGAGTTTACACATTCAAAGATGTCCCAAAGGTCTTGGTAGTGCATTAGTTTGTTTTCTCCGGAGTCCAAGACAAAAATCCGCTAGCATCTAACCGGATGACGAGGAGGACCCAAAGAAACCTGCACATATATGTCAACGTAGTTAATTACTCCCACATCGTACGTGTTACGCAAAAATAGTAAAACGATATTAGAAGTCAGGAGATACGTACTTGAAGTTATAGGGTAAAAGTACAGAGGTTTTGTATTGCAGCTTCAAAAAAGTATTAAATAAATAGTCTTCAACGAACTGTGGATTGTCGTTCACAAGTTTCTCGTTGACGAGCCCCGGATCTAGGAATGCTAGATTGTCATTGTTATTTCTTCTACATGTCTGTGCCTCCATTCTACATAAGAAAGAAGTTAGAGATGCAATTAAACGATGTAAATGCTCAACGATATAATTGTGATTTACAAAGTCCATAGTCTAAGTATGTTCACGTCCAGGGCATCTTGCTGGTACAACATATACAGCTCCGTGAAAAGAACCCAGCAGATGTTATCCCCATTGTGAAAATCTTGCTCCGTGTATCTGACTGGGAACGCCTCCATACCATCGTTGGACTGCTGCATGTACCACTGATGGACGCGCCGCAGTTGAGTTGTAAGGTTGTCGAAATGAGCCGGTTCAACCAAATGTTTTCCCATAACAAACTTCCACCGAGACCTTGCGCGAGAGCATCTACTTGAACATCATCTCGCTTGAGCATCCCGCTTTAACGCGATGTCGGCACTAGCCGCCCGCAAATCTTGCTACGGATATGCGTTCGTAGTCCGATATTTTGCAAGGTTGAAGCTGCCCGCCTTTTGCACTTTTGCCATACTCAAGAAAAACTTTTGCGCACAAGATCAACTTTAGTCTTCTTACTTGATGGCACCTTTTTAAAGTGAGATGCTACGCAGGCGCTTACATGATTTTTCCGCTCTTCCTCAGTCATGTCAGCTGATAGTTTCTTTTGTGGTTGTCCTGGGTTCACAGATGGTTGAGATTTCTTCGAGGACGGTGCCGACTGCCGAGATGTTCCCGTTGTTCGATTCTTTACGCTTTTGGCGGAGGAGTCGGGCTTTTTCGGTTGGTGCCATGGAGGAGTTGGACTTTTCCGGTTGGCGGCGAGAAGGGCGGAGGTCTCTGTGGAGAGTGCGGTGATCATCATCGCGTCGCCCTCATCGTCCGAGCCAAACTTAATCAAGCTCTTGCGCCACGCGAGGAAGCCATTCACGTTTTCTCCTAGCTTTTTGTTCCCATCCTCGCCAGGGATCTCTACCTCCATTTTTCGGTATTGACGGACGACACTGTCCACTTCGACCCTGGCGAATCCCTGCGGTATCGGGCGACAGTGCAAAGTCCGTGACTCCTGGCATGGCCAAGCCCTGCCCTCAGCCACCTTTATGGTAATGCCATGTGCGGCCAAATGTAGCTTGCACGGTGTCGGTTCTTTGATGTCATCCACAGGAAAACGCAGTCCATGCTCTTCGAATCCTCAGTGGGCCGAAATGCTCTTACGAGCACCGGACCGAGGAGCTCGTGGCTTTCACCGGTGGCGGTCGTGAGCTGAGAGCTTTGCACGGCTTGCTCCACGACCTTATCTAGTTCCGATCTTTGTTCCTCTAGCGCCTCGTGACAAAGATCTTTTATCCGACGCCCAGTTGATCTTCTCTTAATCTCTTTGAACGTTTGTACATCCATGCGTCTGCGGGGAAGGCTTCTTTCCACGTGACCAAACCAACTCCTCTGGTGCGACCTGGATGCTCCTTGTTACCAAGGGCTATGGTTAGCTCGTCATTCTCCCTTCGTGGCGCGAAAGATCCTTGGGAAGATGCGAGTGAGCATCCGTGATTCTCGCGCAACACTTCCTCGCTCTCTATCGGTTCGAAGCTTAGCTGCCATCATCGGAGATAGAAGCACCCTCCCAAGCAACCAAGTGCTTCGATCTTTCGCTTAAGGCGGCGTTGCAGAATTATACCCTTGCGGGTCATTTCTTGTTCGAACCGATCCCATGTTTGGTATTTTCTTCACGCACCCTCCTGCTCCTAGTCCGTGAGGGTGAATATTCTTATCCGCGTTTGCTTTGTTCCTTTCACTTACTATGTGAGCTTCTTCAGACCTCTTGTACGCCACAAATTCATCCCAGAACTCCCTTAACTTTGGGTACGTGTCAAAATTCGGCGTTTCATTCTTTTTCACATAATTTTTGTTTAGCGCTGTCTTCCAATTCTTCCACGCAGTGCACATGATGCTGAGTGCTCGTTTCTTTGCACCATTTCGGTCCCTTGGGGAACTGGAAAACTTGTTTCACTTGTCCCATAAAGAGTTCTTCACTCATTAGGTACCACCCATTGGTCACCTCATGGCCAATCCATGATCTATAGCCGATGGGCACATCATCCCTAGCAATAACCCCGCAGCTGTCCCAGACGGCCCCAATGATGACTCGGTATAGCAGTTCCCGATTGCCGAGAGCTCCACTATGTTAAAAATTCCCTTAGGCATCTTGTTCGACCACGACTTGCGCCGCCTTCGTTGATCGATGCCCGAGCCTACAAATTGATCTTCTAAATTATTAGTCGTGCGGGCCTACCATGTTTTGGGAACCACGAAGGTACTAAAACTTTACCTCGCTTACGTGAGTATCGTCGTTGGTCCATGGTCGATCCTGCAGTTCGAGATAGGACGTTGGGCTATTATTCGGCTACCCCTTCCTCCTTCGTCCATATTTGAGGGCCCAACTCCTCGGCACTTGTCCTTCGTCGGAGGCCATTCCTAGCAAGTTTATTGAAAATTTCCAATTAACAAGGTCACTTTTGAAATACACATACAAACGAGGATTGACATTAAAGTTAATCCGTGAAAGGATGTTTACATATCCCAGTGATACATACACATGTACATCTTTACATTAATATTGTAGAGAACTACTTGAAATTGAGAATGGTCATTGAAGTGTTGCTCTCTTTCATTTTTCTTTATAATTACGTCATTACTGCACTCTTTATAATTGTATCTGCCCCCCAAATTCCAAACTAAATCAAGCAATTCTACTAAATAGAAAGCTACATGGCATGTTTATTGAAAGGAGTACTCAATAATACACATCTTTAAAGAACATGTACACACATATATTTTTATCTCAGATACACAAACATCCTTGAAGGACACATACACATATCAAACATATAGCAATAAACATAAGTGCCCCACTAAATTTAGTATTTATTCACCATTTGAATACGTTGTAATTTTGGATTCCCTCAAGAAGTTGCATAGTGCGAGGTGTCGCGGAGATCTCGTCATACTCCATTGGCTACTCTGAAGTTTAGATAAGAAAACATTTGCTACTACTAGCACTTACGGCTAATTTTCTATAACAAAGTTTTGCGCTTATTAGAGGTTTTCTATCTATTTCTTGGCTCGTTGATCCGCCAAAAATTACATCAAATTCTTGTAGCCGCATGAGGAAGCTTGCAAATGATAGCGGATCCGCATTGCCTCTACCTTCACGAAGGACCAGAGCATACATATGCGTCCCGACTGACATAGTACTGATAGTCTTGAGCACCACATCTTCCTTGGTCCCCAAAAGGGTGAGCCACATCACACAATGTGAAAGTACAAAGTATTAACAAAAATTTTGTCAAGCAAGACAGGCAAAGATAAACAAGAAGCATCTCATTCATCCATAGTACTAGTAGTATTTGCATTGTCCATTATTACACCGAGAAATCACAAGAATTTGCACAAATGAAGGTCGGAAAAGGAGACATGAAAGCTTACTCCAATTGTCTCGTCACAAATCAAACATATAGCAATAAACATATGCACGGCGGGCGACGGCGGGTCATTACCGGCAAAGAACGGCGGGCGACGGTCGAGGCGATCTGATCGCGGCGACGGCGGGTCGGTGAGGTTCGGGCGACGGCGGGGCAGTGAGGTCCGGGCGGTGAGGTCGAGGCGACGGCCGGGGAGATGCGGGGCGACGGCGGGGCGATGCGAGGAGACGAAGTGGCGGCGTCTGGTTGAAGGGGAAATGAGGGGCTGAGTGGCGCGGCGTTCGAATTTATAGGGTTAGAGTATCACTGCCGGGTCAACACAAAAACCGGCAGTGATAAACTATCACTGCCGGATAATAAAGAGAACCGGCAGTGATAGTTGAATTATCACTGCCGGTTCAAGCTCAACCCGGCAGTGGAAGTATTTATCACTGCCGGTTCAATCTCAACCCGGCAGTGAAAAAACTTATCACTGCCGGTTCAATGTCAACCCGGCAGTGATAATTTGTTTCTACACCCGGCAGTGAAAGTATTTATCACTGCCGGTTCAAAACAAAAACCGGCAGTAATACTTGATTATCACTGTCGGGTTAATACTACAAACCGGCAGTGATAAAGCACTTCACTGCCGGCTTAATGATACAACCGGCAGTGATAAGCTCCAGTCAATTATGTCAAAGTTTTCAAAGGATGATTGCTTTGGGAGTTTTTAAATCCTATCAATTTTTATCCAAATTTTTGGAGGAATTCTTCAGGATATGTAATATTTGATTTAAATATTTCCCCTAAGTTTTGACAAAGTTGTAAAATTATAAAAATCCAGAGTGCTCACTGTTTTCATAGTTTTAATATTTCAAAATAAAAAATTCAAATTGCTGACTGTTTTGAAATCCTATCAATTTTTATCCAAATTTTCTGGAAATTTTTGGAAGAATACTTCAGGACATGTAATATTTGATTTAAATTCAAACAAATGCATGAGACCAACCATCGCTCAAAAATTCAAAACAAATACAAAAAAACACACAGATGAAGTTGAATTCACACAAATTGATACATATGACAAAAGAATACATTAATTGTTACATATCAGAAAATAAAATGTATTTAATTAGGACAACTAAGCTACGATTCGACCTTCGTCATGATCGCGGCGTATGTATGTAACTTCGTCCTCACTCTCTTCCATGAGACCGAGGTCAACGTCCTCTCCGAAAGGAGGAAGCTCATCGAATTGGTTGTACTCTTCCTCGTCGACAACATTCTCAACCCCGACAATCCTTCTTTTCCTTGAATAACCACGTGGCGCTCCTTGTTAGTCGGATCGGATACAAAAAGATTTGTGTAACACAATTAGCAAGTACGAATGGTTCTTCTCTCAGATCCGACCAGTTTAGGTCCACGGTAGTGATACCGCATTTGTCGATGTTCATGCCCTTGGAAGTCTTACCCATTGGCACCGAAAGAGAGGGACCTTCAAAGGTCCGTAATCAAGCTCCCAAATCTCTTCTATGAATCCGTAGTAGGTTTTCCTATCTCCGTTCTTTGTCGTAGGCATCCAGACGGATACCGCTGTTTTGGTTGGTGCTCTTTTTATCTTGTGCTCTTGTATAAAAAGTAAAACCATTTATATCGTATCCTTGGAATGTCCGAATTGTAGTGGACGGTCCTTGAGCCAACACTTTCAATCGAAGCGCACTCTGTCTCCGTATGCATCATGTGCCTACGCAACCAATCGCCGGTTATGTCTATGCTCTCTCGCGATCCAACCTCTCGACTTCGTTGGGTTTGTTCTAGATAGCATGCTCTTGTGCATGTTGACATACGGGCCACCACAACCGATTGTCCCGTAATCTGCGAAATGTGCTTGTGTGAATGAAGCTAGATTGTTTGTACGGAGTGATTTCTCGCCAGTGTCCCTTTTCCTCGTAGCCTACCCTCATGTCGTGATGTAGGCACACCAATCGGTTTGAGATCCATGTAATCAACGCAGAACTCAATGACCTCCTCGGTTCCCCAACCATCTCGCAATGCAACCTTCCTACCGATGTCGATTACTTAACATATTTCTTTATGACCCCATGAACCTCTCAAAAGGATACATCTGATGTAGAAACACGGGACCTAGAATCCGTATCTCTTTCACGATGTGAACAATGAGATGGACCATAATATCAAAAAAAGATGGTGGGAAACACATCTCGAGTCTGCAGAGAGTGTGGACCACGTCTTCCTGTAGCTTATCTAGTTTCAATGGATCGATGGCCTTCTGTGAAATCGCGTTGAAGAATGAACACAACTTCACAATTGGGTCTCGGACTTTCTCTGGCAGAACACCCCTAACTGCAATTGGAAGCGGCCTTCCTGTCTCTTTCACGATGTGAACAATGAGATGGACCATAATATCAAAAAAAGATGGAGGGAAACACATCTCGAGTCTGCAGAGAGTGTGGACCACGTCTTCCTGTAGCTTATCTAGTTTCAATGGATCGATGGCCTTCTGTGAAATCGCGTTGAAGAATGAACACAACTTCACAATTGGGTCTCGGACTTTCTCCGCGAACACCCTAATCGCAATTGGAAGCATCTGCGTCATCATCACGTGGCAATCGTGAGACTTCATACCAATTAATTTTAAATCTTTCATTGAGACTAGTCTCTTTATGTTGGCAGAGTATCCGGACGGAACTTTCACTCCGTGCAAGCATTCGCACAGGCTAATTTTTTCTTTCTTGCTCAGAGTGTAGCAGGCTGCGGGAAGGTACTTTTTCCCTGTATCCATGTCTCTGTGATGCAGCTCCTTCCTGAGTTTCATATCTTCAAGGTCCATCCGTGCTTGGAGAGTATCTTTTGTTTTGCCAGGTATATCCAGTAAGATACCAAGCAAGCTGTCACACACGTTCTTCTCTATGTGCATGACGTTGATTGCGTGTCGCACTTCTAAGTGCTGCCAGTAAGGTAGGACCCAAAATACTGATTTCTTTTTCCACAAAGGAGCCTTATCACGGAACTCGGATAGATGTACCGCTCCCTTTCCTTTCCGTAGATAATTTTAAGATCCCTTACAGCTGCAAATATCTCTCTCCCACTGTGATTCTTCGGAGCTAAAGCGGTCTCCTTTGTCCCATCAAAAGCTTTCTTATTATTGCGGTATGGGTGATCCTTGCGGAGGAACCTACGATGCCGCATGTAAGACATTTTTCGACGTTCTTGACCACCGACTAGTCAGTACCATCTAAGCATTGGGCGATCCATTGAAGCCTTTTGTCGTCTGTCCCGACAGTTACCAAGGGCAGGGTAATCATTGATGGTTACGAACAACAATGCGCGAGGATAAAGTTCTCTCTTTATACTCATCCCATACCCGCACTCCATCGCTCCACAAGATTAGAAGATCTTCAACCAATGGTTTGAGGTACACATCGATATCGTTGCCGGGTTGCTCGGCCCTTGGATCGATAGTGGCATCATAATGTACTTCCGCTTCATACAAAGCCAAGGAGGAAGGTTGTAGATACATAGAGTTACCGCCAAGTGCTATGACGATTGCTCATGTTACCGAAAGGATTCATCCCATCCGTACTCAACCCGAACCTTATATTCCTTACATCATATGCAAAGTGCTTCTTATATTTTACATCGATGTTCCTCCATTGCACGTAGTCGCAGGTGTCCGAGCATTCCATCGTTCTTACGCTCTTGGCGTGCCATCGTAGCAATTGGGCATGCCTTTTGTTCGCAAACAATCGATTCAGACGGGAATTATAGGAAAATACCACACCACCTTACGGGAGATCTCATCTTCTTACGCTTCACCCGACATCTTCATTATCGATGTCATCATTGTTGCCCTTATACCGCTTTGCTTTGCAAACAAAGACACCATCCAAGTCCGCAAACTCATTGCGATACAACATGCAATCGCTTGGACATGCGTGTATCCTTTGTACTTCCAATCCCAACGGCAAACAACCCGCTTGGCGATGCGTGCACTTGTAGGCAACACGTTACCCTCCGAAGCAAATCCCCAAGAGACATAAGAGCTCGGTGAAGCTCTTATCGGACCAACCATTGCTTGCGTTCAACCTGCAGAGTGTAAGCACGGCGCAATTTTTGTGCTCCTCCTTGCGGCTGGGTACAATGGTGTCGTGGAGTCCTGTACCATATGTTGGAACTTTTGAAACTCTCTTTCACTCGTGAAGTCTCCTCCCATCACGCAACATTTGATCCAGATCTTCGTCGTGGTTGTCGACAAACGTATCTTCAACCTGCCGTCATACCGTTGTCTCCGTCATCTTCAATAATGTGTTGCCCTTCATGTACAATCTCATCTTCGCCGTGCTTGGTCCAACAGTATAGCCATCCTTGAAACCTCTTCAAGCAAGTGTGCGCGATCGACTCTATGATAGAAAACGACTTCGATTTTTGCGATCAACGCATGGACAGCACATGTAGTCCGCCAGATTCTTCGACTTAGCGCCGCAGCCACGTTTAGAAAATAACTCACACCATTAAAAACTCGCCCCACAACGGTCCGTGTCATACATCCACCTTCTGGTCCATCTACAATTAATTAAATCAAACATTACATACGCATATAATTGCAAATAACAAATAATTGTAAACAATTAGATTTAAAAACATATGTAGCAATTTTGACTATATTAAAATACATCAACCTTTTTCCGTTATGTAAATATCCATATAGCAATTTTTAGTATTGTAAAAATGAAAATAATTGTAAATAGTTAGGATATATTTAGACTATATCAAAATATATCAATCTTTTTCATTGCGTCAATATCCATCTTGCAATTCCTTATTATTTACAAATTTGGAAAAAATTGTAAGTACTTAAGATATACTTTCAAGACATTAAAATATATCAACATCTTTTATTAGGTAAATATCCATCTAACAAGTTTTTATTATTTCAACATTTGAAAATACACCTTTTTCATTATGTAAAAATCCACGTGGCAAGTTTTTATTATTTACAAAAATAGAGATCAAATTACTAACCTCGAAAAGAAGCACAATACAAATTTTAACAAATTTTTCTAGCATCGATCGTTGCAATCTACAAATCGAGCAAAGACAGAGCGCCTCTGTCTTTGCTCGATCGGCCGAGGCGAGGGTCTCGATTATATAAAAGACTTATCACTGCCGATTCTGCGCGAACCGCAGTGATAAGCTCAATGCGCGAAAAACATATTGCGCGGGAAGATAATATCACCGCCGGTCCTCGCTTTAACCGGCGGTGAAAATGCAAGTATCCTGCCGTTTAAGAACGACCCAGCGTGATATATCTCTGCGGTTCTTGTCTCAAACCGCAGTGATATCTTGCTTTTTACCGCGGTTGGTTGCATGAACCGGCAGTGATAAGTTCTCCCCCCAACTTAACTTTCGAACCGGCAGAGATACGTTATCACTGCCGGCTCAGTCCTAACCGGCAATGATATGCCGGCAAGGATTAGCTGTTCTGTAGTAGTGTATGGATATATCAAATCAATATTGTGGACACATGTAAGAGGATATGGTGTTGGATTGACTCAAACTTGAGACACTGCAGGAATTGTGATAGTATTAAGTGTAACTAGTTGGTTTCATACATAGTGTATGTGGATCGTGTCTATCATTATGGTTTCCTACATGTGTAATAGTTTAATTAGATGTTGTAAAATGCTACGACGTAATTATGTAATCATAAAGATAACTTTCGAGTTTAATATAAATTATGCAGAAAAATGTGAGCGATTATGATATGGAGGTTGCTCCTCCTAATATAACGGGAGAGACATCTATGGCCTCCTCAATGTGGTTGGATTAGGGAAGTGCACGGTCATACCGAATATGATTGAGGAGTCAACTACAATTGTGTAGTCCACCACAAGATTAAGTGAAGGATTGTGACTACTACTGACATGTAGACCGGAAAGGAGTATTCAGATCACAGCCGAATATATATATTGATCTACATGGTCACACACTTAACGTATTGGAACGCATGAGTTCCGATAGGATGTGCTGCTAATGGTCATGTGGGCTTTGCACCTTAATGGCCCTCTAGCGTTGGGTTCTATTGAGGAGGCGCTATACAAATAGAGGCATGGGGCTGGCGGCGTGATTTACTCCCCACTGAAACCTTAGGTGCCACCCCTCTAGAAGGCCCTACCTTGCGCGCTGGTGTTAGCAAATTAGTGCATGGCCCTCCTCTTTTGGACGTGTGAACTCCAGTAAAGGCGCTAATGCGACTGCGACACTGATTAGGACGATAGCGGGAAGGAGATGGTTGTGGGACGTTTGCTACATTGGACTAGGTTGCTCCAATTAATTTTCCATTGCACTACGCATCTAGTGGTAACGATTTATGATCTTTTACTCCCATAGCTTTATTGTTTATGTGGTAAAAATGTTAATTTACGCTAGTGTAGCTCACCTGGTATCCCAGCACTAAGTTACCTATGTTATATACTGTTCATGATAGTGAGAATCTGTTTTTTCCTTTGGAGAAAAACAAATGTGGAAATTAAGGCTTTAAATTTACATGTTTATTTCTTGCAAATCTGATATGTCAAATATGTTTTTGACAGTAGAAGTCCGATGCTTGTTGAATCTCACAGTGTGAGATGGTGTTGCTATGCTTTTATTGTTCTCCTTTTTGAAATTTCAGGTATACCTTTTTCAGCCCTGCATGAGGAGACTTGCATACATCAAGATGAAATTTGACCGTTTGAAATTCTGCTAAAACGTTTCTGGAAATAAGAACATTTTTATGCCACCAATGATTTGTTTCCATATATATCAGCAGTGGATTGCAAATTTGTGGTATTTGCATCAGGGTATTGTTGGCGCTGAAAAATATGATGACGGATTGATCGGCTTACGACACACGCGAACGCCGGGTTCAACTTGGGTGTAGGCATGCTAGCCGATTTAATCCTGCAATTGACAAGAGAAGGTATTGTCCAAACGACTTGTTTGAGCCGATTAAGTTTCCAAGCAGATCGGATCAAAACAGCTATTCAAGCCAATTAAATCGTAAGTAACAATAGATCTAAATAGCTTGATCAAGCTGAGTAGATGGTTGGTAAAGGTAGATTTTTCCCGAAAGAGGCTATGCGCAACAAGATCGAAGAAAAAGCAAACCTAGATAATGTAAGTCGATAATGATCAAAATCGGCGATGCGCAACTTTATTGGTCAAGACGAATTACAAATCTAAAGAACTACTCCTAGTTGACGAAAAGTAAATAAAAAGTAGAACGATTTTTGGTTGATTGTTGGATTGCTTTCTGCATTGCCCGTCGTCCTCTTTTATAGTGCTTGGGCCGATCGTATCCTTCTCCAATTCTTTGCAAAACATGATCCATATCGGCCACAATATCCAAAAATAACATTTTACTTGAACCGACATCGGCTCTATCCATATTCAATCTCATTCTCCAAATCAGTTGTAACTACCAAATCGGTATGAGCGTCAAATCTTGGTGTCAACATATGCTCCCAATTTTTGGGAGATTATATGAATCTTCCAATTATCAGCGTTGTCGGCTATGCCATAGATTTTCCCTCCATCGGCTTTACTGAGATCTCCACTATTTTCGCCATTGTTCGCGGTAACTTTTCACGCAAATCGTGTGAACGCATAATCTCTCGCATTACTCGCTAGGGTAACTTCTTCAAAATTACCCACCTTTGCTACCGAATTTACACCTCTTATAAATACCATCATTCACCCCGTCATTTTCACGCTTTCAAGCTCTCAAACCGTTCACTATTGGCTCGCAGTCTGCCTTCATCAACCTTTAACTCTCAGCGCCCAGTGTTCATTGACTCAAAGGATCCCATTGGCTTGACAATGGACCCTAACCAAGTATTCATCCCAATGCTCGACTACGAAGATAGATATTATTGAGGCCTAGTAGAAAATCTTGATCCATTGGCCATAATAGAAAATGAGGTTCCTAGATTTCCCTTACATGACCCGAGTATAATATCGAAGGATGGAGCAATAGTTTTCGAGCCTAGCCGATAGCGCTCAAAGGTTAGAGAGATTGGTTCAATCGGATAGTGGTATAGAAAATGTCTCAATGGGAATAGATGGGTACAGCAGAATGTCTCCCCTTCTCCTTAGCCGATCTAGAGGCCAATGAGCCCTTAGTGGCCACGACATGTTATTTCTGGTCGGACCCATTCAATGCATTCATGTTTAGAACTATTCCAATCGGCCCAACCATCCTAGATGTAATGCAACTTTGCAGCCTTAGACCAGACGGCGACCAAATATTGGCCTTCACCTCCAAGCCTCAATACAAATGTGTGCCCATTAAGGGAGAAGGCTAGAGCCGATACCTCGCAAATAACATGAAGACAGGACCAATATAAGATCAGGAGCATACCATTTTTATCAACATGTGACTTGACCTATTTGTGTTTTGTGGCGCATGCCTAGGCCCGACCCAGAACTTTTAAGTCTTGGCTGAACAATTGGTGGAGGGTTGTCGACTAGCATTGGGAAAAATCTTCTTAGGAGCTATTTACCAAATGATGCACACTATCCATTCTCTGCTAATCATTGGACTAGGATCTCATATCGCCAGCAATGTAGGCAGCCCTCTTTGGTTTATCCAAGTTTGGTTGTATTGCATGTTCAACCGATCACTCAGGGTTGATGCAACTGAGATGACTTCATTTCCTTGCGAAGACATTTTGGATGACCAAGAAGTTGAATACAGGAATAGCCAATCATACGGTGACAGATTTATCCTTTGCTCTCGGAATGAAGCCAAGATCACACCCATTGGAGCAAGAAAATATTTAGCATTCTTCTTCCAGCTTGACAATGAGAACTTCAACCAGTGATTTCTTTTGCTACCAAGAAGCCGACTGCTATCCTTGCCCATCCTTTTTACACCTTATAACTAATAGTGAAGATATGCTTGAGGAGATATTAGACATGTTCAACATTTTCCTTTTCCCCTGTCAGCTTGCATGCCAAGGGCTAGACATTTCAACTATCATATGAACTCTACCACCCAACTTCTTATGCGAGGCAATTATGATTTGGACAAGTCCCAAGCTTCTAGCACTTTGATCGGCTCAGATCAAGGGATAGAATTCATCGCACTTCATCGGCTAAGCTAGCCTTGCATATAGCCGATGACCTCCAAGTTCAGAATCTCCCCCACTTCATTTCGCACACTCGGTTAGCCGGAGTTTTCATTTCTCATGGTGGTCGCCCATCTTCGAAGCTTTGTATCTAGAGGCACGCACTGTCTCAGCAATCATCTTCGATTTCTACCCTAGTCTTCCTAAAGAATCAACAAGAATAACTAACTCAACTGATAACAGCTCGAGTTCTAGCAGTGATGCTAGTTCATCGGGATATCCTAACATGAGTTTAGTTAATATCACTAATGAGGTAACGACTAGAATAGACTTTTTCCGTTTAGTCCTTAAATATCTTCCGAACTTTACTAATCATCTCTTTTTTATTGGGTCAGTGGGCAAGAAACCCATCAATGGACCATCAGGCAAACGGGCATGCCCTAACATTGGGTCTACCCTTACTGGCTACACATTGGGCACATTGGGAATTCAATCCCCCTCTCTCTCCGATATGGAGAAGCAGCAACTTAGTAAGTCTTTACATATCAGCTGACTTCCTAAATTCCTTCGTATCCAACACCAAGTTCTGACAAAACTCAGCTGATTCCCTTGCAAAAAAGAAGCGCGGATGCCTGCACAAGTAGGCTGGCCAGAGAGGCGCTCCTCAAGGGCAATCATCCTGAGAAGAATCGATCGAAAGTTCTCCCCAAACTTCCTCTGCGGGCCAGGTAAAAAGTGTCCAACCAAGAACTCCAAATTTATTAAATCAATCAGCTAACCAAGAATTTTAAAAGCTTTTTGCAACGTAAGCCTTCTTCGCCTGCCTTCATGCCTGAGGATGTAGTTGATCCTCTCGGTGGTACAGATGACTTTCCTCCTCTGCCAACACTGTAGGCTCTGGTGCCCTTAGTAGGAACTTCTGCCGTCAGCCTCTCAGTCGCTAATAAGGCGACTTCTTTTGTGGCCAATCTGCTGGGATTCGACATCTTTGATGACAAAGATGAAGAAGAAAGGGAGCTGGCAATCATTGACAACATAATTTCTGCTTCTGAGAAGGCGTTAGCTCAGGTCTCATCCACCCCTGGTCTAAAGTACAGGTTTAAAGACTTCTTCGAACTGCTCCATGGACCATCGGCTCCCTTGGTCAAGAATTCCCAACCAAGCCGCAACACCTTTGCTCGACGTATGTTTTCTCGACGAGAAAAAAGACCTGGTGCATGCCACGAAGTCAAGGATTGAATGTCGGTCAGCACAACTGAAAGACCATGTGGAGGTCTATCCTTGTTGGTGATGAGTATTTGACTGTATTTGAGCTAGGTTTGCTTTGGTTTGAGTTTGATTTCAATTTGAAGCAACTTGAGTGTTGTCTGGGCTCGAGCGGCACTATCGGCCTGGTAGGGTGGTACTATCGGCCAAGCAGTACTATCAACCTGGTGTAGGCGGTAGTGCCGACACGGCGGTAGTACCGGCCCTAGCTTGCGGTAGTTATTTTCTAGAGAGAGGGTTTTCTCTGAGTTGTGCCGAGCGGCACTACCGGCTCTAGGGAGCGGTAGTGCCAACAAGGTGGCACTATCGGCCTGGTGTAGGCGGTAGTGTCGACTTTTAGGCGAATTTTGAGATTTGATTTGAAATTACGTGAGATTTATTGCATATCATTTTGGGCAATGCTATGTGATGTGTTTCCTTGTTTTTGATGGTTGCAAGATGACGGTGCTAAGTCATGGTGAGGCAGAGGATGACCGGGACTAGGCGAGGTGAGTCGGAGGTCCAAATGGTTGAGGATCACGAGAAGATGATCGGAGACGGAGTCGCTGCAAACCTAGAAGATAAGGAATGGATGAGATGCTAGCTAGGAGCTGCTCGAATCAAAGAGGGCTGTTGGATCGTGGTCTAGAAGATAGAGTAGCAGGTCTAGTTAGCATGCTTTGAGAAGCGTGAAAACCCATTATGGTTGTTAGTTTTGGGTTAGCCCATGTATGAGTGACTGAGTCGATCCTAGCCCTTGATGCTATTCCTTAGGGTTGAAGGAATTCATCCAAGGGTGGAGGATGACTCAAGAGTAGTATAAATAGAGGGGTAGGGGTAGCCTTCTCCTCTTTGAAGGTTTTAGATGTTTTGGTGCTCCTTTGAGCTTTGTCCACTTTGTTGTGCGGGGTTGTAAACCTCCCTTTCAGAAATGAAAACCTAATCTTCTCAATTCTGAATTTCCTTTCCGCATTTGCATTATGTCTTAAATTCCGCACTTTATATTCTTACAATTTACTTTCCGCACATTTGGATTTGCCTCCCCTCCTAAATGCTTGTGAATCTTTTGCCAAGGATAAATGATTGATGGATGAGTCTTCTTCAGATCATATCCCAATCATCTAGGCAAATCTTGTGTTATTCCTTGTAAAAAAACCGATCTTTTGTTCTTGAGAGTATCAATCTTGGAAGATTGGATTTTTAGTGTTCTTGTATTGTGTTCTAGTTTGCTATGACATGTGGGAGCCATCTAGGATCATCTTGATCATCAAGAACCCACGAGCTAGCTGAGGGCCAAGTTTTTATTTTTGAACCCGTTTTTGTGCACTCTTCCTTGAATTGAAGAAAGGTCAGAACTTCGACGTCAATCCTTGCGATTGAAGGTTGTAATAGGTTTCTGACATCCATAGAAAGGTGCCCACAAAGTTTCACGAGGTTTGGATCAGCCGATCAAAAGTTTTATCAATTTTCCTTTCGAGTCGTACTAATTTTTACTATTCACTGGGCGTGCTACAGTACCTAGCACTACCGTGCTACAGTACACCCAGTAGTGCCAAGATATTGTTCATTTGACACTACCAGGGCTGATTTTTGGTTGTACCACCCTTGCTGAAGATTTTTGGATTTTTGCTTGCTTTCTCCACTTTGCGTTGATATGGTGAGGTTTTTCACTATTTATTCAAACTTCAAAAGGCTATAACTTTTGCATTTTAACTCGGATTTGAGTGATTCAAATTTTTTAAAAAATTTAAAATTGAGATATATTTAATGGTGAATTTTATTTGATTTTTCGAGTTCATTTGCTCTCTGTTTTGGTATTTATTTGCTTTTCTCCTTTGGTACGCGTAGACGTTGAATTGTGCGACGCTTCGGAGGAAGATCCGTCAACTCAAGATCAAGTTCCAGAACAAGACCAGAACCTATTCCAAGGCAAGTTGTGCTTTGATCATGTTGAACCCATGTTTATACAAATGCTATATTGTTTTACTCTATTGCATAGTATTTCAAGTATACAATTGTTTCAATTTAAATTGGGATCTAGTTAATCTAACAATTTGATCTATATACCCTACCTTGTCATTTGCATGCCATGATCTAATTGTCACCCTAGGATGGTTAACTAATAGTTGGTTAATATTGATAATCAACATGTGCTGGTTAGACCATCGTAGAATGCTTAGCCGTGCACGTCATCGTATGTACATGAATCATCAATTATTAATCTTGACTAATGGAATATGGAACAATGATGTGAACTTGTGTGTCATGTGAAGTCACAGAATGAGATTGAGTTGTAGTGGCGAGTCATGTCACGCAACGATGTTGATTTGTTGATGGCACGTGGTGCTTGGTAATCAACTTGGGTGATAATCACTTAGATTGGGGCAAGTGACAAGGGGCAAGTATGCCAAGGTGGGCCCGATGGGCAGAGGGTATGTGGATGTCTTGCCCTGATCACTCCAAGGACTTAACCTTGCAAGCCTTTGACCTGAGTCAATCATGCAACCACATGTCTGAAATGGGACAACCTAGTTGATTAATTTGTAAAGTCTAGATTTTGGTACTGTCGTGGTGATTAGTGAGTTCCTATGTTTGGGGTAGACTCACATGGCGCAAGAGGGGGGCCCTGGATGTGGTAACCAGTCCCACCAGTGTTGAAACCTTAACGAGCAGTACTGGGTCTAGATAGAGCATTGTAAAGGCTTTGTTATAATCACTCGCCTTTGTGGTGTATGGTTGTATCGTGTGGGTAAAGTGCATAACCTCTGCAGAGTGTAAAACTGTTCGAATAGCCGTGCTCACAGAATTGAGCAATGCTCGGGAATTATAGTTAAGGGTTAGTTTAATTAAATGGAAAACTTGGTTAGAATGGCAGGATGCCATATGAAAGGTTGAAACTTGACTTAGGATTGGAAACTTGGTTTACTTGAGAAATACTGAATCTATTTATCACTGGTATTTGTCTTGCAAGTATTTAAAATTTATTTATTGTATTTATGCTTAAATGTTGCTTATTGCAAAAATAGCCATAATAGCCTTTTCCTTGGAATAAGCCTTGCATATAGTTACATAGAATTGCATTCTGTGCGCAACTTGTTGAGTGCTTTATGTACTCACCCCACAACAACAATAATCAACAGTTGAAGAGTCTACACCTTTGTTGGAAGAGGAGTTCCAGGAGGACACGAGTCATTAGGGTCCGAGCCTTGTCAGTTGCCTGTGGTGAACTGATGAGCTATATACGTCTTCTACTTTCCGCTGCTTATTTCTTAGCTTATATTCAAGTCTTGCCATGCGTGGCTTAATAATGTAAGTTGGTCATAAGATCATACACTTAGTTATATCAATAAATGAAGTATTATTTTATTATCGTTGAATATGATGTGATATGTACCAATGTTGAGCTGTGTGCACTAGCGTTGATCCTAGGACTAGTGCGGTAAACACAGTGGGTTCGAATCAGTGGATTCGGGTCCTTACAGAAGTGGTATCAACTAACCCTTAACTGTAATTCCCAAGCATTGCTCAATTCCGTGAGCACGGCTATTCAAACAGTTTTGCACTCTGCAGAGGTTATGCACTTTACCCACACGATACAACCATACACCACAAAGGTGAGTGATTATAACAAAGCCTTTACAATGCTCCATCTAGACCCAGTACTGCTCGCTAAGGTTTCAACACTGGTGGGACTGGTTACCACATCCAGGGCCCCCCTCTTGCGCCATGTGAGTCTACCCCAAACATAGGAACTTACTAATCACCACGACAGTACCGAAATCTAGACTTTACAAATTAATCAGCTAGGCTGTCCCATTCCAGACATGTGGTTGCATGATTGACCTAGGTCAAAGGCTTGCAAGGTTAAGTCCTTAGAGTGATCAGGGCAAGACATCCACATACCCTCTGCCCATCGGGCCCACCTTGTCATACTCGCCCCTTGTCACTTGCCCCAATCTAAGTGATTATCACCCAATTTGATTATCAAGCACTACGTGCCATCAACAAATCAACATCATTGCATGACATGGCTCGCCACTACAACTCAATCTCATTGTGTGACTTCACATGACACACAAGTTCACATCATTGTTCTATATTCCATTAGTCAAGATTAATCATTGATGATTCATGTACATATGATGACATGGCACAGCTAAGCATTCTACGACGGTCTAACCAGCCCATGTTGATTATCAATATTAACCAACTATAAGTTAACCATCCTAGGGTGACAATTAGATCATTGTGTCACTTTCCTGATCCTGGTGTGGGGGTATTGGCTGGCGTAGATCCCAAATTGAAACAAACCGGCGTCACAGCTTGCTTTCTTGGGCAATTGTTGGCATAATGACCAAGTTCATGACAGTTGAAACATGTGACTCCTACAACTGGATTATTGGTCCTCTGAGGTGGATTGCTGTTGGTGCTGAGGTTGCTATTGCCCGAAGGAGCTGGGCGGGGTGTTGGCGCAGGGGTCTTGAATGCATTCGGAGGAGTGAAACGAGTAGACTATTGAGCATTGGTTCTGACTCTCTGCTGATGACTCTTTTGGGCTCCATGCTGCATCATCTTTCTCTTAGAGATTCCTCCAATTCATGGCGAGATTCCTCAAAATGCATAGCTTTATCTACCAGATGTTGGAAATCTGCATAGTCATTGCCAATGACTTGCACCTTTAGTCCTGGATTGAGTCCACGCTTGAACTTCTTTTGGCGAGCATCATCTGTGGCTACATCCTCTGGAGCATAGCGGGCAAGTTGAGTGAACTTATTGAGGTATTCACTCACTAACATCTCTTCTTCCTTAAGCTCTCGGAACTCATTCTTCCTCATTTCAACCTTGCCATCTGGAATATGAGAGCGGCGAAAAGCAGTGGAAAACTCTGCCCAATTGATAGTCTCGGGGTCATCATGGGCGGCACTATAGTTCTCCCACCATTCAGCGGCGGTGCCCTCCAGCTGATGAGCGGCATAAAGAACCTTCTCACGATCTGTGCACTGAGCAATTGCAAGCTTCTTCTCAATGGAGTGAATCCAATCATCGGCGTCCAAGGGTTCCGAAGAGTTGGAGAAAGTTGGCGGGCGAGTCCTCATGAATTCTGCTAGCTTGGACTGTAGACGAGCTTGAGGGGTGCGTGGCGGCTTGGTTCTCTTTGGTTCAACAGGTTAGCGAGCAAGCTGCGATGCGTTCTCGTTGATTCATCATGTTGTTCATTTTCTGCATCATTGTGTTCATTAGCTGAGTCTGAGCTGCTAGAAAATGTCCTATGTTCTGATCTGTCAATGCTGGTGGTGGTGGTGGTGCATTGGAATTGGGGTTGGTGTTGGCACTAGCACTGGCATCCATTAGCGGACTGCGACTGGCTCCAGAACGAGTGTCAACCATCTGAGATGCAGCACAAGGGTTTGATAGGTAAGAGGGAAAAACAATGGACGAGTGGTAAGATCATTTAGGAGAGAAGGTAATATCCAGGGACAAAAGGACACAGTCGAAAAGGCTTCAAATTAAAGAGGCAAATAAAGCTTTTTCAACTAAAGGTATGGTTGCAACACCGTGCTTGGGGCAAGTGTACAACATACCAGGTACACAAGCAATAAAAATCCTAGTATACGCGGACTAAATGTAACTGAACTGAAAGGGGGAAACATGCTCAAACACCTTTGAGCACCAAAAACCCATCTTATATGGTAGTCTTCTTAGCATACTCTGGACGGCTAGATCATTATCTTCCTTGATTGATTTTTACAGAAACCTTGAGGCTTTTGGAAGTTTCATGAGATAAGATCAATTTAAATTTCGAATCAATATTTCAGGAAAGGAGAGGAATAAGAACCTAAGAATAAGATGAGAGGAGATGAAAACAATTAAGTACCATTTTGTTGGTTTGATTTAGAAAATAATTTTGAAGACCATGCTAACTAGGATAGCGACCTACAGTCGATATCGCTCTGATACCATCTCTGTAGGAATCCGAATTTGCAAATCCGAAACCCTCTGTGTATACTGTACTAGTCCAGGATCATGCTAGTGCACACAGTGGAAACATAGATGCAATATCAGTCCATACAACAAATCAACTAAGAAAGATGCAAATTATTATTAAATAAAGCAAACGACCTTAGGGTCAATGTTTACACCATTATGCCTTAAGGGCTTAAGAAACAAATAACTATTGCAGCGGAAAAGATAACTTGAACCATTCGACATGCCACAGGCAATCATCTGGGGAACGCCTTCCGAATCCACGTAGTCTTCATAGAATTCCTCCTCATGATACTCAGCATTTCCTGATCCTTCCTCAGCAACTGATCAACAAAGGCGTATAGCCGTGAGTACAAAGGTACTCAGCAAGCCGTAGGGAATTGATGCAATATATTCATGCACGGCTTGACAAGGATAGCCATATGGTTCATTTGCAGAAAGCAATAACTTGAATTGAAATACAATAAATAGATTGAAAGCACATTTATGAAAAGATAATAAATAACTGGTAGATCAATGGTAGACAACATGAACAGAATGGCGAGGCATCACCCTGCACCTTCTAAAACATATATCAACCAATAAACTCAATAGTATTACATTAGACAACAAAACAACAGTGAACTCCCCGTTCACATCCCAACAATTCCACATTGCACATCTCATGAAACATTCTATACCCCGTGTGAAATTCCTGGGCTTGTCCATGACCACGGACGCGGCTATTCGAATAGTTTTACACTCTGCAGAGGTTGTACAACTTTACCCACAAGGCATGATCATCTCTTTATGCAATCGATATTAACACACTTCCTTTGGTGTGTTGCAGAGATATCATGACAAAGCCTTTACAATGCCCTGTCTAAACTCGGTACTGCCCGCTAAGGTTTTGCCCCTTAGGGCGCCCTCTTGCGCCTTGCGAATCTACCCGTCCATCCCGGAACCCACACCACCAATTGCCAATACTCAAGCCTAGACATTGCAAATTAATCAGCTAGATCTATCCCGTACCAGACATGTGGTAGTAGGTTAGGCCCAGTTCAATGGTACACAAGGTTGAGTCCTTAAGTTGTCTCAAGCAAGACATCCACATCCCAATGTGCTAGAAAGCACCCCCTTCATTGCACGATCACTTGCCCGAGGGAAAATAATTCGTTCAACCAAGACCAATGGCAAACCCCGCCATGGTACAACAAATTTTACAACAGTGGCTAACGGCCACGATTCAACATCTCATTAAGTCAAGATTAACATTAACCACATGTGATATGGATCCCAACGTATATCTAAGCATGTCTAAGCATAGCTACGATAACCCAATGTTGGTATAATGATTATGCCCAACTAGTAATGTCCTAACTTAGGTTTAACAATGGATACATGCCATCCCAATAATCAAGGTGGCATAATGACAACTAGGTATATAGCTATTCCCATGAAAGAATCATTGATACATAAATAGCATGCAATTGTATAAAACAAATTACTTTGCAAACATAGGATCAATATGATCAAAGGTTACGACTTGCATTGCTGATCTAGTGCTGAGTCTTGGTCTTCGAAGTATCCGTTCGCTCCCTCGGAATTAACGTCTACTAGAAAAGAAAACAATAAAACCAAATAAATACAAAACAGAGACATAAACAATCTCAAAACTGAAAATAAATGGCGTTGGAAGATAGATCTTGATTTTAGAAAAATTTAGAAACTGGAATCGCCTCAATCGGAGTTCGTATGAGCGAGAACGGGCCTCCGAAAGATTAAATTCAGAGAAAAAGCTTAAAATCAGAAAATCCGAATTTCCCGTTTTATCTTTCTATTGGAAAATCGATTTATTGCGCAACGCTGACGTGAGCAATCAATTTCCCGAATAAAAATAAATCGAAAAATCATTATTTCGCTGACACGTGGGACCTACAGTCTATAGACCGATTCCACGGAGATGCCCTGGTCCATAGTGAACCGAGCTCATGGGAAAATAGGCTAGGGCTGACATCACCACTGACGTCATCTGCTGATAGGGCTGTTTTCCTGACGCGGGCGGCCGACCGAAAGGCCGACGCAGCGGCCGACGGCGCGGAGGTGGCGGCCGACGCGATCGGCGGCGCGGTCGCGCATCCAACGGCGTGGCAAGATCGGATGGGAGGGAACACGGCGCGGGCGACGAAGGACATGGCCAGATCTGGGGCGATAGCGCGAGATCGGACGGCCACACGGAACGGCTACGTGGCCTCGCAAGATGCGCTGGATCAAGATCGGACGGCGAGGCACAATAGGGTTTGAGGCAGCGCGATGCACGGCCGGTGGCCGAGCAACATGGATTGAGCCGGGCGGACACGCGGCGGCGGGCCGGGAGAAGTCGGGCGGACCGAAGGGGGAAAAGGAATGGGCCAGGGCAAAATCATCACAAAGGGATTTTGGAAATAAAAACAATTTCTGAATTAAAATAGTTCCAGAACTTCAAATAAAAACAAATAAATTCAATAAATACAAATAAATTCAGAAAATCTCCAAAAATACAGAAAAAATTCCTTGGAGCACAATGAACCCAACTAAAACTGAAAATATTTTGTTTGATTAATAGATTAATCAAATTAAATCCTTTCATTAATAGAAAACTCAAATTAAGCTTGAATTTAATTCAAGGAAAAATGCAAATGGTTTATTTTTGAATTCGAACATTCCAAAACTCAAATTTAGGGATGTTACAAACCTACCCCCTTAAATGGAATCTCGACCTCGAGATTCAGGCTAGCTAGAGAATAGGTGGGGAAACTCGGACTTCAGATCCTCTTCTTGCTCCCAAGTTGCTTCCTCTTCTGAATGATTGCTCCACTGGACCTTGCAAAAACGGACGATCTTGCTCCTCGTGATATGCTCTGCTATATCCAAAATTTTCACTGGTTGCTCCTTGTAGGTAAGATCCTCTTGCAAATCAATGGCATCCAATGGCGTCTGTTCCTCTGGCACACGCAGGCATTTCTTCAACTACGATACATGGAACACATCATGGATTCCGGCAAAAGACTGAGGTTATTCTAACTTGTAGGCAACCTCTCCTCTTCGTTCCAAAATTTTGAACGGCCCCACATATATAGGGGCAAGCTTTCCTTTTACTTGATATCTCTTAACTCCTTTGAGAGGGGTGACTCTGAGATAAACATAATCCTTGGGTTTGAAACTTAAATCTCTGTGACGATTATCTGTATAACTCTTGTGTCTGCTTTGAGCGATCTTCAAACGGTCTCGAATTAATTGGACTTGCTCTTCGGCTTCTTGCAGTATGGTAGGACCAAACAATTGTCTTTCTCTAGACTCCTTCCAGTTGAGAGGGGTTCTGCACTTTCTTCCATATAAGGCTTCAAAAGGCAACATTTGTAGACTGGCTTGATAACTATTGTTGTACGAAAACTCGGCATAGGGCAAACATTTGTCCCACTTAGCACCATAAGCTAAGGCACAAGCTCTTAACATATCCTCAATAATCTGATTCACATGCTCAGTCTGTCCATCGGTTTGAGGGTGATAGGCAGTACTGAATCTGAGATGAGTTCCCATGGGTTCATGCAGACTGCCAAAAACGAGAGGTAAACTGGGTTCCTCTATCACACACTATCTTCTTAGGCACTCCGTGAAGACTGACGATCCTTGACATATGTAATTCTGCTAATTTATCTCCTGCATAGGTAGTCTTAACTGGAATGAAGTGACCTACCTTAGTCAATCGATCTACTATTACCCAGATCGAGTCATAACCTGCTTGGGTCTTAGGAAATCCGGTAATGAAATCCATACCAATTTCTTCCCACTTCCACTCTGGAATCTTCAATGGCTGCGGCAATCCTGCTAGCCTCTGATGCTCTGCCTTGACCTTCTGGCAGACATCACAAAGTGCAACATACTCTGCAATCTCACGCTTCATGCTAGGCCACCAATACCATTCCTTGAGGTCTTGATACATCTTGGTACTTCCAGGATGAATGGAGTATAAAGTCTCATGCGCTTCTTTGAGTATCAACTCCTTAAGCTCTTTTTGATTGGGTATGCAAATACGTTTCTCATACCCAATAGTACCTTGTTCATCTTCAGTGAAACCTGGGGCTTTTCCTTTCTTCATATTGCTCTTAATCTCCTTGATATCGGTATCATCAACCTGTGCTTCCCGAATCTAATCTTCCAATGTAGAGCATACTTCCAAGGTAGCTAAATAACCTTCCTGAACCAATTCCAAACTAAGCTTTTGAAATTCCTTATAAAGGGCTGGCTGACTTCCCTTAATCATCAGAGTATTGCAGTAGCTCTTTCTACTCAAAGCATCAGCTACGACATTGGCTTTGCCTGGATGATAATGAATCCCAATGTCATAGTCCTTGATCAATTCCAACCATCTTCTTTGTCTCATATTGAGGTCAGCTTGGGTAAAGATATACTTCAAACTCTTGTGATCAGTGTAAACCTCACAACGATTACCAATGAGATAGTGACACCAAATCTTTAAAGCAAGCACTACGGCTGCCAATTCTAAATCATGGGTAGGGTAGTTGACTTCATGTGGCCTTAGTTGTCGCGAATCATACGCTACAACCTTCTTATCTTGCATTAGCACACAACCGAGTCCTTGTCGGGATGCATCACAGAATATCTCAAAATCCTTCCTATTATCTGGCAGGATAAGCAATGGGGCAGTTGTCAAACACTTCTTTAGTTCTTGAAAACTTTGCTCACACTCTGGCGTTCAAACAAATTTCTTCTCCTTTAAGAGTTGAGTGAGCGGTCTAGCTTTTCTAGAAAACCCTTCTATGAAACGGCGATAATATCCCGCCATTCCAAGAAAACTTCATATTTGAGGTACCGTCTTGGGTGACTCCCAACTTAGCACATCTCGTACCTTACCAGGGTCAACAATGACTCCTTCTGTTGATATAACATGTCCTAGAAAAGCAACTTCTTTCATCCAGAACTCACATTTACTGAACTTTGCATAAAGCTGGTTTTCTCTTAGCTTCGTTAAAACTTGGCGCAAGTGATCCTCATGTTATTCCTCACTTTTGGAGTAGATCAGAATGTCATCAATGAAAACAACAACAAACTTATCCAAATATTCCATGAATACTTTATTCATCAAGGTCATGAAGTAGGCAGGGGCATTGGTTAATCCAAAAGACATCACGGTATACTCATACTGTCCATACCGAGTAACAAAAGCTGTTTTGGGTATATCCTCTTAACAAATCTTCAACTGGTGATATCCTGATCTCAAGTCAATCTTCAAGAACACTCCGGCTCCTTGAAGTTGGTCAAAAAAATCATCGATTCTTGGCAGAGGGTACTTATTCTTGATGGTGACCTCATTGAGTGAGCGATAATCTACACACATTCTCTGAGTTCCATCTTTCTTTTCAACTAAAAGAACTAGCGCTCCCAATGGCGAAGAACTTAGTTGAACAAAACCTTGATCATGTAGCTCTTTAATCTGCCTCTTTACTTCAGCTAACTCATTAGCAGACATCCTATAAGGTATCTTGGAAATGGGTGGTGTTCCAGGAACTAGTTCTATCAAGAACTCTATATCCCTATCTTGTGGCATTCCAAGCAACTCATTTGGAAACACATCCGGAAATTCGCTGGCGATTGGCACATCTTCCAAACTTATTCCTTTGGCACTACAAACTTTTATTCCTTCAGACTGATCTGAAGCGGCTTGAACTTTTAACTTGGCTCCATTAGGACTGGTTAAGGTGATCTCTCTATTCCCATAATCCAAAACTGCTTGGTTCTTGGAGAGCCAATCCATTCCTAGGATCACATCTAGGGACTTGGTGTATAGGACAATAAGGTTGGCTAGAAATTCTACCCCTCCAATTAATATCTTAACTTCGGGGTAGCCTTGGTTCGTACTCAAATCAGAACCAGGTGATTGCACTAATAAAATAGTTTTAAGAGGCATTGTCTTTAATTGATGATTTGCAGCAAAACTCCGACAAACAAACGAATGCGTAGCTCCAGAATCAAACAAAACCATGGCAGATGCTGAGTTGACTAGGAGCTTACCTAGTATGACGTCTGGTGCAGACTGGGCATCCTCAGTGGTGACGTGATTCACACGGCCTCTTCCAGCAGGCGGCGGAGTCCTAGTGGCTTGGTTGGGAGTTTGGGGCACTCCACGTCCTGATCCTAGTACGGGGGTCTTAGCTGGCGTAGATACCAAATTGAAACGAACCGGCATCACAGCTTGCTTTCTTGGGCAATTGTTGGCATAATGACCAAGTTCATGACAGTTGAAACATGTGACTCCTGCAGCTAGATTATTGGTCCTCTGTGGTGGATTGTTGTTGGTGCTGAGGTTGCGATTGCCCGAAGGAGCTGGGCAGGGTGCTGGCGCAAGGGTCCTGAATGCATTCGGAGGAGTGAAACGAGTAGACTGTTGAGCATTGGTTCTGACTCTCTGCTGATGACTCTATTGGGCTCCATGCTGCATCATCTTTCTCTTACGAGATTCCTCCAATTCACGGCGAGATTCCTCAATAAGCATAGCTTTATCTACCAGATGTTGGAAATCTCCATAGTCATTGCCAATGACATGCACCTTTAGTCCTGGATTGAGTCCACGCTTGAACTTCTTTTGGCTAGCATCATCTGTGGCTACATCCTCTAGAGCATAGCGGGCAAGTTGAGTGAACTTATTGAGGTATTCACTCACTGACATCTCTTCTTGCTTAAGCTCTCGGAACTCATTCTTCTTCATTTCAACCTTGCCATCTGGAATATGAGAGTGGCGAAAAGCAGTGGAAAACTGAAGGACCATGTGGAGGTCCATCCATGTTTGTGATGAGTATTTGACTTTATTTGAGCAAGGTGTGCTCAATTTTGAGTTTAATTTGGATTGATTTTCAAAATGAAGCAATTTGAGTTGTCTTTGCCAGGAGTGGCAGTACTGGCCGTATGGGCGCGGTAGTGATGAGTTGGATGGTTTATTGCATTTCATTGTGGGCATTGCTATGTGATGTGTTTCCTTGTTTTTTATGGTTGCAGGACGACGGTGCTAGGTCATGGTGAGGCGAAGGATGGCCGGGACTAGGCGAGGAGCATCGGAGGTCCGGACGGTCGGGGATCGCCCGAAGATGATCGAAAACGGAGTCCGTGCAAGCCATGAAGACAAGGAATGGATGTGATGCTACCTAGATGCTGCTCGGATCGATGAGGGCCGTCGGATTGCGGTCTAGTTGATAGGATAGAGGGTCTAGTTAGTGTGCTTTGAGAACCGTGCAAGAAAACCTATTATGTGTTGTGGGTTTTGGGTGAATCCTTGCCTGGCTGGTTGAGTGGGTAAATCCTAGCTCTTGATGGATGCTCTAGGGTTTAGAGGCTCATCCAAGGGTGGTAGGTGGCCCATGAGTTGTATAAATAGGGGTGGAGGGGTAGCCTTCCCCCTTGAAGGTTTTGAGGTTTTTGATGCTCCTTTAAGCTTTGCCCACATGAATGTGATGCTTTGTAACCTCTCCTTCTAGAAATGAAATGTTTCCTCAAATCATTTGTTTTCTTTGTGCATTTACATTACGCATTTAAATTACGCAATTTACATTATGCACTTAAATTCCGCAATTAAATTCAGCACTTACATTCTTGCAATTTACATTTACGCAATTTAGATTTGCCTTACCTCCTTCTAAATGCTGTTCTTCTAGGATGTCTTGAGGGTGTTCATTTGGTTTTACATCTTTCTTACACCCTTGGATAGACTAGAGATCAAGTTTTTTATCAAATTGCAAATCTGTCCAGAACTTGTTCTTCACGCAGCAGTCAGTATTTGATTTTTATAAAAATATAGTAAAATCATATGTAAGTGATTCTTTTTGGAGAAGGTGAAGGACTCATATATCCATATTTAGAAAATTTCTTGAGTCCACTGGTTGCACCGTTTGAGATCTATGAAGTGAAAACCAAGCCTCAAGCTTTCTGGTCGAAGTTCCTGACTGTCTGTATTGCTTGAGTTTTCATTATTATTCTACAAAGCTTTCTGAGGTGATTTTTGGTGATGTGTTTCACGACTCAGCTGCTCACAGGAAAAAAATTCCCAAAAATGTTAGAGCAACATAAACTCACCAACCACCTGTTCCAACTGAGGACAATTTCTGAAAATCTGCTTTAACTTTTCTGAAAGGAGACTTTGGTATTTTAGCTTTATCTCTTTTAGAAAAGAAGTCTTTTGAATTGATTCCTCTTTTGTTTGGACACTTGACAACCAGGATTGTGATTAAAAAACCCCTCATATGATTCATGGTTCTTATCCATGCAAGCTAGGGGTACACATAGTTGTCTAATTGTTCTGGGTTTTGGAGGGTGTGCGAATCTGAGAAGCACCAGTTTGAACGAAAATCTTTGGGTGCTTTAGATTTTTATTGCATTAGTGTTTGGAGTACTTTGAGTGGGGGAAATTTTATTTGGGATCATTCACCCCCCCTCTGATCGCCATTTCGATCTTTCAATTGGTATCAGTGCCGGTTTTGCTCTTCCATAGATCTTGACCGGTCTCAAGAGCCATGGCGATGGACAAGTATGCCACCAAGCCTCCTATTTTTTCTGGAGTCGATTTTCCATTTTGGAAGTCGCGCATGGAGTCATACATCACTGCCCAGGGCTTCCTGATATGGCAGAAGGTTAAACTCCCATATGAGGTTCTCGCCGATGGAAACGCTACTACGGCAATATGGCTGACGTTGAGGCGAATGCTAAGGCAAGGAACATCCTCATACAGGGTCTTAGCCGCAGTGAGTATGACAGGATTTCTCACCTTCGTTCTGCTCATGAGATTTGGGTGACCCTCGATGCTTACCATGAGGGCACTACCCAAATCAAGACGGTTCGACAGACCAATTCAAGCGTGAGTTCAACAAGTTTGAACAAAGACGTCGTGAGAGTCTTGATGAGTGTTTCAGTCGTTTTACCAAGATCTTGAGCGATCTTCGAGCAGTTGGTTGTATATACCCTGACTCGGATAATGCTCAACATTTCTTGACCGCACTCGATTTGCGTGTTTGGGAGATGGAGGTGACCACCATCAAGGACACCACCGACCTGTCAACCTTGACTCTTGACGGCCTTTATTCCCGTCTCAAGACTCATGAGATCGACGTCGTCTCGCGGAAGACGAAATCTCAGTTGATGGCCTTGGTCACCGATCCCATTGGATCTTCCTCTTCTGATTCTTCTTTTGGTTTCTCTCTCTCCACCCTTTGCGAGCTAAGCGATGACCAACTGGAAAAATTCCCAGAAAATGAGCTTGCTATTCTTGCTCGCAAATTTTCACATGCATACAAGAGGGTGAGAGAGAGAGGAAGAGAGGTGGGATAATCACATGTTTCGAGTGTGGTGGCCCCAACCACATTCGAGCTAAATGCCCCAAGCTGGAGAAGGGCAAAAACGAACAAGGCGGTTCAAGCAAGAACGACTACACCGACAAGAACCGCAACAAGAAGGCCCCAGCTCGTGAGCTGGCGAAGAAGAAGTACCACAACTTTGCCAAGAACAAGAAGCTCTTTCACCGGGTCCTCGTCGCGCTAGATGATATCGAGCCCTCCGACATGGAGACGTGGAGCGACGAAGGCGAGGATGAACCGCAAGAGAAGAAGAGTGGCGACGACTTCTCCGGCATGTGCTTCATGGCAGGCGCCATTGAAGCAAGCGACTCGAGCAGACAAATGACACGGATGAGGTACCCACCTACGACGAGTTAAATGCTGCCTTCTGTAAATTAGGCAAGTTTCATGCTAAGGCTAGGTCGAGGTGTTCTGAGTTAGAAAAAGTAGGTACCTTGACTCGGGAGTTAGCTTCACTTAGATCTTCTCCCTCTCGAGTCACTGATGACTGTATTCTCTGTGATTTTGTTCTTGTGGAGTTGGAGAACCTTAGGACCATACATGATAGTGTGCTTGCTGAACTTGATGGTCTTAGGTTGAAGAATGCTAGCACTAGTTCTATTGATGCTATTCCTGTTTAGGCTAGTTTTCTTCATGCTCACTCTACTCCATCATGCTCTAATTGCCCTAAATTGCTTCCTGAAATTGATGCCAAGAGTTCACACCTTAAGAAGCTTTCTGCTAGAAATGATGAACTTGAATTGCATGCTTTTAAGGACCCAACAACTCATGTGAGGGTCAGAGGCAACTAAAACTTGACAATGATGCTTTGAATGTCAAGTGTGATCAACTTGCTAAGGACTTACTAGTTAAGTCAAAAACTGGTTGCCTGCTGTGTGTTAGGGTTAAGGATGATGTGGATAAAATCCATGTCGAGCTTAGGAAGAAATTAGAAGACTAAACCCATAGAATTAGAAATGTGTCTTGCGTTTCTTCTGAGGCCCTCAAGATTGAGGCAGCCGTGCTGAGGGAGACAAATGCACGTGCTGAGAGAGCTCATCTTTCCGGTTCTTCTTCTTCTTCTTCTTCCCCCTGTTCTTCTTGTGCCTCTTTCTTTCGAGATTGCCAGTATCTTATGAGCACTCTCGAGAAGTTTGTTGGAGGCAAGAAGAAGCTCAATCTTATTCTAGACCAATCTAAGATTAGTAGATTCAATCAAGGTCTAGGATTTGATCCCTTGGAGCACGCTCGGGCGCATCCTCCCACCATTGTACGCGGCTCCAAGAGTGGTGAGATTGTGGTAGCTCCCAGAGTGAGTACCACCGTGTTTAGGTCTGCTGGGGTTGACTTCTGACCAGAAGGGTGTTACTCCTGTTGCTTCTGCCTCTAGCAAGACGAAGTACACATGCACTTTCTGTAAGAAGGATGGTCACCTAATAGATTTCTGCTTCAGGCACGCCAATATCAATCGGCGTGAGCGTGTTGCTGCCCTTAAGGGTATTCAGGGTCATCCCCAGACTTTGAGTGCTCCTAAGGCACACACTGCTTCTAGACAGGTTAGAGAATCGCCTATTTTTGGGCTGCATCTAGGACTCGGTTTTCATGCTAGTTCTTCGAGTTTTAGTCCTGGAGCTGTTCGTAGTCAGTCTTTCCGCCGTCCTCTTTATATTCCTTGTTTTTCTCATCGAGGTAGATATCAGCGGCGTGAGGTGTTTTCTGGTAAGAGTTTTAGGCAGCTTCACTGGGGTGGTTCGGCTTTTGCACCACGGCAGCTAACCCAGTTTCAGCTCCTAGATCATCTACTAGAGTTGCTACTGATCTTGTTAGGGTTAAACATTAGAGAGACACTCGAGTCCCGTCTTCTTCTGTGACTGGTACTCTGAGGCGTCGTGTGGTTCAGTATTGGGTTCCCAAGTCTTCACTCTATCCCAAGATCGAGTCATCTTTCTCTTGTGTCTTGATCAGTTCGCTTGATGGGAAGGGCGATGTTTGGATTGTCGACTCGGTTGTTCTCGCCATATGACCGAAGATTCTCGATGGTTCTCTTCCTAGTCCGAGCCCCGGTGATGAGTTGATCACTTTCGAGGATGCTTCTTCAGGTAGAGTCATTGCTAAAGGTACCATCTGCATTAATGACAATTTCATTCTTAAAGATGTTGCCTTAGTGAGTAAGCTGCAATACAATTTGCTTTCTGTTTCTCAGCTTATTGATGACTCTTTCGAGGTGAGTTTCAAGAGTAGCGCCTGTAGAATCCTCGATTCTTCAGGAGGGTTAGTTTTCGGGATTTCTAGATATGGGAGAGTCTTTCGTCCTGATTTTTCTGCTTCTTCTGGAGACTCTCTCCGATGTTTGATTGCTTCAGAGTCCCGTGATCTCTCCTTCTGGCATAGGAGACTTGGTCACATTGGATTTGATCATTTGACCCGAGTTAGCAGTCATGACCTCATTTGTGGTTTGCCTAAACTCAAAATGGTCAAAGACTTAGTTTGCTCTCCCTACTGACATGGCAAGATGGTTGCTGCTTCTCATCCCCCAGTCACTGTTGTGATGATTGATGCACCAGGACAGCTTTTACATATGGACACTGTTGGTCCAGCTAGAGTGCAGTCAGTGGGTGGGAAGTGGTAAGTTCTTGTCATTGTTGATGATTTTTCGAGGTATTCTTGGGTGTTCTTCATGTCCTCGAAGGATGAGAGTTTTACCCGTTTGGTTCATAGGTTGTCTTTTGAGCTCCCTGGTGCCCTACGAGCTATAATGTGAAGGATAATGGCACGGAGTTCAAGAACTCCTATTTTGAGAGTTTTGTGTGGAATCTGGTTTAGAGCATCGCTTCTCCTCTCCCTCGTCCCTCAAAAAATGGCGAGTGGAAAGGAAGAACAGACCACAGTAGAAATGGCCGTGACGATGCTAGACGAGTACAAGACTCTAGGAAGTTTTGGGTGAAGCTATAGCTACCGCTTGCCATGTTTCTAATCGTATTCTTGAGAGCACATTTGCACCGCACTTCTTACGAGTTGAGGTATGGGCGAAAGCCCAGTGTTTCTCATTTTCGTGTGTTTGGTTGCAAGTGTTTTATTTTGAAGTCTGGTAACCTAGATAAGTTTGAGTCTCGTTCTTCTGATGGTATCTTTCTGAGTTATTCGACTTCTTCTCGTAGCTATAGGGTCTGGAGTTGCGATACGTATAAGATCATAGAGACCTGTGAAGTGACCTTTGAAGAGGCTAGCCCAGGAGCTAGACCCGATATTTTCAGGCTCATCTTCTTCCTCCGAGACCATCTTTGTAGAGGATGAGGATGATGGAGATGATGGTGTTCCACCTGATCCAGTCCCCTCTACACCTGAGGTGCCTCCTGTTTCCATTTCTGCACCTCAGGAAGGCCAGCCCTTGCCTTCTGACTCTCATTCAGCTAGTGGCTCTTCTCCTACCTCTTCTGTACATGAGGTAGATGCCACTTCTGCTTCTGGACCTTCCCGTCATATTCAGCGTTCTCATCCACCTGATCAGATCATCGGCGATCTATTTGAGCGAGTCACTCGCTCAAAATCAGGTTTGTCCAGTTTCTGCCTTCACTCTGCCTTTGTTGCCTCGTTTGAGTCGAAGGATGTGACTCATGCATTATCTAACGAGTCTTGGACTAATGCTATGCATGAGGAACTTGAAAAGTTCGAGAGGAACAAAGTTTGGCAGCTTGTAGAACGTCCATCTGGTCATAATGTCATTGGGACCAAGTGGGTGTTAAAAAACAAGCAAAGTGAGGATGGGGTTGTCATTCGCAACATGGCTAGGCTAGTTGCACAAGACTTTTCTCAGGTTGAGGGTCTTGACTTTGAGGAGACCTTTGCCCCTGTAGCTAGACTAGAGGCTATTAGGATCCTGCTTGCATTCTCTGCATCCCAGGGCTTCAAGCTCTATCAAATGGATGTCAAGAGTGCATTCCTCAATGGCTATATTGAGGAAGAGGTTTATGTCAAACAACCTCCAGGATTTGAGAACCCAAGTTTCCGAGTCATGTATACAAGCTTTCCAAAGCTCTGTATGGACTCAAGCAGGCCCCCAAAGCATAGTATGAGAGGCTCAAGTCTTATCTTCTTAGCCATGACTTCAAAATGGGCGTAGTAGACAAAACTCTATTCATCAGACACCATGACTCGCATTTTCTTCTCGTCCAGGTTTATGTGGACGATATCATTTTTGGTGGCTCGTCTCATTCGCTTGTGTCTTAGTTTTCTGAGGTGATGAGTATAGAGTTTGAGATGAGTATGATGGGCGAGTTGAGCTACTTTCTTGGCTTCCAGATCAAGCAGACTCGGGAGGGTACTTTCTTGCATCAAGGCAAGTATACCCGTGACCTCCTGAGGCGCTTTGATATGTCTGATGGGAAGCCAGTGATGACTCTTATGGCCACCACTGCTGTCCTCGAGCCCGATGAGGATGGTGAGCCTCGCGATCAAAAGGAGTTTCGAGCATGATCGTCTCCTCTTGTACCTCACTGCTTCGAGACCGGACATACATTTCGTTGTATGTCTGTGCGCTCGATTTCAAGCTTCTCCTCGCGCCTCTCACCGCCAGGCGGTCAAGCGCATCTTCAGGTACCTTCGTGCTACCACTGATTATGGTATTTGGTACTCTTCTTCTTCTTGTCTATCCCTTCGAGCCTTTTCCGATGCAGACTTTGCTGGCTGTAGGATAGATAGGAAGAGCACTTCTGGCACTTGCCAATTCATTGGCACTTCTCTTGTTTCTTGGTCTATTATGCAATTGATTTCTTCTTCATGCTATACACCATGCTACATCATATGGAGGAAATCACTAGCTTAGATATGTCCAAGTTCATTTAACTTGCTAAGCTTAAAAATGAAATAAGCCTTAAATGAAAAACTTGATGAAACTTGTTACTTTTACTTGCTAGGTTTCTTCTCTAGAGGTTTGTGTCATAATTTGAGAAATTTTGGAGTTCTCTAGAGTCCCTATAGCAACTTGGGTGAAACTAGTTTGATCAATGCTAGAGTCCTTCAATTGCTCATGAATCATTGTGCTAAAAATGAAAATTAAACAAAATTGACTCTTCTCGTGCACATACGACTCAACACCTTGCATTCACAAGACCGCTTCCCATTGCACTTGGGATGAACTTGGAATACATCGTGTTTGACCTAGACCATCCTCTTAAGAGTTCATCTTGCGATGGTCACATACGGCTTGAGTCAATTGGTTGTCAAAACAAAATGCAAATAAATTAAAAACAAAGACATGTGGGTAAAGAATGCAAATAATGTCAAACATTTGCACCCCGCTATATCTTGTATGATGATAAATCAAAATTTTCATTAAGTGATAAATGAGCTCGAAGGACCTTGTATGCTCTTCTAGATTCCCCAAAGTGTTGAGTAGGTTGAACTCTAGGTTTTTCTTTTGATCCTTAGAGTGGCTATTCTTCTATTTTTGAAACTAAAGCTGAGTGTTGTACTTGTCAAATCTTGCTAAAAATGAAATATTCAAAACAAAGCTCGTATTTGCACTTGGACATGTCTTAGACTAGTCTAATCTAAAAATTGATTAGCTTGGTGTCATATCTTGTTATTATCAATTGGATAATCTTCAAAGCTCCCTTAAGTTGCATTTCTTGCATACATAAAAAGAGGGAGAAAATTCCATTTTGATGCCTATATTGCCAAAAGGGGGAGAAAATGTAGAAAAGGCATCATTAAAAAAAGAGAGATAAAAATGTTAAATCTTTGCTATTTCTTATGGATCATAATCACATTTGGCACTTATAATTGGTTTTTAGAGCTTTTGTGGAAAACTTGCTCTTTTCATGGTCTTGCTCTAAATTCTTTCTACCAACTTGGTCATGATTTTATATCTTTCTCTCTGGACCAAGTTTGGCTTTGCAATCAAATTGCTTTCTTCTTCCCTCATTCAAACTCAAATTTATGCCTTTTGTGTGGTTTTTCAATATACTCATTAAGGGGGGATTGAAGGACCATGTGGAGGTCCATCCATATTTGTGATGAGTATTTTACTTTATTTGAGCAAGGTGTGCTCAAGTTTGAGTTTGATTTGGATTGATTTTCAAAATGAAGCAATTTGAGTTGTCTTTGCCAGGAGTGGCAGTACCGGTCGTATGGGCACGGTAGTGATGAGTTGGATGGTTTCTTGCATTTCATTGTTGGCATTGCTATGTGATGTGTTTCCTTGTTTTTGATGGTTGCAGGACGACGGTGCTAGGTCATGGTGAGGCGAAGGATGGCCGAGACTAGGCGAGGAGCGTCGGAGGTCCAGACGGTCGGGGATCGCCGGAAGATGATCGAAAACGGAGTCCATGCAAGCCATGAAGACAAGGAATGGATGTGATGCTACCTAGATGCTGCTCGGATCGATGAGGGCCGTCGGATTGCGGTCTAGTTGATAGGATAGCGGGTCTAGTTAGTGTGCTTTGAGAACCGTGCAAGAAAACCCATTATGTGTTGTGGGTTTTGGGACCTTGCATGGCTGGTTGAGTGGGTAAATCCTAGCCCTTGATGGATGCTCTAGGGTTTAGAGGCTCATCCAAGGGTGGTAGCTGGCCCAAGAGTTGTATAAATAGGGGTGGAGGGGTAGCCTTCCCCCCTTGAAGGTTTTGAGGTTTTTGTTGCTCCTTTGAGCTTTGCCCACATGAATGTGAGGCTTTGTAACCTCTCCTTCCAGAAATGAAATGTTTCCTCAAATCATTTCTTTTCTTTTTGCATTTACATTATGCATTTAAATTACGCAATTTACATTATGCACTTAAATTCCGCACTTAAATTCATAATTAAATTCAAAGACTTACATTCTTGCAATTTACATTTATGCAATTTGGATTTGCCTCCCCTCTTTCTAAATGCTGTTCTTCTAGGATGTCTTAAGGGTGTTCATTTGGTTTTACATCTTTCTTACACCCTTGGATAGACTAGAGATCAAGTTTTTTAACAAATTGCAAATCTGTCCAGAACTTGTTCTTCGCGCAACAGTCAGTGTTTGATTTTTATAAACATATAAAAAAATAATTTTTAAGTGTTTATTTTTGAAGAAGGTGCAGGACTCATATATCCATATGTAGAAAATTTCTTGAGTCTACTGGTTGTACCGGTTGAGAGCTATGAAGTGAAAACCGAGCCTCAAACTTTCTGATCGAAGTTCCTGACTGTCTGTGTTGCTTGATTTTTCATTGTTATTCTACCAAGCTTTCTGCCGTGATTTTTGGTGGAGTGTTTCAGACTCAACTGCTCACAAGAACAAAAATGCCCAAATATTTTAGAGCAACAGAAACTCACCAACCACCTGTTCCAACTGAGGACAATTTCTGAAAATCTGCTTTAACTTTTCTGAAAAGAGACTTTAGTATTTTTGCTTTATCTCTTTTAGAAAAGAAGTCTTTTGAATTGATTCCTCTTTTGTTTGGACACTTGACAACCAGGATTGTGATTAAAAAACCCCTCATATAATTCATGGTTCTTATCCATGCAAGCTAGGGGTACACATAGTTGTCTAATTGTTCTGGGTTTTGGAGGGTGTGCGAATTTGAGAAGCACCAGTTTGAACGAAAATCTTTAGGTGCTTTAGATTTTTATATCAAGAGTGTTTGGAGTACTTTGAGTGGGGAAAATTTTATTTGGGATCATTCATGTAACACCCTAATTTTTGCTCTAATTTAAATTTTGAGAGTATTTTTGATTTTTGTGAATTTTTGGGAATTTATTGAAATTTATTTGGAATTACTCAAAACTAGCCTTCCTTGAAAACAATTAAATAATGGAAAAGTTCTAGCAAATTTTTATTGAAAATATTTTATTTGAGTTCCAAATATCTCAAAGTATTTTCTGGAATTTTTCTAGAATTTTTCTGCTATTTTAAAAGCCCCAAATGATTTAAGTGAATTTCTAGAATTTTTTTATTGAAAAGGTTTTAAAAGTGGCTATGAATGATAATGGGCCGAGCCCATTCATCGCGGCGCGCCGCCGCCCATCCGCGCGAAACCCTAGCGCCGCCACCAAGCCGCTCGATCCGGATCGCACGCTGCGGCGCGTGCCACGTCGCCCGCGACGCGTGAGCCTTCGGATCGCCGCCGACGGACGCTGCTGGATTGCGCCACGCCGGCCGCCTTCGCGAGATCACCGGAGCTAATGCCGCCGACCGTTCCCGCTCGTTCGCCGCTTAGTAGCGCGCACGCCGAGGCCCCTTTAAGTGCACCGAGTAGCGTCCGGCAGCTCCTTTCGCTGCGTCTTTTGACTCCTCGCCGCACGCCGAGACCCTCTCTAGCGCTGAGCGAAGCTCGCCGAAGTTGCGCCCTTGTGCCGCCGTTGTTTTTGCTTCCTCGCCGCCGTCCGTCGCTTCCGCGCGTGCTCGCCCTGCTCCGAAGTTCACCGGGCAAGACGATCGAGTGGACCACTTCTTCTCGCCGAGAAGCCGCAGCATTGCCGCCGCCGAGGTCATCTTCCCGACTCCGCAACCTTCGCTTCTTCGCCGCCGTCAACCTCGCCGAACCGCGCCGACCGTCCGACGGCATCGCTCGGTTCGTGAGTCCACGTAGCCTCCATCTCTGAGATGTTTAGATTGAATCGTAACCGTTAGATCTAGAACGAACGGCTTGGATTAGATCTAATGTCCGCGATATGTTTTTGTCTTAACCGCTGGATCGATAGTGGACGCCAGGATTGAACCACGCCGCACCATGAACGATGAAACTACCGTACCGTGGACCGCTGGATTAGATCTGAACGGTAGAGATTGGATCTGGTTTTGCCCTAAGGATCTGCGCTGCTCGATTTGAACGAGCGCGGAGATGGCACCGCACTCGCCAAATCGCGTCTTGCCGACGCGGGCGCGGACCGAGCGAGACCGATCCGCCGTTGCTTTGGCGCGCGCCACGCGATCGTGCGCGTGGCTACGAGTAAACCGAGGCGCCGCGATGGCGGTGTGGTGCTTGGCCGTTAGATCCGAGGGCACCGCTCGATGCGCGACGCGTGGCCGTGCGGGAATCGAGGCGCCGCGTCGGTGCGGAATCCAACCGCTGGATTTAGGTGATCACCGGATGCGCGACGCGTCGCGCGCATCTCGCGCGCCGCGGCGCGCGCGTGAGGATCGACCGTCGGTTTTAGCGAACGGTGCGATTTTGCCGCGTGGTCGCACTGCTTACGGAACCAAGCCCACGGTAGACCGAGCCAACCCGTGACTCACCCATAGATCAGAGCGACGTGGCGACCTCTCCGGCGTGCCACGTGTCGTGGCCGACGCTATCGCCGACGCCATAAATATTTTCATATATAAAAATATTTTGGCGGAAATTATTTCGGTGCTGACGTCATCATGAGGCATGCTGACGTCATAAATGTGAATTTCAAGTATAAAAATAATTCAGAAAAATCGGATTTTCTTAATTTCTGTATTTTCAGATTTTATTCAAACTTCAAATGACTATAACTTTTGCATTTTAACTCGGATTTGGGTGATTCAAATTTCTAAAAATTCATAAAATTGTGAGCTATTTATTGGTGAATTTTATTTGAATTCTTGAGGACATATAGTCTTCTGTATTGGCTATTTATTGTATGCTTTGTTTGTACGCGTAGACGTAAATTTGCCGGAAGTTTCGAGGAAGAATTCGTCGCTCAAGACCAAGCTTCGGAACACGACCAGCAACTCTTTGAAGGCAAGTGATGCTTTGATCATTTTGATCCCAGATTTTAAAATGTAATTTATGCTTTGAAACTATGCATGCTAATTATTTAAAATGAATTTAAATTAATTTGGGATAATGTAGTTAATCAACCCATTTTGTTATGCCACCTTGAATTATTAATTGTATGCCTAGATCATTGTCACCCTAAGTTCGATTATATTAGTTGGATGTTAATATTGTGCCAACACGGAGGCTAGACCGTGAGTAGATGCTTAGCCTTGCAAATAATCATGAATGATCTTTCGGAAAAATGCTACAATATTGATTAAAGACATATTGAATGTATTTTGAAAAGTGGTGTGATGATGCCACATGTTGAGATTGAGGTACAGCAACCTGTGTGGTTCCGTACCGATATTGAGTTATTGCTGGCATGTGTTGCACAATAATCAACCTGGTGGAAAATGATTTAGACTGGGGCAAGTGGCAAGAGGTCGTGTGCTGTGGGCCTGTGTGGCATTGGGTTGTTGAGTGATGTGAGTCTGTGTGCCACATTGGGCTGTGTGCCACTGTTGAGTGTTGAAAGTCTTGCCTTGGTCAGTTAAGGACTTCACCTTGCAAGCCTTTGATCTGAGTCACCCGTACAACCACATGTCTGACATGGGACAGACCTAGTTGACTAGGGTTCGATATCTTTCCTCCGATACCTCGGGTGACAGAGACACGTGGGTGTATCTGTAGGGGAGCGCGCACTGCTACGGCTTGGTGCCCATCCAACGGTGATTGGCCGGTCCTATACTTGCTCTGTGAGGGAAGTGATAGTAAAGGCAATCTGGAGAGGTTCTTTAGTTAAGGTAGAAGTTCTGAAAAGCTTTGTTGCGACAATCACCGTGTGGTGAGCGGTCAGATCTTGTGGGTAAAGTGTACAACCTCTGCAGAGTGTCAAAACTATTCGAATAGCCGTGCTCACGGTATTGAGCATTGCTCGGGGATTACAGTCAAGGGGTAGTTTTTCATAAACAAAACATGGAAGGGTGGCTGTGTGCCAGTGTTGAAAATGAACTAATAAGGCTGTGTGCCGAGAATCTTCGAAGAAAAACCATTTGAAATTAGTATTACTTATATCTGTTTCACTGCTTTAATCTAAACAAGATACTAGTTTAAAAATGCTGCTTGATGCAAAAAGGATCAATTAAGCCAATCCATTGGAATAAGCTTTGCATATAGTAATAGTGCTGCATTCTGTGCATTACTTGTTGAGTGCCTTGTGTACTCACCCCACCTTGCTTATCAACCCCAACATCAGTGGAGGAGACTACACCAGTATGGGAGGAGGAGTACGTCGAGGACACGAGCAACTAGGGGCAAGCTCCGGTCGGTTGCTGTGGCAAGATGGATGCTTACACGACTTTTTATGTTCCGCCGCTATTTCTTTGTTTTGAATAATGTAAGCCTGCGTGGTCGACTTATCTGTAAGGAGACCATAAGGTTGTACAACTCGCTTTATATACATGTTTGCACTATTTATTCTTATATCCTTGTGAATGTCCGTGATGTGCAACCTCAGTATGATCAGGTGTGCTAGCGTGATCTCGGATCGCATGTAATACACAGAGGGTCCGGATTTGCGGTTCGGGTCCCGGCAGAGGTGGTATCGAGCAGTTGACTGTAGGCCTTGACCTTAGTTTGGTTATGCCTAGGAGGGTGAAAACTATTTTCTAAAGACCTAATCAACTTGAGCAAGAATGTCAAAGAAATCTCGACTTATCTCTTCTCCCTTATTCATACCTATGCTTGAATTTTTATTATTCTCTATTTAATTTAAACAAGGTTTGTTTTGGCAGATGAGGATGATCCATACCTATGGAGAGCGCCCGAGGATACGCCATGGAGTTATGGCGATGATGCAGCTTGTTGGAGGTTTTGACCGACCACCGCATCGAGGGACTTGGTGTGCAGACGGGGACTTGACATCGCTGGGACGCCAAGATCACGCAGTGTATGCTCGGGAGAGGACGAGGCGAGTCGCCCTATCTACATCACCGCCAGAGGTCTTCTTTCGAGGCCGGATTCGTGAGACGCGTCGCGTCGAGCGATGCGCAAATTGCCCGCACGCACTCGCAGAGTTAGAGGGCACCGCCTTCCGCCACCATCCGCGCGACAATCGATACAACAGGATGGAGCTCGTGGAGGAGGACGCCACGATCACCCACTGGCGAGATACGCCATCGCCAGAGGACGCCTTGACGAGATACCAGAGCCGCAGAGGACCCGCGACGAGGTTATAGAGGCAAGAACCCAACACCGGAGAACTTAGCTCATGCCATACAGAAGATCCAGGAGTTGGAGATGGCTCTATATGGACCCGAGCCCGAACCAGTCCTGGAGTTACATGATCCAGATCCGGAGGAGCCGGAGCAGGAGGCGCCAGTGCAGGAGCAGGCAGCCCCGGGACCAGCAGAGTCGATGGGGTCTTTTGCACCCGCCGCAGTAGGTCACCAGGACCAGTTCGCCTCAATGCCGCAAAGACTACGGTGTACGCCCGGGAAGCGCGCCGGGTTGGCTCGATGAGTGATCGAGTGTAGTAGAGTGTAGTGTCGAGACTCGAATATCTGAGTCGCGTCTTTGCTTCAGAGTCACCCTTAGGTGTGAGTTGTCATGGATTCCTATGTTTGCTTACTTACTTTTGGTTGTGAGTGTCACGTATGTGTTGCATTGCCCTTAGGCACTTGTGAGCAACCATACTGCTTTATATTATATCAATAAAGTGGCTAAATAATTTAAGTTACACCTGTTTCCCCCACATAAGTTCTTTTACTCGTCTATGCTTTCTTCTTTTCTTAACCATGGAAGCTTGCAATGATGGTGAGGACTCGTGGAAATGTTGGAGCCAGTGAAGTGGAGCTAACCAGACGGACAACCGTAATGAAGAGTCGATTCTCAACCACCGCAGTCGATATGCGTAACACGGGAGCCTTTTGACAGCCTGCACTCAACTCATGACCACGATGGTTCAAACCATGCGTGCAGATATCCAATCAAGTCTGCTGCGAATGTTCAACCCAGGGGCAACCATGGACCACACCCCTACTCACGGTTGTCGGAGTTTATGAGAACCCGCCCACCTACCTTCTCGTGCAACGCCAATCCACTCGAGGCGGACGATTGGCTAAGGACAATCGAAAGGAAGCCGCACATTACCCAATGTGTAGGACATGAGAGGGTACTCTATGCCTCTCATCAACTCGAAGGACCGCCGCAGAATGGTGGAAAACTTGCGCGACTCATGAGGACCCGCGAGTATCACATGGGAGGAGTTCACCTCGGCCTTCCGTCAGCATTTCATGTACCCGAGGGTATCATGGATCTTAAAAGGAGGAGTTCCGAAGCTCAAGCAAGGCGGCGGTCGAAGGCCGATTACGAACAAGTTCACCTAACCGCACGCTACGCACTGCAGGACGTGGCTACGGATAAGGCCGCATAATCCCGCTTCATGAAGGGATTGAATGCAGGTTGCAGTGGACCGATCACCCACACATTCCCCGACTTTCAAGAGTTAGTTAACAAAGCCCCGATCTTAGAGGACAAGCGCCGAGAGTTGGATGACAACAGAAGCGCGAGAATGGCGCAACAAGGAGGTCGTCGGGCAAGAGAGGCAGAGGACGGCACCCCAACAGCTCATTCGGTACCACCTAGAGGCAATGACAGAGCACCACCGCCGCAAATCGCCTGGGTCAAAATGTTCGACTCACCTAACTATGGCACAGATCGAGGAACCTCTCGTGCCGTGGGAAGACGTTGCTATCATTGCAATGAAATGGGGCATTTTGCCAACAATCGCCCTAAGAAGGAGGTGTCACCCGGTTCGCTTTAACTTGGGGAACACACCGCAAGGACTCCGCACTAATCATGAACCGCAGGGCGCCAACAGCAATGACTCCATCCCAAGGAACCGCACGAGGCGTAGTCAACCACATCACAAACAGATGAAGTCCGTAACGCCTCGACGTTGTAATCGGTAAGTTCCTAGTAAACTCAAGATCACCATCGCTTTATTTGATTCCGAGCTTAGCATTCTTTTATTTCCGAGATTTTGCTGTTCAAAATGATATGGAAATAGTGAATCTTAAATGTGTGCTCATAGTCCAATCTCGGATCGTAACTCCGATCTAAAGTAGGATGTTCGGGGTAGGAATAATAATTAATGGAGTTGAGTTCCTAGCTAACTTAATCGCCCTTAATACCCAAACCTTGGATGTTATCCTGGGAATGGATTGGTTAATCGATCACAAGGCGATTGGATCATGAAAAAGAGTCATATCGGTCGAGAGCCCTGATGGAAAGAAAATTGAGTTTGAAGCGAAACCAGTACGAGATGGACAATTGATGGTCAACAGCATGAAGACTGTCAGCTTAGAGGAAGTCTCCATAGTCAATGAATATCCGGATGTTTTCCTAAGATTTACCCGAATGCCGCCAGATAGAGATATCGAGTTCGTGATAGAACTAGTTCCAGGGACAGCTCCAATAGCTAAGAGACCTTACAGGATGTCCACAGAGGAATTGGTGGAAATGAAGAAGCAAATTGAAGAACTGCCTGAAAAGGGATTTATAAGACCTAGTTCATCGCCATGGGGAGCACTGCCTTATTCGTTAAGAAGAAGGACGGAAGTTTCAGGATGTGTATAGACTATCGTGCACTCAATGATGTGACGATAAAGAATAAGTATCCGCTACCGGTGATCGATGATTTGTTTGACCGATTGAGAGGAGCAGAGTATTCTCCAAAATTGATCTTCGATCGAGATACCATCACCAAGATCCGATCGAGGATATTCAAGACCGCATTTTCGTCAAGATATGGACACTACGAGTTTACAAAGTGATGTCTTTTGGTCCGACAAATGCACCAAAGATATTTCATGAACTTAATGAATAAGGTTTTATGGAAAACTTGGATAAGTTCGTCGTCAGATTCATAGATGACATCCTTATCTATTCCAAGACGAGAGAAGAGCACGCCGAGCACTTGAGGCTAGTCCTTGAAAAGTTGAGGAACAACAGCTTGTTTGCGAAATTTAGCAAATGTGATTTACGAAAGATAAGGTGGAATTTCTTGGACACATAATGACAGCAGAAGGAGTTGTCAGAGATCCAAAGAAAGTGGAAACGGTTTTACATTGGGAATAGTACCAAGACGGTAACCCAAACCGTAGTTTCCTTGGAATGGCGGGTATTACCGTCGATTCATTGAAGGATTCTCTACGATTGCGAGACCTCTCACGCAATTGTTGAAAAAGAAAAGAAATTTTATGGACACCGAGTGTGAGAAGAGTTTTCAGAATTGAAAAGGAGGTTAACATCGCACTGTATTAGTTTTACCAGACGCTCACCAAGACTTTGACATTTATTGTGATGCATCGCGTCGTGGATTGGGATGCGTGTTGATGCAAAATAGGAAGGTAATTGCCTATGCATCGAGGCAATTGAGACCACATGAGGAGAACTATCCGACTCATGATTTAGAATTAGCCAGTAGTGCATGCACTAAAAATATGGCGTCATCATCTCATCGGAAATAGATGTGAAGTATATAACGATCATAAAAGCCTTAAGTATATTTTCACACAAGTGACCTAAATATGAGGCAAAGAAGATGGTTAGAGTTAATCAAGGATTATAATGTGGGAATTCACTACCACCCGGGAAAGCCAACGTGGTGGCGACGCATTGAGCGTAAAGAACCACAAAGTAAATATGTTTGTTGGAAACAAGTCGCAGCACTGTGTAGGGATTTCGAAACTAGAATTGGAAATGGTACCAAAAGGATTCCTAGTAACTTTGAAGTAAGACCTACCTGGAAGATCGATCGGGAAGGGCGTAAAGATGATGATAAGATCAAAAGAATTAAGGGCAAAATGGATGAAGGCAAAGCAAAAGATTTTAAACTGATGAACAAGGTACTATGTGGTTCAAAGGGCGATTTGTGTGCCGAACAAAAAGGAGTTGAAGCGCTTAATTTTGGGAGAGGCCCATGACTCCAAGTACTCAATTCATCCAGAAGTGCGAAATGTATCAAGATTTGAAGGAAAAATTTTGGTGGCCAAGCATGAAACGAAAGTCGCGAATACGTTGCATTATGTGACATATGCCAAAGGGTCAAAGCTATGCACCAAAGGCAGCAGGCTATTACAACCCTTAAAGATACCTGAATGGAAATGGGAGGAAATTGGTATGGATTTTATAACCGGATTGCCCGTAACGCAAAGTGGATATGATTCCATATGGGTCATAGTAGATCGCTTAACTAAGGTGGCACATTTCATACCAAGAAGACCACTTATTCCGAGACCGTTAGCGTAACTTTATATGTCCGTAATTGTCTGCTTACATGGAGTGCCAAAAAGATAGTGTCGGACAGAGGTACCCAATTTACCTCCAGATTCGGGTAAGCTTCATGAAGCAATGGGGACTCGCTTGAACTTCAAGACAAAGATACCATCCGCAGCATGCATGGACAAACCGAGAGAGTCAATCGATATTGGAAGATATGTTGAGGGCATGTGCCTTAGCATATTCCACTTCATGGGACAAGTGTTTGCCTTATGCTTTGAGTTCAATTTATAATAACAGCTTATCAAGCAAGTTTACAAATGTCTCCATTTGAAGCTCAGATGGTAGGTCCTGTCGAACACCATTGAATTGGAATGAGACAAAGTAACGACATGTTTTCGGACCGAAATTCTTCAGAAGCGGAAGCACGATCACCCCGGTCGTGGAAAGATTGAAGATTGCACAATCCAGTAAAAGAGTTATGCCGACAACCGTCGCAGGAACTAAGCTTTGAACCCAAGATTTTGTGTATCTTAGAGTAACACCACTCAAAGGAGTCGAAGGTTCCATGCAAAGGGAAGCTCGCACCCAGATATGTCGGACCATTCAAAATCTTGAGCCGTAGAGGTGAAGTTGCGATCAATTGAGTTACCGCAGTCTTTGGCGGAGTGCATGACGATTCCATGTGTCTCAATCAAGAAGTGTCTTCGAGTACCTAAGAGCAAACACCTTTGGAGGCAATTGAGCCGCAAGAAGATCTCGACTTACAAAGAACATCCAATGAAGATTACGGACGAATGGACAGAGAGACAAGGAACAAGTCAACGCGCTTCGCAGAGTTCATGGAGCAACCATTCGAAAGTGAAGCAACGTGGGAGCGTGAAGAAGATCTCAAGAAGGAGTTCCTAACTTGTTTCTATAGATACCAAATCTCGGGACGAGATTCATTAAGGGGGAGGTTTGTAACACCCTAATTTTTGCTCTAATTTAAATTTTGAGAGTATTTTTGATTTTTGTGAATTTTTGTGAATTTATTGAAATTTATTTGGAATTACTCAAAACTAGCCTTCCTTGAAAACAATTAAATAATGGAAAAGTTCTAGCAAAGTTTTATTGAAAATATTTTATTTGAGTTCCAAATATCTCAAAGTATTTTCTGAATTTTTCTAGAATTTTTCGCTATTTTAAAAGCCCCAAATGATTTAAGTGAATTTCTAGAATTTTTTTATTGAAAAGGTTTTAAAGTGGTTATGAATAAGAATGGGCCGAGCCCATTATCGCGGCGCTGCCGACCCATCCGCGAAACCCTAGCGCCGCCACCAAGCCGTTCGATCCGGATCGCACGCTGTCGCGTGTGCCACGTCGCCGCGACGCGAGCCTTCGGATCGCCGCCAGACGGACGCTGCTGGATTGCGCCACGCCGGTCGTCTTCGCGAGATCACCGGAGCTAATGCCGCCGACCGCTCCCGCTCGCTTCGCCGCTCAGAGCGCGCACGCCGAGGCCCCTTAAGCGCACCGAGTAGCGCGTCCGTGAGCTCCTTTCGCTGCGCTCTTTTGACTCCTCGCACGCACGCCGAGACCCTCTCTAGCGCTGAGCGAGCTCGCCAGAAGTTGCGCCCTTGTGCCGCCGTTGTTTTGCTTCCTCTCGCCGCCGTCCGTCGCTTCCGCCGTGCTCGCCCTGCGTTCGAAGTTCACCAAGCAAGACGACGAGTGGACCACTTCTTCTCGCCGAGAAGCCCCGCAGCCGCCGCCGCCGAGGTCATCTTCCCGGCCCGCAACCTTCGCTTCTTCGCCCGTCAACCTCGCCGAATCGCGCCGACCGTCCGATTTGCATCGCTCGGTTACGGTGAGTCCACGAGCCTCCATCTCTGTAGATGTTTAGATTGAATCGTAACCGCTAGATCTAGAACGAACGGCTTGGATTAGATCTAATGTCCGCGATATGTTTTTGTCTTAACCGCTGGATCGATAGTGGACGCCAGAGATTGAACCACGCCGCACCATGAACGAAGAAATGCTCTCGTACCGTGGACCGCTGGATTAGATCTCGAACGGTAGAGATTGGATCTGGTTTTGCCCTAAGGATCTGCGCTGCTCGATTTGAACGAGCGGCGGAGATGGCACCGCACCCTCGCCAAATCGCGTCCGACGCTGGGGCGTTTGACGAGCAGCAGACCGATCCGGCCGTTGCTTTGGGCGCGCGCCGCGATCGCGCCGCGTGGCTACGAGTAAACCGAGGCGCCGCGATGGCGGTGTGGTGCCGGCCGTTAGATCCGAGGGCACCGCTCGATGCGCGACGCGTGGCGCGGCGGGAATCGAGGCGCCGCGTCGGTGCGGAATCCAACCGCTGGATTTAGGCCGATCACCGGATGCGCGACGCGCGTCGCGCGATCTCGGTCGCCGCGGCGCGCGAGGATCCGACCGCCGGTTTTAGCGAACGGTCCGATTTTGCCGCGTGGCTGCACTGCTCGCGTGAACCAAGCCCACTGTGAGACCGAGCCAACCCGTGAGACTCACCCATAGATCAGAGCGACGTGGCGACCTCTCAGGCGTGCACGTGTCGTCTTGACGCTATCGCCGACGCCATAAATATTTTCATATATAAAATATTTTGGCCGGAAATTATTTCGGTGCTGACGTCATCATGAGGCATGCTGACGTCATAAATGTGAATTTCAAGTATAAAAATAATTCAGAAAATCGGATTTTCTTAATTTCGTATTTTGATTTTATTCAAACTTCAAATGACTATAACTTTTGCATTTTAACTCGGATTTGGGTGATTCAAATTTCTAAAAATTCATAAAATTGTGAGCTATTTATTGGTGAATTTTATTTGAATTCTTGAGGACATATAGTCTTCTGTATTGGCTATTTATTGTATGCTTTGTTTGTACGCGTAGACGTAAATTTGCCGGGAAGTTTCGAGGAAGAATTCGTCGCTCAAGACCAAGCTTCGGAACACGACCAGCAACTCTTTGAAGGCAAGTGATGCTTTGATCATTTTGATCCCAGATTTTAAAATGTAATTTATGCTTTGAAACTATGCATGCTAATTATTTAAAATGAATTTAAATTAATTTGGGATAATGTAGTTAATCAACCCATTTTGTTATGCCACCTTGAATTATTAATTGTATGCCTAGATCATTGTCACCCTAAGTTCGATTATATTAGTTGGATGTTAATATTGTGCCAACACGGAGGCTAGACCGTGAGTAGATGCTTAGCCTTGCAATAATCATGAATGATCTTTCGGAAAAATGCTACAATATTGATTAAAGACATATTGAATGTATTTTGAAAAGTGGTGTGATGATGCCACATGTTGAGATTGAGGTACAAAGAACTGTGTGGTTCCGCATCGATATTGAGTTATTGCCGCATGTGTTGCACAATAATCAACTGGGTGGAAAATGATTTAGACTGGGGCAAGTGGCAAGAGGTCAGGTGCTGTGGGCCTGTGTGGCATTGGGTTGTTGAGTGATGTGAGTCTGTGTGCTACATTGGGCCGTGTGCCATCTTGTTGAGTGTTGAAAGTCTTGCCTTGGTCAGTTAAGGACTTCACCTTGCAAGCCTTTGATCTGAGTCACCCGTACAACCACATGTCTGACATGGGACAGACCTAGTTGACTAGGGTTCTGATATCTTTCCTCTGATACCTCGGGGTGACAAGACACAGGGTGTATCTCAGTAGGGGAGCGCACTGTGCTACGGCTTGGTGCCCATCCAACGGTGATTGGCCGGTCCTATACTTGCCTGTGTGAGGGAAGTGATAGTAAAGGCAATACCGAGAGGTTCTTTAGTTAAGGTAGAAGTTCTGAAAAGCTTTGTTGCGACAATCACCGTGTGGTGAGCGGTCAGATCTTGTGGGTAAAGTGTACAACCTCCGCAGAGTGTCAAAACTATTCAATAGCCGTGCTCACGGTATTGAGCATTGCTCGGGATTACAATCAAGGGTAGTTTTTCATAAACAAAACATGGAAGGGTGGCTGTGTGCCGTTGTTGAAAATGAACTAATAAGGTCAGTGTGCCGAGAATCTTCAAGAAAACCATTTGAAATTAGTATTACCTATATCTGTTTCAACGCTTTAATCTAAACAAGATACTAGTTTAAAAATGTCGCTTGATGCAAAAGGATCAATTAAGCCAATCCATTGGAATAAGCTTTGCATATAGTAATAGTGTTTGCATTCTCGCATTACTTGTTGAGTGCCTTGTGTACTCACCCCACCTTGCTTATCAACCCCAACATCGCGGGAGGAGACTACACCAAGATGGGAGGAGGAGTACGCCGAGGACACGAGCAACTAGGGGCAAGCCCGACCGGTTGCTTCGTGGCAAGATGGATGCTTACACGACTTTTATGTTCATTGCTATTTCTTTGTTTTGAATAATGTAAGCCTGCGTGGTCGATTTATCTGTAAGGAGACCATAAGGTTGTACAACTCGCTTTATATACATGTTTGCACTATTTATTCTTATATCCTTGTGAATGTCCGTGATGTGCAACCTCGTATGATCAGTGTGCTAGCGTGATCCTCGGATCGCATGTAATACACAGAGGGTCCGGATTTGCAGATTCGGGTCCCGACAATTCACCACCCCTCTGTTCGCCATTTCGATCTTTCAAAAACTCTGCCCAATTGATAGTCTCAGGGTCATCATGGGCGGCACTGTAGTTCTCCCACCATTCAGCGATGGTGCCCTCCAACTGATGAGCGACATAGAGAACCTTCTCACAATTTGTGCACTTAGCAATTGCAAGCTTCTTCTCAATGGAGCGAATCCAATCATCGGCGTCCAAAGGTTCTGAAGAGTTGGAGAAAGTTGGGGGGCGAGTCCTAATGAATTTTGCTAGCTTGGACTGTAGACGAGCTTGAGGGGGTGCAGCGGCAGCTTTGTTCTGCTAGTTCAACAGGTTAGGCAGAGCAACTGCAGTTTGGTTCTGTTGATTCATCATGTTGTTCATTTTCTGCATCATTGTGTTCAATAGCTGAGTCTGAGATGCTAGAAAATATCCCATGTTCTGATCTGTCAATGCTGGTGGTGGTGGTGGTGCATTGAAATTGGGGTTGGTGTTGGCACTGGCACTGGCACTGGCACCCATTGGCGGACTACTGGCTCCAGAACGATTGTCAACCATCTGAGATGCAGCACAAGGGTTTGATAGGTAAGAGGGAAAAGCAGTGGACGAGTGGTAAGATCATCTAGGGGAGAAGGTAATACCCAGGGACAAAAGGACACAGCCAAAAAGGCTTCAAATTAAAGAGGAAAATAAAGCTTTTTCAACTAAAGGTATGGTTGCAACACCGTGCTTGGGGCAAGTGTACAACATACCAGGTACACAAGCAATAAAAATCCGAGTATACGCGGACTAAACGGAACTGAACTGAAAGGGGGAAACATGCTCAAACACCTTTGAGCACCAAAACCCATCTTATATGGTAATCTTCTTGGCATACTCTGGACGGCTAGATCATTATCTTCCTTGATTGATTCTTTATAGATAGCTTGAGGCTTTGGGAAGTTTCATGAGATAAGATCAATTTAAATTTCAAATCGATATTTCAGCAAAGGAGAGGAATAAGAACCTAAGAATAAGACGAGAGGAGACGAAAACTATTAAGTACCATTTTGTTGGTTTGATTTAGAAAATAATTTTGAAGACCATGCTAACTAGGATAGCGACCTACAGTCGATATCACTCTGATACCATCTCTGTCGGGACCCGGATTTGCAAATCTGAAACCCTCTGTGTATACTGCACTAGTTCAGGATCACGCTAGTGCACACAGTGGAAACATAGATGCAATATCATTCCATACAACGAATCAACTAAGAAAGATGCAAATTATTATTAAACAAAGCAAACGACCTTAGGGTCAATGTTTACTCCATTATGCCTTAAGAGCTTAAGAAACAAATAACTATTGCAACGGAAAAGATAACTTGAACCATTCGACATGCCACAGGCAATCGTCTGGGGAACGCCTTCCGAATCCACGTAGTCTTCATAGAATTACTCCTCATGATACTCAGCATTTCCTGATCCTTCCTCAGCAACTGATCAACAAAGGCGTATACCCCGTGTGAAATTCCTCATCATACTCAGCATTTCCTGATCCTTCCTCAGCTACTGATCAACAAAACAACAGTGAACTCCCCGTTCACATCCCAACAATTCCACATTCCACATCTGTAACATCCCAAAATTTGGCTTATAATTTCGCTCACGTGCATTTTTGTGATTTTCTGAATTTATTGGATTTTTCCAGAAATTATCTAAATTTATTTTAATTAAGTATATTGAACCTTTGGTGAAGACTAAATATATATAGATAAAGTTAATATAAAGTTTTACCAAAAATATTTTATTTGAGCTCAGAATGTCTCAAAGTATTTATGAGAATTTTCTGAGATTTTTCCTGATATTTTAATTACTTAAAATAGATTAATCTAATTTCGAGAATTATTTTAAATCAAAAAGCTTTTGAAAATCGAGTGAATAAGATCGGGCCAAGCCCAAAGACCGTGTGCGTCGCTGACCCATTGTTGTGCGCCCGTCGTCACCGCTTTCCCACGCCGTGACCGCTGGATGAAGATCGATGGTCGCCTCCTTTCGCGAAACCCTAGTGCCGCGAGCCGCTGGATCGAGATCAAGTGGTCGGACGCTTCGCGTTGTTTTGGTAAGTTTAGATCTCGTCCGTTGGATTTGGAAAGAGCGGATCGGATCGTACGCCGGATCTAATCTTGGCCGCCATCTTGGATCGGACGGTCTCGGCCGCCGCCTCCGATTCGGTTTCGAATCCGCCGCCGCTGCCGCCGCCACGTAGGGGTAGATCGGAGGCCGCCGATCGTCGCGCATGCGCTTGCGCGCGTGTCGAGCATCGGCAGACCGCGCGGCGTCGCAGCCAATCGATGCGCGCCGCGTGTCGGCGCGCGGTGGTGCGAGGCGCCGTGGGCGCGCCCACGGTGGACCGAGGCGGTTCCGTGGACCGAGTCCATGGACCAGCGACGGTCGCTGCCTGATTGGTCCGAGTCGTATGACGCCGCCGCTGGCGCAATAAAGATCTTTTCCAATAGAAAATAATCCGTAAAAATCGAAATTCTATTTTCTGTATTTTCAGATTTATTCAAACTTCAAAAGGCTATATCTTTTGCATTTTAACTCGGATTTGAGTGATTCAAATTTCTAAAAATTGTAAAATCAATATCTATTTATTGGTGAATTTTATTTTATTTTTGGAGTTTGTTTGCTCTCTGGTTTGGTGTTTATTTGCTATTTTGGCATCGTTTAGCGTAGACGTTGAACCGCTTTGGTGATCCGGAGGAAGATTCGTCGCCCAAGACCCAAACTCAGATCAAGACCAGCACCTACTCCAAGGCAAGTTGTGCTTTGATCATGTTGCACCTAATTTTCACCAAATCGCTATTTTGTCCTTTAAACTTTATGCATGATATTTTATGTGTATAAATGATTTCAATTAATCTGGGAATTAGATAATATGCCTATTTGAATTAAACCATACCTTGTCAATTATATGCCAGGATCTATTTGTCACCCTAGGATGTGGAATTATAGTTGATAATCAACATGGGCTAGTTAGATCGTCATAGATTGCTCAGCCATGCCACGTCATCACATGTGTCCGAATGTCGATACTTAATCTTGACTAATGGAATATGGAACAATGTTTATGAATTGGTGTGTCATGTGTTGTCACACAATGATATCAAGTTGTCGTGGCGAGGAGGTCACACATCGGGATTGAAATGTTGATGGCATGTGGTGCTTGGTAATCAACTGGGGTGGTAATGATTTTAGATTGAGGCAAGTGGCAAGGGGCAGTGTGCCAAGGTGGGCCAGGTTTGGCAGGGGTATGTGGAAGTCTTGCCTTAATCACTTTAAGGACTTAACCTTGCAAGCCTTTGACCTGAGTCCTTCTTACAACCACATGTCTGGAATGGGACAAATTTAGTGAATAATTTGTGGAACCTAGATTTCGATCATCGCGTGGTGAATAGTGAGTCCCGGTTACGCTTAACTCACATGGCGCAAGAGGGGGCCTGTTGTGGTGGTTTAACCCTCTGTGTTGAAACCTTAGCGAGCAAGATCGGGTCTAGGTGTAGCATTGTAAAGGCTTTGTTACGATCACTCGCCTTGGTGGTGTTTGGTTGTATCGTGGGTAAAGTGCATAACCTCCGCAGAGTGTACAATCTATTCGAATAGCCGTGCTCACGGTATTGGGCAATGCTCGGAATTACAGCTAAGGGTTAGACTTTTGTTAAACAAAACTTGTTGGGATGGCAAGGTGCCATGGAAATTGGAAAATTAATTTAGGATTGGAAACTTGGTGTATTTCGTAAATATCAATTTATTAATTATCGTATTTGTTTTATCGCTTTCCAATCTATTTATTGTATTCTTGTTAAATGTCGCTTTATTGCAAAATACCCTTACTAGCCATTCCTTTGGATTAAGCCAAGCATATAGAATATTAGACTTGCATTGTTGTGCACAACTTGTTGAGTGCTTTATGTACTCACCCCAACAACAACAACTTCGTAAGAAGAGGAATCTATGCCATTCATGGAGGAGGATTACTTGGATGCGAATGCTTAGGGTCCGAGCCTCGCTCGGCTGCACTCGTGGCGAATCGAGCGCCACTGCGCTTATTCTATTTCCGCCGCTTCTCATTGATACTCTTTTAAGCCCCGTGAGGCATTATTCATGTAAGACAACAGCTTTTATTAATTAATGAAGTTTATGCTATATTTCACTGTGTGTGACTATGATAGCATCTATGTTGAGCCTGTGTGCACTAGCGTGATCCCGACTAGTGCGGTATACACAGGGTCCGGATTTGCAAATTCGGGTCCCGACAGAGGTGGTATCAGAGCCATACTGACTATAGGTCTTGGCCCTAGGTAGTTGGTATCTCTTAGGAGTGTCCAAAATTATTTTCTAAAGAAAACGGTAAAATTGACTAATATGAAACTCTTGGCTTATCTCATCCTTCTACTCTCATCCTTGCTAAATTACCTTCTTTTCGTTGCCGTTTCGAGTGGAGATCTTGTTCAAAATTTTGTTTTGAATAGATGTCGATCTTCCAGTCTTTCGAGTCGAGGCAGGGTGGCTATGCCATGGAGCTGTGGAGAGTTCTTCAAGTGATTGGAGGCTTTGATCGTCCGCTCTACCGAGGAAGCAATCGAACGCCAACGGTGTGCATCGGGGTTCTTCGCAAGTCGATCATCTTCGCCGAGTGCGACGAGACCACCGCACCGATCCACATCACCGCCCGAGGTTCACTTACGAGACCGGAGTTCAGAGATCGCTAGACTTGTTTCTACGACGGATCCGCCACGACTACGCCTACGAAGCCGCGACACCGTGTTTCGACTTCACCCGACAAAGGCGAAGGCGCAAGGCGTCGACGGATCGTGGAGGGAGAGTGTGCTATCGCAGACACCTTGCCGAGTTCGCCACCGCCAGAGGATCACCGAGGACACTGCGCAGAGCCGGAGACAGCGTGTGAGGCGCTGAGAGTGGCGGAGCGAGAGCTTCAAAAGACCCGTGATGACGCAGCCAGAGTCATCGGCGAGCTGGAGGAAGCCTTGCAGGTGGCCGAGGAGCTAGCGGACCAGGTCGTCCAGGAGCCGGATGAGGTCGCCGAGGAGGAAGAAGAAGACCCTAAGAGCGTGAGTGGGAGCCCGAGGAGCCAGCAGAGGGTCACCGGATAGGTTCGCACCCATGCCACCCACCCACCGTGTATGCGCCGGATCGCCTCACCAGGTGGTGGATGAGTGAGAGTTGGTCTTAGAGTTGTGTTGAGACTCGAGTGTTGAGTCGCGTTCTTAAGTTAGCCTTTACCTTTTAGTAGACGTTAAGGTTGCATGTTTAGTTTGGTTCTTAATTGTTTGTCGAGTGTGCAAGATGTGTTGCAAAGCCCTTAGGCATTGTAAGCAACCATACCAAGTAATAATAATAAATATTATTTAAGTTGGGTTTAACCTGTTTCCCCGCCTTAGAAATTCTTGCATCTTATCTATGCTACATCTACCTTTCCTAACCCAAGAAGCAATCAAGCAGATGGTGAATACCCGCAGCAACAACGGAGCTTCAGAAGTGGTCTGCGCCAGCAACAATCCCAACGAAGGAGCACCACGGCATCGTGCACCACCAAAGGATATGCGAACTTGGGAGCTTTTCTCGCGCACGCACTCGCTTGATGCGCACTATGATGCAAATAGATGACCAATATGGCTGCAGCCAACAACCCCACGCCGAAAAACAATGGCGGGCCTCGTCCTTACTCCAAGTTGTCGGACTTCATGAGGACCCGACCACCAACATTCTCAGGAAATGTCAATCCCTTGGAAGCGGATGATTGGCTGAGAACCATTGAGAGGAAATTGTACATCACTCAATGTGAAGGCCATGAGAAGGTTCTTTACGCATCCCATCAGCTAGAGGGAACAACTGCAGAATGGTGGGAGAACTATTGTGCTGCTCATGAAGCACCCATGGAAATCACGTGGGAAGAATTCGCAACGGCCTTTCGCCAGTACCATGTACCGGAAGGGATGATGGACCTGAAAAAGGAAGAGTTCAGGGCGCTTAAGCAAGGAAGTCAACCGGTGGCCGATTACTTAAACAAATTCACGCAGTTAGCTCGCTATGCTTCTGAGGACGTAGCGATGGACAAGGCCAGGCAGTCCCGCTTCATGAAAGGACTAAACTCGTGGTCGCAAGTGGGGTGACATCTACACTTTTCCGATTTCCAAGAATTGATAAACAAGGCTTTGATTCTGGAGGATAAGCGCAAGGAGCTTGGGGAAAATCGCAAACGCTTGATGACTAACCCAGGTGGACGCCCTAACCACCTGCGAATGAGGATGACACCGCAACAGTTTGCTAGGTTCCAACCACAAGATGTTAACAAGCCAGCAACACCTGCACCGCGACCATCAGGACAAGGTTATCAAACGCCGGCCCAAGGTAACAATGCTCAAGGGGAGGCAGTCACCGCCGTAAGGTGCTATAGCTTGCAATGAGTCAGCATTATGCTAATAGATGTCCCCGAAAGGAGGAATCACGCCAAGGCGCTTTCAACCTTGGAACGACACCGCTAAGGCACCGATGACGGAGCGAATCGAGGAGCCGGACAGCAGGAGTGACGCCTCAAGCTACTATTCGAGGCGAGTCAACCACATCACCGCCGATGGAGCCTGTGAAGCATCGACGTCAGATCGGGTAAGTTTTTGTAAACTCGCACCCATAACAAGATTATTTGATTCAGAGCTTCGATTCCTTTGTCTCTCGAGCTTTTGCATCCGAAATGGTTTGAGCATGAAAAATCTTAAGTGTGTGATGCTAGTACAAGCCCCGTGATCCGAGTTAAGATCTAACCTTGGGTGTTTGGGGGTGAAGCTAATAATTAATGGGGTAGAGTTCCTAGCGAACTTGATTATTCTAGATGCCCATGTTTTAGATGTCATTTTGGGAATGGACTGGTTAACCAAGCATAAGACAGTTTTGGATTGTGGTCGAAGGGTTGTATCCATTGAGAGCCCCAGAGGAGAAAAGGTGGAATTCCGAGCGACATCGCCTCGTAAGGGTCAATTAATGGTTAATAGCATGAGAACCGTCGCCATAGAGGACGTGCAAGAGTCGTGAATATCCAGACGATTTCGAGAAGATCTGCCGAATGCCGCTGCACCGTGACATCGAAGTTCGCTATTGAGTTAGCACCGAACCGCACTAATAGCAAAAGACCTTATCGGATGCCTACCGATGAGTTAGTAGAGATGAAGAAATGATTGACGAGTTATTAGAGAAAGGTTTTATAAGACCAAGTTCGCCGCCATGGGGAGCGCCAGCTTTGTTTGTCGTGAAAAGGATGGAAGCCTTAGAATGTGTATTGATTACCGTGCACTTAATGAAGTGACGATTAAGAATAAGTATCCGCTGCCAAGGATTGATGATCCGCTCGACCAGCTTGAGAGGAGCCGAGTGTTCTCCAAGATAGACCTTCGTTCCGATATCATCAACTAAAGATTCGGTGAGATGTTCCAAAGACCGCATTCTCTTCAAGATATGGACATTATGAGTTCACGGTCATGTCTTTTGATTGACCAATGCGCCAAAGATATTTCATGAACTTGATGAATAAGATTTTCATGGAATACTTGGACAAGTTTGTTGTTGTGTTCATAGATGATATTTTGGTATATTCAAGACCAAGCAGAGCACGCAAATCATCCGAGGCTAGTGTTGGAAAAGTCATGTGAGCAACAAACAGTGATGCTAAATTCAAGAATGCGACTTTTGGAAGGAAAATGTGGAATTTCTCGGCCATGTCATGATCGCAAAAGGAGTTGTCACGACCCAAGCAAAGTGGAGGCAAGTGTTGCATTGGGAGCAACCAAAGTCCGCTACTCAAGTCCAAGTTTTCGGGAATGGCAGGATATTATCGCGGTTCATAGAAGGATTTTCGACGATTGCGAGACCTCTTACTCAGTTATTGAAAAGGAAAAGAAATTTTCATGGACGCCGATTGTGATAAGAGTTTTGAGGAATTAAAGAAGCGCTTAACAAAGCCCCAGTGTTGGTTTTGCCTAATGTTCGTAATAGCTTCGATATATATCAGATGCGCCAAGACAGGTCTTGATGCGATTGATGCAAGAGGGTAAAGTGGTCGATATGCGCCAAGGCGCTTAAGACCGCACGAAGGAAATTATCCTACGCATGACTTGGAATTGGTCGTCGTGGTGCATGCCTTGAAATTGTGGCGCCATTATCTCATTGGAAATAGATGTGAGATATATACGGACCATAAGAGTTTGAAATATATTTTCACTCAATCGATCTCAATATGAGGCAAAGGAGATGGTTGGAATTAATCAAGGATTATAACATGGGAATTCATTACCATCCGGAAAAGCAAATGTGGTAGCCGATGCCTTAAGTCGCAGGAGCTACGTGGCGAATATGATGGTGCAGAAGGACAATGAATCGTGCAGTAGAATTGCAAAATTTAAAATTGGAAGTAGTTTCGTAGAAGGATTCCTAGCTGCTTTGGAAGTGAAGCCAATGCTCAAGATCAAATTCGGGAAGGACAAAAGATGATGAGAAAGTCAACCAATCAAGGCTAAAAAGGATGAAGGATTAGCAAAGGACTTTACCGTGGACGACCAAGGTACCATGTGGTTCAAGGGTCGATTTGTGTGCCAAACAGACTAGAACTTAAGCAGTTGATTTTGGAAGAGGCTCATGATTCCAAGTATTCAATTCATCCAGAAGCGCTAAGATGTACCAGACTTAAAGGAGAGGTTTTGGTGGCGAATATGAAGCGTGAAGTCGCGAGCACGCTGCCTTGTGCGATGTATGCGAGAGTTAAGGCAATACATCGAGACCAGCAGGTTTGCTACAACCGCTAAAAGTCCTGAATGGAAGTGGGAAGAAATCGTATGGATTTCATCACCGGATTGCCAAGAACTCAAAATGGGTATGATTCTATATGGGTCATTGTGGATCGATTGACCAAAGTTGCTCACTTCATTCCACCAAGACAACTTACTCAGAGACCGGTTAGCGTAACTATACATTGCCGAATTGTGTGTTTGCATGGTGTACCAAAGAAAATAGTGTCGCATGAGGTACTCAGTTCACCTCGAGATTTTGGGATAAATTGCATGAAGCCATGGGAACGCTGCTTGAACTTTAGCACAAAGATATCATCCTCGCAATCGATGGTCGACAGAAAGAGTAAATCGATTTTGGAAGATATGTTAAGAGCTTGTGCTTTAGCCTACACTACATCATGGGATAAATGTTTGCCATATGCAGAGTTCATTATAACAACAAATACCACGAGTTAGTTTGCGATGTCGCCATTTGAAGCTTTATATGGTCGTGCTCGCTGTCGTACTCGCTAAATTGGAATGAGACAGAGAGCGTATGATATTTGGCCCCGATATTCTCAAGGAAGTCAAGAGCAAGTTGCTATGATAAGAGAGAGGTTGAAAATCGCGCACCAAGGCAAAAGAGTTACTGATAATCGACGCCGTGATCTAAGTTTCGAGCCCGATGATTTCGTGTATCTTAGGTTACCCTCCAAAGGAGTTAAAAGGTTCCACGCTAAAAGAAAGCTCGCCTAAGATATGTTGGACCGCTCAAAATTTTGAGCCGTCGAGGAGGTTGCTTATCGCTTGAATTGCCGCAGCTTGTCGGCAAAGCGCATGATGTGTTCCATGTGTCACAACTCAAGAGTGTCTTCAAAGCCAGCAGAGCGCACACCTATGGAAGAGATTGAGTTGCGTATGATTTGACCTACAAAGAACATCCAATGAAAATTTTGGATGTCATGGACCGCAGAACCGTGAACAAGTCGCCTGCGTTTTGCAGAGTTCATGGAGCAACCATTCGAGAATGAGGCAACTCGGGAGCGTGAAGAGGACTCAAGATGGAATTTCCAAACCTATTCCCTAGTCACCTTGAATCTCTGGTCGAGATTCATTATGGGGGAGGTTTGTAACATCCCAAAATTTGGCTTATAATTTCGCCACGTGCATTTTTGTGATTTTCTCAATTTATTGGATTTTTCCAAAATTATCTAGATTTATTTTAATTAAGTATATTGAACCTTTGGTGAAAACTAAATATATATAGATAAAGTTAATAAAAAGTTTTACCAAAAATATTTTATTTGAGCTCGTAATGTCTCAAAGTATTTATGAGAATTTTCTCGATTTTTCCCGATATTTTAATTACTTAAAATAGATTAATCTAATTTCGGAATTATTTTAAATCAAAAGCTTTTGAAAATCGAGTGAATAGTATCGGGCCAAGCCCAAAGATCGCATGCGGCGCTGCCCATTGTCGCGGCGCCCGTCACCGCTTTCGCCGCCGCTGCGGTGACCGCGGATGAAGATCGATGGTCGCCTCCTTTCGCGAAACCCTAGTGCCGCGAGCCGCTGGATCGAGATCAAGTGGTCGGACGCTTCGCGTTGTTTTGGTAAGTTTAGATCTCGTCCGCTGGATTTGGAAAGAGCGGATCGGATCGTACGCTCGGATCTAATCTTGGCCGCCATCTTGGATCGGACGGTCTCGGCCGCCGCCTCCGATTCGGTTCGAATCCGCCGCTTGCCGCCGCCGCGTGATTTAGGTTTCCTTCCTGCGCGCATGCCGAGGCTATAAAGCCGCACCGCGACCGATGTTCCTCGCCTCCTGCGCAGCCAAGAGCTCTAGCCTCTTCGCCGCTTTATTTGCCATCATCGCCAGAGCTCGCCGTAGTTCTTTGCAGCGCCGCGAAGTTTTGCTCCATTCGCCGCCGTCGAGCATCCTCCCGCCGAATCGGTTCCAGATCCGAAGTTCCTCGCGTCGTGTCGCGTCCGAGTCCGCCTTCTTCGCGCGAGTCGCGTCGAACGCCGCTCGGTGGTCGCCTTCCTCCGCTCCGGCAAGCCGCGCCGTGTCTCGAGCTTCGCAGATCCGCTGGATCTTCGCCAACCGCCCGCATCAAGCCACGCTTCTTTTTCATCGTTGTTTCGCCGTAAATTTCTAACCGTTAGATCCGAATAGACGATCGGGATTGAGCCACGTAGGGGTAGATCGGAGGCCGCCGATCGTCGCGCAGATGCGCGCCGCGGTCGAGCATCGCACGGCGCGCCGCAGCCTAATCGATGCGCGCCAAGGTGGTCGGGCGCGTGGTGCGAGGCGCCGGGCCGCGCCCACGGTGGACTGTGAGGCGGTTCCGTGGACCGAGTCCATGGACCAGCGACGTGTCGGCACCGATTGGTCCGAGTCGTATGACGCCGCCGTTGCGCAATAAAGATCTTTTCCAATAGAAAATAATCCGAAAAATCGAAATTCTATTTTCTGTATTTTCAGTATTTATTCAAACTTCAAAAGGCTATATCTTTTGCATTTTAACTCGGATTTGAGTGATTCAAATTTCTAAAAAATTGTAAAATCAATATCTATTTATTGGTGAATTTTATTTTATTTTTGGAGTTTGTTTGCTCTCTGTTTTGGTGTTTATTTGCTATTTTAGCATCGTTTCGCGTAGACTTTGAACTGCTCGGTGATCCGGAGGAAGATTCGTCGCTCCAAGACCCAAACTCAGATCAAGACCAGCACCTACTCCAAGGCAAGTTGTGCTTTGATCATGTTGCACCTAATTTTCACCAAATCGCTATTTTGTCTTTTAAACTTTATGCATGATATTTTATGTGTATAAATGATTTCAATTAATCTGGGAATTAAATAATATGCCTATTTGAATTAAACCATACCTTGTCAATTATATGCCAGGATCTATTTGTCACCCTAGGATGTGGAATTATAGTTGATAATCAACATGGGCTAGTTAGATCGTCATAGATTGCTCAGCCATGCCACGTCATCACATGTGTCCGAATGTCGATACTTAATCTTGACTAATGGAATATGGAACAATGTTTATGAATTGGTGTGTCATGTGTTGTCACACAATGATATCAAGTTGTCGTGGCGAGGAGGTCACACATCGGGATTGAAATGTTGATGGCATGTGGTGCTTGGTAATCAACTGGGTGGTAATGATTTTAGATTGAGGCAAGTGGCAAGGGCAAGTGTACCAAGGTGGGCCAGTTTTGGTGGGTATGTGGAAGTCTTGCCTTAATCACTTTAAGGACTTAACCTTGCAAGCCTTTGACCCGAGTCCTTCTTACAACCACATGTCCGGAATGGGACAAATTAGTGAATAATTTGTGAAACCTAGATTTGATCATCGTGGTGAATAGTGAGTCCCGGTTACGGTTTAACTCACATGGCGCAAGAGGGGGCCTGTTGTGGTGGTTTAACCCTTCAAAGTTGAAACCTTAGCGAGCAAGATCGGGTCTAGGTGTAGCATTGTAAAGGCTTTGTTACGATCACTCGCCTTGGTGGTGTTTGGTTGTATCGTGTGGGTAAAGTGCATAACCTCCGCAGAGTGTACAATCTATTCGAATAGCCGTGCTCACGGTATTGGGCAATGCTCGGAATTACAGCTTAAGGGTTAGACTTTTGTTAAACAAAACTTGTTGGGATGGCAAGGTGCCATGGAAATTGGAAAATTAATTTAGGATTGGAAACTTGGTGTATTTCGAAATACTTGAATTTATTAATTATCGATTTGTTTTATCGCTTTCCAATCTATTTATTGTATTCTTGTTAAATGTCGCTTTATTGCAAAATACCCTTACTAGCCATTCCTTTGGATTAAGCCAAGCATATAGAATATTAGACTTGCATTGTTGTGCACAACTTGTTGAGTGCTTTATGTACTCACCCCAACAACAACTTCGTAAGAAGAGGAATCTATGCCATTCATGGAGGAGGATTACTTGGATGCGAATGCTTAGGGTCCGAGCCTCGTCGGTTGCTCGTGGCGAATCGAGCGCCATCGCTTATTCTATTTCCGCCGCTTCTCATTGATACTCTTTTAAGCCCCGTGAGGCATTATTCATGTAAGACAACAGCTTATTATTAATTAATGAAGTTTATGCTATATTTCGCTGTGTGTGACTATGATAGCATCTATGTTGAGCCTGTGTACACTAGCGTGATCCTGGACTAGTGCGGTATACACAGAGGGTCCGGATTTGCAAATTCGGGTCCCGACAACATCTCATGAAACATTCTATACCCCGTGTGAAATTCCTGGGCTTGTCGATGACCGCGGACGCGGCTATTCAAATAGTTTTACACTCTGTAGTTGTTGTACAACTTTACCCACAAGACATGCTCATCTCTTTATGCAATCGATATTAACACACTTCCTTTGGTGTGTCGCACAGATATCAGGACAAAGCCTTTACAATGCCCTGTCTAAACTCGGTACTGTCCGCTAAAATTTCGCCCCTTAGGGCCCCTTCTTGCGCCTTGCGAATCTACCCATCCATCCCGGAACCCACACCACCAATTGGCAGTACTCAAGGCTAGACATTGCAAATTAATCAGCTAGGTCTGTCCCATACCAGACATGTGGTAGTACGATTAGGCCCAGTTCAATGGCGCACAAGATTAAATCCTTAAGTTGTCTCAGGCAAGACATCCACATCCCAATGTGCTAGAAAGCACCCCCTTTACTGCATGATCACTTGCCCGAGGGAAAACAATTCGTTCAACCAAGACCAATGGCAAACCCCAGTATGGTACAACAAATTTTACAACAGTGGCTAACGGCCACGATTCAACATCTCATTAAGTCAAGATTAACATTAACCACATGTGATAGGGATCCCAACGTATATCTAAGCATGTCTAAGCATAGCTACGATAACCTAATGTTGGTATAATGATTATGCCCTACTAGTAATGTCCCAACCTAAGTTTAACAATGGATACATGGCATCCCAATAATCAAGGTGGCATAATGACAACTAGGTATATAGCTATTCCCATGAAATAATCATTGATACATAAATAGCATGCAATTGTATAAAACAAATTACTTTGCAAACATAGGATCAATATGATCAAAGGTTACGACTTGCCTTGCTGATCTAGTGCTGAGTCTTGGTCTTCGAAGTCTCCGTTCGCTTCCTCAGAATTAACATCTACCAGAAAAGAAAGCAATGAAACCAAATAAATACAAAACAGAGACATCAACAAGCTCAAAACTGAAAATAAATGGCGCTGGAAGATAGATCTTGATTTTAGAAAAATTTAGAAACTGGAATCGCCTCAATCGGAGTTCGTATGAGCGAGAACGGGCCTCCGAAAGATTAAATTCAGAGAAAAAGCTCAAAATCAGAAAATCCGAATTTCCCGATTTATTTTTCTATTGGAAAATCGTTTTATTGCGCAACGCTGACGTGAGCAATCAATTTCTCGAATAAAAATAAATCGAAAAATCCTTATTTCGCTGACACGTGGGACCTACGGTCTATAGACCGAGTCCACGGAGATGCCCTGGTCCACGGTGAACCGAGCTCACGGGAACAGAGGCTAGGGATGACATCACTGCTGACATCATCTGCTAACGGGGCGGTTTGGCTGACGGCCGCGACTGACCGTGCGCTGATGCAGGCGGCTGACAGTGCGTGAGGTGGCGGCTGACGTGGACTGGCCGCGTGTTGCGCATCCAACGACGAGGCAAGATCGGATGGCAGGGAACACGACGCGGGCGGCGAAGGATGTGGCCAGATTTGGGGCGATAGCGCAAGATCGGACGGCCACACGGAACGGCTACGTGGCCTCGCGAGATGCGCTGGATCGAGATCGGACGGCGGGGCAAGCTAGGGTTTGAGGCGGCGCGACACACGTTTTGGAAATAAAAACATTTTCTGAATTAAAATAGTTCGAGAACTTCAAATAAAAACAAATAAATTCAGAAAAATCTCCAAAAATATAGAGAAAATTCCTTGGAGCACAATTAATCCAACTAAAACTGAAAATCTTTTGTTTAATTAATAGATTAATCAAATTAAATCCTTTCATTAATAGAAAACTCAAATTAAGCTTGAATTTAATTCAAGGAAAAATGCAAATGGTTTATTTTTGAATTCAAACATTCTAAAACTCAAATTTAGGGATCATTCACCCCCCTCTAATCATCATCTCGGTCCTTCAATTGGTATTAGAGCCTGGTTTTTCTCTTCCATAGATCTTGACCGGTCTCTAGAGCCATGGCGACGGACAAAAATTCGACCAACCCTCCTATCTTTTTTGTATTTGATTTTCCTTTCTGGAAGTCAAGAATGGAGTCATACATCACTGTCCAGGGCTTCTTGATTTGGAAGAAGGTGAAGCTCCTATATGAGGTTTCCTGCCGATTAGAACGTCACGGCCGGCAATAATGGCCGACGTTGACGTATGAGACAAGGAACATCCTCATACAGGGTCTTAGCCACAGTGAGTACGATATGATCTCTCACCTACGATCCACTCACCAGATCTAGGTGACCCTCGATGCTTACCATGAGGGAACTACCCAAATCAAGATGGTGAGACAGGATCAACACAAGCGTGACTATAACAAATTTGAACATCATGCTGGTGAGACCCTGATGAGTTCTTCGGTCGTTTTACAAGGATTTTGAGCGATCTCTGTGCAGTTGGTTGCATATACCTTAACTCGGACAATGCTCGACACTTCTTGATTGTACTTGATCTTCGGGTTTGGGAGATGAAGGTGACCACTATCAAGGACACCACAGACTTATCGACCTTGACTCTTGACGGGTTTTACTCCCGGCTCAAGACTCATGAGATCGATGTTGTCTCTCGAAAGACAAAGTCGCAGTCGATGGCCTTTGTCACTGATCCCATTGGATCCTCTTCCGAGACATCCACTGGTTTCTCTCTTTCTGGCCTTTACGAGCTAAGCGATGAACAACTGAAAAAATTTCTAAAAAGTGAGCTTGCTCTATTAGCCCGTAAATTTTCTCATGCCTATAAAAGGGTGAGAGAGGAAGAGAGGCGATATGATTACCTGCTTCGAGTGTGGTGGCCCTGACCACATTCGAGCAAATTGTCCCATGTTGGAGAAGGGAAAGAACAACGCTCGAAGCAGTCACTTAGAGTCTGGGGATGACCTTGAATACCCCTAAGGGCATGAACACGCTCGCGTCTCGTGATCTTGGAACACCTGAAGATGAAATCTACTAGGTGACCATCCTTCTGACAGAAGGTGCATGTATACTTCGCCTTACTAGAGGCAGAAGCAGCAAGAGGAGCAACTTTCTTATCAGAGATCCCATGAACAACTCCAGCGGACCTAAACACAGTGGTGCTCACCCTGAGAGCAACCACAATCTCCACACTCTTGGAGCCACGTACAATGGTAGGAGGATGGGCCCTAGCGTGCTCCAAGTAGTCAAATCCTAGACCTTGATTGAATCGACTAATCTAGAACTAGTCTAGGATGAGATTGAGCTTCTTCTTGCCTCCTACAAAATTCTCAAGAGTGCTCATGAGATACTCACACTCCTGGAAGAGAGAGGCACATGAAGAACAGGAGGAAGAAGATGAAGAAGAGCCAGATAAGGAAGGACTACCAACACGTGTATTTTTCTCCCTCAGCACGGCTACCTCAACCTTAAGAGCCTCACAAGAAAAGCAAGGGGAATTTCTAATCCTAACTGTCTGAGCCTCAAGCTTCTTCCTAATCTCGACTTGGATTTTATCCATGTCCCCCTTAATCTCAACACATCGCAAGCAACTTTCTTGTGACTTAACTAGTAAGTCCTTAGCAATTTCAGCACACTTGATTTTTAAAGATTCATTGTCAAGTTTTAGTTGCCTACAACCCTCACATGAGCTGACTGAGTCCTTAGAAGCATGCAATTCAAATTCAATATTTCTAGTAGATAGATTCCTAAGGTGAGTGCTCCTGGCATCAATTTCAGCAAGTAATTTAGGACAATTTTCACATGATGTACTAGAGTGAGTATTAAAAACCTATCATCTATAGGAATAGCATCAATAGAATCGATGCTAGCATTCTTCAACCTAAGACTATCTAGCTCAGACAACACACTACATGCATAGTCCTTAGGTTCTCAAGATCCACAAGCAAGGCATCACATAGAGAACAGTCATCAGAGACTCGGGAGGGAGAAGATCTAAGAAAAGCTAACTCCCGAGTCAAGATACCTACTTCCCTCTCTAACTCTATACACCTAGCTCTAACTCTAACATGAAATTTTCTTAGCTTGCAGAAAGCTTCATTGAGCTGGTCATAGGAGGGTACCTCGTTCGAGTCGCTGTAGAGCTCGGAGTCACTGATGTCGTTGGCGTTCGCCATGAAGCACATCCTGGTGAAGTCATCGCCGTCTTTGATCTTCTCTTGCGGATCATCCTCGTCCTCATTGCTCCAGGTCTCCATGTCGGAGAGGTTGATGTCATCGAGTGCGGTGAGGACGTAGTGGAAGAGCTTTTTGTTGCGGTTCTTGTCGGTGTAATCATTCTTTCCCAAACCGTCGGAGTCGTTCTTGCCTTTCTCTAGCTTGGGGCAGTTCGCTCGAATGTGGTTGGGGCCACCAAACTCGAAGCAGGTAATCGTGTCACCTCTCTTCCTCTCTCTCACCCTCTTCTATGCATGAGAGAATTTGTGAGCCAAAAGAGCAAGCTCATTTTTTGAAAAATTTTCCAGTTAGTTATCGCTTAGCTCGCAAAGGACAGAGAGGGAAAAACCAGTAGAAAAATCATAAGTGGATCCAGTGAGATCGGTAACTAAAGTCATCGACTGAGATTTCGTCTTACGAGAGACGACATCAATCTCATTAGTCTTGAGTCAGGAATAAAGCCCGTCAAGAGTCAGAATCGATAAGTCAGTAGTGTCCTTGATGGTGGTCACCTTCATCTCCTAAACTCGAAGATCGAGCGCGGTCAAAAAATGTCGAACATTATTCGAGTCAGGGTATATGCAACCGATTGCTCAAAGGACACTCAAAATCTTCATAAAATGACTTAAGCACTCATTAAGACTCACACCAGTGTGTTGCTCAAACTTGTTGTACCACGCTTGAATTGGTCCTACCTCACCATCTTGATTTGGGTGGTACCCTCATGGTAAGCATCGAGGGTCACCCAAATCTGATGAGCAGAACGGAGGTGAGAAATCCTATCGTATTCACTGCGGCTAAGACCCTATATGAGGATGTTCCTTGCCTTAGCTTTCGCCTCAATGTCAACCATATTGCCGGCCGTGACATTTTGATCGGCTGGAATCTCATACGGGAGCTTCACCTTCTTCAAAATTAAGAAGCCCTGGGCAATGATTATGACTCAATTCAAGACTTCCAAAAAGGAAAATTAACTCCAAAAAAGATGGAAGACTTGGTGGAATACTTATCGGTCGCCATGACTCTTGAAACCGGTCAAGATCTATGAAAGAGCAAAACCGGCTCTGATACCAATTGAAAGACCGAGATGACGATCAAAGAAATAATGATCCCAAATAAAAAAATTTCCCACTCAAAATGATCCAAATAAGCCCACAAATAAATCAATCAAAAGAAGCAAATGAGAAGAAGCAAGCTACTCTGGATGGCCAGTGCTACCGCTGGAAGGCCGGTAGCATCGAAGGTCGATAGTACCGCACTGAAGGCGATAACACCGGCTCAAGAACAGTACCAAGAACCAAAGACGAATCGCAAAAGCAAATTTTGAGGAATCTTTTGACCGGTTGGACAAAAACTCACGAAACTTGGTAGATGTCTTCCTAAGGATGTCAAGAACTTATTCCAACCTTCAATCGCAAGGATTGACGTCAAAGTTTCAACCTTTTTCACTTTGAAGGAAGAACACACCAAGTTTGAGCAAAACTCAAGAACTAGATCTAAGACTTGCTCATAGGGTTTTGATGATCAAGATAATCTTAGATGACCTCCCACATGTCACAGCCTAGAACACAAGGCCAAAACTCCACAAACGCGATCTAAGAAGAATGATTCACTCAAGAGCACAAAATCAGTTTGTTGCAAAAAAGATGCATGGATTGCCTAGATGATTAGAGTATGATCAGAAGAAGATTCATCTATCAATCAACATCCTCAACACAAGAAGCAAAAGCATGTAGAAGGTGGGGAGGCAAATCCAAATTGCGTAAATGTAAATTGCAAGAATGTAAATTGCAGAATTTAAAGACTGAATTTAAAGCATAATGTAAATGCGTAAACTAAATTCAGAGATTAGGAAATTAAACTTTTATTTCTGGAAGGTTTACAAAGCTACACAACAAAGTGGGCAAAGCTCAAAGGAGCACACAAACCTCTAAAACCTTCAAGAGGAGGAAGGCTACCCCTTCCTCTCTATTTATACTACTCTTGAGTCACCCTCCACCCTTGGATGAGTTCCTTCTACCCTAAGGATCACTATCAAGGGCTAGGAATGACTCACTCACTCATACATGGGCTAACTCGAAACCCTCTAACATACCGGGTTGTTGCACGCTTTTCAAAGCATACTAATTAGACCCGCTACTCTATCATCTAGACCGCGATCCGACGGCCCTCCTTAATACGAGCAGCTCCTAGTTAGCATCTCATCCATTTCTTATCTTCTCGACTCGTAGCGACTCCGTCTCCGATTATCTTCCGGCGATCCTCAACCGTTAGGACTTCCGGCGTACCTCGCCTAGTCCCGATAATCCTCTGCCTCACCATGACCTTGCACCGTTGTCCTACGACCATCAAAGATAAGAAATACCCATCACATAGTAATGTTCAAAAAGATATGCAATTAAACTCTCAAAATCATAATTTTTGAAACATTTTCGCTCATAAAGGGCCTGTTACATTACCGGCCAGTAGCCGCCTTCATCCAAACCAAAAAAGACCCTCTCAAATTTCCACACGGGCATTTGGGCGGTGCTACACGACCAAAGAGCACCGGACTACCATGGGCGGTAGCACCGGACTGCCAGAATGCCAAAAAATGCACCCTTCTAAAATTTTTACATCGCTCTTTGAGGCCGGTGCTACCGCTCGGGCGATAGCACCGGGCTGCCAAATCCCCCAAAAACACCATCTCGGGTTTTTACACACCACTCTGGGGCCCAATGCCGCTCGCCCTATTGCACTGGACTACCATGGCCGGTTGCACCGCAAATTACAGACAGAGCTCAAATTACTTCATATTGAAAATCCAATCCAAAACAAACTCAAACCAGAGCATACTAAACTCAAATTTAGTCAATACTCATCACAAACATGGGTAGACCTTCACACGGTCTTTCACTGTGATAAGTGGGAGGATATCCAAGATTATCTTGATTATCAAAACCCCACGAGGAAATCCAAGACCAATATTTTTTTTCTTGTTTGCTCATTTGCGTTCGAGTGTTTCAATTGAGATTTGATTGGATCTATTGAGTGAGGGAAAAAATTAATTGAGATCATTCACCCCCTCTGATCGCCACTTCGATCCTTCAATTTGACTTTGTTTCTGTAACAATTTTTTCCTACAAGGATTTTCCATGTAAATTCATATCTTCTGTCTCTAGATTTGTTTCTGTTTCTGTAACAATTCCTTTACCAAAAAAGAAAGAATGTCTCCTGTCTCTATATGAGTCTCTAACTCCGTTAAAGATTCCTTTACCAAAAAAGAAAGAAAGAATTAACGAGACAATTATCCAGGAAAAGCACACGAAGGAAATATATTAGATGAGGGGAACTGTTGATATAATACACTGATAAGCACGTACGGTAGTCTAAATGCTTAGGCATATGCAGGGCACATTTAAACAATCATCATCCAGTACAAACGATGTGATAATCCTTGCGCATGATTGACCACACGCAACAGTTTGGGCAGTTTCTCTGAACTCAGTATTTCGCCGGCCATATCTACCTCCGGCTGGCTTGTTCACCTTCTCAGGCCCAGCAGCGCGAGGACGAGCGAAACGTAGTCGTAGCGGAAGACATGCCTCAGCATCCCGATCTTGCTTTCATCCCATGGCGGGTATCTGAACATGAACTCGATAAGGAAACTTCTCTTCAGCACCGCCTTCTTGTGGCTGAACATCTCAAACGAGTACTTGCCGTGGTACTGCCCGAATCCGCTATGTCCAATTCCGCCGAAAGGGATGGTGTCCAGGCCATACTGCATACAGAATAGTAGTGGCGAATATCAGAAAAATGGCAGTGCATTGTTTTTTTCCCCCTGCAGAACAGTGCAGGTCGTCAACTATGATATGCATGAGGGTGTGTCACATGTGCATACCTGGATAATTGCGTCATTGAACGTGACACTCCCGGACGATGTTTCCTTGATGATCAGTTGTTTCAGCTTCTCATTGGTAGTGAAGGCATAGATGGCAAGTGGTTTGGGCTTCGATTTTAGCAGCACAATGCTGTCTTCGATCTTCTGTACCTGCACACAGAAGTAGTGTTTGTTCAGATGTGGGAGCATTTGGTTCCATCAAGAACAGCTGCAGCAGTTGTCGATGTGTACCGTGACGATCGGGAGAAGAGGGCCAAATATCTCCTCCGTCATGATATCAGAATCAAGTGGGGGATTTAGCAGAATGGTGGGCTCAATGCTCCTGCGTAATTTTAATCATGGCATGATACGCCAAATTCAGAATATAGGAATGGCCATAAGAAGCGAACATAGGAGGGAACACTTATGAATCTTACAAGGTCTTCGGGTCCGCATATCCACCATGCACAACGGAAGATGCCACCTTAGGATCCTTCAGAAGGTTACTTATCCTATGGAAATGTTTCTCGTTCAGAATGCGTGCCATGTACTCCGGTTTGGTGAAGAATCTCTTGAGTGTTGATTTAAGCAGTTCAATCTTCAGAGAAGAAACATACACAAGAACTATATTTGTTAGATACGTATCACAATAGTCAATTTGACACACGACCCAAGATTACAGAATGAACCAGACCAGAATGGGTGCAAACTGTTCCTCCACAATTATGTGATCGATGGCTATGCAAGCTTGACCGGCACAAGTAGACCATTTCGCTCCAATTATGCGGTTGACAGCAACCTGTGTAGTCAAAACATGGGATAAGGCCATTATGTCTTGCAAACTGGCTACTGTAGCAAACCCGAAAAAACTGGTGAAGAGCCGAGTATTACCTGACTGTCCCTCTTACTATCCAGCCAATCTACAATGCAAGGGCATTTCGAACCGAGTTCAAGCGCGACCGGGGTCAAGTGTTCCGCAGCTTTTGTCATGATAATGCGCCCTACACGAGTACTCCCTGAACACCAACAATGAAATGACCATCAGGAATATATGCAACAACGGTCTGTCCATGTCTTATCAGCAACTACTTCAATTTGTTGAGACTTGAGGTGAGTTCGCAGAATTGTAGTTACCAGTGAAAAGGACCTTGTCCCATCTGTGCTCCATGAGTTTCTCTCCTACATCTGGTCCACCCTGGACGACCTTCACAGCCTTGGCATCCAGGTACCTCGGTATGTTTGCAGCGAGGAACGCTGCGGTCGATGGTGCGAGCTCAGAGGGCTTCACAACCACGGCGTTGCCAGCTGCTAACGCTCCGGAGAGTGGTTCCAGAGCTAAGCCTGAATACATCATATACCAATAAATGGTCAGCAATTTTGATCATGCAAACTGCACGCAGGACTACGATAGTTAACACACAAAATGCATGGGTTATAAATTATGATCATGAACATACTGCAAAGAGAATTAAATTATCCATCAAATTTCTTTTCATCCGAATAATTGTTTTTTATCTTGCAAACGGGAACCAGCCTGTATGTTCTTTCCCCTCCAGAGATACCAAATAATATGATAGCATGCCGCCGTCAGGGTTCAGAAAATCGGCGGAAAAATGGAAAAATCGGACTTACCGGAACACCCCCCACCCCCGGTCAAAATTTCATACCGGCCAGAAAAACGGATTCAGGTGAGTTTTGCCAAATATAAAAGAAATTAGTAACCATATCTAAGCACTTACATGCATGCGTTCTTGTGTTAACTTTCCTAGCCTTGGAAAAGGCAGGTCTTGGGTTCATACCTTCAATAATGTACCATTTTTTTTTAGCTTTTCGGTTTTAGCTTCAAATAATTTAATTTTTCATTTGGAAACTTCGGCCGAAATTTTCCGAAAATAAAATCCGGTTTTGTAAACCCTGGCTCTCGTCGAACACTCATTTACACCATAGAGTCCCGGTATTGACGGGAAGTAGTGCTACAAGTCGGTATCTTTCGTGTAGCCGTCGTCCGACCAACCGCTCAGCCGATGGAATGAAAGTGAATATGTGATCTAGTACCAAAAGTGACCAAGCAACCATAATGAAACTCATGGCACTAGCTGCAAGCACATAGAACTACACGATTTTGCTATCAGACAGGTTGGTTAGGTCACGAGTCACAGCTCACAACTCGTACAATAGCTTTGTCCTTTTGGCACGCGCATGTGAGTCCGGTGCTTTGGCACTAAACGATGTAATCATACAAGGATCCAGCCACTGTAGTGAGGTAGCAAGCTTCTGCCATTTCAACGTTTAGTTTGGTAATTTCTGCTAGGCTAGTACTGTTGGTAAGAACAGAGCAAGTGCTGATCTTTCACAACACAGCTTTGTAAAGTAGGTAGGAACACTGGCAGTCGGCGAGGGTAGCCATGATGACTAACGTCTCTGCAAGCGACGTTCAGAAGTGTAAATCGTCAAGGTAACGAAAATGAAGGGATCTGTGATGTACATAGATCGAACTGAATCCTAATGCTAGAAATAAATGGTCACATAAGGTGGTGGTCAAATTTGCCACTCCTGTCACTTTGCAAGTGCCGTGATACTGATTTCTAGCGCGACAGCGAGGGACTCCATTAATCACGTAATGGACAAGAGAATTCGTACCGTAAAGTGATATCTATCCAACATGATAACTAATTGAAAATTACTGCCTTGTGCATGGGTGGCAGCCAACTGATTTATTTGTTTGGCATTGAAAAGGCAATGAAATAATTGAGGAAACACGTCTGCTGAAGGGAGTGGACAGCGAAGAGGAGAGCTTCACCTAGCGGGAGATTCCAGCAGGAGAAAATGAGCACAACCCCGAGCGGCTCCGGCACCACCATCGCTTTCGCCGGAAAGGAAACCAACGGCGCATGAGCCTGCAGTCACTCACCAGAACCCCAAGTATCAAGCCATAATAGCGAAAGCAGCTGCCTTTCAAAAAAAACATAATAGCGAAAGCAGGAGCCTAAACTCTGGCAGCAACCGATCGACTGTATACAGACACTAGTAGTTAGCAAGAGCTTGCCTGCTCGGGAGCCGCCCAATTCTTGAGGTTTTGCAGTGTGTGTTTGACGGACTTGACAAGAACCCCAAGCTGAAGAAGCCAGCAACATAAACAAGGGAACTCAACAAAGTGGACAAACTGAAGGCCAGTTAACAGCTGAACACAATTCACACGACGACGGCACCTCGTCTCTGAAGGATTCGCCGCGGTGCTTGCCGAGGTCCTCGCGGAGCGCGTCGAAGATCTCCTCCTCCCTCTCCGTGAGGAGCGTGACGAGCCCCCCGAGCTGCGACCGCCTCCACTCGAGGTCCTTGGTCCTGCCGCTCTCGTACGCCTCCCTCAGGCCGCTCACCAGGCCGCCGAAGCCGAGGGGCTTCTCCTCCACGGCTCCCATAGCTGGCTAATTTGCTAGCTTCTACGTGGTGCAGGAGACTGAGTTAGGCGCCAAATGTTTTTGCCGCCGGCTATGCTTGGCTTGCGTTGCGGATGTGCGCGCACGAGTGTTAAGTAGTGCACCGGCCGGGCTGCGGCTCATCAATGACGTGGGCCGCCGTTCTTGGTTGTTCTGGGGAACGGTTGGCACTGTTGGATTGGAGCAAATATGCTCCAATGAGAGATCGTTTTCGTATCCTCTCCTTGGACCGAATTTTTATCGAGTAAACAGTCTAATTTTAATTGAGTTGTGGCCAGACCATGCACGAGACGAGACTATATATTCTGAGACTGGTTCAACTAGGGACTTGGATACACTCATATTTCAATACAAATCGGGCGTATTCAAACCAAACGTTTGGACTTACTGATAGAAGATGTAATCGTTGTATATCTTAATCAAGAGATTACACGTATATATATATCTCAAACCAATAACAACGGCACGACTTATAGCAATAGAATCGGCGGGATTGGCAGAAGATAAAGCATGCATGCAACGCTAAATGAGGAAGATAACAACCATATTAGGTATGCATGCAGCGCAAGACAAGGAAAAGAATCAACCTATCCAAACAGCAGATAGAAACCAAATATTCTGCTAACACTCCCCCGCAGTCGGAACGGCAGTGGAACGAACATTCAGGCTGGACCTGAACTCGGTGAAAAGTGAAGAAGGAAGACCCTTGGTAAAAATATCTGCATACTGAGAAGATGTGGGCACATGTAAGACGCGCACAGTACCAGCAGCCACTTGATCCCGGACGAAGTGAAGATCAATCTCAATGTGCTTGGTGCGTTGATGTTGAACTGGATTGGTGGACAAATAGACCGCGCTAATGTTGTCACAATAGACAACAGTAGCACGTTGGAGAGGAAGGAACAACTCCATCATCAACTGGCGCAACCAAGTGGCTTCTGCGACGGCATTGGCAACAGCCCGGTATTCAGCTTCGGCGCTGGAGCGAGACACAGTGTGCTGGCGCTTGGAAGACCAGGATATCAAATTGTCCCCGAGAAAGACAGCATAGCCAGACGTAGAGCGGCGAGTGTCTGGACAGCCAGCCCAATCAGCATCGGAGTAGGCAACAAGGGAAGCAGGGTCAGTACGATGAAGCATGAGACCATGATCTAATGTTCCCTTGAGATAGCGAAGTACGCGCTTAACCAGCGCGTAGTGGGGCTCCCGCGGATCATGCATATGAAGACAGATCTGCTGAACAGCATAGGTGACATCTGGCCGGGTGAAGGTGAGATATTGCAGAGCACCAGCAAGCCCACGATAGTGGGTAGGGTCAGCGACAGGATCACCAACAGAACCAGAAACCTTAGAGTTTGTATCAACAGGGGTGGAGCATGGTTTGCAATCTGTCATCCCAGCACGCTCGAGAATATCAAGAATGAACTGTCGTTGCTGGAGAAGCAGGCCGGAGGTGGTGGGGGAAACCGTGACACCAAGGAAGTGGTGCAAAGTTCCGAGATCCTTCATAGCAAACTCCCGCTGCAAAGCTGTGACAACGCGGCGAAGGAGAGACACTGAGGAAGCAGTCAGAATGATGTCATCCACATAAAGGAGCAAGTAGACTGTATCACTGCCTCGACGGTAAACAAACAGGGAAGTATCGGATTTGGCGCCGTGAAAACCAAGTGATAAGAGGTGAGTAGCAAACCGATCATACCAGGCACGGGGAGCTTGCTTAAGACCATAGAGAGACTTATTCAGCCGACAAACATAATCAGGCTGAGTAGAGTCAACAAAACCAGCAGGCTGAACACAATAGACTGTCTCAGAGAGCGTGCCATGGAGGAAAGCATTCTTGACATCAAGCTGGTGAATGGGCCAATCCTGAGAGAGAGCTATTGAGAGGACAGTACGAATGGTCGCAGGCTTGACAACTGGACTGAAAGTTTCACCGAAATCAATGCCAGGACGTTGAGTGAAGCCGCGGAGGACCCAACGTGCCTTGTAGCGATCAAGAGAACCATCTGCATTAAGCTTGTGTCGAAAAACCCACTTGCCTGAGACGATATTAGCATCCGGCGGACGAGGAACGAGGTCCCATGTATCATTGGCTTGGAGAGCCGAAAATTCCTCGTGCATAGCATCACGCCAATTTGGATCGGCGAGGGCACTGCGGTAACTCTTCGGCAAGGGAGAGAGAGCAGTAGCCTGCAGATTGAACAGGTGACGTGGTTGGCGAAACCCCAGCTTGGCGCGAGTGACCATCACATGATCATTTGTAACAGGAGCAATGGGAACTGCACCATGAGGTGCGAGTGCCATTGGAGGCGTCACGGTCGGCGACGTAGAATCAAGCGGCGCTGACGAAGAAGCGATCGGCTGGGCAGCCGAGCAGGTTGGTGTCGGCTGATTTGTCGTGCAGGCTGGAACCGACGACAAACCAGGTTGGGAAACACCCGGTGGTGCTGGCGCACCCGGGCCGCTGCAGGCAACATCCTGTGGCACAGGGCCGACAGGGGCAGCAGCAGGCCAAAAGGAAGACGCAGGCGCTGCCGAAACCAGAGGACTCAAGCTGGCACGTGGTGACGACACGGTAGCACTGGGGCCGCTGCAGGCAACAACCGGCGGTACTCGACCGACAGGGGCAGCAGCAGGCCGTGGTGACGTGCCAGGGTGTGCGCAAGCTGGAGAGGCAACAACCCAAGGTACGTGGCCGGCAAGGCGATCTGCAGAAGGATTAGCGCCAACAGGAGCAGGAGCCCAATCAAAATCCTGAAGAAAATCAAAGTCAGTAGCAGGAGCCGGCGTAGCGTTCTCTGCAAACGGAAAAGATGCCTCATCAAAAGTGACATGCCGCGAGATGAGCACGCGATTCGTGGAGAGGTCTAGACACCGGTAACCTTTGTGATCGGGAGAGTAACCAAGGAAGACGCAAAGTGTGGAGCGAGGAGCAAGTTTATGGGGGGCAGTCGCAGAAGTGTTGGGGTAACAACGGCACCCAAAGACCCGAAGATGAGTATAGTCAGGCTCCACACCATAGAGAGCAAAGAATGGTGTAGAAAAAGCTAGGGTTTTAGTGGGGTGAGATTAAGAAGATAAGTGGCGGTGGTGAGAGCTTCAACCCAAAAACTTGGGGGGAGACTAGCCTGAAACAGGAGGGAGCGAATAATGTTGTTTGTGGTGCGAATAATCCGCTCCGCACGACCATTTTGTGGCGAGGTGTAAGGACACGACATGCGAAGAGTGACACCATGTGTGAGAAAAAAGGAACGCGCGGAGGAGTTATCAAACTCACGCCCGTTATCGCACTGGACACTTTTGATGGTGCAACCAAATTGAGTGGACACGTATGCAAAAAAATGGGAAAGAGTGGTAAGAGTATCGGATTTGAGCCGAAGAGGAAAAGTCCATAGAAAATGCGAGCAGTCGTCAAGAACAACAAGATAATACTTGAAACCGGAAACACTAGGAACAGGAGATGTCCAAAGGTCACAGTGTATTAAATCGAAGTTTTTGAGTGCACGTGAAGAAGAAGAAGTAAAGGGAAGCCGCACATGGCGACCAAGTTGACACGCATGACACAAATTGTCTGATGCATTTTTATTACAGGAGAGACCAAAAAAAGGGGCTAGCTTGGAGAAAGCCTCATGGCCAATATGACCTAGGCGCCGATGCCACAAGGTGGTGGAGGAGCCGACAGCAGCAAGCGCATGGGGTGAAGGTACCGCATGGAAGGGGTAGAGCTCGCCAGAACTATTGCACCTGGTGATGGTTGTCCCCTAGCGAAATTCCTTCACAGAGACACCATACGGATCAAACTCAATAGAACAATTATTGTCAATGGTGAATTGGCGAACAGAGATCAAATTCTTAATGATATGGGGGGAAACAAGAATATTGCGAAGATGCAAGGGGCCACGACAGCTAGGAAACGATAACGATCCAGTGGAAGTGACAGGAAGAAGAGTACCATTACCGACGACAATAGTCGAAGGAGAGCAGGGTCCGAGAGGATGGGACATAAGATTACCGGTGTTTGAAGACATGTGAGCCGTAGCTCCGGAGTCGAAGACCCAGTCCGCAGATGGCGGTGGTGTGAGCGTTACTGTATTAAACGCATTGGCCAACGAGTTCGGATCCCAGGTGAACGGCTGCGTCGAAGGAGGGCCGGGCAGCACACCAGGCTGGGGCGTCCATCCGGGAAAACCAGGCGCCAGCGTTGGAGGAGGCTGTATGCCGGGAGAATCAGGTAGTGCACCCGGCTGGGGCGGCCACCCGAGTAAACTTGGCGCCATGGCCGGAGGGGACTGTATGAAAGGCGCACCAGAGAGCATCACAGGGTAAGAACCCGGAGCGCCCGGCACAGCACCAGCGACAAAAGCCTGCGGACGTTGCTGGTTGCCACCGCCGTTCGGGCCAGTACCAGAGCTGGGACGGGGTGTGCGAGCACCAGAGCTAGGCCACACTTGGAAGGTCCCGGTCATGGGGTTGAACATGGCAGCCGACCACGAGGATGCATCGGTGCGATCGTTACGACGACCGCGACGTCGGTTCTTGTTGCGACTGCCGGAGCCGGAGAAGGTGTGGCTGCTGCCGGACGTGCCTTGACTGCCGGTGCCAGACATGGCCCCAGCTCCTGCCGCAGCTGGGGAGGATGCAGAACGGGAGGGAGATGGCGTGCCGGCGAGCAAGGCGACTGAAGAAGATGTCGGCTTTGACTGCATGGTGAGCTCCTCCAAGAGAAGATCGGAGCGCACATCGCTGAAGGAGGGGAAGGGCTTTTGACGCTTGAGGATGGCCGCCATGTAAGCGAACTTGTCGTTGAGGCCACGGAGAACGGAGAGGGCAAGCGTGCGGTCAAGCACTGGCTCGCCGAGATCACCGAGCGCGTCAGCCATCCCCTTCAGTTGACGGCAGTAGTCTGTAATAGACAGGTCGCCTTGGACAAAAGTACGGAATTGAGTATCAAGAAGAAGAGCTCGAGTTTCTTTGTTGCCCAGAAATTGATGCTCAAGACCAAGCCATATGGAGCGGGCGGTGCAGGTCGGAGTTAAGACGATGTCGAGGAGCTCAGAGGCGATGGTGCCGAATAGCCACGACCGCACTGTGCAATCCATGCGATCCCAATAGACAGCATCGGTGACGACCATGATGTCAGAGAGGACGTGGATGGCGAGGCCGTACTTGCCGAGAGTGGTGAGGAAGAGCCCTCGCCACTTGCTGTAGTTGGGAGAGTACTGGTCGAGGACGATTGGAACGAGAGCACGGACGTTGTGAATGCAACGGCCTGTGCATGCAACCCTGCTGTCGCAGCCTCGGTGTAGGCACAACGCGCCGCTTCCAGAGCAGCGAGTGTGCGAGGAGCCTGGCTGACGTGCGAAGCCGCAACAGCGCGACGGGCGACGTCGTCATCGGCAGCAAGTGCGGCTCGGGCGGCTGCGCGACGCGAGTGCACGGCGGGCGTCGTCGTCGGCGGCGTCGCGCATGGCCTGTGTGGCCTGGGCAGCTGCGGCAATACAGCGAGCGTCGTCGTCGTCGGCCATAGAAGACAAAATTCAGAGAATGTGCGGAAGAACGGTTCCAGGATAGAACCAATCTGATACCATGATAGAAGATGTAATCGTTGTATATCTTAATCAAGAGATTACACGTATATATATATCTCAAACCAATAACAACCGCACGACTTATAGCAATAGAATCGGCGGGATTGGCAGAAGATAAAGCATGCATGCAACGCTAAATGAGGAAGATAACAACCATATTAGGTATGCATGCAGCGCAAGACAAGGAAAAGAATCAACCTATCCAAACAGCAGATAGAAACCAAATATTCTGCTAACACTTACAGCCTCCGGCCTCAGTTAGATGTCGTTTAATCTCTATTCCACTTGAAAAAGAAAAAGAATTAACCCTTTACTCCCTTCGTTCTTTTACGAGTCACACCCTACGATTCATGACCTTAATTTTTTTAATGTTCGACTACTAATACGCTTACAAGTATCTAGATTGGCTCCATAAAATATATATCATTATATTTATCGTTAAAAATACTTTCCTAATATGATAATTTTATTAGTATGGAATATGATAAGGCAATAAAAAGTAACGGGTAAAGTTATATACCGTAGATTGTGAAAAATAAAAAACTTTATTTCAAAAATAACGGTGGTAGTATTTAAGCTCCTTCTGTTATCATAATATATATGTCCATCTCTAACACCACCACTAGCAATTAGCAATATGTTTTTTTCTTTGACGGGAACATTTAGCAATATGTTGTCCATGATAACTGTTAAGAATACAACTCGGGTATATAGCAGTTTCTAATTTGAATTAGAAATTTACTTGATTCAAAATTGAATGGTAGAAGTTAGTGTGTCCGGCTGAGTTGTCATTTTAGCTCTATGCCACTTCACAAAAATGAACTAACCCCTTAATCTTTTTTTTTGCTTATGTTATCATAATTATATATCCGTCTCTAACACCACTATCAGCAATTAACACAGTACGTTTGACCATATTAACTAAGTATTTATCCATCACTCTAATACCACCACCCAGTGAAAATGGGTTGCGTATGGTATTCTCATTCGGGGATGAGGATGAAATGAAAAATAAATCAGAGTATGAACTTTCAGGATGAACTATTGATGGAATTGGATTTTGCGGTGGAATCCATTAACATTAGAATAAGAAAGGTGGCGAAAGTGACAAATATTCATATTTTAAGATCCCTCCTCATCAGACAAGTTGTTGTCTCAATACATCTAGGATGTTTTGATATTCAATTGCAAAATTATAACTGGTTATGTCTTGTAAAAGTCGTTGCATAAATATCTAAGGAGAAGAAAATTTCAAATAACAGATACTAATCATGAAAGTTCTACCAAGAGAGGTAGCGAAAAATATTATTTCATAGTTCAAGATAAGATGATCTTACCATAAATATGATAATAAAATATTTTATAGTTCAAGTGACAATACATTACAAAATATGATATATACCACAAATATCAACAAGTGTTGAGCTAGAAATCACATTATTTCATATTTCAAAACAAAAAAACCTTAGGGTTTTTTTTATATCTTCCATCATATATGCCATAGCTTCCACAATAGAGACTTTGCGGTTCTCTCTGAAGTTCCACAACTCTAATACAATGCCGATTTATTTGATATCAATAACCGATTGATCTTCAGTCATATCTCTTAATCCCTACAAATTAAAAGTTACCATGTTGTTGTGAAAAGGGTGTGTTGGTATATTATCAGTAACCACATCGAATTTAGTACTAGAAACCTTTATATTACCTCTATAAACTCAACTTTGGCTTCTTCCAGCTCTGCATTCGCCCTGCGGTCCTTACTGATGAGTGCCGTGTTAAGGGATTTGATTTGTTGCAAGCAATCATCTATGTCTTTCAGTTCTTGTTTTATCTCATAAATCTTTTCTGTTATCTCAGATTTTCCCTTCAGTTTTCGATCTCTACATCAAGTTTTTATTTAGCTTCTAATAATTTTTTCATGTCTTTACCATAAATATCTTATAATGAATTAGGTGTTCAGCTTCAATGAGTCAGAACAAGCATTCTAGAATATGCATATACAGACAAACAAGCATTCTAGAATATGCATATACAGACAAACAAGCATTCTCTTTTATAGCAATCTAGAATATGCATATACAGACAAACAAGCATTCTCAAGCAATATTATTCTCTTTTATAGCAATCTAGAATATGCATATACAGACATCATCATGCATTTTTTTGTACCAATGACACATATTGGCTGCAGCAAATGTAACACATACAATTTGATACAGTCTAATGATTAGGTTGCCACAATTACCACATCTGGTCTAGTCAATCGATTAGGTTGCCACATTTACCACATCTGGTCTAGTCAATCAATGGAAGATGTAAGCTTCTGCTACAGAAAAATGGTATTACCTAGCTACTTTACAGAGTGGTAACTTCAGAATCCAAAGCTAAGATCAGTGAAGTTAGATTACAGCATACATGTAAGCAACTATGAATGACCAATCATCATTCACAAACATCATTCACAAACTCAAAATGAGGATTACTAGTTCATACCCTAGTCAAGCATATCAGTTCATACACAAACTCACCAACGGGGAGGAGGAGGTAGCCGACGGGGAAGGTTCTCGCGGAGGAGGAGGTAGCCGATGGGGAGGAGAAGGTGCTTGCGGAGGTAGCCGATTGAGGAGACAGCCGATCGAGGAGAAAGTGCTCGCGGAGGAGGTCGCCGGGGAGGAGGATTGCCGGGGGGCTAGGGTTTGCGGGAGATGAAACGCATAGGTCTGCGCTACGAACCTCTATCGGTATAGTTATATAGGGGTCTAAGATCATATCACAGACGGTTCCTAATTAGAACTGTTTATGATATTAACTTATCACAGACGGTTTGTATTTAAAACTGTTTGTGATATGATCACAGATGGTTTTTATATCACTAACGGTTCATAAAGAGTACCGTCTGTGATTATATCACTAACAGTTTCAGTATAGAACCGTCAGTGATGTTTCTCATCACAGACGGTTTTTCTTAACCGTCTGTGACGAGGCGTCTAATATAAACCTTTATGTAGTAGTGAAACAATGTACTAGTGGGGCTACGATGTCTTAAAAAGAATTAGTTCAACTGTTTGATGTATAATGAACAACTGGCAGGACGTCTTAAATTAATTACAGTTCAACTGTTTGATGTGTAATGCTCAACTAGCAGATGATCACTTAAGGTGATGGCCCAGATGATGGCTATCGTCGTTAATGCTGCTTTAGTGGGAGGAGTAATTATCATCAACCAACAGGCGATCTGTTGGGCAACTTGGCAGCCTGCCTGAATGAACACCGAGGTACGCACAGGGAAAAATTCGCCACCTACGGTAATGACCAAAATTCGTGAATTTCGGACCAAATTTCGCTCAAAATTTTTAAAATTTGAATTTGGGTAAAAGTTTAGAATTTTTTAGAAAAGGTTATCAAAAAGTTATAGATGGGCTAGTTACTGAATACAGATGAAAAAGAGATGAATATATATGTGTGTATATGTATATGTATATGTATATGTATATGTATATGTATATGTATATGTATATGTATATGTATATGTATATGTATATGTATATGTATATGTATATGTATATGTATATGCATGTATGTATGTATATGTATATGTATATGTATATGTATATGTATATGTATATATATTACACTAGGATTTGAGTTTAAACTCAACATTTGAATTTGAAGCCCAAATTTCGGCTGTCATGAATTATTCTTGGGACCCTGCGTAATGACCGAAATTTGCTGAAGTTCCGCGAATTTTCGGCAAAATTGGAAACCATGGGTACAGGGAGCGGCCTAATGTAATGGTAGTGGCGTCAAAACTGATTGGACAAGCATGTTTTTCAGTCAGGCCTCAAATAGGTCGTTGTCTGGCAGATGGAACAGACTGCATCATTGATGGTTTTAATAATTTCTTGCAGATGGGATATTAATCATCTGTCTATATCGTCTCAACCAGATAATATCGTCATTGAGGTCTTGTGGCCTCTTACCTCTACATGTTTTCCGAATGCTGATTGCATTTTATTCGTCGTGCGGTTCTTAAAAAAAATGAGAAAGAAATAGTAACTCACGTGCTCTTATCGTTGTTTATTTTGACAAGTGCTTTTATGTTTTTGTCTCGATATAAGTTGTATAAATCTTGCAGCAAGTGAATGAGTAAGTAATCATCATCTATTTTTTATTTATAAATTAATATTTGTACAACTTTCAGGAAAAAAAGAGCATAAAAGCACCACCCATATTTTTTTAAGGAGAACTCCGATGTATAGTCGAGAATAATCACGGGAACATATAAATGTGCAGTTCAGGCACCAACTAAAATGGTAGATTGGGACACTAACCAACATAATTAGTTCGTACCTGTACTGACGTTGGTGGCCATTGGCAACAAACGATGACCAGGTATCAAGACGCCACGAGAAGGGTCGCACCAGGTACTGCCATTATGAATTTATGATCTTGAGAAAGCTTGTTCCAAACACTCACATTCAATGACAAGTCCAAATTGTCTCGAGTACTTCTGATCTGACCGTAATTCAGCTATTTATTGAAAGTAACCAACGAAATATTGTCTCTTCGCCTCTTGGCTGCACTACACTTTCATGTTCTTGTCCATTTTTATCTAAACTAATAAAACAAGTTTACTCCTCTCCTCCATATATATATATATATATATATATATATATATATATATATATATATATATATATATATATATATATATATATATATATATATATATATATATATATATATATATATATATATATATATATATATATATATAGAAGCCTTTTAGTATTCTCAAGTACATACTCCCACATCTAATATACCACTTAAATGAATGCTTTATACACATTTATCACTTTCGGTATACTCCAATAATAATTCTAATATACTCCAATGCAACATGGTTGAAAAAAATTCATCAGAGCACTTTATTTTTTTGCTATATACCCTTTTCCATATGTAAAACGAATATATAAACAAATTATGCTATAAATGGTGGACTTTAACGAAATTTTTCATAGAACTCACTTTAGAGTATCTTATAATCAGTATTAGAGTATACTCAAAAGGATAAAGAGGTATAACAACATCATTTAAACGGTATACTAGAGGTGGGAGTACGTACACCCAGGAGTATGGAATCATTTTCCTATATATATATATATATATACACACACACTCCACCGGGTGTAGTTCTCATAATCCCTTCTACTAAAGCCTGAAGACTTCCTCGATGGGCAGCACCCCCACGTGGGGGCTCGAGCCAGCTCGGCTCGCGGCTCGGCTCGAGCCACGAGCCGAGCCGAAAAAATATTTACGCTTAGGTCCTTTTTAAAAAAAATTTATATTTGGGTCCTATTCTGAAAAAAATTACGATTAGGTCCTTTTTCCCGCAAAAGAATATATATTACGTTTAGGTCCTTTATGCATTTTTAAGGCTTGCGCACGGGTCCTTTTCCATAAAATCAAAATTATATTTAGGTCCTTTTTCGGGGGAAAAAACGTTGGGATCCTGTTGACGTCAAAAACTTGAAGTAGGGTTTCGACAACAGCACACCAGACGAACACCTGGTTCAAGAGCGTGCCAGTCGATTTGACCTGGAATCGACAAGGTAAAAAATATATAAAATTCACTCAAAGCCGATTGTCAAGATCAATCGGCTTAAACTCAATCAGCTTGAAGCCGATTAAGATCAAAGTAACAGGGTAAGTCTAATTAGCCGATTAGAGCTAATCGGAGGATAAAGGTAGATCGATTACAAGAAGGCGTGCGCAACAAAATCGTAACAAATCAAACACAGGGTGTAATTGACGAAGATCATCAATCGGCGATGCGCAACTTTATTGATCAAAATCGATTACAAAGAGAGATCTAAATCACAGAGGCTACTCCTAGTCGACTGAAAAAGTAGAAAAGTAAAAGCTGGTTGATTGTATTGTGTTGTTATTCTCGTAGCTTGCTCTGGTCCTTCTTTTATACCCTTCGGCCAATCGTGTCCGACTATAACACGTTTCAAGTTTTGATCCGTATCAGCCTTATCTTGGACAGTTATTTCCTTAAAGATCTTGCCATTACCAAAATATTTCCAAACCTTCCAACCTGTCCGTTAATTCCCGCATCTTTGACTTTATTGCCAATTTTGACTAGACTTGCCAAATTTTGGTGCAAACATATGCCCCCCATTTTTGAGAGATGACTTGTCATCTGTCAAAAATCGTAATTTATCGGCTTTTCCAATCGACTAACTGTTGAACTTCGCTCAATAACTGCTACTTTATTCGCGCTGTAATTTTCTGACATGCAGGTAGTGCGTTTTAATTACTCGCGCCTTTCGAGATTCACTTCCCGCCGCTTCAAATTTTTACCTTGCTATAAAATGTAGTCCCCACTCGGTCATTCCTCACGCGCTCGAGCTCTCACGCCATTCACAATCGGCTTCTTCCTTCCGCATCTTGTTCTCTCACTAGCACGCCAACTCTTTTGACTTCAGTCGGCTTTCACATCAAGATCAGCTGAATGGATTCCTCTCAGGTACTCTTCCCAATCCCCAACAGTGTTGATCAATTTTTTCTCGACCCATTAGGAAATTTAGACGCAGCTACAGTTATTGATCAAGAAGTAACTTGTCTCCCCTTATCGGCTAGAGGATATAATATTGAGGGTTGGAGTAAGAGTTTTAGGGCTTGGCCGACTGCATTTAAAGGTTGGAAGAGTTGGTACAATCGAGTAGCAGCCCAGAAAAGAAAGTCTTGGGAAAGAATGGGCATCGCAGAATGCATTCCCTTGAGTTTAGCCGATCCAGAGGCCAATGAGCCCTTAGTGGCCACGGCTTGTTATTTCTGGTTGGATTCGTTTAATGCTTTTATGTTTCGCACCGGTATGATCGGCCCAACCTTGCTGGACGTTGCTCAACTCTGCAGCCTGAGACCGAACGGGGAACAAGTGTCGGCCTTTAGTGCCAAACCCAAACATAAGCTTATCCGATCAAAAGGCGAAGGCTGGTCTAAGTATATTGCAAATAACAATAAAGTAAATGGATTGGTATCGGACGAAGAGCATATTGCATTCCTTAACCTGTGGCTTGATCGGTTTTTGTTCTGTGGTGCTTCATTAGGACCAACCTAAGTATATCAGACAATTGCAGAAGGATTAGTAGAGGGCCGTCGGCTTGCACTTGGAAAACATTCCTGAGCAAGATACGGATGATGCATGTTATTAGAGTCGGCTTTACACGGGTTTTGCCGACTTCACCGTGGGTAACATAGGAGGTCCCCTATGGTTTATTCAAGTCTGGCTATGTTGCTTCTTTAGCCGACCTTTTGACTTAGAACCTACCGAAGATACAGCTTTCCCAAGAGAAGACAATCCCGAGAACGCCATTCCTCAATATCAAGCAAGCCGATCTTTTGGCGAACGTTTCATCATGTGTTCCAGTGGCGAGATAAAAATTACAGCAGCTGATTCAAAGAAATATATGTCCTTTTTCCTTAATTTGAGCGACGCGGATTTGAGGCAGCGAGATTTTTTTAGCTATAGTCAAGTGGCCAATTTTCCATGGCCTTCATTCCTTAATCTTGAAGCCGACAGCTCTGCGATGTCTTCGGAGACCCTTGGTTTGTACAGAATTTTTATTTCTCCTTGTATTCTTCATGCTGGTCTTCACACAAGGAGTCGGACATACCAGCCATCATATGAATTCTACCATCCGTCCATTTATGCAAGACAACTGGGATTTGGTCAATTGATTCCAAGTCTTCAGCTTCTTAATCAGCTTGAGGCAAGAGCCAGAGTCCGTAATGCTGTGTCGGCCAAGATTGTTCTTGAAGTGTCCGATGACCTGCAAATCCAATCTTTGCCGCACTTTTTCCTGAACACCAGACGAGCAGGAGGCTATACTTGTGGTGGTCAATTATTGCAGAAGCTCTGTATCGGTCAAAGTCTCCATCTAACATTGTTTTTGAATTCTTCCCAAACCTTCTGGAGCCGACGCTAGCATCTAATGCCAACTCTAGCAGCGAGACCACTTCGACTGGATATACTAAAACGAATGTAGATGTCTTTAGCGAGGTATCGGCTTTTAGAGTCCAAATTTCCCATTTCTCATTCCATGAAATTTCTTTGCATCTAACTTTGCTTCTATGCAGGACAAGGCTGGAAAGAAGGTGGCTGCGGACCCATCGGGTGACATTCAACCCAAAAAACAGCTACAATCGGCTGCCATTACAGGCTACGCCTCCGGATCTTTGGGAATTCAGAGCCCCTCTTTATCAGACTTGGAAAAACAAAAACAACCCAGTAAGTCTTTTATCGGCTTTCATTTAATTCTCTGATCATTTTTCATCTATGATTGATTTATCCGATAAACTCTTCAGAAAAGAAGCGAAAATACACAAAGGCTGCCGCCAAGAAGACTTCCAAGCCCCAAGAACAGAGCGGTGAGAGTTCGCCACACGCGTCGGCCACTGGAGAGGTAAGAGTTGATCTTTCATAAGTATCTAAGTCTTCCGATGCATTGGCTTACCCTTTATTATTATTTTTATAGCCGACACAATCAACTCAAGCCGTGAAGATCTTAGCCGATCTGCCGAATATTTCTGCTGTGCCAATTCCGAAGCCGCAGCCGATCCTACCTGCTCCAACCGCTGATCTATCAGAGCTATGAGATCCAACAAACCTCCTAGGATTCTCCTTGGCCGATCTTGACAACCCCGAGATCAGGGCCACAGATGATTACGACGCAGAGATCAGAAGGATTCTCGAGGTCTCGAAGGAAGCATCGGCTGTTGTGACCTCCGCCCCTGGCATGAAGGAGAAACTGAACAGGCTATTTGATCTAGTCACAAGGCCACAATCGGAGATCCTGGCCAATAATCAGCTGATCAAAGATGCCATGGCGGCCGTTGAAGCCGACCTACCCCCGGAAGCGATGGCGGCACTCCTGAATGTGTGCCACTTGGATGAAAGGAGGTCTGAGGTTGAGGAGGCCCAAACACGCATAGCGCAAATGCGCTCAAGCCGATAAGAAATTTCTGGATGAGCTCGTTGCTGACGCTAAGGCGAAAAAACGCAACTTTGATGCCGACGCGCTGCAGCTAAAGACATCCAAAGAAAACCTTTCCAAGTTTGAGTCGACAAAGAAATTTCTCTTGGAGGAACTAACCAAGACAGAAAAATTAATCCAAGATGGCCAAAATTCCATGGAGAAAAACATGTCGGCAATGAAAGAACAGAAACTCGGCATTGCCAAAGCCATCGCAGATGTGACCAAGCAGTCGGCCAAGGTGAAGCCAGTACCCGGAAACGCCAAAGACGATGAGCGCATTCTTGACGAAGTTCAGTGCGTGATTGCTAAGGCAGCGGGCGCTCTGTCGGCTCTAGGCGCGACTCTTCCTGGTTCAGGCATCCAATATTAACTTCCTGAGATGAAAAACTCTATTGGTCGTTTTTTCAGAAACACTTGCTTGAATACTTTGTAATTTTGCTATACTTGTAATCGTCTGTTTAACCGATTTAATTTTACTTTCCTGTGATTTTAGTCTGCAATCTCATTTAGCCGAATAACAGCATCGTGTTAACTTGGCTTTTTGAACTAAATCTTTAGTCGGCTAGGCTCAAATCCAAACGCTAGGATAGTACTTCTTCAAATACTTCCCGTTAATAGCTTTAGGCAATACATATCCTTCCAATGTTCCTAGTACGTACGAATTTCCACCGACTAGCCAATTAACTTTGTATGGTCCTTCCCACGTAGGTGACCATTTTCCGAATCGGTTATCTTTCGAACCAACAGGTAATATCGTTTTCCATACTAAATCGGCTTGATCGAAAGATTTAGGCACGACCTTTTTATTGTACGCTTTCGCTACCCTGATTTTATTCTTCTTAAGCCGATCAAGCGTAGACAATAGTAATTCTGCCAACTCATCCAAATTATCGATCATCAAATTGTCATAATCCTGAGCCGACAAACCACTTTGTCTGGCCACTCGTATAGATTCAATATTGATTTCAACGGGTAATACGACTTCTTGACCATACACCAGCTGGTAAGGTGAAAGCTTCGTCGCTCCGTGGTAAGCTAACCGATATGCCCAAAGCGACTCCAATAGAGTTGAGTGCCAATTCCTCGGCTTTTCACCGATCTTTCTTTTGATCAGTTTAATCAGCGTTTTGTTGGACGACTCGGCTTGCCCGTTAGCCTGAGCGTAGTATGGGGATGAATTCAATAGTTTAATCCCCAGACTTGTTGTAACACCCTGGCATCTATCATGCCCGAATGCTACCAAACATAGAAACTACAACAATTAAATATCCCAAAACAAGCTAAATTCCAGCAAGGTTACCAATTGCTAATACCGAAAATTCAGCAGCATAACATCTGTTTTTATCATGAATTTAGCAACGTTAATATCCTGGCAAGTAATATCAATATGTAAAGCATCTAAAGAAGCAATGAACATAAATGTAACATCCACAAAAACCTCATACTAACAGTTCCAATCTCACTACCAAAAAAAACGAACCCAACGAGAGATTTAAGCACTCCAATTGACCATTTAACAAGTTTCATGGCCTTTACTTATATCCAAGAATTCAAATCGTAACTTATAACATTGCCTAAAGTGAAATGCTACGTGAGGAGGTGTAGCTAATCCCTTATCCCGCATGCCGACTTTTTGGTACCTAAAAAAAGAACATTAAACACAAGAGTGAGTTTAAAACTCAGCAAGCATAATGAAATGAGTGAAAGAATCATTTAGCAACAACAACAACATATTCATCATTTTCATATTCATAATATCGTTAACAATTCGTACTCATCTCCTTGAATAAGATGCAATGCCATGCGATGCACATGTCCTCTCAAAGGCGTATCTAGGTATGGTGAGTGCACACCGTCGGTGTGCACCTCTTCCCCTTCCATCCCGTAGATGGAGGGTGCCTACTCCTCGCTTCCATTCGCCACGGTGAATGAAATCACGATGTAGGACTTACTCTATGGCTCTCGGATTAGTCATAACTTTCTCACCGGCTTTACTGGACTAGTTAGGACTTTCTCACCGCCTGCCGATTTCATGCCATGAATGCAACATGTACTAGTAACCCAAAACAACATGTACAACAATTTTATCTCATCTTGGCATAGCATTACTATGAATCAAGTCATCATATCCTGGTTAACATTGGACATAGAAAATTAATCTATCAGTTACTCGTTCATCACATAAGCATCAACATAACAAACCACTCATCAACTAGTCCATGGCACACACAGCATCTCTAACAATTTCCTACCACACACTACCCATTCCAAAACACTTGCCTTAACCACGAGGAGCGGAGTGGCGCAAGGTTGAGGCCACTCCTGAAGTCACACCACCTGAAAATAAATTGCATACATCTCAACACAATGCAATCACAGCACATGCAATAAGTTTAGCGACATCGAACTTACGCCCTACTCCAATTTTATTCCTTTCTCGCTCAGCGAACAAAACCGCCCCTTTGCTGTCCCGATGGTCTAAAGGTTATAAGTTCCACCCTTATAAACCAAACCTCAGGGACCAAGAACTTTATGAAACTACTAAAAAAATACCCACTAGAAACATGTTAACCAATTCTCTCAAATAAAACATTTAGCCTTTCATCTTTAGCCCTGAAACCCAATCTGCTACCACACTGGACAGAAGACTTCAAAATAGCATAACTAATTTTATACAATTCCAAATGAAGTAAAGGATAACATTTCTGAAATCTACAGGAAATTTACTAACTTAATCTGGTCATTAAAAAATTTAATTCAACATCTAGATAGCCCTACTCTTCAGTTTTCCGAGACTGCTGCCAGAAGAGACAGATTCTGGACAGTAGTCACTAAAACGGCCATAACTTTTGAACTACCCAACCAAATTTCATGATCTTGGTCTCTAAATAAACATAAGACGATTATCTACAACTTTTCCAACAGCCAACCCCTCTGAAAACGACTGAAACTATTTTTAATCTCTGCCCTAAGATTCAGATCAGCACTGCTCGAACCCAGATCTCGCCCCACAATACAAATTCTCCCCAAACCAATCTAATCACTGCACAAAAACCTGAAATTCTATCAATTAAATCACCAAAACAGATCCACAAAATAACTCAAACCTGAATGGGGGACGCCAGGAGGGAGGAGGGGCGTCGGGAGGTAGCACTCGGAAGGGGAGGGGTGCAAGAAGAGGAGAGGCGCAGAGAGGGGAGGGGGCTGCTGGAAGGGGAGGGGGTGGCTGCAAGGGGAGGTAGGGTGGCTTGGGGGGTGAAAGGGGAGAGTAGGCTAGGGTTAGGGAAACCCCCTATGGGCCATGACGCTCCACCTACAGCCCAGAATCAGCCCATACCAACCCAAATCTCTCTCGGAGGCCCAAAGATAGCCCTCAAGACCCACACTAACCCTAAAATAGCCCACCGCCGCTCGGGTTAAATTTTTTTTTTAGATATTACATTATTCCCCCCTTAACAGGATTCGACCCCGAATCTGGGCATGCCACTAAGCGACAAATAAAACAAGGGAATGAATCTCATCACATACCTGAAGTGAACAACTGAGGATACTTCTCACGCATGTGAGACTCCAACTCCTAAGTTGCTTCCCAATCATACAGAAGCGACCAAATCACTATAACATACTTTGACGCTTAATGCTTCAATACCGCTTTTACTCCCCCAAATTTCCACCCTAGGTAGGACTCAAAGGCAAGGTGCCTAGGGTCAGCAACTAACAACTCTACGAAAACCTCGCGATCGAGATTCTGCAAGATTTTTCTTAACAAAGAAACACGTTGCATCCCACACAAGAATTTAGAATGATCCAAACGATGGGTCCCTATCTCAAAATCATATGCCGACATGAACCTACAGGTTCCAAACTGGTACCCCCGGAACCAAATCAAAGATTTCTGTCTCTCTCAATTTTTTTTTAATCTTTTAACCAAAGGATCATTACCATCGAAAAGAAACTCCCACTATGGCACATTTTTTTTCCACCACAAATTCGCAATATAAAAAAATTTTACTCTATCTTTTTGTACGCCTACCATGCTCCGAAGGACAACTACCCAAGAAATAAAAAAATCACAATGAACCATTCACTTTTGAATATTATAACAATAGCTACATCCAACGTCACCAAATATTCTGACACACTACCGAAAAGGAAAATTAATTACACCCAGCTTCCTAGTGGTCAACTTTTAAAGCTTAAACAAGCTCCAAACTGAGACACGCGAAAACCCCCATTACTCACTACTAAAAAACCATCAAGGATCAACAAATAACAAAGGCTAGGATCTTGGGTTGTTAGCAACCCACGCTTGCTTCTATTTCCATAAAGGTCTCGCCCACATTCTTTCACTTAACGAACAAGGACAAAGAATACAATCCTTCTGTACTTCAACAAAAATTTCATGATCATTCCGTTTCTTTTCCCATGCCGAACGAAAATGAAATCTCGATTCTCTTTATCAATATAAACCACTTCATCACCTTAAAACCAAGGCGCTGAAATTCACATAGGAAAAAATCAATTTAAAAGAGAAACACTGCATAAATCTTTTGTGGATGCATATCACTTTTACGAACAAATCATCTCTTTTACCAAAGCAAATCATTTCAAAAGAGAAAGAAAACCGATCATGGAATCAAACCACTTCCACACAACCATCATATTTTCTCTCATGAGAAAGTGAAACACATTTCCCAATAGAAAACCACTTCACCACGCATATTTTAAATAAATATAACTCTAGTTGAACTAGAGATACAAACATTTTCAATTAGAACTTTCAGACATTACATTGGTTCGGTTATTTGCTTTAACTGATAATACCAAAAATGGCTTAATTTGTACGCTAAAGAGCGCAATCTAGTCATACAACTTTAAAGATGGATTCCACAATCATATCTTAAGCTGGAGCTCTTAGCAAAGATAGATGAATGGCGTTGATCAATGAAATAAATCATTTCAAAAACCATCAACAGATCACTTCATAATTATTCTCTATTTCATTCTCATTTTGAAACCTCAAAGTTAACTCTGTAGTTTGGCAACATTAACTCTAATCTGAGGAAGATCTAATGCACATAATATAGAATGCCTTAGCAAAAGACATTCATCCAAAAGACTATATGAACAATTTAATTCATACCTTTAAAAGAGGATTCACCTCCAATCCTACCATCCCTAGTATTCTAATACGCTTACCCTTAAAGGTTTTAACATTCACAATTTACCCGTTAAGAAACCCCATCAGGACTAAGCATAATTCACAAAATCAATTCTTCCTTTAATTACATTCTCTAGTAATTATAACTAAAATTTATGATGCATATCATAACACATCAAACCATGTCTACCTCATCATGATCATCAAAGAGAAAGATGTCAATATTTTTAGCACATTCAACCTGATAGTTAATTCAAAGACAAGATAGTGCATCAACATTTTCTTTTGTTCTACAAACCACAACAAGTCATCAATCACACACCTTCCTATACCAAGTTTAAGACATATCTTTTCAACAAAAGTTTCAACATAATCAACATAAAATTTCATACAACCCATAAGTTGACATCTCAATAAAAGAAAAACTTATTCGATCAATTAATGACTCCAACAATTAAATATTATCTTTACGCAACATATATCATAAGAATGGATTTAAGATAGTCATTCGCTAAGGGTAAAATCAAACGCTATGACAATCATTCTATGTTTCCTCATTCTTTGATGACAACATGGATTAATCATTCCATTGATACATTAAAAAAATTATCACTTAGCAACAAAGTCCAACAAACTCGAGTACTTTACACCATCACATTGTCCTAAAAACTTCATCAAATAGAAAATTCTATACATTTTCAATCGCGATTTGTATTAGCATCAAGGGAACATGATTTCATATTTCCAATTATTTTAATAATTCGCAGCGACACATAAAATGACTCTAATCAATATTCACTTTATGGCCATCTACTAACACAATTAAATGTCTCTACCAACAGCTTATATTAGAAGGTCTTTTAACAACTACCAAATTTACTTTAACAATAACAGTAGATTACATCATTTCAATGTTCTAACTACACATCAAAGTTTAAAGTTTTAAACATTCTCATTGGTCACCTACCCTAGAAATAACAGGGTGTGACCCCAATTTTTTTTTAAGTAAAGCAACGATTCTCAAGCATGGACAAGAACACATTTAAACATTACTCACTATAGCATAATCCATGATAGTAGAGGGTTATTTAGTTTTAAATGGAAGATAACAACTACAATTAATTGATTCAACTCACAAGTTAATAAAGAAAAACTTCATTCTGTAAGTTGCACAAATACATTCTATATAACATGCTAAACAATACTTCTTACTACTGACAAATTAGCTTAGTCACATGATTACTTACTTTATTTACATCATTTTTTTCAGAAACCCAACCATATTTCACAACGGAACTCGACTATTAAATCACAAGATGACAAGACCAAACTTTGACATGCAAAAGCACTTCAAGACAAATCTCAAAATTTAAAACTTCCACGAAAGAAGATGGTTGCAAGGGTATTCTTTTTCACCAAAAGAAAAACCAAGCGATCATCTACTCCATTTTCTAATAAAGGCGAAAGCATAAACCCTTAGAACTTAAGTTACGCTAAAAAACAACAACTTCTTTTAAGCGCGAAACCGATATACACATACAAAAGGCAAAAAATTCTTTTTTTTTGACGAAAAACAACCAACATTAACCAATAAAGCCAATTGCTAGAACGGTAGTAATAACAACCGATAAAGACTTATTCACTAAACACTTTCTCTTTGTCTCTGACCATTGAAGATATAATGAAAGCAACCTTCTCAACAAACTCTCCGATCTAAGACATACATAGACAACAACTCTCCCATACGAGGGGTTCCTAAACCTTAGGTGGTGGCTCTACCCAACCACACCCACAACTAAGGCCTCTACCACGACCACGCAGACAACCATGGCCTCTACCACGACCACGCAGTCAACCACTGAAACCCTTCAGCACATCTAATTCACATAATCACATTCCTTCAAGCCACTCAATCATAATCATAGCAATATACATCATCATAACACCATCATGTTCAACACATATAAATCATCAAATCTCAAATAAGATATTAAAGCGTAATGCAATGATTACCCATACCCTTTCTACTGTGCATCAGAGTGTGTCAAGTTTTAAATTAGTTAACCAACCTATATCAAATTTTAAGATTAATATCCTACGGCCAAGTTTTAAAGAATATATACCTAAGCCAAGTTTCTAATTTCTCAAATCAAAATTTTAGTTCACTCTAGAGTAATTTTCCAATTTCACACCACGGACCTAAAGCCCGCTCTGATACCAACTGTAACACCCCGGCATCTATCATGCCCGAATGCTACCAAACATAGAAACTACAACAATTAAATATCCCAAAACAAGCTAAATTCCAGCAAGGTTACCGATTGCTAATACCGAAAATTCAGCAGCATAACATCTGTTTTTATCATGAATTTAGCAACGTTAATATCCTGGCAAGTAATATCAATATGTAAAGCATCTAAAGAAGCAATGAACATAAATGTAACATCCACAAAAACCTCATACTAACAGTTCCAATCTCACTACAAAAAAAAACGAACCCAACGAGAGATTTAAGCACTCCAATTGACCATTTAACAAGTTTCATGGCCTTTACTTATATCCAAGAATTCAAATCGTAACTTATAACATTGCCTAAAGTGAAATGCTACGTGAGGAGGTGTAGCTAATCCCTTATCCCGCATGCCGACTTTTGGTACCTAAAAAGAACATTAAACACAAGAGTGAGTTTAAAACTCAAGAAGCATAATGAAATGAGTGAAAGAATCATTTAGCACAACAACAACATATTCATCATTTTCATATTCATAATATCGTTAACAATTCGTACTCATCTCCTTGAATAAGATGCAATGCCATGCGATACACATGTCCTCTCAAAGGCGTATACCGGTATAGCTGAGTGCACATCCGTCGGTGTGCACCCTCTTCCCCCTTCCATCCCGTAGATGGAGGGTGCCTACTCCTCGCTTCCATTCGCCACGGTGAATGAAATCACGATGTAGGACTTACTCTATGGTTCTCCGGATTAGTCATAACTTTCTCACCGGCTTTACCGGACTAGTTAGGACTTTCTCACCGCCCTGGCCAGATTTCATGCCATGAATGCAACATGTACTAGTAACCCAAAACAACATGTACAACAATTTTATCTCATCTTGGCATAGCATTACTATGAATCAAGTCATCATATCCTAGTTAACATTGGACATAGAAAATTAATCTATCAGTTACTCGTTCATCACATAAGCATCAACATAACAAACCACTCATCAACTAGTCCATGGCACACACAGCATCTCTAACAATTTCCTACCACACACTACCCATTCCAAAACATTTGCCTTAACCACGAGGAGCGGAGTGGCGCAAGGTTGAGGCCAGTCCTGAAGTCACACCACCTGAAAATAAATTGCATACATCTCAACACAATGCAATCACAGCACATGCAATAAGTTTAGCGACATCGAACTTACGCCCTACTCCAATTTTATTCCTTTCTCGCTCAGCGAACAAAACCGCCCCTTTGCTGTCCCGATGGTCTAAAGGTTATAAGTTCCACCCTTATAAACCAAACCTCAGGGACCAAGAACTTTATGAAACTACTAAAAAAATACCCACTAGAAACATGTTAACCAATTCTCTCAAATAAAACATTTAGCCTTTCATCTTTATCCCCGAAACCCAATCTGCTACCACACTGGACAGCAGACTTCAAAATAGCATAACTAATTTTATACAATTCCAAATGAAGTAAAGGATAACATTTCTGAAATCTAAAGGAAATTTCCTAACTTAATCTGGTCATTAAAAAATTTAATTCAACATCTAGATAGCCCTACTCTTCAGTTTTCCGCGACTGCTGCCAGAAGAGACAGATTCTGGACAGTAGTCACTAAAACAGCCATAACTTTTGAACTACCCAACCAAATTTCATGATCTTGGTCTCTAAATAAACTTAAGACGATTATCTACAACTTTTCCAACATCCAACTCCTCTGAAAACGACTGGAACTATTTTTAATCTCTGCCCTAATATTCAGATCAGCACTGCTCGAACCCAGATCTCGCCCCACAATACAAATTCTCCCCAAACCAATCTAATCACTGCACAAAAACCTGAAGTTCTATCAATTAAATCACCAAAACAGATCCACAAAATAACTCAAACCTGAATGGGGGACGCCAGGAGGGAGGAGGGGCGTCGGGAGGGAGCACTCGGAAGGGGAGGGGTGCAAGAAGAGGAGAGGCGCAGGGATGGGAGGGGGCTGCTGGAAGGGGAGGGGGTGCTGCAAGGGGAGGTAGGGTGGCTTGGGGGGTGAAAGGGGAGAGTAGGCTAGGGTTAGGGAAACCCCCTATGGGCCATGACGCTCCACCTACAGCCCAGAATCTGCCCACACCAACCCAAATCTCTCTCGGAGGCCCAAAGATAGCCCTCAAGACCCACACTAACCTTAAAACAGCCCACCGCTGCTCGAGTTAAATTTTTTTTTAGATATTACACTTGTTGCGTAAGTCTGAAACTCATTGGACATGAAAACCGTGCCTTGATCGGTTGTAATCGTTTGCGGTATTCCAAACCGATGAACAATATATTCATTAACAAAGCCGATGGCTTCAACACTGGTTACTTTCTTAAGTGGTATAGCTTCAACCCACTTTGAGAAATAATCAGTTGCGGCCAAAATAAACTTGTAGCCTTTACTCGATGCAGGAAATATTTGGCTGATTATATCTATTCCCCAACCTCTAAACGGCCATGGCTTGATAATTGGGTGCAAAGCCGATGCTGGTGCTAATTGTACATTGCCAAATTTCTGGTAAGTTTGACAACCTTTGTAGTATTTAAAATAATCTTCTAGCATTGTCGGCCAAAAGTAACCTGTCCGTCTAAGCATCCATTTCATCTTATCGGCCGATTGATGAGAACCGCAAATGCCTTCATGTACTTCACCCATTGCCACTCACGCTTCTTCGGCCCCAAGACATCTTAATAGCAATCCTTCCATCGTCCGATAATACAACGTATCATCCATAACAATGTACTTCAAAGCTTGTTGCCTAATTTTGCGTTCTATCGGCTCAGATGGATTGATCAGGTATTTCTTTATCTGCGTCCTCCAATCCGCGACATCCACACACATGACGGATTTATCTATTAGCTCAGTCACTTGATATCGGTCGAGGTCTTTGTACCCTGATGCCTGTTGAGCCAAGGCATTAGCTCTATCGTTCAACTCTCTAGGGACGTGACCGATAGAAAATGATGTAAACGAGCCGATGATCTCTATGCATTGCTCCAAGTATTTTAGCAGTATCTCGTCTCGACATTGGTATTCTCCTTTAATTTACTGTATAATTAGCATAGAATCCCCGTATGCCTCAACCGTACTTGCTCCGATATTTTCCAATAACTGCAAACCTTTGAGCAACGCTTCATACTCTGCCTGATTATTTGAGCATCGGCTATTTAGCCAAAATGCGAACTTGAAGTTATGCCCTTTAGGCGATATGAGCACTATACCGATTCCATCACCTTCTCTGCACACAGACCCGTCAAAAAACAATTGCCAAGGGGCTACGGATACCAAATCAGTAGTAGTATCATGTCCTGTTATAAAATCGGCTAATACCTGCCCTTTGACTGCTTTGGCCGATTCATAAGATAGGTCGAACTCAACCAAGGCATAAGCCCATTTGCCAAGTCGACCCCGCAGGATTGGAGCTGACAATATATATTTTATAACATCGGCTTTACAGATTACTTTACAAGCCGATGCTAAAATGTAATGTCTTAGCTTTGTACATGAGAAGTATAAAGACAAGCATAATTTTTCAACGAAAGGGTACCTGACTTCAGCATCAAGAAGGCGTCGGCTTAAATAAAAGATAACCCTTTCCTTTCCATCAACTTCTTGTTCTAAAACAGACCCAATAGTCTCCTTTTCAGCCGATATATATAACTTGAATGGAATCCCCTTTTGTGGGGCGGCCAAAACCGGAGGATTAGCTAAATATTTCTTAACGTCATCGAAAGCCTTTTGCTGATCGGCTCCCCATACAAATTCTTGGTTATCCTTTAATTTCAACAGTGGGGTAAAGGTGCGGATCCGTCCGGAGAGATTCGAGATGAACCTTCGGAGATAGTTGATTTTGCCGATCAATTTCTGTAACTCATTTTTGCACGTCGGGGGCATTGTATTGACTATGGCTTTGACCCTTGTTTGATTAACTTCAATCCCCCTCTCATGCACCATAAAACCTAAAAACTGCCCAGCCGACACGCCAAACGCACATTTGAAAGGATTCATCTTCAAGCCATGCGATCTTATGTTCTGGAAAACTCTTTCTAGATCGGCCAAATGCTGCAAGTCCTCTGCAGACTTTACCACGACATCATCGATGTATATTTCAAAGATGTGGCCGATTAAATTGTGAAAAAATAGATTCATGGCTCGCTGATATGTTTCTCCAGCGTTCTTTAATCCGAAGGTCATAACCGTCCACTCGAATAAACCTATTGCACCAGGATATCTGAAAGTTGTTTTTGGTATATCGGCTTCTGCTATGAATATCTGATTGTATCCGGCATTCCCGTCAAGAAAACTTATGATCTTATTCCCCGACGCAGCATCGATAAGCATATCGGCTATAGACATCGGGTATTCATCTTTTGGTGTCGCTTTGTTCAAATCTCTAAAGTCGACACATACTCGCAGTTTTCCGTTTTTCTTCATAATTGGAACGATGTTGGAAACCCATTCCGCATATCGACAAGGTCTTATAAATTTAGCCTCCAACAATCGCTCTATCTCTTCTTTTATAATTTTATACAGAGCCGGATTAAAACGCCTAGGGTACTGTTTAAACGGCCTATAACCTTGTTTAATGGGTAGCCGATGTTCTACCAATTGTCGGCTTAAACCAGGCATCTCGTAATATTCCCAAGCAAAGCAATCTTTATATTTTCTAAGAATTTCAATTAATTTCTCTTTATATTTTACATCTAAATTTGCGCTAACAAAAGTTGGTCTTTTTCTATCACCACTACCTATATCAACTTCTTCAAGCAGATCAGTGGACGCAAAGCCTTGACCCAACTTTTCAACCTCTTGAAAGTCTTCTATAGCTTCATAGCTATCCGTTGTTTGCCGATAGCTTTGCATTTTGTCTTGTAATACCTTCACTGTTTTTCTTGTCCCCATTGGCTTAGCACTTCGTTTGCTCGATCGAATGTGCTTGGCTTGACACTGATCGGCATAAGTCCTGTCTTGCTTACGCAGATGAAATCACAATCTTCTAATGTTTTTCCCGATATACACCCTGCTTCTTCATGTTGCCAATTCGCATTAGAACTGGCCATGGCAATGTGAGCCGATGTGTCGGCCGTAACAATTTCAACTTCTTCTCCGTTCCATTGGACAAGCGCTTGATGCATAGTTGACGGGATACAACAGTTGGCATGAATCCAATCTCTTCCAAGCAGAACGCTGTAATTTCCTTTGGCGTCAATAACAAAAAATACGGTCGGCAAAGTCTTACTACTGACGGTCATTTCTGTAACCATGACGCCTTTGGCTTCTGTGGGATCGCCTGTGAAGTCGTTTAAAACCATGTTAGTTTTAATCAAGTCTTCATTGGACTTACCCAATTTCTTGCAAGTCGTGTAGGGCATCAAGTTTACTGTGGCTCCGCCGTCTACCAGCATTCTTGATATTGGGTTTCCATTTCTATATCCTTTCAGATACAATGGTTTCAAATGCCGATGATCATCTCTTGGTTTCTCGAAGATTGCGTTTTGGACTCCCGAGCAAGATTGGGTAAAAGTTTCTTTAGCCGATTCAGTTTTGATTTTGAATTCGGCTGGCAACGTGAACACCATGTTGATATCCATTGGGGGTGTATCATCTCTAATCATAGGAGAGTCTAGATCGTTTGCCGATTCAAAATCTTCTTCAGCTTGTTCTTTTTCCTCCATTCTTTTTTGACAATTTTGACTGGACGAAGCTCATTGAAAGTTTCATCACTCTGTTTCTCTGCGTCGGCTTCCCGGATCTCTTGAGTCCTTAGCCTTTGAAGTCGTCTGCGTTGCGATCGGCTAAGGCCAGACGGACACCATCTAGGCTTAGGCTCTACTGGTTTTCTTATCTTGCTGACGAGATTATCTTGGTCCATGTTTGACCTTCGCGTTTCGGCCTGGTTTGGTTCTTGCTTTGGTCCAGATATCCTTTCATGAACAGGTCTTCTGAAACCTTCGTTGTAACCCCGACTCGGCCCAGACAGCCTATCTTTAGCCGATTGCCTTGGCCAATCGTCGCGGGGGTAATGCTCCATCGGGCACGTATACGGGGACGGCAGTGCTACTCCCCTTTCGCAACAAAACTGCCAAAAAGGACATCTTCTATGGGCCCTTTCTACATTTTCAGCGTGATATAAATTATCCGACCGGCGAGCAGGATATCGTGGTCGGCTATTCATCCTTTCATATTTATCCATCAATCGTGAAAAGTTTGATGGCGATTTTTTAGCTTTGTACCATTTACCCACCCGAGGATTACCCTTGGGTTTAATGGTCCTCGAATTTTTTCCTTCGTGATCGGCTTCTATTTGTAATGAGCCGATCGTAATTTTCAGCGTTTGACCAGCGTCTGATTTCGGCTGAATATTGACCTGCCGATCCTTCTTTGGCTCATCATGCTTCGGCTCCTTTCCTTTAGCCAAACATTGAACCATGTTGATTGGAAATGGATCAGGATCAACTTGCATGGTCGACTCGTCAGCAAATTTTAGTCGACCGTCTTCAATAGCCGACTGAGTCTGTTGACGAAAAATATTGCAGTCATTAGTATTGTGAGAAAAAGAATGGTGCCACTTGCAATACCTGCGTTTCTTGATCTCGTCAGCCGATGGTATAACATGTCCCTCGGGTAACCGTATTATCTTTTCTTGTAATAACAGATCAAAAATACGATCACATTTGGAAACATCGAAGGTATATTTAACTTCCGACTTATTTCTAGTCGGCTTAGCCAAGAACAGACTAAGGACTTTTTAGATCCCTTTACCCATTCGGCTATATTTATTTCTGCTTCATCGTCTTCTGAAGAATCACTGAGACAATATTCGACCATATTGACTTTGGCCTTGTCCTTCTCCTTATTATTATTGTTCTTGAATCTATCTTTAAACGCTTTACTATCAGGGAATCGGCTTTCTTGAGCCGATACACGATGAAGCAAGTGACTTAGGTCAGCGAACTCTTGCCCTCCAAACTTCTCCCTAAGCGGAGGAACCAACCCTTGAAACGCCAAATCAGCAAGTTGATTATCGGGCAAAGTGACGCTAAAACAACGATTCCTAGTTTCCCTAAACCTTTTAATGTAATCAGTTACCGATTCCCCAAATTTTTAACGGACAGAGCTTAGATCGAAAATCTTGAGCTCCAGACTGCCCAAAAAGAAGTATTCGTGAAATCAGCTTTCCAAATCGTTTCATAAGTGGACCAAATTCGGAGGTAAACAGGTAAACCAGGTAAAAGCTGCTCCGGATAATGACAACGGGAACAGTCTTATTTTTAGTCCATCGGATCGAGCCGCCGCGCATTGGCGACAAAGCATCCGATGTGTTCCAACGTTGTAGTTGAATCATCGCCAGAGAATTTCGCAAAGTCTGGTACTCTGAAATTATGAGGGTATGGCATACGATCTATGTAATCAGGATACGGCTTTCTATAGCCGATAACCTTTCCCTTAAGTTGTATGCCGAATTGGTCCCGTAAAACAGCGGAGATCTGATCAGCCCAATTTACATTATCGGCCATTGGCATAGCAGGCCCTTGATAATGTTGATCATAGTTGGCAGCCTGCCCCCGAGTGCAAGCTCGGGTTGCCAATTATGCTGCATCGTCGGCACACGACCATACTGATCATGCCGATTATGCCTGATTTGAGGTTCCAGCACTGGGACAAACGGTTCTGTGTATGTTACTACCCTGTGTGGACCTGGCTTTCTAAGCATGGTAGGATCTTGTGAGAATCTCTCTGAGCCAATCGGCTGTGGAACCGATTGGGGAAAGGTATAGAACGGAGCCGATGGCGGCAAATTTATTGATGCGTCTAACTTAGCGGCGTCGGTGTAGGAGTGGTAATGGCTCACCCCACTTGACCGAGGATCTCTAGGCAATATTACGGTCGGCTGAGTAGGCATCATTGTAGGGGGTGAGGTTATAGCCGATGGTTTAGGATCGGCTATTGAGCTCTGCGTATTTTGTGCTACTGAAAAAACAGGATAATTCGGCAGAGCTTGTAATGGGTCAAGCAGACTTCCTGATGAGGCTAACTCCTGGGCTATAGATTTAAAGCTATTTGCTATCATCGGCTTGAGCGTTGTCACGAGAGCCGATGATTGATTTATTAAGGCGTGGTGCACAGACTGATTAATCATAGCCGATAATTCGGCTTGAGCAGGCAGATATCGGCTTACCGGTTCTGTGACACCCACATCTCCCAGGGCGTTGACCGTCGGCAGGGCGGATTTTTGAGTGACGCCTCGTCTAGTTTTCTGATAACAGCTTAGCATCATCTCCTCCAACGCAGTTTCTCGAGCTTCAATCTCTTGACGTTGTTCTTCAGTTAAATCGTCCATTGTTGGGACGATTATGGCTTCCGTGTTGAGATCGGAAGGCAGAATCGACTTTCCTGATGAAGACATGGTCCCACCGGGCGTGCCAAGAGTGTGTTGACGTCAAAAACTTGAAGTAGGGTTTCTGACAACAGCACACCAGACGAACAACTGGTTCAAGAGCGTGCCAGTCGATTTGACCTGGAATCAACAAGGTAAAAAATATATAAAATTCACTCAAAGCCGATTGTCAAGATCAATCGGCTTAAACTCAATCAGCTTGAAGCCGATTAAGATCAAAGTAACAGGGTAAATCTAATTAGCCGATTAGAGCTAATCAAAGGATAAAGGTAGATCGATTCTGAAGAAGGCGATGCGCAACAAAATCAGAACAAATCAAACCTGGGGGTGTAATTGACGAAGATCAACAATCGGCGATGCGCAACTTTATTGATCAAAATCGATTACAAAGAGAGATCTAAATCACAGAGGCTACTCCTAGTCGACTGAAAAAGTAGAAAAGTAAAAGCTGGTTGATTGTATTGTGTTGTTATTCTCGCAGCTTGCTCTGGTCCTTCTTTTATACCCTTCGGCCGATCGTTGCCGACTATAACACGTTTCAAGTTTTGATCCGTATCGGCCTTATCTTGGACAGTTATTTCCTTAAAGATCTTGCCGTTACCAAAATATCTCCAAACCTTTCCAACCTGTCCGTTAATTCCCGCATTTTTGACTTTATTGCCGATTTTGACTAGACTTGCCAAATTTTGGTGCAAACAGATCCTTTCCCCTGAAAAAAACATACATTTTTCCCTTTTTTTACCATTACGTTTAAGCCCTTTTTTGAAAAAACAAAATTCTCGATTTTCTCGTGTGGAGAGCGGCGCCCGTGGTGTGGCACGCCACGTATAGATTTCTAGTTGGCTCTAAAAAAAGAAGCATCGGCCCCTAGCGTTTTCCTCCCCCTGAACCCCACCATGCCCCGATCGCTGTAGCCTGCACCTTCTTGACCCACCCCTACCGGCCGCTGGCCCGCCGCTCCAAGCCTCTCCTGTATCGCCCATCGGCCCACCTCCTTGCCGCACCACTACCGCCGCCCTGTCCAACCCCTTATTTAGTTGTTCCTAGCCCCACCTCACCCCAACCACTGCCGCCGCTGCCCCTATTCTCCTATCCTTTTTTCGCAGCGCATCATCAATTTTGCAACGTCTCACATTGGCCACTTCCCCATCCACAACCGCCACGGTATTCAGTGATGATGAGGGAGAGGCCGGTGACGAGGAGGGAGGGAGAGGCCAGCAGCGAGCAGTGACGTGCATGGCAGTCGGATCCGGATTCTTTTCTAGGGTGCAACCTACTTCCGTGGAAGTAGCAGCCTAGGTCCTCATGGCAACTTTGCCAACTATGGCCTGCTCCTAACCTAGGAGTGCAGCGGCGGTGACGGTCGACATCTTGGCGTGGGTGAATGTTTGCAAGTGTAGTCGGAGCCGAGCAAGTCAATGGTGTGGTCGGCCCACCCTTGGATGATCGTCCCAAAGCGAGTTCTCTTTTACGTGAGCCTCGCTATCCGAACTGCTCGCTCCTTCCCATAACATCTCCCTCCGGGTACATCCCCATCCCAACCACCCCGACTCCCCACCAACCTCCCCTCATTCCCCCTCTATCTCTTGCACGGCCGCCACCCCTCCTCACATCTACTGTGATGAGGACATCACTCCTTCGGATACATGCAACACGACTCCTCAAGATATACAAGGACCAATTACAAGAGCACGTGCGCAACAATTAAACCACTAGGTGAACTCGTCCCTCGCTGTTCATGTTTTCTTGGATGGGTTGCTATTAAATTCTTGTTATGTATTGTTGCTTAGGAACATGGGAGAAGCATCACACGCTTACCTGGACGTCATCCCTCGAAGTCAAAGTCTACTTGGACTCAAAGTCGAGCTCAAGTCGGACTTCAAATTCGGTTCAGAGTTTCAGGATAGCACGTCAATAAATGACCATATCTAGGTCATACAAAGTCCGATTGAGGCATTCTTAGACTCTACGGAGAATCCCATGACGAGAGCTTTCAAACGAAAGTAGTTTCACATTCAAACCCCTTTTAGATCTATAGGAATCACCAAAACTATATGACATACAAAAACTGTCGGGTGCTGCGACACCTCCACTTGGGCCCAAAGGCCTTGTACGACCTAGGGTTGCACGGCCAACCCCTTGGCCGCATCCCTTGCCCTCTTCCTCATATATATTCAGTAGCCGTCGCTAGAATAGATGGGTTTTGCTTAGATTACAACTAGACATTTTGTCAGTTTTTTGCCGTTCATCTGTTTGTGGAATCCCAACTTGTGTGCTTAATATTATTCGCAATTTCAGTTTGCATCTTCTACGTTCTGCTTGTGTTCTCGATTCGCATGTAGGGATAAGCCTTCTTGGCGAGGTCAACCGTGTTTGTGTGTGGTTGATAACCAAAGGAGTCGTGGCATAGCGAATGCAGGGTTTGAATCAATTCTGATTAGAAGCCGGATCGTCAATGTCGAGTTCTCCACCAATCGATTTAGTATTCCCTGTCGAAAGATCAGGCCACCGTCCCCATCAAGTGGTATCAGAGCCTTGGTTGTTCGATAGGTAATTCTTGTATTCTCACTTTTGTATTGTCATCGTCCTAGAGTCCAAAAAAATTGCCCCAGAAAAAGTTCCACATCGATTCCGCTGTCATACAACCCCTTGTGCCTTTACAATTTTTGTTTCAGTTTTGCTTTGTTGAATTTGTGTCCATCGTCGTCATCTTGTTTCTGGTTGTCCCTTTCCGTTGCCCTAGTTCTTGTTTTGCATCGTTAGTTATCCCACCACTGCCAACCCTAGAATGGAACTGAGTCCTACTCGATTTGACCTTTGCCGCTGCTCTGCATTATATATCCCACTCCGCAATCCCTAGATAGGTCGCAAGCCGCCTTGTGTCAATTGCCCTGCACCGTTGGCCACCCTTTTTCAGTCGCGATCCTATTGCTATTTAAGCCCTAACCGGAAGGAAGAAGTGAAGTCGCAAGCAATTCTAGATTGCGCAGTATTCAGTAAAACTAGCATAACTTTTGCATATGAACTCCTATTGGGGCGTACTTTTTTTTGTTTCGAAGAGGACAACGACGCGCATTCGAAAAATCCACACATCTTTAGACCTATGCAATTTTTGACCCTCAAAATCAGCCTCTAAGATTGAGTTCTACACCCCATAAGTTTGTTGTGCTGTTTTTGCCGATTTTTCGGTCATCTGTTTACGATCTCTCTCATTCCAAAACGTGAGATTTTTGTTTTGCATTTGAGTTAAAAGAAGAAAAAATGAAAAAAGGCAAGTGCCAAAAAAAAAGAAGAGCCGCACTAAAAAAACAAAAAAAATCATAGAGAAGAAAAGAAGCATAAAGAGAGAGGAAAAAAGAAGAAGATAATCAGAATTGCTTGTATCCTTTGAGTCCTATATGCTTTGATATATCCCTTGCTAGGTTGAACTATTTTTAGGAACACGTTTAGGCCAGCAACTGTGACAAGTACGTTGGACATTTATTCAGCTTGCTAATTTGATTTCGATATTGCTTATTCCTTGCTACTAAATATTGCCTTCTGAGCTCCACATACTTCTTATCAGTTCAGGTTCTCCTTTGCAATCACCTCACTCATGCTCCAATCACGGTATCACGAACCAGCCACCAGTTGTATCACCTCTGCTTCGGTAAGAATATTTGTAAGAGTGTGGTAAGACGCTTGAGAGTGAGTGATTTCACCTTCCACCACCTAATTAGTTGATAGGGATAATAGTCTTGTGTTGTCTTTTGTCTTCTACTAACAATGACAGGTTCATAAGCTGAAGCTGTGGATGGAGAGGAGTGTATACCGAGAAACGAGTTTAACAACACGCTAAATGGTATCAATGCAAACATTGCAAAGATCGGTCGAGACAATGAGCATAGATTGGAGAGAATAGAGCGAAGTATTGCCAATTTGCTCACAAAGATGGAGAACTTTTAGAGACAGCCACCTCTCAATGGGGCTCGAAGAGAGGAGCATGAAGAGTCCGTTGCGGGAGATGATGTGGATGGAGAAGACCACGACGCTTTCGCTGCTCACGTCGCTGCACAAGATTTGTGACAACAACGATGTTTGAATCATAACCGTCATGGTATGGGAGGTAATAATTTTAATCCGTGCAATGGTCGTGGATATGATGATCCTTTTTCTAAAGTCAAATTTACCATACCATCTTTTTCTGGTGCATATGATGCTGAAATTTATTTAGATTAGGAAATGACTGTTGAACAAAAATTTAACTCCCATCTAGTTCCTGAAGTACATGGAGTCAGACAAGCTACTAGTGAGTTCAAAGATTTTGCCATCATTTAAATGAAGTAGTAAATTCTGGCCTACAACCTGATACATGGGATAGATTAAAACGAGCTATGCATAATAGATTTATTCCTCCTTATAAATGTGATTTACGTAAGAAATTGCAACGCTTGAATCAAGTTAATAGATCTGTAGAGGAGTATTATCAAGAACTACAAATAGGCATGTTGCGTTGTGAGGTATTTGAGGATGAAGAAGATAAGATGGCTCATTTTTATGAAGGTTTACGATGTGAAATTCAGGACATCATTGATTACAAAGATTATAATGATATCAATGGATTATTTCAGCTTGCTATGTTGGCAGAAAAAGAATTTTAGGGAAGGCAACAAAGGTCCAGAAGCAACTTTGGTAGTACATCTACACCAAAATTGACACCGGGGTAAGCCAAATCAACCCTGCTTTCAGCTAACTGGCCAGCTGCCCCCTCTATGAGTAGGGTGCATTTAGCAGCACCCCCACCACCGTCACATGCACCCGAGGTGAGTAAATCTACTACTGTGCAGGCACCAACAAAGAGCTCTTCATCGGTTGCTTTCACTGGTCATACGACTGGCATTGTGTGCCATCGTTGCAAGGGAATGGGACATGTTATGAAGGATTGTCCAAGTCAGCGAGCGTACAGCGCCACGGAAGAAGGTGGGTACATTAGTGCTAGTAATGTTGAGGATGAATATGCTCTTGCAGCTAACCTTGCAGATAATGAAGATGACCATGAGACGGACGGTGATGGTGAGGAGATTTTAGGGACCATTGCCACGGAGAATTACCTGACCATAATTGTGCAGCGAGTGTTGAGCGCTCAAGTGGAGCAAGCGGAGAACCTACAACGCCATAATTTGTTTCAGATTTATTTCATCGTCCAGGACCGTCGTGTTCGTGTGATAATTGATGGTGGAAGCTGCAATAACTTCGTAAGTTCAAATCTGGTCAAGAAGCTTTGCTTGACCACACGTGCTCATCCTCATCCATACCATATTCAATGGTTCAACAACAGTGGTAAGGTGAAGGTAACACAAACTACGAGAGTGCATTTTTCCATTGGAACATACCATGATTTTGCAGATTTTGATGTAGTGCCTATGAAAGCATGTTCACTTTTATTAGGTCGTCCATGGAAATTTGATACTGATGCAACTCATCATGGTAGAAGTAATAAATACACTCTTATGCACAAAGGAAAGAAAATCACTTTGCTTCCTATGACACCTGCTGAAATTGTGCAATGTGATAAAGAGAGAGCTCAAAATAAGAATAAAAAGAGTGCATCAGAATCTGAAAATCAACAAGTAGCTAAGAACATTTTCTCACCTAAGAAAGACAAGAAAGCACCTAGTTCTAAGTCTGAGGGAATTACATTGAAAGGTGGTGTTATGCTTGCTACAAAATCTGATCTTGCTGAAATTACTGAGAATGAGCTGCCATGCTATGCTTTGATATGCAAAGAAGCTTTAGTTTCACTTGAGGATATATCTAGCTCTTTGCCTCCTTCTGTTTCTAACCTTTTGTAGGAGTACATGGATGTCTTTCTAGCTGAGATACCCCCGAGATTACCACCTATTTGAGAGATTAGCATCAAATTGATTTGATCCCGGAGCGACCTTCCCAAACCGTGCTGCATATAGGACCAACCCGGAGGAGACTAAGGAAATTCAGCGACAAGTCCAAGACCTTTTGGACCTTGGGTACATACGAGAAAGCCTTAGTCCTTATGTTGTTCCCGTTATCTTGGTTCCTAAGAAAGACGGTAATTGACGTATGTGTGTTAATTGTAGAGCCATCAATAATTTTATTATAAGATATCGTCATCCTATCCCTAGGTTAGATGACATGCTTGATGAGTTGAGTGGTTCTATAATTTTCACTAAAATTGACTTGCGAAGTGGATACCACCATATTAGAATGAACCTTGGAGATGAGTGGTTAGTGATGCCTTTTGGGTTAACTAATGCATCTAGTACTTTCATGCGATTAATGAACGAAGTTTTACGTGTTTTCATTGGAAGATTTGTTGTAGTTTATTTTGATGATATCTTGATTTACAGCAAGTCACATGAACTACACTTTGATCATCCATGTGTTGTTTTTAAAGCTTTGAGAGATGCACGTTTGTATGGTAACCTAGAAAAGTGCACCATTTGCACGGATCGAGTCTCGTTTCTTGACTATGTTGTTACTCCACAGGGAATAGAGGTGGATGGAGTAAAAATTGAAGCCATAAAGAGCTGGCTAACCCCTGAGACTGTCACCCAGGTGAGAAGCTTTCATGGTCTTGCGGGGTTCTATCAGCGTTTTATGTGGGATTTCAGCACCATTGCTGCCCCGTTGAATGAGTTGACAAACAAAGGAGTAGCTTTCAAATGGAGACCTGCACAAGAAAAAGCATTCAAGTTGTTGAAAGAAAAGCTCACCCACGCTCCATTGCTCCAACTCTCGGATTTCAATAAGACTTTTGAGCTAGAATGTGATGCTAGCGAGAATGGAATTGGAGGTGTGCTAATTAAAGAAGGTAAACCGGTTGCTTATTTCAACGAGAAATTAAGTGGGCCAAGTCTGAATTATTCTACCTATGATAAAGAATTGTATGCTTTACTTCGTGTGCTTGAAACTTGGCAACATTATCTATAGCCCAAAGAATTTGTTATACATTCTGATCATGAATCGCTAAAACATATTAGAAGTCAAGCTAAACTAAATAAATGACATGCTAAATAGGTAGAATATATTGAGTCATTTCCATATGTCATAAAACATAAGAAAGGAAAGGACAATATGATTGCTAATGCGCTTTCTAGGCGTTATACCATGTTATCTCAACTTGATCAGAAGATTTTTGGTTCAAAGACCATTAAGGACTTATATGTTGCTGATTTGGACTTTAAAGAAGTGCATGAACATTGTAAATAAGGGAAAACATAGAATAAATATGTGATGAATGATGGTTTGCTCTATCGTGCTAACAAGCTATGCATTCCAGCTAGCTCCATTCGTCTTTTGTTGTTGCAGGAGGCGCATGGAGGAGGTTTGATGGCATATTTTGGAGCAAAGAAGACTGAAGATGTGCTGGCCGCCCACTTCTTTTGGCCAAAGATGAGACGCGACATCGAGTGCTACGTGTCACGCTACACTACTTGCAATAAAGCTAAGTCTCGCTTAAATCCACATGGTCTGTACATGCCTCTTCCTGTTCCTAGTATACCTTAGGAGCATATTTCTATGGATTTTGTTTTAGGGTTGCCTAGGACAAAGAGGGGAAGGGATAGCATATTTGTACTTGTGGATCGTTTTTCTAAAATGGCACATTTTATACCATATCACAAGAGCGATGATGCTACAAACATAGCTGATTTGTTTTTCATGGAAATCGTTCGCCTACATGGAGTGCCTAATACTATTGTCTCAGATCGTGATGCAAAGTTTTTGAGTCACTTTTGGAGATCACTTTGGAACAAATTGGGGACGAAACTGCTGTTTTCTACTACATGTCATCCCCAAACTAATGGACAAACAGAGGTCATTAACCGCACATTATCCACCATGTTGCGGGCTATTTCAAAGAAGAATTTGAAGATGTGGGAAGAGTGTTTACCGCATATTGAGTTTGCTTACAATAGATCGAAACACTCCACCAAGGTAAGTCCGTTTCAGGTAGTGTATGGCTTTAATCCCTGTGCTCCTATTGATGTACTACCATTGCCCACTTCTGAAAAACTTAATTTGGATACTAAGAAATGTGCTGAATTTATTCTTAAGTTTCATGAAGTAACTAAAGAGAATATAGAGCGCATGACTGATAAGTATAGGATTGATGGAAGGAAAGGTAGGACAAAAATAAAATTTGAATCGGGTGATTTGGTTTGGTTGCATTTGAGAAATGATATGTTTACAGAATTAAGAAAATCAAAGTTGATACTTAGAGCTGATGGTCCATTTAAGATAATTGAGAAAATCAATGACAATGTATACAAATTGGATCTATCTGCAGATTTTGGGGTTAGTTCCACATTTAACATTTTAGATTTGAAGCCATACTTGAGAGAAGAAGATGAGCTTGAGTCGAGGACGACTCCAATTCAAGAGGGGGAGGATGATGAGGAAATCACTCCTTCGGATACGTGTAACACGACTCCTCAAGATATACAAGGACCAATTACAAGAGCACGTGTGCGACATCTAAATCACCAGGTGAACTCGTTCCTCGCTGTTCATGTTTTCTTGGATGGGTTGCTACTAAATTCTTGTGATGTATTGTTTCTTAGGAATATGGGAGAAGTATCACAAGCTTACCTGGACGTCATCCCTCGAAGTCCAAGTCTACTTGGACTCAAAGTCGAGCTCAATCGGACTCCAAATTCGGTTCGGAGTCTCAGGATAGCACGTCAATAAAATGATCATATCTGGGTCATATGAAGTCCGATTGAGACGTTCTTGGACTCTACAGAGAAGCCCATGGTGAGAGCTTTCCAACGGAACTAGTTTCATATTCAAACTCCTTCTGGATCGACAGAAATCATCAAAACTATATGATGTACAGAAACTACCAGGTGCTGCGACACCTCCACTTAGGCCCAAAGGCCTTGTACAACCTAGGGTTGCACGGCCAATCCCTTGGCCGCATCCCTTGCCCTTTTCCTCATATATATTCAGTAGTCGTCGCTAGAATAGATGGGTTTTGCTTAGATTACAACTAGACATTTTATCAGTTTTTTGTCGTTCATCGGTTTGTGGAACTCCAACTCGTGTGCTTAATATTATTCGCAATTTCAAATTGCATCTTCTACGTTCTTGCTTGTGTTCTCAATTCTCGTCAACGTCGAGTTCTCCACCAATTGATTTATTACTACCTGTCAGAAGATCGGGCCACTGTCCCCATCATACTATCTCTGCCCTGCCTCCTTCCCACATTCATCGCTGCTGCAACTCCGTACTTACCCCCTCACTTCCATTCTCTATGTGCTGTGCCATCACCCCGCTGCTGCCACTTCTGCTTGAATGACGTTCGCCTCATCGGATTGCAAAGGCGGGTCGCACTATAGCAATGTACTCGCCGGGAGGATGGCACGGTGGGCATGGATCTAGGATGCGCCTGGCACCAAGATCTGAGACACGGTGACCACTGCTTCTTTCGCCAAAGAATGTCTTCTTTCCTATGTTTTCTTTATCGCCTTCAAATCTCGCGACATCACACAGCACGCAGGCAGCTTCGTGCTCCTTTCCGTGTTGCGACTGGTCGTCTTCTCAACCTCGATGCTGCTTCTTAAGCGTTATGGCCTGTCACTACTTAAGATGGACAGATTTGTCTAGGTTGAACTCTTCCACTTCCACTTCCTCTTCCTCCTCCTGCTTTACTATACTCCATCCACCCCCTAATTCTATCAATAGTACATTTTTATTTATAAATTGCATCATCAAGACTGCAACTTTTCACAAAGAGAGATAGGAAGCCTCTTTTCTACTCCCAGAAGTAGTTACTCCCTATGTCGTATATCACAACGTAGAGAGTATCTCGTGCAATAAAGTGTATGTACATGTAGTATACGAGTATATAAGACTAACTAGATGGTATTTACATTTCTCAGAGGTAATATGTATATTTTTTTAGACATACTTCTTTTTATGTGCGTATATGAAGGTATTTGCAAAATATGCTAAAAACTATGTACTCACTTGCAATTTTTTCAAGTGGATCATATTGGAATATCTTATAATTAGTATATGAGTATACCCAAAGTGATAAAAGAGTATTTTATGTTCATTTAGGTGGTATTCAGATGTGGGAGCAACTACTCCTAGGAGTAGAAGGTATTTTTTCCTCTCTCTCTCTATGAAATGGTGTGAAAGGAAATGGTACAATTGATCATGCTTGGTAAAATTATCACGATTGGATCGGTTGTTTATGTTATGAATAGCACTAGTATTCAACATAAGGCCAATGGGCCGGTATATATACATGTACAAGAGGGTATGAAGGAAAGCCTATATAAGGCAAAGTCTATACAAGGCGAACAATCTCTATACAAGGCAACTAGCAATCTCATATATAAGGTAACAAGGATACTGTCTAACACCCCCCTCAAACTCATGGTGGATCAACAACATTGAGCTTGGAGAGATAAAAGCTGTGCTGAGCTCTAGTCTGTGTCTTCGTGAAGAAATCTGCTAACTGAAGCTTTGAAAGCACATACTGAAGAGCCACAACCTGATCCTGTACCTGTGTCCGCATGTAGGAAGCATCAATGCCAATATGCTTGGTGAGCTCATGCTTCACTGGATCGTGAGCAATGCTAATAGCATTTGTACTGTCAGATAAAAGAGGAGTCGATGTAGAAACAGAAACACCAAAATCCTCAAGTAGCCACCGTAGCCAAGTAACCTCTGCTATCAAAAGAGCCATAGCTCGCAAATCAGCCTCAGCACTGGAAATAGAAATTGTTGTCTGCTTCTTAGTCTTCCAAGTAATGAGAGAACCATAAAAAAACACAATAAGCAGAAAGAGGCCGGCGATCTGAGGGATCACTAGCCCAGGTAGCATCGGAGTTGGCTGAAGCTGGAGGGAGCTAGAGTGAGGAAAGAAAAGACGACGAGAAATAATTCCACGAAGATATCATAGAACATGAAGAAGATGACTATAGTGAAGTTGAGTGGTAGCAGAAACGAACTGACTCAAGATATGAACTGGATATGAAATGTCAGGATGAGTAACACTAAGATAAATAAGACTCCCAACAAGATGGTGAAAGCGAGTAGGATCCTCAAGAGGTTCACCATCAGTAGGTCAAAGGTGAACATTGAGCTCTATAGGAGTCTCAGCAGTCCGCTGATTCTGGGAGTTATGAAAGAAGCTTCAGACTCATGTTGTTCATTAGTGAGAGAAGCACGATCAAGAAGATTATGAATATACTTCTCTTTGGATAGAAAGAAGCCCCTAGGTGTAGAAGAGACTTCAATCCCAAGAAAGTAGTGAAGAGGACCCAGATCAGACATGAGAAACTGCTCATGAGACGTGCCTTCACAAAGGCAATATACTGAGTCATCGCCAGTGATGATCATATCATCAATATAGAGAAGAAGAAGAATGCCGTCAACAAGGTGAAGTGTGAACGAAGAGCGCAGGATCATGAGCACTAGTAGAAAAGCTAGCAGCAGTGACCACAGAAAAAAAACACTCAAACCAGGCACGAGGGGCTTGCTTGAGTCCATAAAGAGAGCGACGAAGGCGACAAACCATGCCCTTAGGAACAGAATACCTCGGTGGTGGCTACATAGAAACCTCCTCACATAGCTCACCATTAAGAAAGGCATTCTTGACATTAAGCTGAGAGATACACCACTGACGAATAGAAGCCACAACAAGAAGAGTGCGAATAGTGGTCATATGAGCCACTAGAGCAAAAGTCTCATCGTAATCACGACCATGCTCCTACTGAAAATCACGTGCTACAAGATGAGCCTTGTAGCACTCAAGAGAACCATCAGAGCGAGTCTTAACCTTATAGACCCACTTGCATGTAATGGGACGGACACGTGGAGGAAGGGGCACAAGATCCCACGTGCCAATGTGCTCAAGGGCAGCAATCTCCTCTGCCATCGCATACTGCCATTTCTGATGAACAATAGCATCATGGTAAAATGTTGACTCGGCAAGAATAGCACCAGCAAAACCAAGGCGCTTAGGAGGCCAAATAGACTGACGATCACGAAGAGCGTAGCGAGGAGGAGGCACAGAAGAAGGTGACTCATTAGGAGAAGAAGAGACATCAGAAGAATCCTCAACTCGCGGACGATGAGTGTAGTAGAGAGGATAAGAAGGAACAATGTCAGAAGAAACAACTAGAGGAGGCACGAGAGGTGAAGACTCCTGTTGAGAGGTTGGCAAAGAAGGAGACGCCAACCGTGGAGAAGGAAAAGTGACAACATGAGTATCAGGAAAAGTCAGGAAAGAAAGTGGCTCGATAAAAGATGCTAGAGTGGAAGAAGGATGAGGGTAGAAGGGACGAGACTCATCAAAAGTAACACCCCGAGATCTCTGCATCCATTGGCCAATAGGATCCCAACAGCGATAGCCCTTATACTCAGCACTATAGCCCAAAAAAACACACTCAACAAACTGGGTAGTTAGCTTGGTGCATTCATGAGGTGCAAGGAGGACATAGCACACACACCCAAAGAGATGAAGACTAGAGTAATCAGGAGGCATGCCACAAAGACCTCCACCGGAATCCCATCCTTAAGAGCAGAAGAAGGCTGAATATTAATCAAGTAAGTGGCAGTAGAAACAGCCTCAGCCCAAAAGTGAGGTGAAACAGTAGAAGCAAATAAAAGAGCATGAGCTGTCTCAAGAAGATGATGATGCTTACGCTCAGCTATACCATTCTGAGCATGGGCTCTAGGGCAAGAAAATTGAGAAAAAGTGACCTGCGTAGCAAGAAAAGCACGAAGGGCTCTTAATAGATACTCTCCTGCTGAGTCAGTATGAATAACTCGAATGGAAGAGTTAAACTGAGTATGGATCATAGTGGCAAAATTCTTATAGATGGATAAAGCCTCACTACGAGAGGACATAAAGTATATCCAAGTGTGGCGAGAGAAATCATTTATAAAAAGAATATAATGTTTATGACCCCTTTTGAAACAAAAGGAGCCGAACCCCAAACATCAGAATGAACAAGATCAAAGGGACACTGGGATATAGACTCACTGGAAGGATAGGGGAGTTGTAGCTGTTTGCCAAGCTTACAACGCGCATAATCTAAAGAGGTATCACCAGACACAGAACCTAAAAGGCCACAACGAGAGTTATTTATTTCTGCACCTTGACATCAAATATATGGACTTCTTCCCACCAAATAGCAGCATATCTTAGCATTGTCGCACATTACTTGGACGATGACTACATCCTAAACAAAAGGGTCATAGGGTTTAGGCCAATTGATGAGGCACACAAACCAGAGAGGCTATCGCTAACCATGTACTTGAGGTTATTATTGACTTTAACATAGAAAATATAATTATTTCTATCACTCTTGACAATGCATCAGCTAACATGACGGCCATGGAGCATCTCTCACCGCACCTGTAGACTTATTTTGGAGGTTTTGTACTCCACCAGAGATGTGTAAGCCATATCATTAATCTCGTTGTGCGACAGGTTTGGATATAATGAAACCTAGTTTAAACAACAAACGCGACGCTATCAATTTTGTTACAGGTTCAACTATAAGGTTCGCCCAGTTCTCGAAGTACTGTAGTGCCAATAATAAGCTTCCAAGAAGATTTAACCTTGATATGAAGGTTAGATGGAACTCTACGTATACTATGCTGGAGCGGTGCAAGGACTACGATCACATTATCATCGACTTTGTCAATTGCAATAATAGTAAGCCGTTGGTTCATGATGTGGATTGGGAAGTTGCCCGTCATTTTCATCAATTTTGAGAAATTTTTTACAATGCAACCAACATGTTATCCAGTGTGTAGTACCCAACTTCTTGCTTAGTTATTGAGTGGCTTTGGACTATTGCTATCAGTTTAAAAAAAATAGAGATAATGATATTTTACATCCCATTATAGAATCAATAGAGAAAAATTTAAAATATTTTCAAGTTATTCCACATCTCTACTATTTTTCTACTATTCTGGATCCTCAGAGAAAATTAACTGATTTGCAGGGCGCCTTCGAGGGAATAGGTGAAGCATTTGATCTTGATTTTTCTGAGGCCTATACTCATGTTTATAATAACTTTTTTAGAGTTTTCGACAAATATTACGAAAAGTTTGGCAGCAGAAGTGAAGCAAGAAGATCTACCTCAATAACTCAACAAGCACGAGACAATTTGACCGCTTCAAACATACGGAAAAAGCTAAAAGGCAAGACCTCTAGTTCATCTTCGAAGTTTCGAGCAGGTTGCAATGGGATCCACGGGTAGAGAGAGATCAACCCCTACCTCGAGATGCCTTTTGTGGAAAGTTTGACATGGACAAGGACAATCTACTCAGCTTGCTCTTGTGGTGGAAGAATCATAAACTTATTTACCTCGTGCTATCGTATATTGCACAGGATGTACTTGTGGTTCTAGCATCCATTGTCTCGTCAGAAGCCACTTTCATTTTGGTGGGGAGGATACTTGAGCTGAGGAGGTCGTCTCTCAGACATGAGATGGTTGAGGTAATTACATACCTCAAAGACTGGGAGTGTGCAGATGAAAGGACACAACATCAGACCAAGGATCAAGAGATCACGAGCGTGATAGCCGATTTTGACCATCTCGGCCCCAAGTAGTCTATGCATATATGTACGTAGTTAATGTACTCTTTTCCTTATCGGGGGTACTCCACACAGGGGTGTAAGGTTTTGACGAGGCAATAACTATGTACCTATTCAGGAATGAAAAAAATTACTTCTTTTTCCCCAACATTTGTGTCAATTGCCTAAGCTACGTGCTCTCTGGCTCTTTTCCTCTCAACGCAATAGGGCAAATGGGCCAGGCCTAGGCCAGCATGACACGAAGCAGGCATGAAGCTCAAATGGGCTATGCCTGGGCCCACCAAAGGCGAGTCGGCCAGCACGGCACGGCACGGCAGACATGATGGGCCGTCTCGGCCTGGCACAGTTTATGCACGAAGCACGATGGGCCCATGCCTGGCTGGCTCGACACAGCACGACACCCACCACTACCGGTCAGAAGCCTCCATGAAGTAGTTATATACGCTGTGAACCTGTAGATTAGCTCACTATGGCTACAAAGGAGAAATTAGGAAGTTAGCACACAATGAAAAACGCAAATGAACATAAGGTAGCAATGCCATTTGTAATAAGTACTTACCTGCCTACGACACTAGAGGGAACCCACAATCAGCGGTCGACGTTGTCACTGCCATACAACTTAGTGCCGTACACCTTGTAGTAACATCCCAAAATTTGCCTATAATATTATTTTATTGTTATTTGTAAATTTTGTGATTTTTCTGAATTTATTGGATTCTATTTGAATTTATTTTAAATTAAGTATATTGGCCCTTTTGTGAAAATTAATTAAATATAGATAAAGTCAATATAAATTTTGGCTAAAAATATTTTTTTAGTTCAAAATGTCTCAAAGTATTTATGAGAATTTTCAAGGAATTTTCTTGATGTTTTTATTGCCTAAAACTAATTAAACTAATTTCTGGAATTATTTTAATTAAGAAAATGCGGGGAAAATCGTTAATCAGTGTTGGGCCGAAACTCAACACTATTCGTGCGCGGCCTGTTGCTATGTGGCCCAGTCGTTTGGAGCTCTCGGACCCTTAGCCCAGCCTCGGGAGTCAAATCGTCAGCCATAGGATCTAGATCGGACGGCTACGATTTGCTAATGAGGTTTCCTATTTGACCTAGCGTTACCGACCATCGGATGTAGATCGAAGGGTGGAGATCGAGGCATACCGGTTCGGGTCTTCGCCGAATCTGCGTCATTAGGGTTGGTTGCGTGTGTGTCCGGGATTGAATCGCGTGTGTTGTGCTTAGTCGTCGGATCAGCCACGTGTAGGCCATCCATTCATCTTCTCCGAGGCGTCTCCGAGCTGGACTCTGCCTATGCCACCATACGTGCGGTGGACTCCTCGCCAAATTGGACTCTACCAGCCGTCGTGTGCTATATAAGTGGAAGCATTGGGCGCGCAGAACCCCAAGCAATCAAAGCCCTAAGGTAGTATCTCCAGAATCGCCGCCATTCGTCTGGAATTCGAGAAGTTCGCTAAGCACCGTCGTAAGGAAGAAACCGCCAATTCATCGCCATCGAGTCACCGAGGAACCCGAGACCTAGCGCATCTGGTTCACCGTCATCCAAAGCACCTCACGCGTGCCTTCGTTCCACTAGAGCGCCATCGGAGAGGGAGTTCACCGTGGAGGCCGACTGCTGTTGAAGAAGAACTGTCGATGCCGCTGCCCGGAGCATAAATGATGAACCTAAAAACGTCTCCAGATTCGCAACGTCGTGATATGCCCATAGATGCCCACCTCTGCCGCTGTCGATTACCCTAGGGTTGAGTGCGCCGCCGTCTGACGTGGCTTGATGCTTTGTCGACGCGTGTCAGACACGTGGGCGTGTCTGCTGATGTGGCGATTGTGTGGCACTTACGTGGCAGGCTGCGTAAGCGTTGTGCTAGAGCTGAGTCATTGTGATGCGGGACCCGCATGCCAGCAGGCCAGAATCGTGTGGACTAGGTCCACCGTGAACCCAATGAGGTTCATGGACTGCGTTCATGGACCGAGGGACACGTGTCGAGATCCTGTCAGCTCAGGTCAGGGCTAACATCACCATGACATCAGCATGATAGAGAAAAGGGATTTTTCTATTTAAAAATAATTCGGTTTATTATTTGATTTTCAATTTTCTGATTTTTAGATTGTTGAATCTTCCACGAGCCTGTTCTCCCTCATACGAGCTCCGATTGATGTGATTCAAATTTCTAAAAATTTGAAAATTGAGATATATCTAACGGTGAATTTTATTTGATTTTTGGAGTTCATTTTCTCTCTATTTTGGTGTTTATTTGGTGTTCTTTTTCGTCTTGTGTAGACGTTGAATTGTGTGATGCATCCGAGGGAGACCCACCAACTCACGACCAAGATCCAGAACAAGAATAAGGGCTTTTCTAAGGCAAGTTGTGCTTTGATAATGTTGAACCCATGTTTATAAAATCGCTATATTGTTTTACTCTATTTCATATTATTTGAAGTATACAATTGTTTCAAATTAAATTGGGACTTAACTATTCTACCAATTTGATCTATACCCTACCTTGTCATTTGTATGCCATGATCTATTGTCACCCTAGATTGGTAAACTATAGTTGGTTAATATTAAAATCAACATGGGATGGTTAGACCGTGTTAGTTACTTAGCCATGCCACGTCATCACATGTACTTGAATCATCAATGGTTGATCTTGACTAATGGAATATGGAACATGATATGAATTGGTGTGTCAGGTGTTGTCACACGAGGATGTTGAGTTGTAGTGGCGAGGCATGTCACGCAACGATGTTGACTTGTTAATGGCACGTGGTGCTTGGTAACCAACCGAGATGGTAATCACTTAGATCGGGGGCAAGTGTGCCAAGGTGGGCCCGATGGGCAGATGGTACTTCGATCATCTTAAGGACTTAACCTTGCAAGCCTTTGACCTGAGTCAATCATGCAACCACATGTCTAGTATGGGATAGCCTAGCTGTTTAATTAGAAATGTCTTAGCTTTGGTGCTACCATCGGTGGTGTGAGTCCCGGGTACACGGATCAACTCACATGGTGCAAGAGGGAGGCCCTATTGTGGTGGTTTAACCCTTCAGTGTTGAAACCTCAGCGGGTAGTACTGGGTTAAGGCAGAGCTTTGTAAAGGCTTTGTCATGATCTCTCCGCCGACACACCAAAGGAAGTGTGTTAATTGCACGGCACCAAGAGACAATCATGTCGTGTGGATAAAGTGCATAACCTCTGCAGAGTGTAAATCTATTCGGATAGTCATGCTTGTGGTATTGAGCAAAGCTCAAGAATTACATTTAAGGGATAGTTTAATTAAATAGAAACTTAGTTGGGATGGCAGGTTGCCATATGGAAGGTTGGAGCTTGACTTAGGATTGGAAACTTGGTTTACAGGAGAAATGTTGAATCTATCTATTACTGTTATTTGTTTTACTGTCTTTACAATCTACTTAATGTATCCATTTACAAATGCTGCTTTACTGCAAAAGAGCCATGTTAGCCATTCATTTGGAACAAACTTGCATATAGTTATATGGAATTGCATTCTGTGCACAAGTTGTTGAGTGCTTTAAGTACCCACCCTTGCCAACAACAACATCACCAGTTGAGGAGTCTACATCAAAGCTGGAAGAGTTCCAAGAGGAGACGAATGTTTAGGGTGCGAGCCTTGTCAATTTCCTGTGGTATATTGGGAGGTTTATCTACGTTTTCATTCCGCTGCAGTTTATTTTGTTATTCAGCCTTGTGAGGCATAGTCTTGTAGGTTGACCATAAGGTCTTTCAACATGTATTAATTAATATATGATGTCTTTCATAATGTTTCCGTTGTGTATGATTGTGATATTCATCTACGTTGAGCCTGTGTGCACTAGCGTGATCCTAGACTAGTGCAGTATACACAGAGGGTCCAGATTTGTATATTCGGGTCCCAACAGACGTGGTGTCAGAGCCATACTGATTGTAGGTCTTGGCCTTAGATAGTCGGGTCATCTCTTTATAATCTTCAAAATTAATTTCTTAATTAAGACTTAACTTGAAAGAATAATATGTTCTTGACTTGCCTCATCTTTCTATTCTTCTCCCCTGCCAAAATTTCTTTCTCTTATCTTTGCTGGATCGAGTTAAAATCTTACCTGAGTTGTCTTATTAGTTGACGATATACCACACCTTAGGATAAAGCATCGGATGCTTGCTGTCAACCCCGAAGATCATGAAGGAAGGAATTGTCGAGCTCAAGTAGTGGATTGATGAAGTATTCCTGAAGCTAGAAGACCTAGTGCTCCGAGTAGTCAGTTGAGACTCATGTGTGGGAGTCGCGTCTGCTTAAGATAGGAGTGTGGCCCATGTAGGCGGTAGTTTTGTGTGTTTAGGTTGAATTGGTTCTTCTTTGATTACTGAGTATGCAGTATGTGTTGCAGCTTTTAGGCTTATGTAAGTAACCATACCAAGTTATTAATATTGTTTGCTTAAGTTGATTGGGTTAAATCTATCTCCCCTGCATTAGGATTCCTGCTTCTTACCTATGCTATTCCCTCTTCCCTAACCCTGTCAAGCAATCAAGCAGATGGCCCAGAATAATGGAAACAACGGAGTCAGCAAGAGTGGTGATCAACTCAGCAAGAATCTCAATGGTGAATTAGCTCCCCAACCTCCCCTACAGATGGACATGCATAGTTTTACAGCATTCTTAGCTGTTCAAACTCAGTTGATGCGTGCAATAAAGAAGCAAATGTAGAATGTGACCAATCAAGCTAATGTTAGTAAAGCATCTCGGGCCATTGCCAGTGATCCCTGTTCCTGCTCAAGGTTATCAAAATTCATAAGGACTCGTCCACTGATGTTTTCTGGAAATGTTTCACCTTTGGAAGCATAAGATTGGCTTAAAACCTTTGAGAGGAAGTTATGCGTTGCTCAGTGTAAGGGTGACGAAAAGGTACTATATGCTTCTTATCTGCTAGAAGGAATTTCTGCTGAATGGTGGAGGAAGTATTGTGCTATCCATGAAGCCCCTAGAATATCACTTAGAGTAAGTTTGTTGCTGCTTTTCGTGATCTCTTTGCTTCACCAGAGGACAGTATGGTCACAGTGAATTCAGAGAAGAATGCTACCCCTGCACCTTATTCGATATCTAGACGATGTTCTTTGAAGTGTTGTCAACCAAACAAGTCAAAAGATCGTGCATGCAATCGCTGTGGAGAAATAGGACATACTTCTGATGAGCATGCGATCAATTGGTCCAGCTGTGAAGGAAGCCATCCTCTTGGAGAGTGTCCGATGAGCAACATCACATGTTACCTTTGTGAAGGTCGAGATCATTGCCCAGCTCAATGCCCCTTGGATCCGATAGTTACTATTGTGAAGCTTATAATTGTTGCTCGGGATGTCATCTTGAGACTTACCCACACTCTTATCCTGACCACTAGTCTTAAAGAACTTCTTCTTGAATTTAGTAGTCATTTGAACCATCATCACATGACTAGAGCTTTTCTTAATGCTCTCCTCGGCTGACTTGAGCATCCCATGCAGATTGGTCAAGCTCTTCTCCATCCCATTCATATGAAAGTTCAAAATGAATCGCTCATAGCTCTGAGGGAGCGATTGGAGAACCAAATCAGTGGCTAAAAGATCAAAATGGCGATCAGAGGGGGGGTGAATGATCCCAAATAAAATTTTTCCCTACTCAAAGTACTCCAAGCAATCTCGCAATAAAAATCTGAAACACCCAAAGATTTTCCTTCAAACTGGTGTTTCTCAGATTCGCACACCCTCCAAAACCCGAACAATTAGACAACTATGTGTACCCCTAGTTTACATGGATGAGAACCATGAATCATGTGAGGGATTTTTAATCACAATCATGGTTGTCAAGTGTTCAAACAAAGAGGAATCAACTCAAAGAACACTTTTCTAAAAGAGATAAAGCTAAAACACCAAAGTCTCTTTCTAGAAAAGAAAAAGCAGATTTTTTAGAAATTGTCCTCAATTGGAGTAGGTGGTTGGTGAGTTTCTGTTGCTCTAAAAGTTGTGAGAATTTTTCTCCCTGTGAGAAGTTGACTCGTGAAAAAATACACCAAAAATCACCTCAAAAACCTTTGCAAAATAAACATGAAAAATCAAGCATTATAGATAGTCAGGAACTTCGACCAGAATGTTTGAGGCTCGATTTTCACTTCATAGCGCTCAAACGGTGCAACCAGTGGACTCACAAATATTTCCAGAGATGGATATATGAGTCGTGCACTGTCTCCAACAAGAATAACTTAAAAATTATTTTTCTAGAAGTTTATAAAAATCAAAGACTGACTGCTGCGCGAAGAACAAGTTCTGGAAAGATTTGCAATTTGATAAAAACTTGATCACTAGTCTATCCTAGGGTGCAAAAAGGATGTAAAACTATATGAACACCCTCAAGACATCCTAGAAGAACAGCATTTAGAAGGAGGGGAGGCAAATCCAAATTGCGATAAAGTAAATTGCGAGAATGTAAATGCGGGAAAGTAAATGTTGAATTTAAATTGCGTAATTTAAATTCTTAATGTAAATGCGTAAAGGAAATGAAGCATGAACATAAATGAAGAACATTTCATTTCTGGAAGGAGAGTTTACAAAGCCTCACATTTCATGTGGGCAAAGCTCAAAGGAGCATCAAAAACCTCAAAACCTTCAAGGGGGGAAGGCTACCCCTCCACCCCTATATATACAACTCTTGGGCCACCTACCACCCTTGGATGAGCCTCTAAACCCTAGAGCATCCATAAAGGGCTAGGATTTACCCACTCAACCAGCCATGCATGGGTTCACCCAAAACCCACAACACATAATGGGTTTTCTTACACGGTTGTCAAAGCACCTACACCGATCTGGCCGGTAGAACCGCTAACCTATCACCTACACCGCAATCCGACGGCCCTCATCGATCCGAGCAGCATCTAGCTAGCATCACATCCATTCCATGTCTTCATAGCTTGCACGGACTCCGTCTCCGATCATCTTCCGGCGATCCCCGACCGTCTGGACCTCCGACGCTCCTCGCCTAGTCCCGACCATCCTTCGCCTCATCATGATCTAGCATCGTCGACTTGCAACCATAAAAAACAAGGAAACTCCTCACATAGCAATGCCCACAAAGATGTGCAATAAATCCATCAAAGTCCACTCATTAAAATTCATTTTTACTCGATCTGGCCGGTAGAACCGGGAAAACAGAGAAGACCTGAAATTGCTTCCAATTGAAAATCTATTTTTCAAATCAAACTCAAACAAGAGCAACCCATGCTCAAATTTAGTCAAATACTCATCACAAATCTGGATAGACCTCCAAATGGTCCTTCAGTCTAGCCTTGTTGCGAATGACAACCCCATCATCACTTTGCTTGTTTTTGAATACCCACTTGGTCCCAATGACATTATGACCAGATGGATGTTCTACAAGCTGCCAGACTTTGTTCCTCTCGAAGTTTTCAAGTTCATCATGCATAGCATTAGTCCAAGACTCGTCAGATAATGCATGAGTCACACCCTTCGGCTCAAACGAGGCAACAAAGGCAAAGTGAAGGCAGAAACTGGACAAACCTGATTTTGAGCGAGTGACTCGCTCAAACAGATCGCCGATAATCTGATTAGGTGGATGAGAACGCTGAAAATGACGGGGAGGTCCAGAAGCAGAAGTGGCCTCTACCTCATGCACAGAAGAGGTAGGAGCAGAGCCACTAGCTGAATGAGAGTCAGAAGGCAAAGGCTGGCCTTCCTGAGGTGCAGAAATGGAAACAAGAGGCACCTCAGGTGTAGAGGGGACTGGATCAGGTGGAACACCATCATCTCCATCATCCTCATCCTCTACTAAGATGGTCTCGGAGGACGAAGAAGAGCCTAAAATATCAGATCTAGCTCCTGGGCTAGCTTCATCAAAGGTCTCTTCACAGGTCTCTATGATCCTATGCGCATCGCAACTCCAAACCCTATAGCTACGAGAAGAAGTCGAATAACTCAGAAAGATACCATCAGAAGAGCGAGACTCAAACTTATGCAGGTTACCAGACTTCAAAATGAAACACTTGCAACCAAACACACGAAAATGAGAAACACTAGGCTTTCGCCCATACCTCAACTCGTAAGAAGTGCGGTGCAAATGTGCTATCAAGAATACACGATTAGAAACATGGCAAGCAGTAGCTATAGCCTTAGCCCAAAACTTCCTAGGAGTACTGTACTCGTCTAGCATCGTCCTGGCCATCTCTACTAGGGTCCTATTCTTCCTTTCCACTACGCCATTTTGTTGAGGGACGTAGGGAGAGGAGAACTGATGCTCTAAACCAGACTCCACACAGAAACTCTCAAAATAGGATTTCTTGAACTCCGTGCCATTGTCACTACGTATAGCTCGTAGGGCACTAGGAAGCTCAAAAGACAACCTATGAACCAAACCACTAAAATGGGTAAAAGTCTCATCCTTCGAGGACTTGAAAAACACCCAAGAATACCTCGAAAAATTATCAACAATGACAAGAACATACCACTTCCCACCCATCGATCAGACTCTAGCCGGACCAACAAAGGTCCATATGTAAAAGCTGTCTGGTGCATCACCATCACAACAAAGGATCGGGGATGAGAAGCGAAGAACCATCTTGCCATGTCGGTAAGGAGAGCAAACTAAGTCTTTGACCATTTTGAGTTTAGGCAAACCACGAATGAGGTCGTGACTGCTAACTCAGGTCAAATGATCTAATCCAATGTGACCAAGTCTCCTATGCCAGAAGGAGAGATCACGGGACTCTGAAGCAATCAAACACCGAAGAGTGTCTCCAGAAGAAACAGAAAAATCAGCACGGAAACTAACCCTCCTGATGAATCGAGGATTCTACAGGCATTACTCTTAAAACTCACCTCGAAAGAGTCATCAATAAGCTGAGAAACAGAAAGAAAATTGTATTGCAACTTACTCACTAAGGCAACATCTTTAAGAATGAAATTATCATTAATGAAGATGATACCTTTAGCAATGACTCTATGTGAAGAAGCATCCCCAAAACTGATCAACTCATCACCGGCGTCTCGGACTAGGGAAGAGAACCATCGAGAATCTCCGGTCATATGACGAGAACAACCGGAGTCGACAATCCAAACATCTCCCTTTCCCATCCGACGAACCTCGTTCGAGTCGCTGTAGAGCTCGGAGTCGCTGATGCCGTTTGTGTCGGCCATAAAGCACATGCTGGAGAAGTCATCGCCACCTTTCTTCTCTTATGGATCATCCTCGCCCTCGTCGCTCCATGTCTCCGTGTCGGAGAGGTTGATGTCGTCAAGCGCGGCGAGGACGCGGTGGAAGAGCTTCTTGTTTTTGGAGAAGTTGTGGTACTTCTTCTCACGCGCTGGCTCGCGAACTGGAGGCTTCTTGTTGCAGTTCTTATCGATGTAGACGTTCTTTGCCGAACCGCTGGTGTTGTTCTTTGTCTTCTCTAGTTTGCGGCAATTAGCCCGAATGTGGTTGGGGCCACCACACTCGAAGCATGTGATCATGCCCCCTCTCTTTCTCTCTCTCACCCTCTTGTGTGCATGAGAAAACTTGCGAGCAAGAAGAGCAAGCTCATTTTCAGGAAATTTTTCCAGTTGGTCATCGCTTAGCTCGCAAAGGGCGAAAAGCGAGAAACCAACAGAAAGATCAAGAGAAGATCCAGTGGGATCAGTGACCAAGGCCATCGACTGTGATTTCATCTTGCGAGAGACGACGTCGATATCATGAGTCTTGAGACAAGAGTAAAGCCCATCAAGAGTCAAGGTCGACAAGTCAGTGATGTCCTTGATGGTGGTCACTTTCATTTTCCAAACACGAAAATTGAGTGCGATCAAGAAATGTCGAGCATTATCCGAGTCAGGGTATATGCAACCGACTGCTCGGAGGTCGCTCAAAATCTTCGTAAACTGACCAAAGCACTCATCAAAACTCTCACCAGCTTGTTGTTCAAACTTGTTGAACTCACGCTTGAACTGGTCCTGCCTCACAGTCTTGATTTGACTAGTGCCCTCATGGTAAGCATCGAGGGTCACCCAAATTTCGTGAGCGGAACGGAGGTGAGAAATCCTATCATACTCACTGCGGCTAAGACCCTGTATGAGAATGTTCCTTGCCTTAGTGTTCGCCTCTACGTCAGCCATATTTTCGGCCGTGACGTTTTCATCAGCAGGAACTTCATACGGGAGTTTCACCTTCTGCCATATCAGGAAGCCCTGGGCAGTGATGTATGACTCCATCCGCGATTACCAAAACGGAAAATCAAATACAGCAAAAATAGGAGGCTTGGTGGAATACTTGTCCATCGCCATGGCTCTTGAGACCGGTCAAGATCTATGAAAGAGCAAAACTGGCTCTGATACCAATTGAAAGATCGAAATGGCGATCAGAGGGGGGTGAATGATCCCAAATAGAATTTTCCCCTACTCAAAGTACTTCAAGCAATCTCGCAATAAAAATCTGAAACACCCAAAGATTTTCCTTCAAACTGGTGTTTCTCAGATTCGCACATCCTACAAAACCCGAACAATTAGACAACTATGTGTACCCCTAGTTTACATGGATGAGAACCATGAATCATGTGAGGGATTTTTAATCACAATCCTGGTTGTCAAGTGTTCAAACAAAGAGGAATCAACTCAAAGGCTACTTTTCTAAAAGAGATAAAGCTAAAACACCAAAGTCTCTTTCTAGAAAAGTAAAAGCAGATTTGCCAGAAATTGTCCTTAATTGGAGCAGATGGTTGGTGTGTTTCTTTTGCTCTAAATTTTTGAGAATTTTTCTCCCTGTGAGAAGTTGAGTCGTGAAACACTCCTCCAAAAATAACATCAAAAAGATTTGTAGAATAAACATGAAAAGTCAAGCATTACAGATAGTCAGGAACTTCGACCAGAATGTTTGAGGCTCGGTTTTCACTTCATAGCGCTCAAAAGGTGCAACCAGTGGACTCACAAATATTTCCAGAGATGGATATATGAGTCGTGCACCTTCTCCAACAAGAATCACATAAAAATGATTTTTCTAAAGTTTTATAAAAATCAAGGACTGACGGCTGCGTGAAGAACAAGTTCTCGACAGATTTGCAATTTGATAAAAAATTGATCTCTAGTCTATCCTAGGGTGCAAGAAGGATGTAAAACCATATGAACACCCTGAAGAAATCCTAGAAGAACAGCATTTAGAAGGAGGGGAGGCAAATCCAAATTGCGATAAAGTAAATTGCGAGAATTTAAATGCGGGAAAGTAAATGCTGAATTTAAATTACATAATTTAAATGCGTAAAGGAAATAAAACATGAACATAAATGAAGAACATTTCATTTCTGGAAGGAGAGGTTACAAAGCCTCACATTTTATGTAGGCAAAGCTCAAAGGAGCATCAAAAACCTCAAAACCTTCAAGGGGGGGAAGGCTACCCCTCCACCCCTATTTATACATCTTTTGGGCCAACTACCACCCTTGGATGAGCCTCTAAACCCTAGAGCATCCATCGAGGGTTAGGATTTACCCACTCAACCAGCCATGCAAGGGTTCACCCAAAACCCACAACACATAATGGGTTTTCTTGCACGGTTCTCAAAGCACACTAACTAGACCCGCTAACCTATCACCTAGACCGCAATCCGACGGCCCTCATCGATCCGAGCAGCATCTAGCTAGCATCACATCCTTTCCTTGTCTTCATAGCTTGCACGGACTCCGTCTCCGATCATCTTCCGGCGATCCCCGACCGTCTGGACCTCCGACGCTCCTCACCTAGTCCCGGGCATCCTTCACCTCACCATGATCAAGCATCGTTGACCTGCAACCATCAAAAACAAGGAAACTCCTCACATAGCAATGCCCACAAAATGTGCAATAAACCCATCAAAGTCCACTCATTAAAATTCATTTTTACTCGATCTGGCCGGTAGAACCGGGAAAACAGAGAAGACCTCATATTGCTTCCAATTGAAAATCTATTTCAAATTAAACTCAAACAAGAGCAACTCAAGCTCAAATTTAGTCAAATACTCATCACAAATCTGGATAGACCTCCACATGATCCTTAAGTGGCCAACTCTGGACCAAGGGGAAACCAAGCTTTCTCAAGCTCTCAATATAACCAATCATTTTGATCACATGAGGGCTGACCGGACTCCCTTCAGCTAGCTTGCACGCAAACAAGGACTTCGTGGTGTTGTACCTCTCAGCCCTAGCTTGGTTCTCAAACATGCCTTTTAAACCCACAATCATATTATGGGCATCCACATCCTCATATTGCTTCTGAAGCTCAGAGTTCATGGTGACAAGCATGAGACAGCTAACATCAACGACGTCAGTGCAATGCTTTTCATACTCATTCTTTTCAGCTCGAGTGGCATTCTCCGTAGGTTCATCGGGGTAGGGTTTCTCTAGAACATATTCCTTCTTTTCTTGTTTGAGAACAATTCTCAGATTGCGATACCAGTCAATAAAGTTTGTTCCATTTAGTTTATGTTTTTCAAGAATCGAACGCAAGCTAAAACTGGGTGTGGAGGAAGTAGTAGGTGCCATTTAATCTATAACATAAATATGCAACAGATATGCACTATGTTTATGCATGATCTTCTACTAAACAATTTAATAAAAGATATTCCCACTATATAAAACCATGTTCCCTCTAACAACATATAGTGAGTCAAGATCCAAATTTCAGTAAGTCTTAGTGAGCTTTGGCATCACTGCTAGAAACCTAATGTCATTCGGTAAGCAACACCTTGCTAATTACATCTCATGTAATTCTTGCTGGTCGAGTGACATCTCATGTCATCGACTCAACACCATGCCCCTAGGCCCAAAACCATTTTGATAACCTAGTTAAGTTAGACCAATGTTCACTTGTACGTGTCTGACACATACCCTACTATGTCAAGATAAGCGACCGCACTCTACTTTGGCAGATGCACTACTCAATGATCAAGACTCGATAGTTGCAACAATTTGGCGAGGCATCAAATTAACTTAATTTTCTTTGAGGGAAACTACTCTAACAAGATTGAATTATCTAGCAAAATGTATGTAAAGCAGTGTAATAGAAAAAATAAATCACAGGTAATCACATTAAGCTGTGAAATAGTATGGCCCTTGACATAGCAATCTCCATTACCACACCACCTGTTCACCGATCCATCATGCTAGAGATCTCCATCCTACCTAGTTATTACTCCTAATAGCTATCGATGAATTACATTGATCATCAAACATCACAAACCGACGCATAGACCGTTATACAATTATGTGTAGCCTTTGGCTGTATTTCATGACACGCAGGTCATGACCATGCATCACATACACGAGAGCCATACTATTCACATATTATCCTGCAAAAACAAGTTATGCAAAGAGTCCAATATATCGACCTACGTGGGGTCGAGGGGCGGCATGTATTCGGTATATAGATTTCCATGGAAAAATTTCATCAAATTAATCAAATTTTGAATCGATCTCATCGACTCGTTTTCCATTGAAAAATCGCTCTGCCTGATTGGACCCGTACGACTAAGCGTCGTTGTTCACCCTGATGGCAGAAATCGACCGGTAAGGGTGATCAAATAATGCCACCATGTACAGCCGATACAACCAGAACAGATCGATCTATCATGAAACCCTAAATCCTAAACTAAAACCCGATTGATCTCATCAACCTATTACTAACAACCGATTTAGGTCATCATACCAAATTAGCAGTAGATCCAATCTATTACTGTCACACATTGCACATATGCGGATCATCCAGATCATAAACTAAATGAGATGGCTCTGATACCACTGAAGGGATACGGGTAGGCTACGCTAGCACACAATTAAAAATCTACCTCATAAACCAGAAAGCCACGCAAGTAAATGATCATGGATTGTTACCACTAGACACGCAGTGCAGTAGAAGGAAGTTGATGAAGCCCGAATCAACGAAGTGCGCATCCTGTTGCAGTAGTCGATCTTCCTCGTGCGGTACGCATCCTGTTGCAGTAGTAGAGGTGTTACTGCTACTGCGACACTGATCAAAACGATCGACCATTTATGTTGTATCCTTGGAATGTTCGAATTGTAGTTGACGATCCCTGAGCCAACACTTTCAACTGAGCGCACTCTGTCTCCGTATGAATCATGTGTCTATGCAAACCAATCGGCAAAGTTATCTCTATGCTCTCTCGAGATGCAAACCTCTGACTTTCCTGGGTTTGTTCTAGATAGCATGCTCTTGTGCATGTTGACATACGGGGCCACCACAACTGATTGTCCCAAAACTGTGAAATATGCTTGTGTGAATGAAGATAGATTGCTAGTACGGAGTGATTTCTCGCCTAGTGTCCCTTTCCCCTGTAGCCTCCCCTCATGCCGAGATACAGGCACACCAATCGGTTTGAGATCCATATAATCGACGCAGAACTCAATGATCTCCTCGGTTCCCCAACCATCGGCAATGCAGCCTTCCAGCCGATGTCAGTTACGAACATATTTCTTTATAACCCTCATGAACCTCTCGAAAGGGTACATCTGATGTAGAAACACGGGACCAAGAATCCATATCTCTTTTACAATGTGAACAATGAGATGGATCATAATATCAAAAAAAGATGGAGGGAAACACATCTCAAGCCTTCACAAAGTGTGGACCACGTCTTCCTGCAGCTTATCTAGTTTTAACGGATCGATGGTCTTCTGTGAAATCGTGTTGAAGAATGAACACAACTTTATAATTGGGTCTCAGACTTTCTCTAGCAGAACACCTCTAATTGCAATTGGAAGCATCTGTGTCATCATCATGTGGCAATCGTGAGACTTCATGCCAATTAATTTTAAGTCTTTCATTGAGACTAGTCTCTTTATGTTGGCAAAGTAACGAGACGGAACTTTGACTCTGGTAAGCATTCGCACAAGCTAATTTTTTCTTTCTTGCTCAGAGTGTAGTAGGCTGTGGGAAGGTACTTTTTGCCTATATCCATGTCTTCGTGATGTAGCTCCTTCCTGAGTTTCATATCTTCGAGGTCCATCTGTGCTTGGAGGGTATCTTTTATTTTGCTAGGTATATCCAGTAAGATACCAAGCAAACTATCACACACGTTCTTCTCTATGTGCATGATGTCAATTGCATGTCGAACTTCTAAGTGCTACCAATAAGGTAGGACCCAAAATACTGATCTCTTTTTCCACAAAGGAACCTTATCACTGGAACTCGGGACAGATGTACTGTCGGCTCCCTTTCCGTGAATAATTTTAAGATCCTTTACGGCCGCAAATATCTGTTTCCCATTGTGATTCTTCATAGCTAAGGCAGTCTCCTTTGTCCCGTCAAAAGCTCTCTTATTATTGCGGTATGGGTGATCCTTGCGGAGGAACCTACGATGCCGCATGTAAGCCATTTTTCAATAGTTTTCAGTCACCGGCTAGCTATATCATCCAAGCACTAGACGTATTTGTTGAAGCCTTTTGTCGTCTACTCCGATAGGTTACAAAGGGCAGGGTAATCATTGATGGTTACGAACAACAATGCGTGTAGGATAAATTTCTCTCTTTTATACTCATCCCATACCCGTACTCCATCGTTTCATAATATTAGAAGATCTTCAACCAATGGTTTGAGGTACACATCGATATTGTTGCTAGGTTGCCTGGCCCTTGCATCAGTAGTGGCATCATAATGTACTTTCGCTTCATACAAAGCCAAGGAGGAAGGTTGTAGATACATAGAGTCACCGGCCAAGTGCTACGACGACTACTCATTTTGCCGAAAGGACTCATCCCATCCGTACTCAACCCGAACCTTATATTCCTCACATCATATACAAAGTGCTTCTTATATTTTCTGTCGATGTTCCTCCATTGCAAAGAATCAGCAGGGTGTCTGAGCATTCCATCCTTCTTACGCTCTTCGGTGTGCCATCGTAGCAATTGGGTATGCCTTTTCTTCGCAAACAATCGCTTCAGACGGAGGATTATAGGGAAATACCACACCATCTTACAGGGGGTCTCTTCTTCTTACACTTCACCCCAACATCATCGTTATTGATATCATCATCGTTGCCCTTATACCGCTTTGCTTTGAAAACAGCATAGGCATCCAAATCTGAAAACTCATTGCGATACAATATGCAATCGTTTGGACATGCGTGTATTCTTTGTACTTCTAGTCCCAACGGGCAGACAACCTGCTTGTCCTGGTACGTAGTTGCAGGAAACACATTACCCTCTGGAAGCAAATCCCCAAAGAGACATAACAGCTCAGTGAAGCTCTTATCGGACCAACCATTGCTTACCTTCAACTGCAGTAATGTAAGCACGGTATGCAATTTTTTGTGCTTCTCCTTGCAGCCCGGGTATAATGGTGTTGTGGAGTCCTCTACTATACGCTGGAACTTTTGAATCTCTCTTTCACTCGTGAAGTCCCCCTCCCCATCACGCAACATTTGATCTAGATTGTCTTCATGGCTATCAACGAACGTATCTTCGATCGCCGTCATATCGTTGTCTCCGTCATCTTTATCAATGTGTTGCCCTTCATGTACAATCTCATCCTCACCGTGCTCGGTCCAACAGGTATAGCTAGCCTTGAAACCCCTTCAAAGCAAGTGTGCACGTATCGACTATATGGTAGAAAATAGCTTCTCATTTTTGCAATCAACGTATGAACAGCACATATAGTTCGCCTGCTTCTTCGACTTGTGCACCGCAGCCGCGTTTATAAAACAAGTCACACCATTAAAGAACTCTGGACCACAATGGCCCGTGTCATACATCCACCTTCAGTCCATCTACAATTAATTATAGGAAACTAAATTTCAGTAAATCAAAAAACGATCACAAAATAATTTATTCTTTACAGTAGTCATGCAGTGCTAATTAATTAAATCAATAAGCATCACATAAGCATATAATTGCAAACAACAATATAATTGTAAATGATTAGATTTAAAATTCCATCTACCAATTTTGACTATATTAAAATACATAAACTATTTTTCATTAGTTAAATATCCATCTAGCAATTTTTTATTATATGAATGATTTATTCATTTCATTTGTTATGTAGTGCTAATAAATTAAATTAACATACATCAAATAAGCATATTATTGAAATATAAGCATATAATTGAAAAAGGATATATTTGTAAATAATTAGATTTAAAAATGTATCTTGCAATTTTTATTATTGGAAAATCCATCTACCATTTTTCATTATTTAAATATTCATCTAGCAATTTTTACTATTTAAAATTCATATAGCAATTTTCACTTTTTAAAATTCCATATAACAATGTTTTATTATTTAAAATAATTATAATTAGATATAATGGTCCATCTAGCAATTTTTATTATTTAAAAATCTACTAAATCACTAAAATAAATAAGAATTGTAATATATTCACTAAATTAGTTATATCTTAATTTTAGCTCTACCGACTTAAAATGATCCACCATACAATCACAAATTATCAAAATCTAGAGCAATCTATAAAGTAAAATCTAACTACAAATATAATGTAGATCAAGTTACTTACATTGGAGAGAAATACGAGATAAATTTTGGAACAATTTTTCAGCAACAAGTCGCCAAAATCATTTCCACCGAGCAAAGATAGAGATCCTCTCTATTATGCTCAATCAAGAAGGGGACGCCCACCTATATAAAGATACTTATCACTGCCGGTTCTGCGTAAAACCGGCAGTGATAAGCTCGGATTGCGCGGGAAAATAATTATCACTGCCGGTTCTGGTGTAAAACCGGCAGTGAAAATTCAGATATCACTGCTAGGTGGTAACCAAACCGGCAGTGATGTATCACTACCGGTTTTGGATATAAACCGTAGTGATACTGGTTATCACTACCGGTTAGTTTCACGAACCGGCAGTTATAAGTTCTCCCCCGGCCGGACTTTTGAACCAGCAGTGATATGTTATCACTGTCGGCTATAGCTCAACCGGCAGTGATATGCTGGTAAAGATTGCCTGTTCTTATAGTAGTGTATGAAAAATGGAACCCGTTAGGCTCCTAGACGAGGCTATAAATAGAGCCCCGGCCGCCTTTTTGCCAAAACGGAAGAAAAACAAGATAAGTCGTGAACAGTCTCAGGACTTGTCTTTAAAGCGGAAATAAAGAGAGGTCATCATCAGGAAGCTATACTACTCTGTTTTTTTCCTTTTGCCTCATGCTTCTAATGGTATCTGCCGTGATCTGTGCCATGTTCACCAGCTCCGTTGAAGGAGGTAATCAATTTTATTTTAGTGTCCACATCGTGTATTCCTATAATATCAATCGTACCGTACAATGGGCAAATAATCTTTGTTAATCTCCTAAAAGATAAAGCCTTTCGTAAGCCTACGCGACGAGTAGAAAATCAGTGCATGGTACTGTTTGACCAAAAAATTGTAACAGTTATCTTTCATATATAACAAATTGTGTAGAACCTATCAAAATTATATTCATAACATTGGGTAAAGTAAAAATAAAATAAAAAGCGAGCCTATCAAATATCCCACTGATGTGCAGGCCCAGACCCCTTATTTGTTGTGTCACAATATGAAGTTTTCTTGTGCCTAAGAACCATGATTTCAAATGCACGAATTCATACCATATTCGGGTATATTTTAAAAAAAATAGTTTATGAGTATATACCCATCTATAACAATCATGATTTTAAATACGTGAATTCAAGCCATATTTTGGTATATTTTTTAAAAAAAATAGTTTTAGGGTATATATTCATCTATAACAATTTAAATGAAACACATATCTTTGAAAAAATATACTCAAATTTAAATATTTTGAACAAATTTAGATCACATGCTTTGATAATTTATATATATAATCAGCACATACCTACAATCAAACTATCATCAACAAGGGAATCTCCAATTTGAATTTCAGTTCAAAGTTATTTGAACTAGTTAGTATACTAGTTAAAATCAACATCCTAAAATTTTTTAAAAAATTCATATGCAATATATAGGGGAACATATACCCATTTTGGATCATAGTGTCCAGGCTCCATGGTGACCCAAGTACACACACTCACACACACATACTATTCTGCACCTACGCTCTACCACCTTCCGTAGGTCAAAACCAACATCCAACCTTTGTCAAAGACTAGTAACTTCCACCTATGTCAACCACCAGCAATTTTCATGCTCAGATGATGCAATAATTTTCTCGCTTAGGTGTCGAGACCCCCAAACGAGCGTGGCATACCCGAGGACCTCATATGTATACTATACTAATCCCATGATTAGTGGCTGGCACAAACATTCACAACATTATCATCACATCCATACTCAATATGGGATAGATATAAAAACATAGGTCATATATACAAAAGGTACGTTGTTCTTACAATAAGAGGGCCATTGGCCCGAATAAAATCACAGCGGAAAAAGAGTAATAGTGTATTAAAGCCCAGCGGTATGGCTAAACCCAAAATATCCATAGATAACTAACTAGATTAAGCCTTAGAAAAGGTTGTCGTCATATTCTCCAAAACATGCAGTAAAATCTGAATCATCAGGGGCGGTGATTCCTTCATCCTCTGAATATCAATAAGGGTGAGTACATTTATACTGCACGACTTGTAGTGTATCACAATTATAAATATATGCATGGTTGTGTCAAAGGAATTAGCAAAAGGATGTGGAATGCTAGTTGCATGTGCTAAGTCGCTTGAAGAGTTAAAGAAGCAACACTCTAGTCCTGTTAGCTTACCTCAGGGAAGCGTTAAGCTGTTATCACCAATAACTTGTTTCTTATGTGGTGAAGAATGTCATTGGGCCAGGAAGTGCCCTAAGAAATAACAAGCTGAGGTTCACAGGAAAAGCAACAATGTTTCTGTAGTTACCCCCAACAAGGTACTATGAATGGTAGGTAGGTGCTACAATTGTCATGAGAAAGGCCACTATGCTAATCAATGCCCACAGGAAGGTCGAGCATTTCCCATGGCTATTCCGAAAGTCACCTCAGTCAAGTACATAACACCAAGAGTGAGCGGTGAAGTTGCAAGAGTAGTCTGCCTAGAGAATTGGTTGAAGAAGAGGCGTTGAACAAGGACACTACCGAGGAAGTCTAAAACAATGAGTCTACCTTACACAATGTCATGTCTCTATTTGTAAAAAGAAAGTGAGTAGTTGAGAAATCCCTGTAAGGATTCCCGTGTTTAAGGAAAGGAAATAAAAGTGGTTGATATGCTAGTATGTAAAATTTTGGAACAAAAGTATTAATGATTTAAGAAAGATTTGATGTTTCCCTGAGCATTCACTCTATTCAAATGGTTACCTGATAATGGTATGTGCGTAATGATGGTCAGTTAGTGGTATTCAGTGTGAAAGTTGTCATTCTGGAAGATGTACCCGCTGTCAAAGAATACCTAGATGTTTTTCCTGAGGATTTGTCTGGTATGCCACCAGATCGAGATATTGAGTTTGTAATTGAGTTAGTACCTGGTACAGCACCAATAGAAAAAAATATTGTATCGAATGCCTACCGATGAGCTAGTGGAACTGAAGAAGCAAATCAAGGAGCTGCTAGAAAAGGGTTTTATAAGACCTAGTTCATCGCCATGGGGAGCGCCTGTTTTGTTGTAAGGAGAAAGATGGAAATTTAAGATTTGTGCTTGAACAATTGTATGCTATGTTCAATAAGTGTGATTTTTTAAAAAAGGAAGTTAAGTTCCTAGGTTGACTACTAAAGGGTTGCTATCGACCCAAGCAAAGAGGAAGCAATATTGCTTTGGGGGCAACCAAAGTCAGTTACCCAGATTCGTAGTTTTCTGAGAATGACAGAATATTACCATCGATATATCGAAAGATTTTTGACAATTGCTAGGCCACTTACGTAGCTATTAAAAAAGGAAAAGAAGTTTACATGGATGCTAGAGTGCGAGAAGAGTTTTCAGAATTGAAGAAGCATCTAACGAACAGCATCAGTGTTAGCGTTGCCGGATGCTAAAAGTAGTTTTGATATCTACTGTGACGCTTCCATACAAGGACTTGGTTGTGTGTTGATGCAGAAGGCAAGGTTGTTGCATATGCGTCAATGCAATTAAGGCCGCATGAGGAGAATTACGCTACGTATGATTTGTAGTTAGCTGCTGTGGCGCTTTGAAGTTGTGGCGTCATTATCTCATTGAAAATAGATGTGATATATATAGACCACAAGAGTTTAAAGTATATCTTTACCCAATTATACCTCAATATGAGATAGACAAGATGGTTGGAATTGATAAAGGTTATAATATGGGAATCCACTATCATCCTAAAAAAGCTAATGTGGTAGCTAATGCGTCAAGTCGTAAGAGCCACAGTGCTAATATGCTAATTCAGGAAGATCACACTGAATTATGCAAAGAATTTCAAAAGCAGAAGTTGGAAGTGGTTCCGAAGGATTCCTACATACTTTGGAAATAAAGCCGATTTTAGAGGAACAGATCAGAGAAGGTCAGAAAAATGACACCAAGATCCAAATAATTAAGTCTAAGATGGATGAGGGCTCAGCCAAGGATTTTAATTTGGATGATCAAGTTACTATGCAGTTCAAAGAGACGAATTTGTGTACCTAATAAGAAAGAGCTTAAACAGTTGATTCTTGAGGAAGTTCATGATTCCATGTACTCAGTTTATCCAGAAAGTGTTGTGATGTATCAGGATCTTAAGGAAAGGTTTTGTGGCCAATATAAAGTTTGAAGTTGCTAAATATGTTGCTTTGTGTGATATGTACCTGAGAGTTCAGGCTTGGTGATGGTAGAGAATGCTCAAAGCGGCTGGATGACGTGAACAGTGACTGCGACTATGAGTTTCATTGTGGCAACCAAGTTCAAGGGGAATCAGATGAAATGGAGCACGACAAAGGGTCTAGGGTGTCATGGGGATGCTACGAATGATCATGTTCAAAGCTAGGACTCACCATGGAGGGAGAGACTACTCGGCAATAGTGGTGGCCAGATTTGAGGAAGAAGATGTGAGCCCAGAGCTATACTGCACAATAGGCCACATTATCTTAGGTCTTTTGAAGAGGAAGGGCAATGGGACAAAATGAAGTGGACATCGGGGCTAAAACTCACGTGAAAGGGATGTAGCTTCGGTGGGGCACAACGAAGTGTGTGCATCGGAGCTTAGGACGTGAAGATGTTTCGAGTGGCTCGGTGAGGAAGAGGCACTGCAACTAGGAAAAATGAGCTCGGCGTTGTATGGTGAAGCCAAAGGGCAAGGCAAGGGAACATCATCTTCCTCACGACCGCGAGTGTGATGCCCAGTTTTCTTGCACATTGCACCATCTTGCAGGCGGTGTAGTGGTAGCATCGGGCAAGACACTAAAGGTGATGCGACGGAGCAAGCTATCAGGCTGTCGACATGATGAGGAGATGGAGGCGAGAAAGCAACGTGCAGCCATGGCCACAAGCTTTGTGGAGACGACGACCTACAAGTGGACCTAGGTGGTCAGTGACGAAGAGAGGGAAGGCGTATCGGCGATAAGACGCTTTTACTTGGGCAAAATGGAAAACGAAAACATCTTGATTGATGACAGTGGCTGGTCAATGTGTCAGCGAGATGGAGAGGGCTGACGCACAAGCCCAGGCTATCAGAGAGAAAGGAGGGAGATTTGAAATTTGGTTTTGGGTGAGAGATTTTGGCCCAAAAGTTTAATCTAAGCTACGGAGCTCCAGAAATTATGAAATTTTTGTGGGTGGACCTAACATGGTACTGATATTTGCATAAAATATTTAGAATTTTAGCAGTTATATGTTTTTCTCAAAAATTCTTTAATTACCACTTAATAAAAGTTGTAATATTTGATTTTGTAAAAATAGCAACCTAGCTCCAAAATTCATAAAAGTTTTTGAAGAGGCACTTTAGATTATTTAGAAACTAAATAAAATATTTTCAAAGCCTCCATAGTTTTGAATAAGTTATCAAAATTCAAAAACTACAGCTAGAAAGTGAAAAAGGTATTTTCTTAAATGCAGAAAATTCTGAAAATTCATGGAAAATACAGGGAAATATTTTGTCAACTCATTAAACATTTTTTATACAAAATTTGGGATGTTAAATATTTATATATATGGATCTACTATTTTTTACATGAGCATAAATGCTCCACCACCTTCCGCGGGTCAAAACACATATCTCATCTTTGTCAAAGATTGGTCAAAAAACCCACCACCTCCTACCTCCGTCAACCACTAACCATTTTCGTACTTTTTTCTGGCTTATGTACAGTAAATTCAAACTTTCAATGCAACAATTATTTTTTTTACAATGTTAAAATATATTCATCAGGTATCTCTTTTTGTTAAGCACATTGTTTCCAGCAAAACATTTAAACGGATTGTAAATAGGATACATGGTTAAGGAGATAAATTTGTTTAAGGTTTGCAATCAACCCATGTTTGTCACTCAACCTACCACTCTGTGCACAGCGTGATAGTAAATTACAATGCGTTGGGACATAAATGTGGTATCTATCTTTTATTGTTTCTATCACATGGACATCATGCTCCATAGCTTAGATTCGGTAGTAAAATCTAACAATGTATCATGTAAATTGGAATGCATTACACATAGTAAATTTGGCCCATTCTTTACTGTCGCTATCACATGGACATATGAACCATGGCTAGGTGTGGTAGTAAAATCTAACTATGCGTCCAGAAAATTGGAATGTATTTCACAGTAAATTTGGTCCATTTTGTATTGTTGTTATCACACGGCCATCATGCGCCACGATGAGATGCAACAGTAAAATCTAACAACTTGTCTAGTAAATTAAAATGCATTTGATAGTAAATTTATCCTATTTGGTGTTACCGCTATTACACGACCATCATTCACCATAGTGAAGTGCGACAGTAAAATCTAACACGCGTCAAGTAAATTGGAATGCATTTGGCAGTAAATTTGGTCCATTTTGTGTTGCCACTAAACACCACCATCATGCGCCATGGCTTGGTGTGGCAATAAAATCTAAAAACGCATCCAATACATTGGAATGCATTTGGTAGTAAATTTTACCCATTTTTGTTGCCGCTATCACACGGCCATCATGCACCACAGCGAGATATGACAGTAAAATGTGACAACACGTCTAGTAAATTAGAATGCATTTGGTGGTAAATTTTAACCATGATTTTAAGTGCTCAAGTTATTACCACATCCTACTTTTTTCATCATTTTAACCATGATTTTAACAACAACGTCAACAAGCCTCCCTAATCAATTAATATCACTATTTAACAATTATAACAAGAAATTGCATAATAACATGAACAAGAACAACAATAGTAATAATCTTGGAACCACGTGCCCAAGCACGTCTGAGTCCATGCGCTCGGGTCTTTGCACAGGTACATGTGGATCACATGCATTCGGGAGCAATCTTTACATTTTGGCGATGACGAAGAACAAGGTTATATAGTCAATAGGTAAACAACTAGATTTCTCATTAACCATTAAATCAAATAATTCCACAAGACTAAAAGATGAAAAGGAAGTTCAACGCTAAACCAAGTAAACAATTCATTATTCCAAGAATGATTATTGATACTAAATAATTATGGATGATGGTGTGACATGAAATGATGGCACTACTCACCCCATGCATGTGGCCTTCAACGTTCACCTAAAACATTAAATAAGAAAGGGTGAGTCCACGACTCAAAAACATAATAAAATAGTGAGCAATAGCAATTCCATCATCAATAACTCATTTATAACATTCCCCACATTTGTCAATGTAACTTTATGTTTTTTTTAAATCCAAACACTCATGCACATCACTTTCTCTTTAGTATATGTTGGTACAGCAAAGTGTCCATCTATCAGTAAACCATGCATGCCCTGTCCTTTTTCACATGGGTCCTGTCCCGCCCTTTTTCATATAGGATCCAACCTCCACTCCCATGGAGTTCCTACCTCAGTAGGTCTTTCACCTTTCTACTCTCGTGGGATTTCCTACACACAATAGGCTGTAGATGTCATTCAGGTCATCTATCTCTATCTCATGATGTATATGATGACATATTTACATTTCAATATATTAATCATCATTCTCATGTGCAATTCATTTTTCTTGGATGAATCGTGAATAATAAATCAACAATATGAAAATACTCATAAATTAACATCATAAATCATCCATAATGATTAACAATAATTTTATCAACTATATACTATTCTAACATGTAGTTGCCTTTTAACCACGAGGAACGGAATAGCGTGTAGCTGAAACTAAACCAGTAGTCACACCTCCTAAATTAGGTAAACCCACCTCAAAATCATTCCATAATAGTATAAATATCAAAAATAACATCATCGCTCCTACGCACATCCCTGAACTTAACTTTCTCCCTCACCGGACAATTTACTCTTTTGTTGTCCCGGCAGACAGAAGGCCATAACTCATAGCTCAAGAGCCCAACACATAGTAACCCATATGTGTTCTGAAAACAACACAAGATTGCCTACAATTTTCTTATTATCTACATTTTCCAATTAATTCATTTAACCCCTCGTTTCCTGCCTTGAAGATCAATTTCTAGATAGGAAACGAGGGGTTAAAGATCAATTAATTCATTTAACCCTCAAGATCTTTGACACCTTGAGCATATGGTGACACAAACGGATCTTAGTTCAGACGCACGGTTTGACGAGGAACGTGAAAAGACGAAGGGAGAGAATAGACCTCAGCGACGGCAGCGGGCGCTAGTACGATCAGTGATGATGTCTGTACACGAGGGTGGGGAGGAGGAGGCTAGGGTTAGGGTTTAGTGTAGCACTACCTCCCCCTCCATTTATATAGTCGGGCAGGCTGAGTTCAGATTCCATTTTATTTTAGATTATCACATCCCCCAATAGAATTCGTCCCCGAATTCTATGCTCACCAACTACACAATAACAAAAAACTGAACTTGGAAAATAAATCACCTAACATACTCGACACAAACAGCTCAGGATAGTTCTCAAACATATTAGACTCAATTTTTGAGTCCTTCTTGCTTAGAATAATGCGAATAAGCACCTTAACACACTTCAACATCTACTAACTCGACACTATCCAGAATTCACACAGGACAAGACTCGAAGGTGAGACCTTTCTCAAAGACCAACGGCTGTAACAATACCTCATGCTATGTATCTCATAAGAACTCCCTCAACATGAAAACATGGAACACATTGCACTCCACGCATGGACTCGGGAAGTTCCTAGTGATAGGCCGATTTTCCAATTCGTATCACTATAAGAAATGGTTTGATGTACTTTGGACTAACCTTTCCTTTGGCATTAAAGCATATGACCCCCTTAACAATGATACTTTTGAGGAGACCCTGGTACCAACCTCTAACTCCAACTCCAATTCCCTCTTCGTCTCATTGTTTTGAAGAATTTTGCATGTCAAAATTTAGGTCTAGTTATCTTGTAATTTGATAGTCGAGTCCCTTTGTGAAATATTGTTGGGTTTTCTAAAAAATTCTATAAATAAAAAAATATTAATTAAAATAAATTGTGAGTAATAAGGAGGCGAGTGTGAGGCACCGCTCGCTAGTGGCTATGGTGGGAGGAGGCGAAGGAGGCGAGCGATTAGTGCGTGCGGGCGAGGGACGACTAGAGTTTTGGGGGAGTAGAGACGAGGTGGATAAATCTAGACTATCTGTAACATCCCAATTTTTTCATTTTATGGATTTACTGTGCATTGTATATTTTTGTGAATTTTTTGGAATTTATTTAAATTAAATCTTCTATTAAAATTATTAAAATATTTGAAAATTATAAACAAAATTTGTTTGGCAATATTGTATTTGAGTCCAGAATGTCCTAAAATATTTTCCAAAATTGTTCTGGAATTTTTTGGGTATTTTTGCTATTTATTTTGGTTTTGTTTATTTTCTAGAATTATTTTTATTGGAAAAGGCTAGAAAATCACTAGAAACAGTATTGGGCCAAACCCATGCGGGGGCCAAGCCCAATCTTGCACCACCAACCCGCTATAGCCGCTTGGCCATTTCCGCAAACCCTAGATCACGACTGTTAATCTGTGATCGAACGGTTCTATGGGGGCCATGTAGCCTTTTGATGGTGACCATCAGATTATGATCAACGGTTAGGGTTGATCAGTGCCAGTAGAAACCCTAGTGGATCTCGACCGTTGGTTCCGTGTCCGGTGTGGATTGAGCCGCGTCAAGCGCATCGCGTCTGTCCGTCATGGCACGTGTACGTCTCGCGTTCATTGTCTCCGCCAAGTTCGATGTGGACTACACTGCCGTTAGCCACCGCATTCGTTTCGCATCCAAGATCTCCGCGCATTTTTCTCATATGTCGAGGCCCTTATTTAAGGCTTGATACTTCGTGCCGTGTTTCCCAAATCACGTCGCACCTTATGCCCTAACCCTCATCACCCGAGTCGCTGTCATCCGGCCGTGTGAGCTCAGCGAAGGTCATCGGGTTCCGTCGCCATTCAACCGTGTTGATCTACCTTGTCGTTACACCTCCGTGGAAGCCAAGCCCACCGACGTGTTCAGCGCATCAATCTCTATCAGATCTGTGAGGTTTGGGACAAGATCTGTAGCTAATTTGCCGTTTTCGTGTCGTCGTCCCTAGCTCCGTTAATAGCACTGTTGTGTGAAGCTCGCCGGAGGTATGCAGTGTCTCGGTAGTTGGATTCGGCGGGGCTCACGGATATGCGCCATGTGTCGCTATCTCCATCTACCGCTTGTTTGTGCAGTGCCATGTTTCATCATAGAATCGTATCCGTCCAATCTAATAAACAGTTGGATATGCACCATGTGTCCATGTAACGTCAGTGCTGACGCCAGCGTCACCGTCGGTCAGGATTCCAGTGAACCCGGTCCACCGTGAATTGAGCCGAGTTCGTGGACCTGGTCTATAGATCAGTCTATAGATCGTGGGCCCACATGTCAGTCTAATAGGATTAGTTTTTTATTTTATTTAATTCGGTTAATTAAGCTGATGACGTCAACATGACGTCATAAATAGAATTTCCTTTAGAAAAATAATTTGGCTGAAACCCTATTTGTCCATGACGTCGGCAAGATGATTCTATAGTAAAGAAATAATTCGGTAAAATATGATTTAATCTTTTTCTTTTATTTTAAACTTTAGGGAGCTCGTTCTCTGTCATACGAACTCGGATTGAGGTGATTCTGGTTCCTAAAAATTTGTAAAATTGAGCTCTATTTAATGGTGAGTTTATTTAAATTTTGGAGTTGGATTTTCTCTCTTTTTTTGGTATTTATTGCTTATTTAATCATTTCGCATAGACGTTGAAGTACTCGAGGTGTTTTGAGCGAGGAGCCAACTCAAGAGCAAGGTTCAAAACAAGATCAAGAACTTTTTGAAAGCAAGTGTGCTTTGATCATATTGAGCCCATGTTTTAAAAGTTATATTATTTTAAATTATTGTATGCTAATTCAATATATAATTGCTTCAATTAATTTGGGATTAGCTATTCAACCTAAATGAACTTATGTCAACCTTGTCATTTATATGCCATGATTCATTTGTCACCCTAGTATGGTTCTTTATTCGTTGGTAACTATTAATTGCCAACGTGGGATGGTTAGAACGTGAATAGCTTGCTTAACCATGCAACGAGTTATTGATATCATTTTGTGTATGAAAAATTAGTCTTGCTTAATGGAGAATATAGAACATATTTATGAAAAGGTGTGTCAGGTGTTGTCACACAATATTGTTGATGTTGTTGATAGCACGTGGTGCATGATAATCAACTGGGGTGGTAAAATAATTTAGACTGGGGCAAGTGTCAAGGGTTGTGAATTTTAGTGGGCCAATTGATGATATGAATAATGATTATTGTGAGTTTTTAGGAAGTATTGCCTTGGTCAATTAAGGACTTAATTTTGTAAACATTTGAACTTAGTCAAATATACAATAACATGTCTGCTATAGGACAGACCTAGCTGATTAATTTGTAATATCTAGATTTTGGTATTGTCATGGTGGTGTGGGTTCCAGGTGCACGGGTAGACTCACATGGCGCAAGAGGAGGCCCTAATAGTGGTAACCAGTCCCTTCAGTGTTGAAACCTCAGCAGGCAGTACTGCGTTTAGACAGAACACTGTAAAGGCTTTGTTATGATCACTCATTTGCATACTTTTGTATGACAATTCACAGCAGACGTGGTGAGTTGATTATATCTCGTGGATAAAGTTTATAACCTCTGCAGAGTGTCAAATCTATTCGAATAGCTGTGTCCGCAGTATTGGATAATGCTTGGAAATTACAGTAAAGAGTTAGTTAGATTTTGATAAAATGAACTTGGAAATAGAGGCAGTGTACGTATGGAAGTATGGAAATTGATTTAAGTTTTTGAGTCAATTTATTTGGGAAATAACTGAGAAATTTATTATTGTTATTGTTTATTTTACTGTCGTTTTAATCTATTTATTGTAATCTTTTATAAATATTGCTTTATTGCAAATAACCAATTTAGCCATTTATTTGGAATAAATCATGCATGTAGTATAATAGACTTGTATTTTATGCACAACTTGTTTAGTGCTTTATGTAATTACCTTTACAACAACAAATCACCAGTTGGAAAGGAGTCTACACTAGCTTACGAGGAGTACCGGGAGGAGACGATCAACTAGGGTGCAAACCTTATCAGTTGCCTACGACAAATACATAACTTTCTATGCAGTTTTATTTATTTCTTAGTTAAGCCCTGTGTAGCGTATCCATGTAAAGTTGATCTTAGAGTTGTTCAACAGGTTATATTTTAATAAATAAAGTTTTTATTTATGTTTCCGTTGTGTATAATTATGATATTTATCTATGTTAAGACTGTATGCACTAGCGTAATCTTAAGCTAGTACAGAATAAAGAGAGAGTCCGAATTTACGTATTTAGATCTTGACACTATCCATCGCGAAACTGTGATACCACGGTTTTGTACCGACCGATCTCTACCATGTGATCGTAGCCCGATGGCCCCGCTATATTCACACAAGATCTGAACACCATTACGAAAATCCCAAGGGCCTTTCCGCAAAATAGGTGACTTGGTATGGCTATCGTAGTGCTAATCCTCTCCACTATAGTACATAGTATACATACATATGCATAGAAAGTTATGTATTTGTGCTTGCACGTGCTACTCCGTCCGCTGCAGAACATGAGACATTATTTGATCTGCTGGCATGGTTTTCAAGGTTCAACTTTCGCCGTTAGTTTCTTCAAGTGTATTATTATAGTAACAACAAAATTATGATCTTACAACGATACTTCAAATATGGACCTGAATTGAAGCGTCATTATTGTATCACTAATATAACTACATATTGCTAAAATAATTGTTGAATTAGATTTTGGGCACTCCAATTAGGATCGTACTAGTATAGCAGAGTACAGGACGTAATAACTGCGAATGGCGACAGCCACTCGCGTGCGCAGCGATAGCAGCACGCCAGACAACAAACCGCATGCGCTGCTGCAGCTTCCAACAGCGGAGCAACGAGCGGCCACCTGCAATGCTGCACGGCAGATTTAGTTCATTATCTCATATTCATCTGGATTTGGATACCCATGAGTTTCCGCTATTTGGATATCGTGTTTGAAAATGGATATCCATGAATTTCATAAAAAAAGAAGGGCATAGTAGAAGGATAGCACACGCAACAGGAAATGGCAATAAAAACACGCATTCGGTCCGATATGAACTGACTGAATTCACAAAGATTTCACACATTCATCAGCGTAGCAAATTCATTCATTACTACATAGATTAACACACAAGGAATTGCATATACAACTGGCCAAATATTCAGTTCCAAGTTCAGGCCATGCATCGTTAACGAACAACACCACAGTGCCTTGCTAAACCCGTTACCTCCCCAGATGGCAAGTCAGTAACTAACAGTATTAGTTAAATACATTAGCACATGTGCTTGGATATATATAAATACACATCTTGAGTAGCAATTATGTTCATAATCGAAAATTATCATACAATCAAGGGGCAAATGACCTTTTCGCTATCAACTACCCACATGGTCACGACTAAATCAACACTAAAGCATCTCTGCGACAACAACCCTGACAGAGTACATGCATGCACAAAGCAGCACGCAACTATATCAGAGGATCATTACATTTTGGACCTCAAACCAATCCCTCATGACAAACCAGTATGTTAGGTCAAATAATAAAAAATGCACCGCAAACTTCATATGAGATACTCTTAACTGAAATCTGTTATTGTCAAATCTTAGCCGTGTGAGAACTGAGATAAACTGCTGCAGCGGCACAACCAGTGAGAGGACAACAACAAAGGCTTTGTCTCTTGCCGTGCTTGCAGACAGGTGTTAGTGCTATGGCCATCGATGTCCATGCACCTGAAGCCTGCTGGTTGCATCAACAGCCAGCTGCAAAGTTCAATGGCAACAGGCAGGAGATGGCAAGAAATTCATGGTAAAACACGGCTGTAGATCAATGCCCACAAGTAGAGGACTGCTGGACACAGTGGCCACTAGCCACATGCTAATATTTCAGTCAAAATTGTCGGCAATAGACTTATGTGTGCATAAGCTTAAGGTGGGGAAAAAGAGACAATGCAAGGTCAGAGCTATATATAACAGAAGTTAGATGCGTGTCCAAACTCCAAAAAAGCGTTCTAAAAGTAAAAAGATCTTTCAGCCTCCCTCTCAAACTACAATTCTACATACACGCCAACACCTAGAAAGGAACAAAGGAAAAAGGAAAGGCAAAAAAAAAAGTTAAATAAGTCCAGAAGGCAACAAGAGCAGCCTGGTAACTGTAACAAACAAATGCACTACTGCAGCATAGTAGACAAGAATGAGTAGATATCAGAACATGTAACACTAATTTCAGTAATTAGAAATATAATTCTTAAGCAGAGGCACTACTTCAGCAAAACAAACAAAATAGCAGAAATGGAGAACATGGCAAGGGACGGTAAGTACTGACAATCTTGGTAGCAAAAAGGAAAGACTAATGAATCTCCCCATCTTCTCCAAGTTCACCATCTTCAAGCTCCTCATGCGCCCCATTTCTGCGGGAACTATCTCGATCCCGTTTATGCCTTTTGTGTCGGTTTTCACTATCCGAGTCTGAAGCATGGGTATGCTGCATGAATGACAAACAATCTCAATATATGTATTCAACCATGCTAATTCTTGATGTGATTTATGCAGGAGATATTTTACATATTAGAAATCACATACATCGATAGTGGAAGTAATCGGTAACATTAAGTAAATTTTGATAGTGGTCCAAGGATTCAGGTTGTGCTCAGGTGAATTCTTCTGCTGCTACTAGCACCTATAGCTTGGTGGCAGCATTAGTAAGTTCACCCTATGCTGTAGTCCGAATTGTCAACTTCCCAATAATTCTCCTACAGTAATGTAGCGAAATTGTTGTGTCCTACAGTCAATTTTCCATTTACCAATATATAAACACACTAGTACAAAACTAAATTATACTAGAACTAGAAAAAAAATGGTAAGGGTTGGAGTGATGACAGCATTAGTTGGCAACAATTATCCTGATGTTTTGGAGTGAATTTATAGTGCCCTATAGCCATTTAGCCATTTACCAACATAAAATACACTACTATAATACTAAAGTATACTAACAAATACACATGCATCACCAAACAGTTCCAATTAAACATCACAAGACAAAGGCAGGCAAGGTCTAAGCTCAATAACACAATTTGGAAATTGGAGGAGCAGTAAAATTCGGTGTGAAGACTGAAAAGAGGTCTTTGAGGCGAGGTGGCAAGGTCTGCTGGTATATCAGCACTAAATGCGATAAGTCACACAGATACACTAAATCTGTTTTTATTTTTTGTATTGTCTTGGCACCAAGGGTTGTATGCACAATACAACTCATATTTGCACGAAAGGAATAACAGATGTTATACCTTCCTAGATTTCTTGCGATCGCTGCTATGTCTTCGAGACTTCTTTGAGTCATCCTTCTCATCCCTTTCAGAGCTTACTTCATCTGTGGTGTCATGGTGGCGTCTTTTATGCTTCTTTTCTTTATCTTTCTCTCTTTTCTTGTCTTTTGAACCATGGGTGTCCACATCAGCACCATCAATCTCCATTTCATCCCTCCTTGACCGATCCTTTCCCTTTTCCTTCTCTCTTTCTTTCTCTCGATCTCTTTCTTTTTCTTTGCGCTCTTTATCCTTCCTTTCTTTCTCCTTCTCTCTCTTCCTCTCTTTCTCTTCACGTTCTCTCTCTTTTTTTGCCTAAATAGAAGAAGATTTGCCAAAAGGAAGCCATAAGTAGGTGATCGATACAACTGACAAGAATAGTATGCTGCAGCTAATAAAAGTAATTAAGTTGCATTCACTCATATACACATTTGGATAAGTAGCACAAGATAATACATTGGGGTGTACATTTACCAGCTGGTAAGAAGTTTGCTTGCTGCCCATGTAATAATAAGTGAATATATTACATGTGTTTGTATTTTATGCACTTTCCATACACTTTTTCCATCATCCACTACCCATCTTACAAGTGGGAGTGGGGGTCAAAGTGGGAAAACTGCAAGGGGAGAAAAAGTAGAGAAACTTTTTGGAGCTAAAAGTTGTTTGTAGCATAGCCATCCCCATAATAAAAGTTCTATAACAAGAACCAAAAAACAAGTTATAAGCACTGATGGTAAATCATTCAACGTAGTATAATACAATCATTACCTTTTCTTCCTCCCTCATGCGCTCTTTCTCTTTCAACCTTTCTTTAAGGTGGACAACACACTCTTCAAAAAGCTCTCTGGCATAAGCCTCACTGTCCAAGGCCCTAATGCAACAAATCCAAGAAATAAATCACTCCCTATCCGGAGACACAAAATAACAAATAGAAAAATCTGATAACGGGCACTATCGCACAGCAGTTCAAACATCCATTTACTGAGGAACTGTTCCTAACATCTGAGGCCCAAATCAATATTTTGCTTATCATTTTTGTAAATAGGTACCGGTACAACCATTGTTTCAATGTGCCAATATTGCATAGGACATTAAGACACCAGTATAAAACTATCTGTACTGTACCCATAAAATAGCAAGGATTAGTGAAAATGTTTCTTTTCCGGTTGGCGATTCCAGTAGACCAACCAGTTTAGTTGTAACTAGGTAGTATGACAAACTGTTTTCATAATATTTAAAAAGAAGCCTTTACCTGTACTCCTGGCTATCTTCAAATAGTGGTTTAGAATCATCCCATGTTGAACAAGCTGATATTTCCTGCAGATTTTTACCAAAACGTAAATCAGATCAAAGGAGGACACTGAAAACACTGGAGACTGGACTATCTATTTATATCCTGCAGATTTTTACCGAAACGTAAATCAGATCAAAGGAGGACATCTCCAAACAAAACTATCTTCCAACTTATATCTCACTGAAAACAGTGGAGACTGGACTATCTATTTATACTGTTGCTCTTAGTGTGAAGCAAAACATATATCGATGAATGCGGTCCCAATCCCACATAACGTACAGGTTCCCACTTGAAACCAGCCAGTTTCCCCAAACCAGCCGAGCTGGTTTGGGGATATATGGGCGAAACTGAGGTGGTGTTGGCTGTTTCAATGGAATTTCTATTGACAATGATTCAGATAAAGATAGAAGGCAAAGCATAAAAAACAGCCGAAAAATTTTCAGTTTCTAGGTGGTTTTGGGAACCACAGGATCTGGGATTAGGACTGGTGCTGGGTAAACCCTCTAGGAATATATCACCCAAAAAATTATTCTAGACCCAAAGGCTTTGCAATATTTGCCTTCCACAAATGCCAGTAGCATTTCCGGTTGCAACTCAATCCACTATTTGTATATCAAAAGAGGTTTATGGACCATCATATCGGATAAATATCAGTAGGGGCGTAAGTGGGGCGGTCTAACCCACTGGTCCATTTACCCAATATACTCAAAATAAGCAAAAAGAAAAACTGGACTTGTCCATTAATTTTTCAAGTCAGCATGGGTCGGTACCACTCCACCTCATAGGTACCCGTGGGTCGACACCTCTTTGAAGGTTCTTATAGAGCTCTCTGACCTTAACAATTCCCATCTTAGCCGCTCATGATCTTCAGTCCCCAGCACTACACCCAAATGATCTATTCAACTCCATACTCGCTGCGGAGGCCACTTCACATGGTAGCCAAAGCGCGCACGAGGAACAAGCCAATGCCAAGATGCAGCAGAAGGATGTGAAGGATAGCATGGAGAGGTACCTATTTTTTAAAAAGAACTTCTAAAAACTTTTATGGTTCTTTACAAGAGATTGTGTGACTCCAAAACAAAAATTGTCTAAGGGTTCTGATCCTTTAGTTTTGAAAACATTCGGTTTTACATGTTTTACACAATTTTTGGATTCTGGCAGCTTTTGTGATCATAGGCATGAAGATTATTTCCAATGGAACAAGAAGTTATGTGATTTGGTATGGAAGACTGGAGGATGGCGAACATGAAGAAAGTATCTCAGTATAAACGGCCAAACCAAATTTGTGAAAAATTTTGTGGATCTGCTCTTAACAAAATTGCTGATCAAATGTTGTTTTATCGAAGGAGTGAATTGTATTCTGCATGTAAGTAAAAAAATGTTTTGATCGGCCCAATATGTCCTGTTTGAGGGCAGCCAATTGGGCTGGCCAATGGTACCCCAAGGGTTCCTCAAGCCAGGTAAGGATTGAGGGTCAGGCTATAACACCCTAAAAATTTGCATATTTTTGGTTTAATTATTATTTAGAATTTTCTTGTAATTTTGCTGATTTTTATGGATTTTGTAAAAGCCTTTTCGCATTTTCAGTTTTACTAAAAAGAATTTCTGCAGAAAATTTATAAGCTTAAAAATTCCAGAAATAATTCTATTTGGTTCCAAATATTCTGAAATATTTTTGAGAATTTTCCAGGATTTTCAGAGCTTTTCTTCTATTTTTACCAAAGCCGTTTCTCTCAGCTCAAAATATTTCGGAAAAAAAACTCTCCTGATAGGGCATGATTTGAAGCTTCAAAATCTCCAATGATTTGAGTGCCAAAAATTCGGGAGAAATCGTATCCGGATTCCTCGTGATCTCCTCTTTCCATCCATAGCCATTATTGCTCCAATCACGCGCTCAATTGCCGGCATTTTGCTCTTATCCGAATCAACCCGAAATTGAAGTTTCCATGTTTACTCTTGCTCCTCTCGGCTATAAAACCCACCCCGAGAACCCCCTCCTACCTCCATAAATCATTCTTGTGCCCGTAGCCTCCAAATTTCGCAAGGTTTGAGCTCTCCTTGTTCTCCTCATTTCTTCGGCCGTGCCCCCATATTTCCGGCCACCGCCGCCTCCCGGCCGCCCCAGCCGCCGTCGGCGGCGCCGGCCATCGCACCGCCCCCTCCTCCAGCCGGCCGGCCAGCCCCGGCCCTCCCCTTGTGCGCGCATGCCATGGGGAAAGAGAAGGCTCTCTGTCCCGTGAAGACCGTGAACAGCCAGGAGAAGAAAGAAAAAAACTGCTGGCTGCTGACATCATCATGGGCAGTAATCTGGAGTTTCCTTTAGAAAAATAAATTCAGAAAATCCCTTTTCCTTTCTAATCTTCCAAGAGCCCGTTTTCGCCTGTTCGAACTCTGTTTAGCTCTGTTTTTCTTCCTAAATTTATCTAAAATTCTAAATTTCCCTTTTATGATAGTTTGATATTTTATTTGAATTTATTTGGATTTTATCTGAAATTGGATGTTTCTCGCATATAGATTTCAGAGAGTCGGATTGGTTCGCTGTCGATGATCTCGAGCATCAACCCTTTGACCTAGGCAAGTTACACATCCTTGAACATGTTGATCCCAAAATTTAAAAATTATATTTTGATTTAAATTATTGCATGCATAGTTTTATAAATGTAATTTAAATCCCGCAGTCATGGGCATGCCGAGCAAGCCTTTCATGGACTAAGACTTTGGATTTCAAAATATTTTAAGAACAGTGGATTATATGTGGAGAGTCCACATGGGAAAATTTGGGATGAAACTCCGGGTTGGAGCCCGTGTTGAAAATTGGATTAAAACTCAGTTTTTACTATATCAATTATACATTGAAGTGTAAAACTAATCGATTAGCCGCGCCCGCGGTCATGGGCATGCCGAGCAAGCCTTTCATGGACTAAGACTTTGGATTTCAAAATGTTTTTAGAAAAGTGGATTATATGTGGAGAGTCCACATGGGAAAATTTGGTATGAAACTCTAGGTTGGAGCCCGTGTTGAAAATTGGATTAAAACTCAGTTTTTACTATATCAATTAATTATACATTGAAAAATTACTTATTGTATTTGAAATATTGCCTTATGTTCAAATTAACCATATTATGCCTTCCTTTGTGACCCTTCATTAATACTGCATTTACTGTGCGACTTGCGGAGTACTTTTGTACTCTCTTGCTTACTCTATCATTTTAGAGGAGTATCTCTAGATGGTGAGGACCAAGATAACTAGGCCGCTGCCCCAATTGATTGCCTGTGGCGAATCTATTGGGTTCTACTACTGATTTTATTATGCTTCCGATGTAATCTTTTATTTGGCATGCATGCCATATTTATTGTAAACTCTGATTATTAATAAAGTGCATTGGATATGTTGTGACAACATTTCTACTGTGTACTAGCTTTTTCTGGACTAGTACAGGATACACAGAGAATTTCAGAAGTGTTTTTCCAGGGTCCGATACAGGCCAACCAATGACCCGTAGTACCTACTACTACTACTACTACCGCGTACAGTTATTATTATTATTATTATTATTATTATTATTATTATTATTATTATGTCACACAGCATACAATTTAGCCAATAAACAACCAAGTACAGCCAGTTTTCCAAGGTATTTTATCATCAATGACCAGACTTCCTATAAGATTACCATACAGATTATGACAACACTTAATTAATATGTTAATTAATCACAATATTACCACTTACTATTGCTTGTGCGCCTATAACATTTACCTACAAAGTAAAATTTATTATGAAATTAACAAATAGTACTATGTGGAACACAAGTAAAAATGCACTTATGGATCGTGTTGGCAAACCATGAAAAATGCCCGTTAGGCTGTTAAGACCTCAAAATATGTTTTCTGTCCTACACTCGTACGCTTGACAACCTGGACTATTCAATGAAGGCAAGCAACTGTTCAATGAAGACAAGAAACTGTTGTGGCATATAATGTAATATGCGATTAATACCTTGATTGAATACAGAAGATCTGAAAAATTTTCACCCAGTCGCTGGCGCTTCTTAGCCTCCTTTAGCTCCTTTTCCCTGAGCCTTTCAATTTGGTCATCATAAATAAGCTGTAGCACATCCAGAAAAGATAACAACACTATCAGCAAGGAAAACTGTAGTCGTAGTTCTCAATAGGGCAATCACTACTAAAGATAAAAATACCCAAACATTGATCAAAACTTCACACCACACCTTGATGTTTATGTTTGATATTCCTTTAAAAGTATCATCCTCTGTAACAGCAGCTAGGAAATCCTCCAATGTCCATGAGGTCGTCACAGGAATCTACAAGAAATAAGGTTGTCAACCATATGTTTGACAAATATATGCTGCAGGAATACTGCATAGTAAAATACAGCACACTATTTGCTACAAGCAGAAAAATATGGAAAGAAAAGGTACCTTTCCCGACTTCACTGCATCTTTAATTAGGGTCTTATCATCTTGATACTGAGATAAAAAGATAGCATGAAACCATCAGTTTGTGCAGAAAAATAACGGAACACAAGTCTCTAAAGGGACATCCTTCATGAATAAAACAGAATGAAAGACATAGTAGATTTTTTTTCCAATCATGGATATAAAAATAAATTAACTATGAATTTACAGAAAATGTTCAATTGATAAAATATATTTAATACCAAGAGGTTGCATGCAAATGAGCACAATGTACAAGAAAGTTTCATTGTTACATCAATCTGATTGAGACGTAACTATTTGAATTTGAACAACAAAAAGTGTAGGATTATCAGATGGATCAGCAAGGCAAAATTATGTCAATCCTTATTGAATGAACAAAGAGCAAACTGACACAAATTGCAGCATCTGACAGATATAATCCCACCTTCAAAATTCAAAACGCTGTTCCAAAACCCCACTGTGTTTGTTAAGTGTTTCTTGGAGGAGTGGAAGAGGTTAAAGAGCACAGTTTTGTTTCAAAGAAAAATATCTATTTTACCATTTACTAGTAACTGAAGATTAAAGCATCCCAGAAATAACAAACCCAGGTACAGATATGTCAGTAGTTCAGTATTTGGCATTTTTTTCTCCCACAAAATAATAGTCCCACGCAATGTTCCATTGATTTACGTAAATGATTAGTTTTATGCTTTTAAAATAATATTTCAGTGCAGGGGTTTATCGAAGTTTGCAGATCTTCAATACATCACCTGGGCCCCTCATCCAAGTACCAAAATAAACAACAATAGTATAATGACAATTTATATATTGATAAAATATTACAAGAATATACTCGAAATTTTCAGAAAGTAACCTGTTTATCAAGCTCCTCCATGACATCTTCAAAGAGCTCTTTTGGCATGGAACCAGACGTGTTTGAGGCTACAGCCAAGTAAGCATGTGAATCCTTTACCTGTAAATTCATAACATGTCAAGAATCAGGACAAAATTGTTTTATCATTTTATCTTATTACCAAAAACAGTATTTCAGGAACCTGTGCACAGTAGTCGCGCCAATGAGTTTTTGCAGTAAGTGTGCCATCAGCAACATGTACTTCCAACATCTTGCGAAACTCATCACGGTTTTTCCTCTCTTGTCTCCTTGCTTGCTCCTGCATTTGTATACTATTGAAACTTACATCCATAGACAAAAACATTGGAGTTATAAAAGTGATAACAAACGAGACTGAAATACCTTTTGAATCCGCTTCTGCTCTTCCTCTTCTCTCTCCAGATCTCGTATATACTCCTGTAATGCACAACAATATTTAGTTGAACCAGAAGATGACAAAAGTTGACATAGGGTGCAGAAAATACTAACTTGAAAAACATTCAAGCGATGAATCTTTTCTAGTCGGGAAGAGCATTCATCATCCTCTAGCCGATCCTGAACTTTTCTCCACTGGGTGTTTGCCTGCAGTCATATCAAAAGAATTCTCAAAGATGAAATTCTGAGCATACTAATTGACCAAATGATAATACCAAAGAAATAACCTTGATAAAGTCACAGGATTCAAGAAAGGCTCTATATTCTGCTACGTGCCTTTTGTGTTCTTCAGCAGCCTTGGCTTTTTCCTACAATACGGTACTTGTTAGATCAAGATCAGTCTGTGGCATTCATGTCATAAAGCTAATTATTATCAACATGTGGAAATTAAAAGGCCAGAAGTCCATTATTAATGTGAGAAACCGATTTGTTTGGTTTGAAGAATGGGGTTGGTCATAGGATCATCCAATCCTATTCTTCTTGTTTGATTTAAGGAATGGAATCAGTTAGTCCTTCAACAAGCCATTCATAATTACAACAAGGGAGGTGCTCCTATGCATCACTTTTTGAAAGTTGCACAAATATTAAAGCATGAAAAAAGGGTACATGGAGATTACTTACCCCTTCGCTTGATTCAAGACTTGTGCAACTTGTATTTGGGGGTGATGCATAGAAGCACTACTCTTATAACAATGCAACTAGAAAAAGAATAATAAGATCATGCCACAAAAATCATGGCATGACTCCATGATGAACCAATCAGCACTCAGAAAACGGCCAAGAATCAGCCGGTAAACAAGAACCACCTTGATCCCAATATCTTGCAGACTATGCGTATTATTACTTGTTACCTAGATTCGAAACACCAATATTATAAAAACTCAAATTTCAAAGTTGAAAACTAAAAACTGGTCCCCAGCTCAGCAGATCCGACAAGGTTCCGGTTTTGGGGGCCGGTCCAGTTTACAAAAACCTGGGTCCAACCCATCCTAGTATGAGGCCATTCCTTCATAAAGTACATATGATGTTTTATCCAAGAAGCAATAGTTTAAGTGTTCAACATCAAAAGCAAATTACCAAAACAATGAAGAAACACATGCTCCACTTTACTTATTTCAAACATACAAAATATCCAGCTGGCTATATATGACAAGTTGACAACATTCATAGCCTTACTGAAAAGTCTGTGAGACAAAGCCATAAAACTAGAAGTAAACTGCAAATGTAAGCTTTTTTAGGCCTGTTCCTAGGAGGCTAGGACAGACGACCATGAAACAAACAAAGACTGTGCAGCGCAGGCTTCACGGATGTCTCCATTCTCAACAGATGAGCTGCATCAGCTATCACAATCTTCCAAGTTTAATAATAATTGCCAAAATTTATTTTAAGTGAGTTTCAATCTCATATAACCTTCTTTTGTAGCTCCACAAGATAGTTCTCAAATAAATCTTCACGCTCCCTTGGACGCTCAACAGCATTGAACCTTTCATCATCTTCAAACATAGTTATTGCTTTGCTGCACAGTGAAAAACAAAAAGCTAAGTGTGTCTACAACAGAAATAGAAAGAAGCAGTACTAATAAATAAAAACACTAATTATTAGAAGAACTTATAAAAAGCGCAGAACTATTTGATATGGTTGTCATATCCAAAAATTAGCCTGGAGTTGGATAATATACCTCCATCTCGTTGACGATGTAAGTTCCTTGCATTCCTGAAATACACAATAACACATTCAATATGGTAGAAGTAATAAGAAAAGAAAAAGGGGAAACCTTTCTAGAACTATCTTACTTCCAGCATTGTGAGAAAACCGTCACGTGCTTTCCTCTGTTTGACGCGTCTTTCCTCAGCTTCAAGCTTTTTCCGCTGGTTTAAGTACTGCAAAAACAACAGATATGATCCTCAGTGAACCATTTACTGCAAAACCTAATAATGATATGACCCTCAGCATGGTGGTCACGGCGCTCCAGCCCGTCGTGGTGACCCAGGGCGCCAGGACGTATAGGCACCCGCCTAGACGGGGATTAGACGATGTGGCCAAATCAGCACATATAACACACATATAACAAAGAACATAGGAAGACTAATGACAGATGGGCCACTACCCACTCAGCCCACAACCTCACTAAATCTCAAAGGCCTATCTAAGTCATCCCCTCCCTCCTCCCGTGCCCTAATAATACCACCAAGCCGCCACCTCCAGTAGCAGAGCAGAGAGGATGGTGAACAACAGCATCTAGCACCACGAACAGCAGAGCGAAGAAGCGAGTAGCAAAGCTGAGAGCACGGGAGAGGGAGAAATAGAGAAGAAAGGAGAGGGAGAGAAGAGTAGCCGCGAGGTGAAGGCAGAAGGCAGGGAGGTGACTATGTAATCTAGGCGGCGGTGGTGTCGACGGATGCGACCTGGAGAGGGCATTGTTCCCCTAGGTGGCCGCCTAGCTCACCTAGGAACTAGGCTGCACCCTCCCGCCTAGACAAATTTATCCCGCTTAGGCAACCGCCTAGCCTGCCTAATCGGTGATTAGGCGTCGGTCTGTCGCCTGACTAGCGCCTTGGTGAACACTGAGTGGGTCAAGGACAGGCGGCGGCTACGGTTCTCCGAGGCCTGAGCCAACCCCTCCCCCCCCACCCAAGTCACCCAAAGGCCAGATCTGAGACCCCCTCTCCTAGACCGCTTCTAGTAGAGGTGAGCAGCCTATGGTCCACTACTAGCCGACTAGACGATATGTTGTCGACTAGGCGACGCCATGGCAACACTGTGACAACTATGACCCTCAGGATTACATGATATCTCTATCATATAAGAAAGAAAGGCTAACCTCATTAAAAGCTTGCTTTCTCTCTCCAAGAGTTTTCAGAGCACCGTATCTTTTGTCATTTATGATAACCCTCATAGCCTGGGAATATTTTCTGTGTCAGGCATTTCATTAATTGATATTAATTCAATTAAAGTTACATACCTGGTCCCATGTCCAATCAGACTCAACATTCGCTGATTCAAGCAGGGATTTGAATGCATTTTTTGCTTCCTACATTTCAAAAAAAAGATATATATAAATTAGATTAACACTTGCAAATGAATGGCTAATTCATAATGTGATTCTGTACTAGTCTTCCTCACCAACTTATTAGCGTAAACCACAGTTTCTTCTTCACTTGCTTTCTCCTCCAGTGGAGTGATATTGATCTTCCCTGAAATTGGCATGGTCTTTTTTGCCTCCTGCAGGGCAGTAGGAGAAAACGGCGTTAATGTAGAAAGAGAGAGATGCTTCTCACAAGAAACTAATATTAACAAATATAAGCAGAAAATACCATCACATCCACTACAAACGGATAGTCCAATCCAAACTATTCAAATTTCCTTCAAAGAAAAAAATCAAATGAAACAAGCAAATCTGTCGTCTAAATGTGATAAAAATAAAATAGCAGCTGCTGACCCTACTCAGGATGCTGCCATACAACCAACTCAAGTGGGCCCGCCAGATTATCCAAGAAAGAATATTTTAAAAAAAAGAAGAGCAGAGGGCACAACTGATCTGTATACTACATGATTAGTTTTTTAAAAGGCATCTATATTCACACCATGAAACAAAGGAGAATTTATTGACCCTTTCTAGATATTTTCCAATTCAGAAGAAAGAAACATGCAAGTACAGTACAGGATGGTACGAGTACCACTAGATATTTTCCGGTCATCCGGTGTGAACAATCTCCTTCACCAGTAGAGGAACATCCCACTATAAACTAAAGGTATTTGATGTTCTGAGAATCTATAAATCAATATATCAGGAAAGTGCATCACAATAATTGCAAAGGAACAAAGTAATGTTTTTTTCATAGGGGAAAAGACTTTCGATAGGGGAATGTGGATACGGATCCTTGGGATTTTGCTCAAATTCGAACTAAAATATTCCCAAAGCAATCCCCCTCATCCAAACACCCCCTTAGAGAACAGAGGAAATAACAAAAAGAGCTAAGAGCCATGTAAAATGCAAGGTTGATGTTGTAAAGGTAGCTCACATGCGAATCAAAACAATGACATAAATATTATGACAGTAAGACATCTGAGGCAAATCGTAAAAATGCAGGTCTTGCACAAAATGGAGGAATGGAATTATTCTATAAACATTATAAGTAGATTGACTCGATTACCATACACATGCTAATTTACCAAACAAAAAATGTGAAAAGGTACCAAAACATACCTCCAAATCTTCAGCAGATGCATCTTGTTTGTCAATAGTACTTGGTAGAGATGAATTTTCATTATTGTTTCTGCACAAGTCAACAAACAAGGCGTATCAGCTGCATTCAAATGGTGTGAGAAAGAATTGAGGGGAAACGTTAAAACATCTGCAAATACCTGCTTGGCCCTGCATCACTTGCAACTGATGGAACTTCTGTGCTCTTTGCAACGGGGGCAACAGAAGCACTACTTGGACCACCATTTTGCATGGCAACATAGGAAGAAGTGCTGTCCACATTGTGTGATGGGCCAGTACTAGGAGGAGCAGAGTTTGCTGTAGCATCATGTGCGCTTGAAGACACTATACCTATTGTAAATGAAGACTGGTTTGCAGGTACAGAAGGCTCCGCAGAAATAGAAGTTGATCCAACAACAGCACCAGGAGTTGCTTCTGTTTCTTGATCAGGTTGTAGATTTGATGCTTTTCCTGCTAATTCGCGTGCAATCTAAACAGAAAGATAAAAGTAATTGTATAAGTATTATAATCTCAAATTAGACAAATATAGATAGATGTCGCATTAAAAGAACAATAACCTTTAGCTCATCAGGAATAGACCATTTGGATTGCTTTGTCACTTTGTTGTAATAATACCTGAAACAATAGAATAGTGATAACACACAATAAACAAACAAAATCCATGACTCGCTAAACAAATAACAAAACATTGGTGGAAATTATTTTCAATATGAACTTACTTTCGTCCTTCTGATGTATTAAATTCTTTCCATTCAGTTGAGGCGTCAGCCCTCTGTTGCATCACCAAAAATATGAAATGAAAACCCTAGAAGCGCATTTAATATACCAAAGGAAAAAAAACACTGAAGTAAAATGATACTATGAGAACACTCAATTTATTTCTTCAGTCAGAATATGCATTGCCCTCTGGAGGGAAAAATTAAGAATGCATTACCAGATCATGCTCCTTTACAAGAATTGACACAAAATTATCGTAGAGGGATAGAAAACCAAAACTAAACAAAATGGGAATAAAACGTATAGCACTTATCATAGGAAACAAGTCAGGCTGCTAAACTGCTAATGCTGCCGATAAAAGAAAGCAGAATCATATACTATTGTTCCATAGTGTTTATCAATTTTTAAACTTTAGATATGACTTATGAGTCATGAGAAAAAAAATGCGTATATAAATGCAGGCATAAAATGCAATAGTTGAATATGTAACTGATGCAGATAAATACATAAGCAAATTCTAAAACTTAATTGCTGAACATAGCAATATCACAGGTGAATTGTACCAGCTAAACATCATATGATAACCCCATGGCTATTCTGCAACTATTTTTTGCAGAAATTGGTTAAATGAACATCAATATGTTGAAATAGCAAATAGGAATTACAGGTTAAGCCTTGAGAGAAGAAAAGTCAACAATAGCAACGCAAAGAAAAATAAATGGGGCATATAAGCACACAGCACAAACAACCTCCAAAGGTGTCATCAACTCAGCAGGTTTCTCCCAACTTGATTGCCTTGTCTTCTTATTGTAATAGTACCTAGATAAAGAAAAATAGCAAGCAAAGAAAAAAAGACCAGAACATGCAATAATTAAATTGTGTAATGCGTCATGAAGGAAGTTAATAAAAACAGTAATACAAAGATGACTTACTTTTTCCCGTCAGTTGAAGTGTGCTCTTGCCAATCCGAAGAGCTAGGTTCAGTGGAGCTGACCTGGGCATTTGCAAACTGAATTATTGCAAGGTCAAGGATCCAATTTTATATGTTAGACAAAATTGAATGATGGAGCAGGTCTTAAATTTATATAGTAGATAAAAATTAAGTGATGTACATTACCAGAGGTCCTGTATTACTTACTGAAGACAATGCAGCTGAAGCTGACATAGGCTGATGCCCAGGATGCACCAGCGGTGTCACAAGAGGTACACTCTGACCTGGAGTTGTACCCCACGGTTGAACTACAGGAGGAGGAACTGATGTGGGTTGATACTGAAATGTAGCATTTCAGCATTAATAACTTCTCAGCAAAGAGAAGCATTCTATATACTGATAGCCAAAACTCAAAATACGTACATCAAGGAAATACAGTGAACTTTGCAAATAACAACTGCAACAAAAATAATAACACTTACTGTATAAGACGGAGGAGGCATAGGGGCACCCATGGTGGGCAAATGACCACCGGGAAACGCATTTTGCTGCTGCGGCTGCATAGGCGCTGATGACATAGATCTAGCTGGCTGATACACCATAGGAACTGCTTGTGATGTGGGTGGAACTTGACTGGCATGAGGCAAATGCTGCCCAGGTTGCGGAAAATGTGGCATCTGTCCTGGCATTCCAATATTACCTCCTGGCATGGCCTGACCAACAGGTCGAAACTGTTGCGACGCCGGTTGCATGAACTGAGGCTGTTGTGGAGGAACCACGGGCCTAAACTGAAAACGGAGCACAAAATAGCAATATAAGAAACCTAACATAAGATTACAAAGGTGCGTACTGCAGAAAGAAGAAAAAAAAATCCAAAGTTCCAGTTTACCTGCATGGGCATTGGTGGTCCCATATTTTGTGGTGGAGCACTAGAACCCATCATAGGAGGCCTGGGAGGCTGCTTGGAAGAGAATAAAGAGGCTTATCACATCAGTACACCACAGACAACAAAATAAAACCTTCGCACTGAGAATCACCATCTTACATACAACAGGAGACAGCACTCACCTGCGGGAGCCCAGAAGGCTGCATATTACTCGCCATTAAACCACATCAAACGATGACACAAAAAAACAGGAAGAGCGTCTTCCAGAGATTACCACGGCTGCCAAGTACCAAAACAAAATGAAGAACATAGAGTGGTTGGGACATAAGTACATAACAAGTGGATGAAAAATTCAACTATTACAGAAAACTGCAACCACTAACTTAAATTAAAAAAAAATCTGATATGCATCTAGTCTATCTATCTACGAATGTATTGTGTTTGCACATAGGGCAAGAAGAAATTCTAGGTTTTGGCGCCTCTCCTCCCCTACCACCCATCATTGAAGTAAAGAAACATGCCTGTTTTTTTGTTGCTGAGCGAAACTTGGCATTGGATCAATGCTCAACTCACCCAACCCAGTTACTCACCAACTGCTACAGACGAGCCAACCTGAACGCAAAACATCTCAACACACCACTTGCTCTCATACGCCCGCCTATCTATTATGGCAAGAAGAAATTATATGCTTTTTAGCGTTGCCTCCTCTCCTCTCCACCAAAAACAACCAAAACAAGGGGGGGTCCTACTACTTTTCTGATCAAAATCGACCATGTCTTCTTCATCGCGAACGAGACTTGAGCCGGATTGCGCTCGGCTCAAGCAAAGAAACCCTACCAGCTGCTACAGATTAGCCATCCACCTCCACGGGCTGTGTATTCAATCGAACCGTTGATGCATGTATCATTAGTACCAACCCTAAATCCGCACCTAACCGGATGAATTGGAGTATCAAACCCCACAAGGAAAGGACGAAATAGTTGGATTCGGTTGCTCGCAGCAAAGAACAGCAAATCCAGGCAAACTAGGGTTCCTCGATTCCCCGCACCAAAATAAAAGGTTAGGGTTCCTTACAAGCAGAAGAGGATCTCAGCTCGGCGCAAATCCAGTAAAGGAGGAGGAGGAGGGGAGAAGAACTCCTTCGAGGTGGCGAAGTGCTCCGGCTCGACGGGAGGAGAGTCTTGGAGGGTGGCTCGCTCGGCCTCGGCGGCGCAGGGTTTGGGAACTTCTAGCGAGGAACGGGGGAGCCGGAAGGAGTTATGCTCTCTCTCTCTCTCTCTCTCTCTCTCTCTCTCTCTCTCTCTCTATTCTTTTTCTTTCTTCTTTTTTTTTTTTTGGACTGTGTAGGGCTCGTGCTGCACTTAAGATGGAGCTTGGATGGAAAACGAACTGCTAAGATTCAACGAGTTGGAAACCGGATTTTAGTTTTGACACGATGAGATTATTTTTCCCCAACGTTGTTGGATGCCGTGGACGCTCTAGATCTGTTGCAGTACTTTTCTATACTCCTTTATAATGCACATAAGCATTCTTTTCTACGTCCACCTCAAATAATGCACCCCACTAGAGATGGTCCAACCTTTATGCACCCAGCGAATCATTCCCAGAAAGTTGCCTCCATCAAAATTAACCTCTCAGATCTTTCCTCAGTCTTACTCACCCACATCCAATGGCCATTGTTTAATGTGTCTAACTCATCCCTGTAGCCCACAACAGATCTCCCCCCACCTCCAGCATCATCTCAAGGAAAAGGAAACAAATATCCTGGAATCTATACTCCTTTATAATGCACGTAAACATTCTTTTCTACGTCCACCCCAAATAATGCATCCCATTAGAGATGGCTCAACATTCGTGCACCCAGCGAAACGTTCCCAGAAACTTGTCTTCATCAAAATCAACCTCTTAGATCTTTCCTCATCTTTATTCACCCACATCCGATGGCCATTGTTTAATGTGTCTAATCATCCATGTGACTCATAATGCACCTCCCCACCTTCAAAGATCATCAAGGAAAAGGAAACAAATATCCCGGAATCAAGAAAAAGGAAACAAACGTCCCGAAAAGGAAAGGATCATACATTACGTCTTGAGAAAAGGAAACCGGAGATGATATTTACCAAATACCGGGCTCGAATTTTTATCTTGTGTTGGCATCGTCGTTATAATTTTTCCGAATCAGGCTCTCGCGGCGATGAATTTGCGATTGTAGTCTCGAGTCGAAAAAATTCAACGAAGAGGTGCGGAATTTTTTTTCCTACGTCCGAAATTATCCAATGGACGATGAGTAATTTCGAGCACGAAAAAATAAAACTAAGCTCTTGATTAGCAGAAGTGTTTCTTAATTGAAATACTAAAATACAAGTGGAATGAGTGCGCGGAAAACATTCCTCAAGACATAAAAACAAGTCTTAAAAGCATACGGGAAACGTTTAGCCAAAAATATTATTGAATGTTATATCTTCATTTTTGTACTCGCACATGGGCACTGTGATTATTTATTATTAAGTGTTATATTCATACTTATCTTCTTATTTAATTGATAAGTGGTGTACTGCCGTCGTAGCGTTAGCACGGGCACTATACTTACAATTAATTGGTACTAATTAAAAAAAATCATAGCAGTATAATATGAAAATGCGTCCAATTAATTGGTACTAAAAAAATCATAGCAGTATAATATGTAAATGCGTACAATTAATTGGTACTAATTAAAAAAGGAAATACGTACAATTAATTGGTACTAAAAAATCATAGCAGTATAATATGGAAAAGTATCCAATTAATTGATATTGAATTATATGGATATGCAACCAATTAACTTGCACCTGCCATTGCCTCCAAGCCCCGGTGTTGTCTATTTAAATGCTTCCACCGTTCTTCTCTCGTCGTCTAACATCGACGTAGCAAACCGCTTTGGTTAATCTCAAACTTGCAAACCGCATCGATCGATCCAAAGTCAGAAACCAGAAACCATGAGGACCTGCAACCTCCTTGTCATTGCGCGCCGCCGCTATGCCGTTGTCACGCCCACCGCGTTAGCCCTTGGGGAATGGACACCCATCGACATCACGACCCACGCAATCGGCTCGTCGGATGGGCGGTGGGGAGCACGTCAAGCGTGCGAACGACGGGCTCACGTTCGCAAGTCGGTCGGTGGTGAGGTGCGGTGGTGTCCGGCACGAACTATCGGCTCGTCATCGATCGTTAAACCCGACGGCAACCACGGCATGTACAGGCGGAGGTGTACAAGCATGACCGGACCAACACGCTCAACCTTGTCTCTTCGTCCCGACCAACCGAGCAACAAATGCGGCGAAGCGAGATTAGATTAATTGCAGTTGTTTCGAATGTAATAAACGAGTTCACGAAATCCACGTGCTTTTTTTTATACATACGTATTGTAGCCTCCACTTGGATATTATAAAAAGAAACAATTTTATGCATGCTCCTCTTGTCGAGGTCCTTGACCACACCGGCAAAAAGTTTTCCTGGTTAAAGAAAAAGCCTTTCTCTGATCTTGTCCTTCATATCAACAGAGGCAAATCCTTGTATTTGTTTTTAAAGGGCAAATTCAGTATTTACTCTCTTTTTTATATAGAACGGTGTTTTAGATTTGTAATTACTCCGTATAGAATGCAATTAATTATTTATCGCTCTATACAAGATCCAATTTAGACTTTGCCACTTTGGAGTTTTCTGCCTCTGTTTGTGATGATTTTACCCTTCCTCCTCCCTTCTCCTCCATCCGACCTCAAGACTACCAACCTCATCGTCATGTCGGGAAAAAGCAAAAAAAAAAAAAAAAAAAAAAAAGAGAGGATAAGAAGAAGAAGAAGAGGGACATAATTGTACAAAGACAAACTGTCAAAAAGTGGCAATTCCTAAGGTCTCTCTATAGAGTGGTAAATAATCAATTGTATTCTATATAACGATGAATCTTAAAACGTTATCCTATAGAGTGGTAAATATCTATACCCCTTTATAATGCACGTAAACATTCTTTTCTACGTTCACCATAAATAGTGCATCTCACTATAGATGGCCCAACATTTGTGCACCTAGCGAAACGTCCCCAGAAACTTGCCTCCATCAAAATTAACCTCTCAGATCTTTCCTCACCTTTACTCACCCACATCCAATGGCCATTATTTAGTATGTCTAATCATCCCTGTGGTCCACAACAGACCTCCCCTCACCTCCAGTATCATCAATGAAAAAGGAAACAAACATCCTGGAATCAAGGAAAAGGAAACAAACGTCCTGAAAAAGGAAATGACCATACATTACGTGCTAGGAAAAGGAAACCGGGAGACGGTATTATTTACCAGTGCCCGGGCTCGAATTTTTTTACTATATTGGCATCGTTGTTATAATTTTTTTCGAATCAGGCTCTCGCGGCGATAAATTTGCGATTGTAGTCTCGAGTTGAAAAAATTCAACGGAGAGGTACTGGAATTTTTTTCCCACGTCTGAAATTATCCAGCGGACGGTGGGTAATTTCAGGCACGAAAAAAAATAAAAACCAAGCTCTGCCCGACCGCTGGATAATTTTGGGCGTGGAAAAAAATTACGATTCTTTCTCGACGTGAAAAATAATTCTAGCACCTCTCCACTGATTTTTTCTGTCTCAAGGCTACAATCGCAAATTCATCGCCGTGAGAGCCTAATTCAGAAAAAATTATAACGATGATACTAATATAGTAAAAAATTCAAGTCTGTATTTGGTAAATAATCTCGTACATCATTCATTGAATTTTTCCTACGAGGCTACAATCGCAAATTCATCGCCGCGAGAGTCTAATTCGGAAAAAATTATAATGATGATGCCAATACAGTAAAAAATTCTCAAAAAATAATAAAAAACAATCAATCGGTGCCCGTCCGCTTGGTAATTTTGGTAAAAAAAGAAATGCTCGGTGGCCACTGAAAAATTCAAGCGTGGGAGAAAAAATAAAAAAAAATTCAAACGGTGCCCATCCATTAAATAATTCTGGAAAAATATGAAAAAATAAACTGCGATTGCCGACTGCTAGATCTGCAGTGAAAAAAGATAAAAATTAAACAACGCATGCCGGCCGCTAGTTCCGCGAGAAAAAATTGAAAAAAATTAAGTAGCACTCACAGACCGCTGGTTCCGTGGATAAAAAATGAAAAAAAATCAGCGCTCTCCGTGCGCTGAAATTAGGCTATATGGGGCTAGATCCATAAAAAAGTCTCGAGAAGGGTTATATTTGAAAAAAATACGATCACGAGGCCAGGACAGTAAAAAATTCAAGTCTGGTTTCCTTGCATGCGGACTCTCCCTGTTTATTTCCTTGTTTGATTCGCTCTCCTTCCAAATATGTAGTACGTACAGTTTTGGCCAGGAGAGTAAAAAATTCAAGTCTGGTTTCCTTGCATGCGGATCCTCCCTGTTTATTTCCTTGTTTGATTCGCTCTCCTTTCAAATATGTAGTACGTACAATATGATCATAATATAAAGTTGCTACAGGTAAAAAGGCACTCATATCTTCACATCCTTTCTTCCTTGCTTGATCTCGTATGCAACAGAATCCTCTTAAAAAAATATAAACTGAATCCATGCCTTCCTTTCCCGTGTTCCTTGCGCAGGTCTTGGGAATTCCTAACTAAAGAACGCCCAAACGCCAGGACGGAGGTGCCATACCTCCAGCCGTTCGGCGAGGCCACGAGGCTTTTACGTGCGGCAACAGCGGCCGGCGACGTCGGCGTACATACATACGCAGGCGTGTGACGACGGCGATGGCAACCGGCGACATCGGCGTACATACATATGCATCGCTGCGGCGCGGCGGCGGCCGCGACGTCAGCTCATTCATGCCTGGACAAAGGTACATACAGAACTGTCTAAGTCCAACTTAGCCTCAAGTGCTTGCTAGCTCATGAACTGATGATCGATATGTGCCAATATTGTGCAGGAACTTGATAGGTTATTTGGTCATGAACTTCATGCACATCTGGAATGGTCAACAGTTTAATGCACGGATCTGCATGGTCGGTACTCTCTATTTTATTAATCACTTTTTATAAGGTTGTAAAGTAGATCTATACTGATAATGCTCTACAATGTACTTACAGGGTTCACCTATCCTCAGAAAGTGTTTCTTAATTGAAATACTAAAACACAAGTGGAATGAGTGCGCAGAAAACATCCCTCAAGACATAAGAACAAGTCTTAAGAGCATACGGGAAACGTTTAGCGAAAAATATTATTGAGTGTTTATCTTCATTTTTGTACTCGCATATGGGCACTGCGATTATTTATTATTAAGTGTTATATTCATACTTATCTTCTTATTTAATTGATAAGTGGGTGTACTGCCGTCGTAGCGTTAGCACGAGCACTATACTAGTGAGGATATAAAAATTCTATCTTTTTTGTTTGGGCCCGGTTATTTATGGAATTAAAAAGTCTGTATAACATCCTAGCTTTGATCGAAAATTCATCCGACACCTTGAAGGCTTGAACTATGATATGAAGCCAGATATTTATCCATCTGAACTTTGCAATCCAGTCCTCATACAGATGATGATGCACCAGATGAACACCATTGGTAACCACAGCAATGTCTTTGCAACCGATGTCACAGTCAAAGTTTTCTTTCTTCATGATGACCAGACCGCCCACATTTAAAGGATGTAGAAACATGGCTTGATGATGTGGAAGAGAAGCTAGCTTTGATGCAATGTGATGACAGAGAGAAAATTTTCTATGCCTCTCATCAATTGGAATAGCCCGATAGGAAAGTTCCTGCACCGCATCTAAGGATAAGCCGATCATCACTTGGTTAGATTTTATCATTGCTTTTTGTCGGCTTTTTGCTCTATCAGATGATAGAGTGATCACAACGAATCCAGAGAAGTATGCTACCTCTACACTCCATACGAGACCTGAACGTTGTTCCTTGAAGTGTCGTGAACCAAACAAGCCAGAAGATCGTGTATGCATCCGTTGTGGATATATAGGACATACCACTGATGAGCATACGATCAATTGTTCCAACTGTGAAGGAAGCCATATGCTTGGAGAATGCCCCATAAGCAATATCATATGCTACCTTTGTGAAGGCCGGGGTCATTGCCTAGCTCAATGTCCATTGGATATGATTTATCGTCGTACATCAGCGTTAGTAAGAGAACTTCCAAGCCATCGTTGTTCAAGAATTCAAGAATTAGAAAAAGGATGTAGATTGTCATCTGCACTTTGCTAAGTCACTTGAAGAGTTAAAGAAGCAACACTCCAACCCTCTCAGTCCACCTCAGGAGATAAGTAAGCTGTCAATATTGACAACTTTTTTCTTTGTGGTGAACAAGGTCACTAGGGCAAGAGATACCCTACGAAACGATGAGCTTCGATTCCCAAGAAGGTCAACAGTGCACATGCAATTATACCAAACAAGGCATTAAGATGGATACGTGTGTGTGCTACATCTGTCATGAGGAATGCCATCATGTTAATCAATGTGTCCTAGAAATGTCAAGCCTTTCCTATAGTCAAAATTGTCCCAGAAGTCACCTTAGTCAAGTTCATAACACCAATAGTGGGTAGTAAAGTTTCAGGAACAATTTGCTCAAAAAATTCGTTGAAGAAGAGACGTTTGAACAATGAAGCTACTAAGAAAGTCTAGATCAGTGATTCTACCTTACGCGAGGTCGTGTCTTCATTCAAAAAGGAAAGTGATTAGTTAAGAAATCCTAGTAAGAATTCCCTTGTTTAAGGAGAGGAAAGAAAAATGGTCGGTACTTTGGTATGGAAAGTTTTGAAACAAAGTCATTGATGACAAATGAAGGACCTTCTCTGAGTATTCTCCATGTTCAGATAATTTACCTAATAATAGTTCATGCATAATGATGGCCGCAAAGCTAGAACTTTGAGCAATATATGTAATGTGATATCATGGTATAAACCACCATTTTGTCATCGTAGAGATACCATGAAAGTTAGCCTGAAGGCTATAGCTTTGGGACAAATCTCACATTTATGAAAGCATGCAAATGTCAGTGCAGACAACCCATAGAGCATGTTACCAAATTGGGATATCTTGTTAATCATTGTTTTGGTACCTAGATTCAACTTTCAATTTGAGTAATCTAGGACAAATTGTCAAGTCAAGAAGGTTATATTGGAAGTACATCAAGAAGTCAAACGCCAAAGTGTCGTAAAGTCAAACCGAAGCACGAGGATGTGTGAGATGTTTCTATCGGCCTAACCACCAGTTGGGTGTAGTATATCTTTGAAAAATAGGAAACCTTTACTCTAGTGGTAATTTTCGTGATATCTACATGGAACACAACAACTTGAGGTATCTTTTTGTTTGCTAACTTTTCAACCTAGGGTCATTGACAAAAAGGATGTTCTCTGAATCCATGCAAGGATCTGTGTACCTAGTTATAAGATAGTCAAGACAACTCTAGAGGAAAGTACCAAATTCATTTTGGAAGTGCCAATATATTCAATGGTTTCAAGGATGAATTTTGGATGCCAGCACAAAGCAAGAAATTACAAATGATGTTATTAAGAATAAAACAATCATGTGAAAAGAACGGTAGGTGTCAGGGAATATTTGCTAAGGAATAAAGTTTCGACTATCCCGACGATCTTCGCCTCTGAAAGAATCTAGTCATCTTGTTTATGAGATGGGCTGACTACAAGTAGGTAATATCGCAAGTTTCACATTCTTCGAAGTTGCATGCATGACTAACTTGCCTCTCTTATCTTTCTGTAGTAATCCAAAATGGACATGACTTCCACAATCACTTCTCCTTGGAGAATGAGTTAACATGCAATTGACATACATGGATTAATCCAGTTGGTATATGTACTGACTTACATTTTGTTTGTTTATATTCAATTAAATGGCTGAGATGAAAGTGAAATCAGAATTATGATGAGCAATTTCACAAAAAAAAATCATGATAGTTCATTTATGATTATCCAGATAATAATGCAACACAATGTCATGTCTTCGTTGATGCTGGTAGACATGTAGATGTGCATAGCCACATAATAGGGATTAGAGATGTAGAATGAATAGTAATAAGGCCGAGATGCGGCTGAGCCTGAGAGAGAGGTCCATCGCAATCGTGAATTCGTGATATTAGAAGCATGTGAGAACAGTAGTGCTAGAAGAAAAATTGGCCAAGATGCTTGGGAAAATATGGGAGTACTTGTGGGAATGGTAAGCATCAAGAGAGAAACAGGCATAACTTGGTTCTAATGTTGCAAGGTGAAAACCGTACATTTGATTGTGACTGAGTTATCTAGGGCCTGTTTTGGGGAGTCGTAGTTTTTCAGAAAAGCTGCTTTTTAGGTTGAAAAGCGGCTGCAGCTTTTTATAAGAGACCGTTTGACAAATAGCTAATTTCTCTCAGCAATAAGATGCAAAAATAGGTCCAGCCCAACTTTCAGTTGTTGGCTTTTGCTAGCTTCTAGCTTAAACAAAAAACCATTTAAAAGCTGAGCTGTTTGGGACTTACTGACTTCTTAGAAGTTGAAGTTAGTTTAAAGCCTCCCCCTCGAAACATGGCCCTGATCTGCAACTTCACATGTTGCCAAGAAAACTAGAGGTGAAATAGCTTCAATATATCATGATTCTGTGAAAACTACTAGCGTGCAGTTGTAACATCCAAAAAATTGCCATAAATATTATTTTATTGATATTTGTGCATTCTGTGATTTTCCTGAATTTAATGGATTTTCTGGATTTTATTTGAATTTATTTTAAACTAAGTATATTGGCCTTTTTGTGAAAATTAATCAAATATAGATAAAGTTAATATAAAGTTTGGCTAAAAACATTTTATTTGAGTTAAAAATGTTTCAAAGTATTTATGAGAATTTTATTCGATTTTCCTGATATTTTTATTGCCTAAAACTAATTAAACTATTTTCTAGAATTATTTTAATTGAAAAACCAGTGAAAACCCTTGGAAACAGTATTGGGCGAGCCCAAGTACTATGTGCATGCGCGACCCAGTTTCGGCGGCCTGTCTCTAGAAGAATCAGCGCGAGCCGTCGGATCGCGATCGAATGAGTGAGGAGATGATCGGCAACCCTAGCAACGTGAACCGTTGGATCGTGATCGTGTGGTGTAGGAGAAGTCGTGTCGTTCCAGGAGTATCTAATCTGAGTCATTGGTTGTTACGAGAGGTTAGGATCTCATCGCGTTGGAGCGTATCATGGCCGCTCGATTTTTGATCGAACGGTGCTGCGTCGTCGTCCTTGTAATGAACTGGGAGTCGCGCCGTCGTATCGCCGCCGAACTCGGAGTCCGTGTCTGCGGCCAACACGCCTCCCTAGGCCCCTATAAAAGCCTAGAAGAGTCACCCGAAGTTCGCCGTTAGCCCCGCGTCTCCCGAGTAGAGCCGTTTCGTTGAAGACGCCGTTGGCTGCATTCGAGGAGCTCGCCGGAGTAGAGATCGAAAGTGTCGCGGTTTTCGTCCAGAACCGCCGCCGATTCGCCGTCTCCACCACTCTGAGGAATTGATCTGAGACCCTTGTCTCAAGGCGCTCCCGAACCAACCAAGAACGTCGCCATCGCACCGTGAATCGTCGCGCCGTCGTCGTCTACAGCACCGGTACAAATCCTCGCCGCCGTCTCGCCATTACCATCAGAGGAGCTGTCAGCCGTCAGATCGGAGGTAGCGCGTTAGATCTGCACCGCATGGAGTGCGTGTCGGTAAGCCGTGTCATTGTTAGCTTTGGGCCGTCAGATCGGTAGCAGGGGGTTTAGATCGCACCGTCGGGTCAATCAATCTGGTGTCGCTGTGTGGTGGTGCAAGTGCCGAGGCGCCATGAACCGAGTTCACGGTGGACTAGAGGAGGTTCCGTGGACCGGGCGCATGGACCGAGGTGATGTGGCACACGCTGATTTGTCCGAGCTGATGCTGACATCACGCTAACGCAATAATACGATTTTCCTTTATAAAAATATTTCGGTTTATTAATTGATTTTCCAATTTTCTGATTTTTAGAAATTTGAATCTTCTCCTAGGCCGTTCTCCCTCATACGGACTCCGATTGAGGTGATTCAAATTTCTAAAAATTTGTAAAATTGAGATATATTTAATGTTGAATTTTATTTGGTTTTTGGAGTTCATTTGCTCTATGTTTTTGTATTTATTTGCTTTTCTCCTTTGGTTTGCGTAGACGTTGAATTGTGCGATGCTTCGGAGGAGGATCCATCGATACAAGATCAATTTCCAGAGCAAGACCAGAACCTATTCCAAGGCAAGTTGTGCTTTGATCATGTTGAACCCATGTTTATAAAGTTGCTATATTGATTTACTTTAATGCATGCTATTTCATGTATACAATTGTTTCAAATTAAATTGGGATCTAGTTAATCCACCAATTGATCTATACCCTACCTTGTCATTCGTATGCTATGATCTATTGTCACCCTATATTGGTTCATTATAGTTGGTTAATACTAAAATCAACATGGGATGGTTAGACCATGTTAGTTGCTTAGACTTGCTACGTCATCACATGTACTCGAATCAATGATGTTTAATCTTGACTAATGGAACATGGAACCATGATATGAACTTGTGTATCATGTGTGGTCACACGATGAGATTGAGTTATTGTGGTGATGGATGTCACGCAACGATGTTGAATTATTGATGGCACGTGGTGCTTGGTAATCAACTGGGGTGGTAATCACTTAGATTGGGGCAAGTGACAAGGGGCGAGTATGCCAAGGTGGGCCCGATGGGCAGAGGGTATGTGGAAGTCTTGTTTCGATCATCTTAAGGACTTAACCTTGTAAGTCTTTGACCTGAGTCAATCATGCAACCCATGTCTGGTATGGGACAGCCTAGCTGATTAATTTGTAATATCTTAGTTTGGTACTATCGATGGCGGTGTGAGTTCCCGAGTTATGGAGTAACTCACATGGCGCAAGAGGGGGGCCCTGATTGTGGTTTTCAGACCCACCAATGTTGAAACCTTAGCAGGTAGTATCTGGTTAAGGTCCTGTTTGGGGGAGCTGTGCTTTAGCTTTGCTTCAGCTTTGGGCTAAAGCTCCCCCAAACAGCATGGCTGCAAAGCAGCTGGGAAGCTAAGCCATAGCAGAACTACCCCAAAAAGCTGCAGCTGCTGAGGAGGAGCTTTTCAGCTGTGGCTTCACTTGAACTCCTCCTAACTCGCTCACTCCGCCTTCCCAACCTTTGCCACCCGCCTCACCGCCTCCACGTTATCTCCCCACTTGGATGCCGCTGTACTTCACTATGTTGCTACCTTCCATTTTGGTTAGCCCTTAAAATCTACAACTGCAGCAAACAGTTTGCCAAACAACATAACAAGAAAAGCCATAGCCGTCAGCTACAGCTGCTTTACAGCCCAGCAAACCAAAAGCAGCTTTTCAGCCCAGCCACAGCTCTCCCAAACAGGCCCTAAGGTAGTGCATTGTAAAGGTTTTGTTATAATCACTTGCTTTTGTGGTGTATGGTTGTATCATGTGGGTAAAGTGCATAACCTCTGTAGAGTGTAAATCTATTTGGATAGCCGTGCTCGTGGTATTGAGCAATGCTCAGGAATTACAGTTAAGGGAACGCTTAATTAAATGGAAAACTTGGTTGGATTGGCGGAATTGCCATATGGAAGATTGGAACTTGACTTAGGATTGGGAACTTGGTTTATTTGAGAAATGTTGAATCTATCTATTACTGTTATTCATTTTACGGTCTTTACAATCTATTTATTGTATTTATTCATAAATGCTGCTTATTGCAAAATAGCCATAATAGCCTTTTCCTTTGGAATAAGCCTTGCATATAGTTACATAGAATTGCATTCTGTGCACAACTTGTTGAGTGCTTTTATATACCCACCCTTGCCAACAACTACAATCAACAGTTGATGAGTCTATACCTTTGTTGGAGGAGGAGTTCTAGAAGGACACGAGTCATAAGGGTCCAAGCCTTGTCAGTTGCCCGTGGTGAATTGATGAGCCATCTACGTCTTCTATTTTTCGCTGCATATTTCTTAGTTTATATTTCAAGTCTAGCCCTGCGTGGCTTAATAATGTAAGTTGGTCATAAAATCATACACTTAGCTATATCAATAAATGGAGTATTATTATTATTATCGTTGAGTATGATGTGATATGTACCAATGCTAAGCTGTGTGCACTAGTGCTGATCTTGGGACTAGTGCGGTAAACACAGTGGGTCCGAATCGGTGGATTCGGGTCTTTACAGCAGTCTCGTGGATTGTTTCTTGCATTTCTTGCTTACAACAAACCACAAGGTCAATTGTGGATCTCCTCAGAGGAACCAGTGTTTATACTAGAGTTGGAGCAGTTGATGACCAAGAATCACAACTGTAGTGTGTGGTATTAATTGAATGTACAACAACCATTTATGCGAGTAAAATGTATGAGAACATGCAAAGTAGATTGAAATTAATAGAAACTAATCTGGACCATCACCATGAAAATCAAGTCTTTCCTCAAAGAAAAAAAAGCATGTCCTGAAACAACCATAAAGTTTAAAGAATTAAACAGAACATATAAACAAATAATCACGTAATTAACTGAAGTCTGTGATAAAAGTAAACATCATTTTATTGATACAATAGTACAACACATGAAAACAAAATTTCGTACATCGGAATCACGTACAATTTAATTAAGTACAATAAATAAAATACAAGTACAAGTAACCTACAACTACGGCAATCATTGGGAAACCTACGACGTTGACCACCTGCAACTAACAAGTACAACAAATTCCGAACAAGATACAACAAACAATAAACTAGAAGATAAATTAAATTACCGTTGGAGCCTAATGCAATATGTGAACACTCATCGAGATATCAGACTGTCCGGGGCCGATCGATACCTCTCGCTAACTAGGGTTTCATCATCTAGCAAAATACAAACCTTTTCGTAGTCGAGGTAACCGTAGGAATGCATGAATAGTGATAAAATATCTCACACAGTAAAAAAATAAGCCCAAGCCTGGTTAAGAAGGAAAGGAGAGCCAGAACTAGCTCTCCAATCCATTTCATCCCCCACCCCCCACACACCCCCAAGCCACCAAAGCCAGGAGTAACCGCACAAGCCCACCAAAGCCAAGAGCAAGGGCAACCAAGCCAAGAAGCTTCCACCAACCCCAACCAGAGGAAGAACAAGAGGCACCAACACATCACCATCACCACCACCATCGCCCGACTCCATCCCCATTAAAACCCCACCATTTCAAGTTTGTACAGAAGCATACTTTTGCTAACTTTAGGAACATTGAGTGCACAAAATGAAGTAAAGAGTAGTCAATAGATGGGTTGGGGATACCATTGGTCTCAGAGAGTAGTCACATTAGGGGCGGCACCGTGCATGCCTCACAACCACCTAGTACTCCTTGGCATATGGGAGGATTCTAGGTGTCATTGCAGCACCGCCAATCCTTGAGCACCAAACCACAAATCATCATCGACTAGTGCACAATAGTTCAAAGTGAAATTAGACAACTAGACAAGTAATCAAGCACATTAGTAGAAAAATAAGGGATAGGGAGAAAAGGCCTATTATCGGCCTCTACCACGGCACTTTAGCAGCCGTGTGGTAGAGGGGTGGCAGTGCCATGTGATAGAATGGTGGCAGCACCGTAGGGTAGAGGGGTGAGGCCCGGCGGCTACCAAGAGAGAGGGGGAGGGCAATAGGGCGCGCGGCAGCAGAAAAGTCACCCAGTGGTGCCGTGGAGAGGAGGCCGATGGTGGGCCGTGGAGAGGAGGCCGGTGGTGGGCCGTGGAGAGGAGACCTAGTGGTCAATGGCGCAGTACCCCATAGTTGGCAAGGCCCCGCGGGGCCAAGAGAGGGGAATAGTAAGGCCGATAGGGTAACGGCAGCGGGGAGGCCCTGTGATGGCGGCAGCAGCGGCAGCTGGGAAGCATGCGGCTGGCAGACGCAACGACTCCAAGGCAGGTCGATAGAGGAGCCCAAGGGGCGGCGGCGGCATGGATGGACATGGAGAGATGAAGAGAGAATGGAGATCGAGGATAAGAATGAGGAACGCCTAGTTCGGTCGGTCTCTATGGCAAGGAAAAAATATTTAAATTAAATTAAATCAAATCCACAAAATAATAATGACTATACTGATACTAAGAATTTAAATATAATAAAATGGAGGAGGATAAATGCCATAAGATAAATAAATAAAGAGCTAAATAATACTAATAATAGCCACACTAATTAAAATAAGAAAACAATACGACAGATTGGGGACACGCGTGATCCCAAAGTTTTACCTTTGATGCTAAATAAACTATGCCGCATAAATACAAAAAGCTTAACATAAGGAAAAGAAAAGTGGGACGCCATAAAACAAGTATTAAATTAACAGCAATCTGAATTATAATATCCCAAAATTTCAGGAAGCGAGTTAATTAGGTAGGAGGTCACCTCCGAAATTATTGTGAGGACAAATATTTCAACTCAGTTTCAAGCAAGCATTTCTTGAACATATTTGGAATAATTTCAATTAAATGTATTCTCTTATACGTGTTATCACCTGATGCATTGGAAAAATTCTTTTATTGGAAAATTTACAATCCGAGAATCGAGATGGATGGAATTGATTGTGGAAAGAATGGATCTCTATGGGAGATGAGGAATAGTTTGTTTACTACGAAAATTGATTGACATATATGTAGAGGTGGGTGAGGTTACCGATGAAAAGGTGGTAGGCCGGTGGAGCCCTCTACATAAGCTAGCATGTAATGTTAACTCATTACACTCAAGCAATGAGACGTATAATTTCATATCAACCATACTGTATGGAAACAACTAGAAAAGGTTGTCCTATAAAGGTGTTATGATCTTCACATTGGGTATAAGTAGATAACTAAGAGTGAAAATACAGGTAGGCCGCTTTGGAACCTCAGCTATGGGTTGACCATTCCTAGGCACTATATTTTGAAAGATCGAAAAGGCGACTAGAGGGGGGTGAATAGGAGCCAAATAAAATTTTCGAATAAATTCTCCCCCTAGAATTCAATCCACCAAAAGACCAGAAAGAAATAATCGAACCATCGATCGAGCAAATTCATGAATGAGGGCTCAGGCCGCTTAAGGTCGGATGAACGAGATCGCGAATCGGTCGCAAGATCGGTCGGATGAACAAGATTCGACCGGAAGTGGTCGGATGAACGATGCTCGGGTGAACAAAGATCCCTACCGGACGAATAGCATGACGCCCGACCGAGGAGGTCGGATGAACAAGACTCGGGTGAATAGTGCTCGATGAACAGTACCTCCGACCGATGAAATAAGACGTCCACCTACGAGGTCGGATGAACATTACCAGTGGTCGGATGAACAAGAAAATCAGCACGATCTTAAAAAGAAATCGATGTAACTTTTGATCGGTGATCCAAAAGCAGTGAAACTTGGTGTGCACCTCCTAAGGATGTCGAACCTATTTCACCATCAATCGAAGGAATTGATACCAAGGTTCCGTCCCTTTCGCTTTAACAAATGCAACACCCAAAACAGAGTCACGAAGACAGATTTCACCCTAACTTGCTGGTGGGAGTTGATGGTCGAATATCTTTGGATAACTCTCCACAAATCACAGCAAGTAAGTACACGAAGAAACAACCTTCAAACAGATAGAAACACTATCTCAAAACTAGGCACGTAAATTGGTTTCTTCCAAAATCAATAGAAGAGGTTGTAGATTGCCTAGATGATTGGGATATGATCTATAGAAGATTCATCCAGCAATCTTTCATCCTTGGCAATAAGAACGAAGCCAATCAAGACTAACGAATCGCAAGTCACACGCTTACGCACTTTAAGAACACAGATTTACAACTTGCAACAAGAACGCAAGGATTGCCTAAATGATTGAAAGCACCGAATCCAGAGAAGAGTTCATCAATCATGAATTTCAAAAAGGACTCAAAAGCATGTAGAAGGAGATGAGGCAAATCCAAATTACGTAAAGTAAATTGCAAGTAAGTAAATGCGAATTTAGATAATGTAATTTAAGTGCGTAATGTAAATACGTAAGAGAAATGAAACAAGAATATAAGTGAAGAACATTTCATTTCGGAAGGGAGGTTTACAAAGCCTCACAACAAAGTGGGCAAAACTCAAACGAGCAAAGAAAACCTCGTAACCTTCAAAACCTTCAAAGAGGGAGGCTGCCCTACCCTCTATTTATAGTGACACAGATCAATTCTCACCTTTGGATGTCCCGCTTCAATCCTAAGCCAACATCCAAGAGCCAGATTTGATCCTTACAATCGCCACTCTCAACAACTCTCAACTACTCACGAGACTTTCCTCACCGCCACCCCAAGGAGACACCCTCTCCCTGTCTATTCATAGCAGGCTTGGAACACCTACCACCCTTGGATGAGCCTCTAAACCCTAGAGCACTCCATCAAGGGTGAGATTTTACCCACTCACAAAGCTATGCATGGGCTCACCCAAACCCAACAACACAACGGGTTTTGCACGCTTTTCAACTCACACTAACTTGACCCGCTACTCTATCTTCCCGACCGCGATCCAACGGTCCTCCTAGATCGAGCACTCCAAGTTAGCATCTCATCCATTCCTTTGTCTTCTCGGCTTGCGCCTACTCCTCGCCTCACCATCTTTGGCGACACCTTGATCATCCGACCTCGGCTCTCCCACCTAGTCCCGATCCCCTTCGCCTCACCATGACCTAGCTCCAAAGTCCCGCAACCATCATAGACAAGGAAACCACATCACATAGCAATGTCCAACAACACATATCCATCTCAATGACAGATATACACTACGCCGACCAAAGATAACCCCGACTACACGTGGTCCGACCACCGGTCTCCATCCCAACCAACCATGGTCCGACCACCGGTCTCCATCCCGACCACTCGAGGTCCGACCACTAGTCTCAACCACTCGAGCCGGACGACCCAACCACTCGGGCCGGACGACCGTCCGCAACACACCCAAAGCCCCGACCACTCGGTCTGACGACCACCACTCGAGTCTGGACGACCCAACCACTCGTGGTCTGACGACCGTCCTGCAATCATGACCAAAGCCCCGACCACTCAGGGTCGGACGACCCACCACTCGGGGTCGGACGACTGGTCTGCAACACAGCTAAAGCCCCGACCACTCAGGTCGGATGACCCAACCACTCGGGGTCGGACGACTGGTCTGCAACACAGCCAAAGCCCGACCACTTAGGTCGGACGACCCGACCACTCGGGTCAACACTCAAATTGCTTCAAATCCAAATCAATTTAAAACAACACAAGCTCAAAACTCATCAATTACTCATCACACACAAGGATAGACCTCCACATGGTCTTTCAATCTCCCCCTTGATGAGTATATTGACAAACACATGAAAAGGCAAAAGTTTTGAGTTTGAATAAGAGAGAAGAAAGCAATTTGAATGCAAAGCCAAACTTGGTCCAGAATAAGGAAATAAGATCATGACCAAGTTGGCAGAAAGAATTTAGAGCAAGACCATGAAAAGAGCAAGTTTTCCACAAAAGCTCTAAAAACCAATCATAAGTGCCTTTTAATCAACAAGCCTTCACATTTTTATCTCCCTTTTCTACATTTTAAATGATGCCTTTTCTACATATTCTCCCCTTTGGCAATATAGGCATCAAGAAATTTTTGTTTTCTCCCTTTATATATGTATGCATGAAATGCAACCTAAGTGAGCTTTGAAGATTATCCAATTGATCGCAATGACAAGATATGACACCAAGCTAGTCAATTTAGAAAATGACTGAACTAGGATGTCTCCAAGAACAAATTCATTTTGCTCACAAGCTTGGTTTACAAGATTTTATTTTAGCAAGATTTGAACAAGTGCAAAACTTAGCAAAAGTTTCAAAGCGAGAAGCCAAGACCATTCATAGGATCAAATGGAGAACCTAGAGTTCAACCTACTCAACACTTTGGGGAATCTTGAAGTACATATAGAGTCCTTCGAGCTCATTTTTCAATTCATGCAAATTCTTCTTCTTTGATATTTTAAAAGATATAGCGGGGTGCAAATGTTTGACATTATTTGCATTCTTTACCCACTTATGTTTTTGTTATTTGCATTTCTTAATGGTTGACTCAAGCCATGTTCGATCACCCTAAGAGTAACTCTTAAGAGAATGATCTTGGTCATACACTATATATTTCAAGTTCATCCCAAGTGCAATGGGAGGCGCCTAGAGAATATATAGTGTTGAGTTCAATTTTGCACAAAAGAGTCAATTTTTTTATTTTAGCACATATGAGTAATTTTGAAGGACTAAAATATGGATCAAGCAAGTTTCACCCAAGTTGCTATAGGGACTCTAGAGAACTCCATAAATTCACAATTCATGGTAAAACCTCTAGAGAAGAAACTTAACAAGAAAAAGCAATATGTTTTTCATTTAAGATTTTCAATTTTCAGATTTTAACAAGCTTAGTATGATAGATGGACTTGGATATACCTAAGCTAGTGATTTTCTTCAAAGATGTAGCAAGGTGCATTACATGAAGATTGAATCAATTGCATAATAGACAAAGCTCATAAAATGTAAAATCCAGTCTAAATGCAATGCATGAACATATTCCCAAACTCCCTCAACAAATGAATCAATTTTAGGCTCAAATCTGGTTAAAGTTGAGTTATTATCAAGATTAGGCATAAAGAAAACCCAATGAACTCAATAACAACTTAAAAATGTAATGAGGAGAAGAAGTCGAGAAACCGCAAGACCGGATGGCTATTGAGCATAGATAAGATAGAAGAGACTCACTACGGCTCGGATCGGCTCTTATCTTCCCAGTCACTACGAGAGGAGTGCACACACACTGCTCACCGAGGAGGCCCAAAACCTACTAGACTTATAAGACTGTGAGGAACTCAACCTAGAGAGAAGAGAGAACAAAGTGATCACGCATGATAGCAACCTAAAGCATAAGATAAGAGGTCCATGGAAGACATGCCAAAAGTCTAAGTGAGTGAACTCAACTTAAGAAAACAAGCCCAAAGTCACCCGTAAGAAGAAAGGAAATGCTTTGGAGGAAAAATATAGTACATAGTATACAAACCACTCCTCAAGATAAGCCGATGGGCTCACGGCTCCAAGCTCACTCCTCAAGGCAACAAACCTCGAGCTATCCAAAGGCTTGGTAAAGATATCGCTAACCGGTGGTCACCATCTATGAATCAAGCACGATATCACCCTTCTCCACATGGTCTCTAAGGAAGTGATATCTAATATCAATGTGCTTGGTCCGAATGTTGCACTGGTTTTTAGCAATGCAAATAGCTGAAGTGTTGTCACGTAAAAGTGGCACACTCTCTATTTCTAACCCATAGTCTCGCAAGGTCAATCTCATCCAGAGCACTGCTACAAAGAATCGTCGCGACAACATACTCGCCTCGAGAGTGGACTCAGCAACCCTGCATCGCTTCCTAGATGACCAAGAAACAAGAGAAGTGCCAATGAATTGGCAAGTGCCGTAGTGTTCTTCCTATCTATCCTACACCAAAGAAAGTCGGCATCGGAAAAGGCTCTAAGAGATAGACAAGAAGAAGAAGAGTACCAAATACCATAATCGGTGGTGGCACGAAGGTACCAAGATGCGCTTGACCGCCGGGCGGTGAGAGGCGCGAGAGAAGCTTGAATCGAGCGCACACACACAAATAAGTGTATGTCCACCTCAAAGCAATGAGGTACAAGAGGAGCCGATCATACTCCAAACTCCTTTGATCAAGGCTCACCATCCTCATCGGGCTCGAGAACAAAGCAGCAGTGGCCATAGGAGTCATCACCGCTTCCCATCGACATGTCGAGCGCCAGAGGTCACGTATATTTACCTTGATGCAAGAAAGTACCTCCCGAGTCCGCTTGATTTGAAGCCAAGAAAGTAGCTCAACTCGCCCATCATACTCATCTCAAACTCAGACTCATCACATCGTAAAACCGAGAGACAAGAGAATGAGAGGATCCACTAAAATGATATCGCCCACATAAATCCGACAAGAAGAAAATTAGACTCATGGTGTCGATGAACAGAGTTTTGTCTACTATGCCCATTTTAAAGTCATGGTGAGAAGATAAGACTTGAGCCTCTCATACCATGCTCGGGAGCCTCGCTTGAGTCCATACAGAGCTTTGGAAAGCTTGAAAACATGACTCGAAACTTGGGGTTCTCAAATCTCGGAGGTTGTTTGACATAAACCTCTTCCTCAATATAGCCATTGAGAAATGCACTCTTGACATCCATTTGATAGAGCTTGAAGCCCCGGATGCGAAAATGCAAGCAGATCCTAATAGCCTCTAGCCTAGCTACAGGGCAAAGGTCTCCTCAAAGTCAAGACCTCAACTGAGAAAAGCCCCTGCAACTAGCCTAGCCTTGTTGCGAATGACAACCCCATCCTCACTGCTTGTTTTTGAACACCCACTTGGTCCCAATGATATTATGACCGATGGGCGCCTACAAGTCGCCGGACTTTGTTCCTCTCAAAGTTCTCAAGTTCTCATGCATAGCATTAATCCACGACTCATCGGATAATGCATGAGAAATATCCTTCGGCCAAAGGAGGCAACAAAGGCAGAGTGAAGATGTATGAGGACAGACTGCTCTTGAGCGAGTGACACGCTCGAACAAATCGCCAATCATCCGATCGTAAGGATGACGCCTCGAATATGACGGGAGGTCCAGGAGCGTATGGCCTCTACCTCTTGAATGTAAGAGATAGGAACAGAGCCACTCCAAGGAGAGCCGAAGACAAAGCCGGTCTCCCCGAGGTGCGTAAATGGAAACAGAGGCACCTCGGTGTAGAGGGATCTGGATCGTGGAACACCATCATCTCCATCATCCTCATCCTCTACAAAAATGGTCTTGGAGGAAGAAGAAGAGCCTCAAACATCGTGTCTAGCTCCTGGCTAGCCTCATCAAAGGTCACATCACAGTCTCTATGATCCTATGCGATCAACACCTGCACTTATAGCTACGAGAAGAAGACGAGTAACCTAGAAAGATGCCATCGTAAGAGCGAGACTCAAACTTATCTAGGTTACTGACTTCAAGATAAAACACTTGCAACCAAAACGCGAAAATGAGACACACCGGGCTTTCGCCCATACCTCAACTCATAAGAAGTGCGATGCAAATGTGCTCTCAAAACACGCGATTAGAAACATGGCAAGCAAGAGCTATAGCCTCACCCAAAACTTCCTAGAGTATCAGACTATCTAGCATCGTCCCGCCATCTCAACTGTGGTCCTGTTTTTCCTTTCCACTACGCCATTTTGCCGAGGGGCGAGGGAGAAGAGAACTCGATACTCTAAACCGCACTCCACACAAAAACTCTCAAAGTAGGAATTCTTGAACTCGTGCCATTATCACTCGCGAATAGCTCAGAATGCACCGGGAGCTCAATAGACAACCCACCGACTGCACTCAAGTGAGAAAAGTCTCATCCTTTGAGGCCATGAAAATACCCAAGAGTATCTAGAAAATCATCAACGATGACAAGAACATACCACTTCCTCCCGCCGATCGCACTCTAGCCGACCAACAAAGGTCCATATGTAAAAGCTGTCCGTGCATCACCATCACTACGGATCGGAGGATGAGAAGCAAGAACCATCTTGCCATGTCGGCAAGGAGAGCAAACTAAGTCTTTGACCATCTTGAGTTTGGGCAAACCCGAATGAGATCGTGGTCGCTAACTCGGTCAAATGATCAAAACCAATGTGACCAAGTCTCCTATGCCGTAAGGAGAGATCACGGACTCGTAGCAATCAAACATCGAAGAGGGTCTCCAAGAAGCGTAAAAATCAGCACGAAAGACTCTCCCAAATCTAGAAATCCCAAGAACTAACCTCCCGATGAATCAATGATTCTACAGCATTACTCTTGAAGCTTACCTCAAAGAGTCATCGATAAGCCGAGAAACAGAGAGCAGATTGTATTGCACTACTTACTAATGCAACATCTTTAAGAATGAAATTTTGGTTAATGCAGATGGTACCTTTAGCAATGACTCTACCAAGATGCATCCCCAAAAGTGATTAACTCATCACCGGGGCTCGGACTAGGAAGAGAACCATCGAGAATCTCCGGTCATATGACGAGAACAACCGAGTCAACAATCCAAACATCTCCTTCCCATTCGACCAACCCGATCAAGACACAAAGAGAAAGATGACTCAAGATTAGGGTAGAGTGAAGACTTGGGAACCTAATATCGAACCACACGACGCTCAGAGTGCGATCATGTAAGAAGACTGACTCGAGTGTCTCTCGACGCTTAGACTTAACAAGATCAAGAGCAACTCTAGTAGATGATCTATGAGTCAAATCGGTTGGCATGCCGTGGTGCAAAAGCCGACCATCCTAGTAAGGTCGCTCGATCTCCTACCGTAAAACACTCACGCACTGATATCTACCTCGATGGGAAGAACGAGGAATATCAAGAGGACGGCGAAAGACCGACTACGAACAGCTCCAAGACTAAAACTCAAGAACCAAAGATGAAAACCGAGTCCCGACGCCGCCAAAAACAAAGCGACTTTCTAACTCGCCTAGAAGGTGTGTGCCTTAGGAGCACTCAAAGTCCGGGATGACCCCAATACCCCTAAGAGCAGAACACGCCACGCCGAGTGATCTTAGCGCGCTGAAGCGTAAATCTACTAGGTGACCATCCTTTTTACGTAAGGTGCATGTGTACTTCACCTTGCTAGAGATGTATAACAGAGTAACACCCTTCCGTCAAGTCCTATGGACAACCCAAGAGACCTAAACTTGGTGGTGCTCACTCGAGCTACCACAATCTCACCACTCTTGGAGCCGCGACAATGGTGGGAGGATGCGCCGAGCGTTCTCAAGGGATCAAATCCTAGACCTTGATTGAATCTACTAATCTTGGATTGGTCTAGAATAAGATTGAGCTTCTTCTTGCCTCCAACAAACTTCTCGAGAGTGCTCATAAGATACCGCAATCTCGAAAGAAAGAAGCACAAGAAGAACAGGAGAAGAAGGAGAAGAAGAAGAACCGTAAAGATGAGCTCTCTCAAGACGTGCATTTTTCTCCTCAAGACGGCCGCCTCAATCTTGAGGGCCTCACAAGAAACGCAAGACGCATTTCTAATTCTATTGGCTTGGTCTTCTAATTTCTTCCTAAGCTCGACATGGATTTTATCCAAGTCCCCTCAATCACGAACATCGCAAGCAACTTTCTTGTGACTTATCTAGTAAGTCCTTAGCAAGTTTAGCACACTTGACATTTAAGGATTCATTGTCAAGTTTTAGTTGCCTACTGACCTCACATGAGCCGACCGGTTCCTTAGAAGCATGCATTTCAAGTTCATCGCTTTCTAGAAGAAAGCTTCCTAAGGTGATCGCTCATGGTATCAATTTCGCAAGCAATTTAGGCAATTAGCACAAGAAGGAGTAGAGTGAGTAGGAAGAAAACTAGCATCTACTGAATGAGTATCAACAGATTCATTGCTAGCATTCTTCAACCTAAGACCATCAAGTTCAAGAAGCACACTATCATGTATGGTCCTTAGGTTCTCCAACTCCACAAGAACAAAGATCACAGAGAACACACCATCGCTGACTCGGAGGAGAAGATCTAAGTGAAGCTAACTCCCGAGTCAAGGTACCTACTTCCTTCTCAAGCTCTGCACACCTAGCTCTAGCTCTAGCATGAAATTTTCCTAATTTGCGTAAAGCTTCGTTGAGTGGTCATAGGAGGGTACCTCATCCGAGTCATTTGTAGAGCTCTGAGTCGCCGATGTCGCTGGTGTCGCCATGAAGCACATGCCGAGAAGTCGTCGCGCCCTTCTTCTCTTGCGGATCATCCTCGCTGCATCACTCCAGCCTCGTGTCGAGAGCTCGATGTCGCTGCCGCGCGAGAACGCGTGGAAGAGCTTCTTGTTCTTGGAGAAGTTGCGGTACTTCTTCTTCGCGCCACGAGTGGGCCTTCTTGTTGCGGTTCTTGTCGATGTGGTCGTTCTTGCCCGAACCGCCTTGTTCGCTTTTGCCCTTCTCCGCCTTAGGACGCTTTGCTCGAATGTGGTTGGGGCCACCACACTCAAACAGTGATCATCCCACCTCTCTTCCTCTCTCTCACTCTCTTGTATGCATATGAAAATTTATGAGCAAGAAGAGCAAGCTCATTTTCCGAAATTTTTCCAGCTTGGTCATCGCTAGCTCGCAAAGGGCGAGAGAGAGAAATCAACGTAAGAATCGTAAAGAGAGGATCCAATGGGATCGTGACCAAAGCCATCGATCGAGACTTCGTCTTCCGCGAGACGACATCGATCTCATGAGTCTTGAGGCGGAATAAAGCCCGCCAAGAGTCATGGTCGATGTGTCGGTGGTGTCCTTGATGGTGGTCACCTTCATCTCCCAAACACGAAGATCAAGTGTGGTCAAGAAATGTCGAGCATTATCCGAGTCGTATATGCAACCGATCGCCGGAGGTCGCCAAAATCTTCGTAAACCGACCAAAGCACTCGTCAAGACTCTCACCAGCGTCGTTGTTCAAACTTGTTGAACTCACGCTTGAATTGGTCCTGCCGAACCGCCTTGATTTGGGTAGTGCCTCATGGTAAGCATCGAGGGTCACCCAAATCTCATGAGCGTAACGAAGGTGAGAAATCCTATCATACTCATCGCGCTAAGACCCAGATGAGGATGTTCCTTGCTTTAGCGTTAGCCTCAACGCCACCATATTTCCGGCCGTGACGCTTTCATCGCCAGGAACCTCATACGGAAGTTTCACCTTCCGCCATATCGAAGCCCGGGCGTTGATATATGACTCCATCCGCGATTTCCAAAACGAAAAATCAACTCCAAAGAAAATGGGAGGCTTGGTGGAATACTTGTCCATCGCCATGGCTCTTGAGACCGGTCAAGATCTAGAAAGAGCGTAACCGGCTCGATACCAATTGAAAGATCAAAAGGCGACTAGAGGGGGTGAATAGGAGCCAAATAAAATTTTCAATAAATTCTCCCCTAGAATTCAATCCACCAAAAGACCGAAAAGAAAGAATCAACCATCGATCGAGGCAAATTCATGAATGCAGGCTCACCGCTAAGGTCGGATGAACAAGATCGCGAATCGGTCGCCAAGATCGGTCTGATGAATAAGATTCCCGACCGAAGTGGTTTGATGAACAAGATTCGACCGAAGTGATCGGATGAACAAGATTCGACCGAAGTGGTTTGATGAACGATAGACGGTGAATAAAGATCCCGACCGGACGAATAAGACGCCCGACCGCGAGGTCTGATGAACAAGACTGGTGAATAGTGCTCGATGAACAAGACCTCCCGATCGATGAATAAAGACATCCGACCTACAGAGGTCGGATGAACAATAAAATCAGCACGATCTTAAAAATGTAAATCGATGTAACTTTTGATCTACCGATCCAAAACAAAGAAACTTGGTGTGCACCTCCCTAAGGATGTCAGAACCTATTTCACCATCAATCGAAGGAATTGATACCAAGGTTCCGCCCCTTTTAGTTTAACAAATGCAACACCCAAAACAGAGTCACGAAGACAGATTTCACCCTAACTTGTCGGTGGGAGTTGATGGTCGAATATCCTTGGATAACTCTCCACAAATCACAAAGCAAGTAAGTACACGAAGAAACAACCCTTCAAACAGATAGAAACACTATCTCAAAACTAGGCACGTAAATTGGTTTCTTCCAAAACTCGAATAGAAGAGGTTGTAGATTGCCTAGATGATTGGGATATGATCTATAGAAGATTCATCCAGAATCTTTCATCCTTGGCAATAAGAACCGTAAGCCAATCAAGACTAACGAATCGCAAGTCACACGCTTACGCACTTTAAGAACACAGATTTACAACTTGCAACAAGAACGCAAGGATTGCCTAAATGATTGAAAGCACCAATCCAGAGAAGAGTTCATCAATCATGAATTTCAAAAAGGACTCAAAAGCATGTAGAAGGAGATGAGGCAAATCCAAATTACGTAAAGTAAATTGCAAGTAAGTAAATGCGAATTTAGATAATGTAATTTAAGTGCGAATGTAAATACGTAAGAGAAATGAAACAAGAATATAAGTGAAGAACATTTCATTTCGAAGGAGGTTTACAAAGCCTCACAACAAAGTGGGCAAAACTCAAACGAGCAAAGAAAACCTCGTAACCTTCAAAACCTTCAAAGAGGGAGGCTGCCCTACCCTCTATTTATAGTGACTGGATCACTTCTCACCTTTGGATGTCCCGCTCAATCCTAAGCCAACATCCAAGAGCCATGATTTGATCCTTACACTGCCACTCTCAACAACTCTCAACTACTCACGAGACTTTCCTCACCGCCACCCCCAAGGAGACACTCTCTCCTGTCTATTCATAGCGTGCTTGGAACACCTACCACCCTTGGATGAGCCTCTAAACCCTAGAGCACTCCATCAATGGCTGAGATTTTACCCACTCACAAAGCTATGCATGGGCTCACCCAAACCCTACAACACAACGGGTTTTGCACGCTAACTCACACTAACTTGACCCGCTACTCTATCTTCCCGACCGCGATCCAACGGTCCTCCTAGATCGAGCACCCAAGTTAGCATCTCATCCATTCCTTTGTCTTCTCGGCTTGCGCTACTCCTGCCTCACCATCTTTGGCGACACCTTGATCATCCGACCTCGCCTCTCCACCTAGTCCCGATCCTTTCGCCTCACCATGACCTAGCTCCAAAGTCCCGCAACCATCATAGACAAGGAAACCACATCACATAGCAATGTCCAACAACACATATCCATCTCAACAGACAGATATACACTACGCCGACCAAAGATAACCCCGACTACACGTGGTCCGACCATCGGTCTCCATCCCGACCAACCATGGTCCGACCATCGGTCTCCATCCCGACCACTCGAGGTCCGACCACTAGTCTCAACCACTGAGTCGGACGACCCAACCACTGGGTCGGACGACCGTCTGCAACACACCCAAAGCCCCGACCACTCGTGCCTGGACGACCGACCACTCTGAGTCGGACGACCCAACCACTGGGTCGGACGACCGGGTCCGCAACACGCCAAAGCCCCGACCACTCGGGGTCGGACGACTGGTCTGCAATACAGCCAAAGCCCCGACCACTCAGGTCGGACGACCCAACCACTCGGGGTCGGACGACTGGTCTGCAACACAGCCAAAGCCCCGACCACTCAGGTCGGACGACCCGACCACTCGGGTCAATACTCAAACTGCTTCAAATCCAAATCAATTTAAAACAACACAAGCTCAAAACTCATCAATTACTCATCACACACAAGGATAGACCTCCACATGGTCTTTCATATTTAAATGTCATTACCATGCATTGAAGGCATGATATAACCAGTATGCTGCGAGCAGGTGGGGAACGGTCGAAGACACCATGACTCGTCAGCTACTAGGGATGAAGATCTAATACCTGAGTAGTGATAAACGATCTAGGGTCACAACAAATGTTGGGATCACTATGGGTAAAATGGTATAAACTGCGCAGCCTCATATATGAGTGCTAGTAGAATTTTCTAAATTAAAAATCGACAACACAATTGTTTCTTTAATAAAACCTTACTTTTAGTAAAAAGGATATGAGAAAAGGGTGGAAACATTCATGTCATACATTTCGTTACTAATACTTGCTGAGTAATGTTTGTACTCACTCTTGCTTAAATCCCTTTTTCCTTAGAAAATTGCACTAGTGATGAGGTGTCCGGTTGGGACACGGATCCCTATGGATATGCCTACGAGGCATAGGGTGATGATCACTAGCAGGGTCAATGTTACAATGAGGACTACCTGGAGGACTAGGTGTAGTAGTGGATCGTACGGTAGCTCCCGTCGATCCACTTGGAATTTATCGAGACCCGAATATGTAAATTCAGACCCTCTGTGTATTTCGCACTAGCCCAAGATCATGCTAGTGCATACAGGCTCAACATAGATGAATATCACAATCATACACAATGAATACTTGAATAAGACTTCATCAAATTAAATATAACTGTTAAGAGACCTTATGGTCTAACTTACATGAGTACGCCACACAGGGCTAAGTCTAGGAAATAAATGAAACTGCAGCGGAAATAACTTATTCGTAGCAACCCATCAATTTGCCACAGGCAACTGACAAGGTTCACAGCCTAACCGGTCGTATCCTCCTGAAACTCCTCGTAAGCATGCATAGCATCGTCTCCAACTGGTGATTTGTTGTTGCAAGGGGTGAGTACATAAAGCACTCAACAAGTTGTGCACATAATGCAAGTCTATTATACTATATGCATGGTTTATTCCAAATGAATGGCTGAATTGGTTATTTCACAATTAAATAGCATTTATAAAATAATAGCATAATAGATTGAAATGACACTAAAATAAATAATAACAGTAATAAATTTCTTAATTACTTACCAAATAACCTGACTCACAACGTTAATCGAATTCCATACTTCCACGGGCATACAACATCTATTCCCAATTTATTTTAATAAAATCTAACTCTTGACAGTATTCATCGAGCAGTCCCCAATACCACAAGCACAGCTATTCGAATAGGTTTGATACTCTACAGAGGTTATACACTTTATCCACAAGATGCAACACCACAAATGCGAGTGATCATAACAAAACCTTTACAATGCTCTGTCTATGCTCACTGAGGTTTCAACACTGATGGGACTGGTTACCACATTCAGGGCCCCCTCTTGCGCTATGTGAATCCACCTGTATACCCGAAACCCACACCACCACGACAGTACCAAAGCCTAGACATAACAAATCAATCAATTAGGTCTGTCCCATACCAGACATGTGGTTGTATAAATGACTCAGTTCAAATGCTTACAAGGTTAAGTCCTTAATTGACCAAGGCAAGACTTACAAAAAATTCACCATTACCATTATAAAAAACAATGTGACCGCCCAAATGCCACATTGGCCCACTATGAAATCACAACTTTTGCCACTTGCCTCAGTCTAAATCATTTTACCATGCACCACGTGCATTAACAACATCATCAACATTGTGATAACACTTGACACACGTATTCATAAACATGTTTCATATTCCATTAAGCAAGATTAACATTTTTACATAAAATGATATCAACAACTCGTTGCATGGCTAAGCAAGCTATTCACGTTCTAGCTAACCCACATTGGTAATTAATAGATACCAATTAATTGAGAACCATACTAGGGTGACAAATGAAATATGACATACAAATGACAAGGTTGACATAGCTCAAATTGGATGAATAGCTAATCCCTAATTAATTGGAACTAGTGTGTATTGAATTAGCAGCAATAGTTTAAAAACAATATAACTTTAGAAATATAGGTTCAACATTATCAAAGCACAACTTGCCTTGAAAGAGCTTTGGATCATGCTCTGGACCTTGTTTTTGGGTTGGCTCCTCACTTACGTGCACCTCGGGTACGCGAAACAATTAATAAAGCAATAGATACCAAAAATAGAGAGCAAATTAAACTCCAAAAATAAATAAAATTCACCATTAAATAGAGCTCAATTTTATAAAACTTTAGAAACTAGAATTACTTTAATTGGAGTTTGTATGAGGGATAACGAGCTTTCCAAAATTTGGAATAAAAGAATAAATCAGAAAATAGAAAATCCGAAATAATTGAATGATTTTTCTACTAAAAAATCAGATTTATGACGTCACTGTGACATCAACACTAAATAAGATTTTGGCCAAATTATTTTTCTAAAGAAAACTTGGTTTATGACGTTAGGCTAACGTCAGCGAACACGTAGACCAACCACGGCCTGACACGTGGCACTGGTGCATAGACTCGGTCCACGGCCGGCTCTGGTCAACCGTGAACTTGGCGCCTCGGTTCCCGACTCAACACACGACGACATGCAATTGGGTGCAGCACTGGTGCGATCTCGATCGCTCATCCCAGGTCGAACGGTTGACATCCAGCGGAGACAGAAGGACACGTGGCATACTGCAGTCATGATCACGTGGCAAAATCTAGACCTACACAGAAGATCAGACGACTAGGATCTATGTGACACATGCTAGCAATGTGACTGCCCCGGTGCGCGACACGTGCAACGATCTAGACCATCCATGCAGGATCTATGGCTACGACTTGGCGAGGCGATACCAGATGCTGACACGCGGCAAAATCCTATGCGTTCGCGCAAGATCCAACGGCCAGAAGAACGACGAGCGGCAATGATGGCCAAGCGGCAGTGCAACACTGAAATCTTACCGGACTTGGGGAAGACGACTTGGACGCGGCGCTACGGTGATGTGCTTTGCTCGGGTCTTCACGGGTTCGATGCGTCTTCACACGGCGAACTCGGATCTGGGCTCAACCACCACGGACAAGGCTCGCCGGCATTAGAAACGAAACAAAACTCGGTGGTGGCAAGACAAGAACTTCGGCGAGCAGTTGCGACAGTGCTAGGGCTCTTCGGTTTGCGAGTTTTGAGGGAAAATGCGCCGCACGAAGTGGCCTTTTCAATGCGGGTGGTGACACATTATATAGCCGCCTCGACGAGCGCGTTCGGCGCAAAGTCCGCAGCGGATAAGACGGCATCGGCAGAGTCCATCCCTGACACAGTGTGGCGACACTTTATATTTCCTAACTTATTCCTTGGTCTGGACAGGCTGATCTCAACTTCAGGATTGAAATCCGACGGCCCAATTTCATGCGAGCTAGGGTTCCAGGGAAATGGGCTACACGAGGGAAATGAGTTGGGCCCTCTTGGGCTCGGCCCAACACTGCTCACATGATTTTCCAAAATATTTTTCATTTAAAATAAATCCAAAAATTAGAATAACCCGAAATAAATAGCAAAAATACTCGAAAAATCCAAAAAAATCTAGAAAAATATTTTAGGGCATTTGGAACTCAAACAAATATTTTCAACAAAACTTTATTTAAACATTTTTAGATTTTTAAATAACTTTAACAAAAGGCTTAATTCAAATAAATTCAAAATAATATAAATAAATTCCAGAAAATTCACAAAAATATAAAATGCAAAATAAATCCATAAAATAGAAAAATTGGGATGTTACAAACCTCCCCCTTAACAAAATCTCATCCCCGAGATTCAGAGCTGACTAAGGAATAAGTTAGGAAATTCTAACTTCAGATCCTCTTCACGCTCCTATGTAGCTTCACTCTTTGCATGATTGCTCCACTGCACTTTGCAGAAATGCACTGACTTATTTCTGGTCCTGCCATCTGCTACATCCAAAATCTTGATTGGTTACTTCTAGTAAGTCAGATCTTCTTGCAATTCGATTGACTCCAATGGTGTTTGCTCTAGGGCACTTAAAAACAGTTCTTCAACTGCGACACATCAAACACATCATACACTCCTGCCAATGACTGTAACAACTCTAACTGGTAAGCAACCTCTCATCTATGGCTCAAGATTTTAAATAGACCAACATATCTTGATGCAAGCTTTCCTTTGGCATGGAACCTTTTAACTCCTTTGAGAGTGGTAACTCTGAGATACACAAAATCATCATGTTCAAAGCTTAATTCACGACGACGATTATCAGTATAACTTTTCTGTCTTGACTGGGTAATCTTCAATCTTTCTCTTATCATTGCAATCTGCTCTTCAGCTTCTTTAAGAATGTCTGATACATTATCCTCCGTTGAATTGGAATGCCTTTACTCTTTGGCATATATCACACAAAGCAACATGCTCAACACTTCACGTTTCATATTAGGCCACCAAAATCTTTCTTTCAGATCTTGATACATCTTTGCACTTCCTGGGTGAATAGAATACTTTGAATCATGAGCTTCCTCAAGAATCAACTGCTTTAGCTCCTTATTTGGTACACAGATTCGACTTTTTATCCACAGAGTACTTTGATCATCCAATGTGAAATCCTTAGCTTTACCTTCATCCATCTTGGACTTAATTTTATTGATTTTAGCATCATCTTTTTGATCTTCTCTGATTTGATCCTCCAAAGTTGGCTTTATCTCCAGGGTAGCTAGAAAACCTTCGAGTACCTCTTCTAATTTTAGCTTCTGAAATTCCTTACATAATCCAGACTGACTCTTCTGAATTATGATACTATTCCTGTGGCTTTTCGACTCAAGGCATCAGCTACCACATTAGCTTTTCCCGGGTGATAGTGAATTCCCAAATTATAATCCTTGATTAGCTCCAACCATCTTCTCTGTCTCATATTAAGATCTGATTGAGTAAAAATATATTTTAAACTCTTATGGTCAGTATATATCTCACATCTATTTTCGATGAGATAGTGACGCCACAACTTTAAAGCATGCACTACAACGACTAATTGCAAATCATGCGTCGGGTAATTCACTTCATGCGGCCTCAACTGTCTTGAAGCATACACAACAACTTTGCCATTTTTCATTAATACACATCCAAGTCCTTGACGCAAAGCATCACAGTAGATATCAAAATTGCTCTAAATATCGGGCAACACTAGCACTAGTGCTGTCGTTAACCTTTTCTTCAATTCTTGAAAACTCTTCTCACACTCTAGCGTACATGCAAACTTTTTTCTTTCTTTAACAACTTCTTAAGGGGTTTAGCAATTGTCGAGAATCCCTCAATGAACCGACGGTAATATCTCTCCATTCTAACAAAACTGTGAATTTGGGTCACTGGCTTTGGTTGTTCCCAATGCATTACTGCTTCGACTTTACTTGGATCAATAGCAACTCCTTTATCAATCATTACACGACTAAGGAATTCCACCTGTTTTCCCCAAAAGTCACGTTTTCTGAATTTAGCATACAATTGGTGCTCTCGAAGCTTCTCAAGAACGAGCCTAAGTGTTCTGCGTGATTTTCTTTTGTCTTGGAGTAGACAAGAATGTCATCTATGAATACGACAACAAACTTATCCAAGTATTCCATGAAAACCTTATTCATCATATTCATGAAATAAACAGTGGTATTTGTCAATCCAAATGACATGACTGTGAACTCATAATATCCATATCTTGTTGAAAATGAATTCTTGGGCACATCTTTTGCGCGAATCTTCAACTGATGATATCCTGATCAAAGATCTATCTTTGAGAAAATTCCAGCTCCTCTTAAATGATCAAACAAATCATTGATCCTGGGTAACAGATATTTGTTCTTTATCGTTACTTCATTAAGAGCATAATAATTAATGCACATCCTCAAGCTTCTATCCTTCTTTCGAACAAACAAAACAGGTGCTCCTCATGGAGATGAACAAGATCTTACAAAACATTTTTTTAACAACTCCTCAATCTGTTTTTTTATTTCTACCAGCTCATTGGTAGGCATCCGATACGGTCTCTTGGCTATTGGGGCTGTATCGGGCACCAATCCAATTACAAATTCAATATCTCGGTCTGGTGGCATTTCAGGTAAATCTTCAAGAAAAAATATCTGGATATTCACTAACAACTGGTACCTCTTCTAAACTGACAGCTTTAATACTGTTAACCATTAATTGACCATCGCGAACTGCGGTCACTTGAAATTTCACTCTTTCGCCTCTTGGGCTTTCAATTGACACAACTCTTCGACCACAATCCAACACCGCCTTATGTTTGGATAAACAATCCATTCCAAGGATAACATCCAATGTCTGAGTATCTAAGATAATGAGGTTCGTTAGGAACTCTATTCCATCCATGAGCATCTTAACTCCCATACATCCTAGGTTAGATCGAAGTTCTGATCCAGGGGATTGGACTAATAACATGCACTTAATATTCATAACATCCAACCCATTCATAATGGCAAAATCTCGAGAAATAAAAGAATACGAAGCTCTAGAATCAAATAAAATTGTTGCAGGTACTGTGTTAACTAGGAACTTACCCAGTACGACGTCTATTGCTTCCTGGGCTTCATCAGTTGTGATGAGGTTGACAACCTCTCATCGTGGCTTGGGCGTAGCTCCAGCTTGAACAGCTCTACGGTTCGCTCCTGTCTTGGTAGGTATAGGGCCAAGATTGAAACAAACAAGCGTAACACCTCCTCTCTTAGGGTAATTGTTGGCAAAATGTCTCAGCTCATTGCAACTGAGAGAACACCTGACTGCCGTTTATTGACTTCCTCTTGGTGCGTTGTTAGCTTGGGCAGGTGTTTGGAAGTTCTATCCACTTGCACACGGTGTAGGAGATGGCATTTTGAACGTAGCTTTTGGCTGAAATCTGACAAACTGATGAGGTACTCATTACTGTACTTGACGAGCTCACTACTGTGCCATTCTACGCTTACGGTTGTCATACAGCTTCTTGCGTTTATCTTCCAGAATATGGGCCTTGTTAACCAGTTCTTGAAAATTAGAAAAATTATGAGTAATCAACCCAACTTGTAGTCCTGAATTCAGTCCCTTCATGAAGTGAGGCTGCCTTGCCTTGTCTGTTGCAACGTCTTCAGGTGCATAACGGGTAAGCTGTGTGAACTTGTTCAAGTAATCAACCACATATTTTCCTCCTTGTTTCATGGCTCTGAACTCTTCTTTCTTCAAGTCCATGATAGCTTCAGGAACTTGGTACTGGTGAAAAGCAGCGGTGGATTCTTCCCAAGTAATCTCCTATGGGTTCTCCTGTGAAGCACAATAGTTTTCCCACCATTCAGTGGCTGTACCTTCCAACTAATGAGAAGCATAAAGCACATTCTTATTACCAACACACTGAGTGATGTGCAGGTTCCTCTGAATTGTACTGAGCCAATCATCTGCTTCGATTGGGTTAGCCATTCCCAGAAAAAGTGGGCAGACGAGTCCACATGAAGTCCGTCAACTTAGAGTATGGAAGACTCCCATTGTTAGCAGCTTGATTTGTATTGTTGGTAGTTGTTTGGTTGGCGAAGTTATGCATTTGATGCATCATGGTCTTCATCAACTGGGTTTGTGTAGCAAGGAAAGCTCTAAAATTCTGCATGTCAACTGCAGGTGCTGGTTGAGGAATTGGTATCTTGTTCGGGTTCTCGCTTGGTTGAGTTCCACTTTCGCTAGCTCCGTTGTTTCCATGAGTCTGAATCATCTATTGATTACACCAAGGTTTAGAGAAAAGAAAAGAAAAACATAGATAAGTAATAAAGAAACTTATACGGGGAAAAGTTTTAAATCCAAACTCTAAATCTAAAATCTTCATTAATAACTTGGTATGGTTGCTCACAAGTGCCTAAAAGCCATACAACACATACTGCACACTCAACAATCATGAAAACCCTCATTATCCTAAGCACACATTTCTAACGCCAAAAGGGCAACACTCCTAACTTAGACCAAAACGACTCTCACACTTGAGTCACTACTATTTTAGACTAAGACACTAATCCATCTGGGCTGCGGTCCTCCTGGTGAGTAGTGCGGTGAGTGACGCGACATCGGCACAAACCGATTCCGATGGCCAGGGGTCTCATTGGATGATGCAGACTCTTGCCCCTCGAGCTCCACCTCCTCAGGGTCCTCCTCTGACTCCTCATCCTCTAGCTCCATCTCAACTTCTTCTTTGATGTAGAGGGCCTCCTCCAACTCAACGATCCTCTCTGAAGCTATCCTCCTAGTCTTGTGAAGATCTGCCTCAGCCTTCTCCAGGGCTTTATAGACCTCCTCAAGCTCCTGAGTAGTTTTCATCATGTTCTCCTGAGCGATGGTGAAGCGAGCAAGGTGAACAACAGTGGTATCCTCCTCGTCTCTGATCCTAGTGTCGGTGTTGGCTCCTCCATGAGGGTGATATCTGAACACAGTAGGCTCCAACTCATCGGTGTAGTATTGGGTGATGCGTCGAAGTGCTAGGCGTGCTAACTCCTAGATCCTCGCCTCAAAAGAAGACCTCCTCACAGCGATGTTGATAGGACGGCTCCCCATAGTGTTCTCACGAGTGTAGATTGTAATCTTGTATAGCATTCCTCGTACTTTGCCATTGACCACCCAGCTAGTACCTCTGTAGATGGGTTTGTCAAAGCCTCCAAGTAGTTTAGCATCTTCCACAACTCAGTAGCAAATCCTCCCTTGCGTTCATCATAGATACTCTCCATTTTTTATCTGTAGGAGACAATTCTCGTGAATCCTAAGCTTAAAACAAGAGAAAAGACGGAAAATTTCAGCAAGGGTAGGAAGTAAGAAAGAAGGGATAAGTCAAGAGCTTTTTGATCTCTTAAGTTAGTTTTGACTTTAGAAAATAGTTTTTGACACTCCTAAGACAACTAAACTAGCTAGGGCTTGAACAAAAGTCAGTATGTCTCTGATACCACCTCTGTCGAGACTCGAATATGCAAATTTGGACCCTTTGTGTATTCCGCACTAGTCCAGGATCATGATAGTTCACACAGTCTCAACATAGATAAATATCACAATCATACATAATGAATACTTGAATAAGACTTCACCAAATTAAATATAACTGTTAAGCGACTTCATAGTCCACCTTACATAAGTACGCCACATAGGGCTAAGTCTAGGAAATAAATGAAACTGCAGCGGAAATAACTTATTCGTAGCAACCCTTCAATTTGCCACACGCAACTGACAAGGTTCACACCGTAACTGGTCGTCTCCTCCTAGAACTCCTCCTTATAAGCAGGCGTATCCTCCTCTCTGATTGGTGATTTATTGTTGCAAGGGGTGAGTATATAAAGCACTCAACAAGTTGAGCACAGAATGCAAGTCTATTATACTATATGCATGGCTTATTCTAAATGAATGGTTGAATTGATTATTTTGCAATAAAACAACATTTATAAAAAAATAGCGTAAATAGATTGAAATGATAGTAAAATAAATAATAATAATAAATTTCTCAATTACTTTCCAAATAACCTGTCTCACAACCTTAATCAAATTCCATACTTCTATAGGCATACAGCCTCCATTCCCATGTTTATTTTTATAAAATCTAACCCCTGACCGTAATCACCGAGCATTGCTCAATCCCATGAGAACGGCTATTCAAATAGGTTTAACACTCTGCAGAGGTTATACACTTTACCCACAAGATACAATCATACACCACAAAGATGAGTGATCATAACAAAGCCTTTACAATGCTCTGTCTAAACCCAGTACTACCCACTGAGGTTTCAACACTGATGGGACATATTACCACAATTAGGGCCCCCCTCTTGCGCCATGCGAGTCTACCCGTACACCCGGAACCCACACCACCACGACAGTTCTAAAGCCTAGACATAACAAATTAATAAGTTAGGTCTATCCCATACTAGACATTTGGTTGTATGAATGACTCAGTTTAAATACTTGCAAGGTTAAGTCCTTAATTGACCAAGGCAAGACTTACCAAAAATTCACCATTACTATTATACCATCAATTACCATTAGAAAAAACAATGCAATCGCCCAAATACCACATTGGTCCACCATGAAATCACAACTCTTGCCACTCGCCTCAGTCTAAATCATTTTACCACCCCAGTTGTTTTATCATGCACCACGTGCATTAACAACATCATCAACATTGTGTGACAACACCTGACACACATATTCATAAATATGTTCTATATTCCATTAAGCAAGATTAACCTTTTCACATAAAATAATATTAACAACTCGTTGCATGGCGAAGCAAGCTATTCGCGTTCTAGGTAACCCACATTGGCAATTAATAGATACCAATTAATTGAAAACCATACTAGGGTGACAAATAAAATATGACATACAAATGACAAGGTTGACATAGCTCAAATTGGTTGAATAGCTAATCCCAAATTAATTGAAACAAGTATATATTGAATTAGTATGCGATAGTTTAAAAACAATATAACTTTAGAAACATAGGTTATGATCAAAGCACAACTTGCCTTCAAAGAGCTCTGGATCTTGCTCTAGACCATGTTCTTGGGTTGGCTCCTCACTTACGTACACCTCGGGTACGTCGACGTCTACGCGAAACAATTAATAAAGCAATAAATATCAAAAGCAAAGAGCAAACTAAACTCTAAAAATTAAATAAAATTCACCATTAAATAGATCTCAATTTAGAAAAAATTAGAAACAGGAATCACCTCAATCGGAGTCCGTATGAGGGAGAACGAGCTTTTCAAATTTGAAATAAAAGAATAAATCAGAAAATAGAAAATCCAAAATAATTGAATTATTTTTCTACTGAAAATCAGATTTATGACGTTCGCACTAAATAAGATTTCGGCTGAATTATTTTCCTAAAGAAAACTTGATTTATGATGTTAGGCTGATATCAGCGAACACGTGGACCAACCACAGCCCAACATGTGGCACCGGTGCATAGACTTGGTCCACGATCAGCTCTGGTCCACTGTGTGCTCGTCGAACAGTGCCTCAGTTCCCGACACGACATGCGGTGGCATGCAGTTGGGTGCAACGCTGGTGCGATCTCGATCGCTCGTCCCAGATTGGACGGTTTACATCCAGCGGAGACGGAAGGACGCGCGGCGTACTGCGGTCACGACCACACGGCAAAATCTAGACCGTACATAGAAGATTGGATGACTTGGATCTATGCGACACAAGCTAGCGACGCGGCTGCCCCTGTGCTCGACATGTGCAACGATCTAGACCATCCATGTAGGATCTACGGCTATGGCTACGGCTTGGAGAGGCGATACCAGATGCTGACACTCGGCAAAATCCTATGCTTTCGCGCATGATCCAACGGTCGGAAGCACGGCGAGCGGCAGCGATGGCCACGTGATGGTGCAACGTCGGAATCTTATTGGACTTGAGGAAGATGACTTGGATGTGGCGCGACGGTGACATTCTTTGCTCGGGTCTTCACGGGTTCAATGAGTCTTCACAGGGCGAACTTGGATCTTGGCTCAACCACCGCGGACAAGGCTCGCCGACGATGGAAATGAAACAAAACTCGATAGCAGCAAGACAAGAACTTCGATGAGCAGCTGCAACGACGCTAGGGCTCTTCGGTTGCCGAGTTTTGAGGGAAAACGCGCCGCACGAAGTGGGCTTTTCAATGCAGGTGGCGGCACATTATATAGCCACCTCGACAAGTGTGTTCAGCGCGAAATCCATAGTCGATATGACGGTGGCGGTGGAGTTCATCTCTGACACGGCGTGGTGATGCAAAAGACTCATGGTAGTCCAACTGGCGTTCATCGATGAAGCCACGTCGTGCGATCCGGACAGGCTGATCTCAACCACAGGATTGAAATCCAACGACCCACTTTCATGCGAGCTAGGGTTCCGGGGAAACGGGCTGTGCGAGCTGGCAGTGCGAGGGAAATGGGTTGGGCCCGCTTGGGCTCGGCCCAACACTGCTTACATGATTTTCCAAAATACTTTTCATTTAAAATAAATCAAAAAATTAGAATAACACGAAATAAATAGCAAAAATCCCCAAAAAATTCTAGAAAATATTTTAGGGCATTTGGAACTAAAAAAAAATCTTTAATAATTTTTTATTTTTTTTAGATTTTTAAATAACTTTAACAAAAGGCTTAATTCAAATAAATTCAAAATAATTTAAATAAATTCCAAGAATTTACAAAATATAAAATACACAATAAATCCATAAAATGAAAAAATTGGGATGTTACAATATTTAATATTTATGTATATTAATTCCTTTTGTACTTGAGATATTATGTGTGGTTAACTATGTATTGGACTTTTAGTTGTAGCATCCTAAAGTTTATAAAAAGTGAAATAGAAGCATATAAATTTTTGCAGTTTTGATTTAACTTAGAAGGGATTTTGAAATTAAAACTTCAATTATAGGACATCAGAATGTCTGTATAATTCCCATAAATCCTAAATAACCTTCAGATCATCTCCAAAAAGTTTCAGGATTTTTGAACTAACTTACGAAAAATCAATAATAGCTGATTTAAAGGAAAGAAGAGGCTATCATATTTTTATAAAAAACCAAAAACATGATCATCCTCTGAAAATTTAATGATAGCATCTGCAATACCTCAGAACACTACAAAAAAAGTTTCAATAATTTTTAACTTCATTTAGCACCTTTGGAAAATAAAAATCAACAAGACTTTAAAAGGGCAGTAGCACTATCAGAATCTTATAAAAATTTACATATTTATCATCATGTAAAATTTTTATGAGAATATTGGTGATGCCTCAGGACCATCCACAAAAATGTTCAAAATTTTCTAACTTGGTTTACATCGTCATTTTAATCCAGGAATGAAAAGCTACCAGAAATTTAACCCTATTTTTTGAATTTTTTTAAAATAATACACAAAAATAAAAAATTAAAAAAATAATAAGCCAAAAAATAATATAAGTAAGCCACTGTCGCCACTTTGAATGGCGAGAGAGTTTCGTTGCTAGTCAAAATAGCGATTGCATTTCTGTTACCAATCCAATTTACGATAGTAAGTCAGTCGCTGCTGCAATTGGTCATAAATGCGCCAGCTCACAGTGTCAGCAATCGCGAATTGGACTGGTGACTAGTATTTCTGTCGCAAATTTAAATGGCAACTAACAATTCACATTTTCAGTCGCCATTTCGATTGGCGATAGAAACCTATCTATAAAGAGGCGCCGGCCGGCCGAGCCTCGCTGTGCACCCGAGAGCAAGCAAACGAGAGAAAGAAAAGGAAAGAGGGGAGAAGAAGCGGAAAAAAGAAGAGGTAAGGGGGAAGAAGGAGGGGAAGAAGAGGGAGGAGGAAGAGGGAGGGGAGGAGGAGAAGTCCAGTTCACATTTGAAGGTTTGAATTTTAATCTTCTGTTTTGTACTTTCAAAACCTAGGTTAGAAAACTAAAGTAATTAGATGTGTAGGTATTTAGTTATGAAGACTAGTAATAATTATGTAGATATTTGCAGACTAGTAATTTGTTGTTAGATATGGGTAGATTAAAAATATTTTTGTAGATTCATTTAGATCATTATAATTTTCTGTAAATATTTATCGATATTTAGGTATTTTGCGTAGTAATAATTGTGTAGTAAATTGTAGACTCGTAACTAGTTGGTAGATAAGGGTAGATTAAAAATATTATTGTAGATACATTTAGATATTAACACTTTTTGTAAATATTTGTAAATATTTCGGTATGTCGAGTAGTAATAATTGCAAAGTTATTTGTAGACTAGTAATTTATTGGTAAATATGGGTAGAGTAATTTTTTTATACGTACATTTAGATCATTTTCTGTAAATTTGTGTAGATTAGTATTATTGGGAGAGCTAAGTTTAGATTAGTAATAATTGTGTTGGTACATGTAGGTTGGTAATATTAGTGTAGACATATAACTATTTTTGCATTTGTAGTGCTGTGATCGTGGATTAGGTTCGCTTTGACATGTTGGGAATAATTCATAAAACGTTGCCGGATAATATGAAGTGGAGAAGTAAAATCTATGGACATTTCAAGCAATTATGCATTGAATTGTAGAGCAGCTATGGGTAGATGAAAAGTATTTATGTAGGTATGTTTAGATCGTTAAGATTGTGTGTAAATATTTGTACATTGGTATTATTGTTAGAGCTATGTTTAGAATAGTAATGTATGTGTTGTTGCGTGGAGGTTAGTAATATTAGTGTAGATATATTGATATTTTTGTATTTGTAGTTTTGTGATCGTGGTTTAGGTTCACTCCAACATGTTGAGAATAATTCGTAAAACGTTACCGGATAGTATGAAGTTGAGAAGTAAAATTTAGGGACATTTGAAGCAATTGTATATTGAAGTGTAGAGTAGCTTCACATCATTCGTAGGCATATTTTCCCTATTAGGTTTGTAATTCTTTAAGATCATTATGTATTGCATAATATAATGCCGATACGGCGTGTGCGTAATAACAATCATGTAACAAATGTCCCGCAAGTATGGATGACCGAGACCATTTCAAAATATACTCTAGAGAAGGAGTTCCACACATGGGCCCAAGGGGTGGAACTAGTTCATTTTTCAAGTGTGATAGGCAGTTTGTCACGCGCTGAAGGATCTAGTTGGCCTAGAGGGAGGGGATGAATAGGCAACTTTTACAAGTTTTAACTTCTAAAAAACAATTCTCTATTCTTTATGAGAGAATAGCACAGAACAGAATATATATATATATGACAGAAGTAAAAACAAACAATAATAACAGCGAAAGCAATAAAGAGAAATAAAATACAAGTGAGACAGAGATTTATCCCGTGGTTCAGAGCCGCACTCCTAATCCACGTTGAAGCACTTCTTCCGAAGTATTGCTTCTCCAAAGCTAGTCGCAGTAGCTCTAGTGATCACTCAGGTAACTCTTTCACTACTCCAGTGAGGTGAGTTCCGAACCTTTCACAATCACAGTGGCCTTCCACAATCACCTTTGGACAGGTCGCACTGTTCACTTTCTCCAAGCTGTCTAGGATCACTAAGATCCAAGAGTAATAAACTTTGCACAAGTTCTGTCTCTTGGTTTACTCGCAAATCACACAGCTAGACTTCGGCTTGGAGCCAAAACACTTAGAGATGTTGAGAATTTTTGGTTTGAAGGTGAAGCACAGACTCCTTTTGAGAATGAGAGCTATTTTTCAATGCTAAAATGTCAAGGAGTTCATTCTCTATATTGGTAGATGGCTCAGGAAATGCTTATATAGCCATTTGGAATGAATATAGCCGTTACACCTGCTACTGTAGCCGTTGAACGTGTCAGATGTCAGAAATATCAGAAATATACGTTTACAACGGACTAAACAACAGTACCTAGCGATACTGGACATGTGTATGACGGACCAAATTTGGACATTTACGATGGACCAAAAAATTTGGTCTGTTGTACATGTGTTTTTCATAAAGTTTGGTCGGCCATAGGAATGAAGGAGATACATGTATGTCGGACCAAATAATTTCGTCTGTCATACATGTGCTTTTCATACAATTTGGTCCAGCTTAGGAATGAAGGAGTTACATGTATGTCGGACCAAATAATTGGGTCTTTTTACGACGGACCAAAAAATTTGGTCTGTTGCACATGCGCTTTTCAAAGAGTTTGGTCTATGTACAACGGACCAAAAAATTTGGTCTGTTGCACATGTGCTTTTCAAAAATCGGTAGCCAAAGACCCTTTTTCAACAAAAACAAGATTCTCCAAGCGATTTGCTTTAGTAATGGACTAAACTTTTAAGCAAGAATATTTGGTCCGTTATCAAAGCAAAAACCTTTAATGAGAGGGAATATCCATCTTGATTTTAATAAATAGGACTCCAAGGTTTGGTCCAGCAAGAAGACTTATAAACTGAATGAGTACCGGACTAAAAAGGAATTTGGTCTGTTGTAGATGGAAACTGAGAAGATTTTTGGTCTGTCACAGAGGAGTGACTTTTACATGTATGCCGGACCAAATTATTTGGTCCGTCATACATAGACAGTCACTTGGATGACAAATGTTTTCAAGGAATTTTCACCAAGGACTAAAGATTATGAAAACAAGACATTTGGTCCGATGAGCAGGTATTTTGATAGGAGTTTTGACACAGAAGATATTTAATACTGGACTAAAGAATCTTTTGACTTAAAAAGATATGCTGTGTATGCAACAGACTTAAGAAGTGAATAGCTGAATTTTAGTCCGTTGTATACTAATAAATTAGATTCAAAGGTTTAATAATTAAGTGTCTTTTACTCCCAGAAATCTAGTTTTGTTTTTGCCTTATGATCCAATCCACTAGCTTGTGTAAAGTCCCTCTTTAGATAGCTAAACTGAATATAAACCTAGCTATTTGACTTGAATCATCTCCCAAGTCAAAAACTAGTAACAGAGCACCTTAATCTTGCTAGTCCAACTTGCTTCATCCTTGTTTCAGCACATGTTCTTTAAAACTTTAAGCATTATTAACTTAGTCATCAATACGAAAACTAATATAAAACCAGATAATAGAAATTGAGGGGGGGCCTAGATGCTATCAATCTCCCCCTTTTTGGTAATTGATGACAACATACCTCTTCAGTTAATAATATCTTATCATTCTACAAAACAGAGTTAGGTAGACATAATAATTTGCAGAATTTGTACATATATGTGCTCCCCCTTAATGCATGATATATCTGAACTTTGACAGATATGATATATTAGGACTATATTAGATCCTTAAAATATATTACTTTTGATTTTTCTCATTAATAACCAGAGATCAGATCAATAAGAGTTAGAGTAAGTACTTTCAGACAATCAATAAAACCAACCAAGAGAGTATTGAAGTACAAAGTATGTATCAGAGCATATCAGAGCGCTATGAAGTAAGTATCAGTGCACAAACCATAGTAAGTATTAGAGCATATCAGAGCGCTATGAAGTAAGTATTAGAGCATAAGACGAAGAAAGTATAAGCCAGATACAAATCAAGTACCACTAATACCTCAGATACCATTAACCAAAACATTAAGAAAATACAATACTTTATAGTTTAACGGACTTTGTCCAGCCTACATAACCTAGGAAACTTTTAGAAATATTCTCCCCCTTTGACATCAATAGCCAAAAAGGGGTCCTATTTGCGTCGAGAAAAGGTTCTTTTGAGCTGACCAAGAACTGAACTCTTCTTGGAAGGAGAAACATTTTGATCATCAGTTGCTTTTGATTTTTCTTGAGGTTGAGTACTTGGCCCTTGGGACATGGCTTGATCATGCCAGCTCGGATAATCTGGTTCACCCGGTTGAATGGTCAGATTGTAAAGATCTGACTGCATTTTGCTTAAAGTCTCTTTTAAGGTATCTGTTTCTGCAAGGATCTGACCCACATCATAAAGACACTGTAACATCCCAAAATTTGAGTTTTGGAATGTTTAAATTCAAAAAAATAAACCATTTGCATTTTCTTGAATTAACTCCAGCTTAATTTGAATTTCTAAATAATAAAAGGATTTAATTTGACTAAACTATTCATCAAAATCAGGAATTTTAGTTTTAGTTGGGTTCCTTGTGCTCCAAGGAATTTTTCTGTATTTTTGGGGATTTTTCTGAATTTATTTGCTATTTATTTGAATTTATTTGCATTTATTTGAATTTTTGGGTTTTTCTTAAATCTGAAAATGTTTTTAATTTCTAAAAAGCCTTCGGGCCGAACCCTCTGTGGCCCAACCCATTTTCCCGGCCCGCTTCGCCTCGGCCCACCGCCCGCTTGGCCCGCCCGCTACTTGCCTTCGCCGCCGCCACCCCCAAGGCCAGATGGTGGCCGTCCGATCGGCGCCTCGCGCGTGAAGGGCTAGGATTTCGCCACGCCATCGGCCGCAGCGAAACCCTAGCCGCCGCCGCCGCTCGAGTCCGCCTCGCCACGCCAAGCGTCCGTGCGCGCCCTTTGCGCTGCCTCGAGGCTATAAAGCCCACCGCAACCTCCCGAGGTTCCTCGCGCCGCACCTTTGCCCTCTTTGTCGCCCGAGCCGCGATCCGCCGAGTTCTTGCTCGCGGAGTTTCTCCGCCGTGCCCGAGCCCTTCCGCCGCTTCGCTTCTTCGCCGCCGTGTCTCTCCGCCGCAGCCGTGGGTCTCATTGAGTTCCCGCCGTTCTCTTCCGGATCCGCACCCACGCGCGTCCGATCCGCCGCCATCTCGCCGTCGGCCGTATCTTCTTCTCGGTCCGGTGAGTTCGCGCCGCCGCCGCTGCTGCTCGCCGAGGAACCCCGCCGTCCAATCTCGGTGGTCGCCCCGGATCGCTCCACGCCTCCGCCACCGCACGCCTTGGTTCCTCTGCCGTCCGGATTCGTCGCCGTTGGATGCGCGCCGCGGGCTCGCTTATACTGCGTCGGCCAACCGCTCGGCGCTGCGTCGGCCGTCTGGCGCCGGTGCACGGTGAACAGGCGCAGCGCCGTGGACCCAGTCCACCGTGAACCCGATGATGTCAGCGTTGCGCAATAAATCCTTTTCCAGTACAAAAATAAATCCAGAAATTCCGATTTTCTGATTTTCTGTATTTTCTCTGAATTTAATCTTTCGGAGGCCCGTTCTCACTCATACGAACTCCGATTGAGGCGATTCAAGTTTCTAAATTTTTCTAAAATCAAGATCTATCTTCCAGAGCCATTTATTTTCAGTTTTGAGCTTGTTTGAGTCTCTGTTTTGTATTTATTTGGTTTCGTTGCTTTCTTTTCCGGTAGACACTAATTCCGAGGGAGCGAACGAAGACTTCGAAGACCAAGATTCAGCACTAGATCAGCAAGGCAAGTCGTAACCTTTGATCATATTGATCCTATGTTTGCAAAAGTAATTTACTTTATTACAATTGCATGCTATTTTGTGTATCAATGTTTATTTAATGGGAGTAGATGTATACCTAGTTGATATTATGCCACCTTGATTGGTTGTATGCCATGTATCCATTGTTAAACCTAGGTTGGGACATTACTAGTTGGACATAATCATTATACCAACATTGGGTTATCGTAGCTATGCTTAGACATGCTTATATATACGTTGGGATTCATGTCACATGTTGAATAATGTTAATATTGACTTAATGAGATATTGAATCGTGGCCGTTAGCCATTGTTGTAAAATTTGTTGTACCATGGCGGGTTTGCCATGGTCTTGGTTGAACGAATTGTTTTCCCTCGGCAAGTGATCGTGCAAGAAAGGGGTGCTTTCTAGCACATTGGGATGTGGATGTCTTGCCCGAGACAATTTAAGGACTTAATCTTGTGCGCCATTGAACTGGTCTAACCGCACTACCACATGTCTAGAATGGGACAGACCTAGCTGATTAATTTGCAATGTCTAGCCTTGAGTACTGCCAGTTGGTGGTGTGGGTTCCGGGATGGACGGGTAGATTCGCAAGGCGCAAGAGGGGGCCCTAATGGGCGAAACCTTAGCGGCGCACTCGAGTTTAGACAAGGCATTGTAAAGGCTTTGTCATAATATCTCTCGCGACACAATCAAGGAAGTGTGTTAAGATCGATTGCACAAAGAGATGTTCATGTCTTGTGGGTAAAGTTGTACAACCTCTGCAGAGTGTAAAACTATTCGAATAGCCGCGTCCGCGGTCATGGACAAGCCCGGGAATTTCACACGGGTATAGAGTGTTTCATAAAATGTGGAATGTGGAATTGTTGGGATGTGAACGGGTTCACCGTTGTTTTGTTGTCTATCATTGATCTATCGCTTATTTATTTATGTTTTCATAAATATGCTTTCAATCTATTTATTGTATTTCAATTCAAGTTATCGCTTTACGCAAAAGAACTATATAGCCATCATTGTCAAGCCGCATAAATATATTGCATCATTTCCTACGGCTTGTCGAGTACCTTTGTACGCACGGCTTTATGCCCTTGTTGATCAATTGCTGAAGGAGATAATGAATATCATGAGGAGGAATTCTATGAAGACTACGTGGATTAGGAAGGCGTTCCCCAGACGATTGCCTGTGGTATGTCGAATGGTTCAAGTTATCTTTTCCGCTGCAATAGTATTTGTTTCTTAAGCCCTTAAGGCATAATGGTGTAAACATTGACCATAAGGTCGTTTGCTTTATTTAATAATAATTTGCTTCTTCTTAATTAATTCGTTGTATGGAATGGTATTTCATCTATGTTTCCACTGTGTGCACTAGCGTGATCCTGGACTAGTGCAGTATACACAGAGGGTTTCGGATTTGCAAATCCGGGTCCTGACAGACACTCATGTGTCAGTCGAGTATGGTCAAGCAGGGCGTCCTCAGAGAAATCGATGAGATGGTCCAGATTTTGTCTTATCCATAACTGATTACTCGTATGTGATGTGCTTGCAGCCTCAACTTGATTTCTCAGTCTCTTGTAATGATCATCCATTTTCTGATTCATGTCATACAATCTGTCCTTTAACAGATTTTGATTGGTACCAAGCTGTTGGATCAAGTTTCTTAACACTCCTTGACTGCTGCTGAGGTGATCAAATTTTGAAGAGATTTCATCTCTGGATTTAGCCTGTTCTTCAAAATGTTGTCTCATTTGCTCCTGAACTTGTTCATTGTTCCATTTCAGACTGTTCATGTATTCTTCATGTCTTTGAGCTGCCATAGCTTGATCTTCCATGTAGCGTGCTTGAAATCCTCTTTGATCAGCATAATATTGTTGTTCAAAGGTTGAAAACCATGCAGGTTGAGAGTTGAAAATATTTTCCTGAGCCTAAAAAGTATCTTCCTGTGCTTGTTCAGCATGCTTTTGAGAAGACGAGGAAAGATACTGAGAGTCAAAAAGATTCTACCAACCAGGAAAAGTATCCCTTTGATCATGCTCAGGATGAACTGCCGTTGGAGGATAATCAGATTAAAAAATTTGTGGTATACTGGATCCTCCTGCCTCATACTCATTTGCTCCTGGCCTAAAACTTTGAGCTTCCATAAATCTTTCTGCTGCCGCTGATTCTTGAAGGTGATAAAACTGTTGTTCCTCATAAAAGGATGTATCAACTGGGCTTGAGAGGATTTGAGTTGCAGCATCATCCTCATTCCAGGATTCATTTCCATGAAGCACTTCTGTTGCTTCTGGAGTAGAGGCTAGAGGTTGAGTGAAAGACCTTGGATGAGCAGATTCATGATGACTTGAGGTCTTACTTGCACTGTGAGCACTTGGCTCTTTCCTTTTTTTCAGACTTGTTCATGCTGCTGCTATGATGACTTCCATATGCTTGAGACTGTGACCGATGACTATCATGTGAGGGCATATGGCTTTCATAAGATTGATGCCTGCAGTCACTGCCCTTATCCTGTGAATATCCTTTTTGGCTGTTATTGTCAAATTCATTTTTAGCTTCTGCACTTGACTCGTTTTGTCTTTCTTCTTGATCAGGCAGCTCTGGTTCTTCCCTTTCATCAAATTGATTTACTTGCAACCTTTGAAGAAAACCAGAGACTCTCAAGTTTTGTCCAGTGGATTTATGCATATTGTATTTCCTTGGGAAACACTTAAAATTCCTATTTAGATCTTCTTGAGAAATTATTCCTTGTGCTAACAGAGCTTCAGTGATTTGTTGAGCAAAAGGTAAAGGACTGCCAAATTTTCTGTAGACTGCCTCCTCTATTTGTCCAAAGATGTAATCAACTAAGTCTATAGGTTGTCTTGACAAAATGAGATGCAACAGCCATGCTAGGGTTGGGCTTACACCATCCTTGTATCCAGACTTAGGAACAATTGTATGCCTTAATACTAGCAGCAATACTTTTGCTTTTTCAGATAAACAAGAAACTCTGTTTGGGTTGAAATCTGTACTGGAGGTGTTTCTGTATATATGTACAGATATTTGCAAGTCAGGTATATGACCACTCAATCTCCATCTCTGACGGGAGTATAACTTTTCAAATATCCTTGTTCTATTCACTAATGAACTTGAGGCTCCAATAGCAGACTCAGATTGAGTAGACCTGATTTTTTTTATCTTTCCATTCATAGTGAACATAATATGTTTTGTCTGTTTGTTCACTAATAAAGATGCATAGAATTCAAGAGTTCTTGAGATACTCCGAGGTATTGTCTTGTTAGACATTATATGAATCAATCCCGGGGTTGAATTAATGCATTCAAACAACCTTGTTGAGCCAACTATAGAGTTCACTCGATCCCAATCTACATACTGATGATTTGACAAAACTGAAACCATTTTTCCAACTTTTCTATTCAGATATCCATTATATATGTTTTTGTGAATAAGAGACACAAAATCTTCACCTAAGGCTAGTCTTAACTCAGGAAACCAGATTTTCTCATTAACCAATCGTATTGCTCTTAGTTTCTTGCCTCTTAAATTAGCCAGTTCTTCACTGCTCAGAATGTCGACTTCAGCAGACAGCTCAGTGTTTTCTGAAGATGATTCACTGTTGGGCTCATAGGAACTATCTTCAGAAGATGACTCAGAATCAACCACTTGTTTATCTTTTCCTTTCCTTGGATGAGAAGTGACTAATTTTCTATTTGTTCGGGCAACATTATGGACATCTTGAATGAGTACAGGACCTTGAGGTTGTTTAGGTAAAGTTATTCCAGGAGATGAACTAGACACCTTTTGTTTCTTGCTTTTTACTTTATCAACGATTTTTCCAATCAGTCCCCTTTTATCTGGATTCTTCGACCTCATAGTGACTACCAACTGAAATTCAACTCTTACTCAGACTCAAATTTAGACCCTTTTCAAGCACAAAGACCAGACCTAAGCAAAAATAAATACTAGAGTCTAAGATTTAGGTCTAGGGTTTATGACAAGAAGAGAAAAGAGAGGTTTTAAGACAGACTTACTGAGCCTGCAGAAGGTTCTTGTGCGGAATGCCAGATGAACACCGTTGCCAAGATCCGATTAGGGATTTGCTTCGATGCTAAGATGGTTTTTCTGGCTTTGAAGAGTTTGCGCAAGCAAGAGTGTATCAAGGGGAAAGTTTTAGATCGAAGAAGTTGCTGCATTGAATGAGAAGAAAGAGTGCAAAGGTAGCTTGGTAACTGACGCCTTTAACTAGGGTAGTTGAGGGGACCAGGAGTCCTTGATAAAAAGATAGTGGGACACCTTTAGGTATATCGGTTTGAGCAAATACAGGGAATCCCAACAACAAGGTCAGGTTAGCATAAGATAAGTCCTAAAGCAATAGGCAAGATTTTGAACACAGTTTGAAATTTGAGATGAGAAGGAAAAGTTTTATGAAATAGATGAAATCCATTTGAATTTTGGATAAGAATTAGACTTTAGAAACATTTGTACATAAGACAGACTTATTTTGATTGATAGATCATAGAATTTACCAATTGAGCCAGACTAAGTTGATTCAAATACAGACTGGACTAATTTTGGTCTGTGGTTGAAGGGTTTTGCTCTGGACAATGCCGAGACCAAAACTTCCTTTAACGACATACCAAAATTTTTAGTTTGGTGTATTGATTTTAGATTGGTCCGTCACAGATGGGTATTTTGCTATTTTACTTCAATTGATCTTAGTCTGCAAAATGACTATATTTCTGAATATTAGAAATAAGGAGCATAACTAAGATTAGCAACCAATTTAGCAGATTTGTTTTTGAAGAATTGTGTTCTTAGGGAATGTTTGAGTCTAATATCCAAATGAGCATAAGTAATTGCAACTTAAGCTCAGCTGAAAGTACTCAAGTGCTGAACAAAGATATTTAGTTAAATATTTTCACCAAATTTGAGGAGAACATAAACTTTGACTTAGTTACTATATTTTGGGTTAGATAAGAAAGAAGTATAGTAAGGTAAGGTTTATAGCAGCATTTTACTCATTTTTAGTTAAGAAATGTATTTAATTTAGAAAAAGAAATATTTTATTTTGACTCAGCATCTTTGAATTTATTTATTCACATTCTGGATATCAAGAGATGCATAGCAAGCAACCTTGCTCCCCCTAAATGTGACATTATCGAACAACATTTGAATATGCAATAATATTCAGTTCATTTCTTAGTTTTGAGAATTTGGCCTCATCAAGCGGTTTAGTGAAAATATAAGCCAATTGGTCCTCAGTTCGTACATAACTAAACATAATATTTCCTTTAGCAACATGATCACGAATAAAGTGATGCCGAATTTCAATATGCTTAGTTCTGGAATGTTGGACTGGGTTGTTTGCTATTTTCACTACACTTTCATTGTCACACAACAGAGGCACTTTATAGAAGTTTATCCCAAAATCTAGAAATGTTTGTTTGATGAATAGAATTTGAGCACAACAACTGCCTGCCGCCACATATTCGGCTTCGGCTGTGGATAGTGCTACTGAATTTTGCTTTTTAGAACACCAAGAAACTAAAGATCTTCCAAGCAAATGATAGCCCCCAGAGGTGCTTTTACAATCAATCTTGCATCTGGCATAATCAGAATCTGAGTAGCCAAGAAGCTCAAAGGGAGCATCTTTGGGGTACCATAAACCAATATTAGAAGTAAACTTAAGATATCTAAATATTCTTTTTACAACACTTAAGTGAATTTCTTTAGGTGCTGCTTGAAATCTAGCACACATACAGACACTAAACATGATGTCAGGCCTAGATGCTGTCAAGTATAGTAATGAGCCAATCATAGATCTAAAAAGCTTTTGGTCAACAGGCTTACCTTCCACATCTTGATCAAGATGAGTATTAGTTGCCATAGGAGTCTTTATTGTCTTGCATTCTTCCATTTTGAAACGCTTGAGAAGGTCCTTGGTGTACTTTTCTTGTGAAATGAAGGTTCCCTCCTTTAATTGCTTGATTTGGAATCCCAGAAAGAATGTCAGCTCCCCAATCATAGACATCTCAAATTCTTTGGCCATCATGTCACCAAATTCTTTGCACAGAGAATCATTAGTACAACCAAAAATGATATCATCTACATAAATTTGACAAATCATTAATGTTTCATTGATGTCTTTTAGAAACAAGGTTGGATCAACCTTCCCAGTTTTGAAGTTCTTATTAAGTAGAAAATCTCTACGACGCTCGTACCATGCTCTAGGAGCTTGTTTTAGACCATAGAGTGCCTTAGATAATTTGTATACATGATTTGGTAAGTTTGGATCTTCAAAACCAGGTGGTTGCTCGACATAAACAGCTTCATCAATGAATCCATTAAGAAATGACTTTTTACATCCATTTGAAAAAGAGTGATATTAAAATGAGTAGCAAAGGCAAGAAGAAACCGAATAGCTTCAAGACGTGCCACTAGGGCATAGGTTTCTCCATAGTCCAGCCCTTCTACTTGAGTAAATCCTTGAGCTACAAGTCTGGCTTTATTCCTTATTACCACTCCATTTTCATCTTGCTTGTTTCGGAACACCCATTTTGTACAAATAACATTGTGATCCTTTGGGCGTTTTATTAAGCTCCAGACTTTGTTTCTTTCAAAATTGTTAAGTTCTTCTTCCATGGCTATTATCCAGTCAGGATCTTCTAGAGCTTCTTCCACTGTTTTAGGTTCAATACAAGAGACAAAAGAGTAATGTTCACAGAAGGAAGCTTGTCTAGAACGAGTTTGAACACCCTTACTAATTTCACCAATGATTTGGTCTGTGGGATGATCCTTAGCAATGGCATGGTGACTTTTGATGATGAGTGGTCGATCTTGTTCTTTTTCTTCCTCTTCTTCTTGGGTTCCATCATTTGGCAACATAGATTGTGTAGGAGGTTCATCCTTATCTTCCTTGGGTTTAATATCACCTACTTCCATCTTTCTCATTGCTTGTGCCAACCCATCATCACCTACATCATCTAAATTCTCATGCTCACCTTGTGAGCCATTAGATTCATCAAATTTGACATCATAAGTTTCTTCTACTAATCCAGTTAAATTGTTAAACACTCTATAAGCTTTGGATTTAGAAGAATATCCTAGCATGATACCTGTATCACATCTAGTTTGAAATTTACCCAAATGAGTTCTCTTTTTATAGATATATACTTTACAACCAAATACACGAAAATATGATATATTGGGTCTTCTACCTACCAATAATTCATAAGGTGTTTTCTTAAGTAATCTATGAAGATAAAGTCTGTTTACAGCATGACAAGCAGTATTGATAGCTTCAGCCCAAAAGGTATCAGAAGTATCATACTCATCTAACATAGACCTAGACATTTCAATTAAAGTTCTATTCTTTCTTTCAACCACACCATTTTGTTGAGGAGTATAAGTGGCAGAAAGTTCATGCTTAATTCCTAATTCATCACAGTATTCAATAATATTTGTATTAACAAACTCAGATCCATTGTCACTTCTTATTTTCTTGATGGGACAATCAAATTCATTTTGGGCCCTTTTAGCAAAAGTTTTGAAAATTTTTCCAACTTCACCTTTATTATGCAAGAAAAATACCCAAGTGAATCTGGAGAAGTCATCAACAATTACTAGACAATATGAGTTACCACCAATGCTAGCATATGAAGTGGGGCCAAAAACATCCATATGCAGAAGCTCAAGTGGCCTAGTGGTGGACATGATACTTTTAATTGGATGAGAATTAGCTACTTGTTTGCCTGCTTGACAAGCATTACACAGCTTATTCTTTTCAAATTTAACATCTTTCAAACCCACCACTAGCTCATTTTTGAAAAGCTTTTTGAGATTAGACATACCTACATGCCCAAGACGCCTGTGCTAGAGCCATCCAAGAGAAACTTTAGCTAACAGGCAGGTCGAGATGCATGAGGAGTTAGAATTGAAATCTACTAAGTAGAGGTTTTGAAATCTGAAACCTTTGAATATAAGCTTTTCATTTTTATCAAACACAGTTACCCCATCTGATGAGAAGTTACAATGGAATCCAAGATCACACAATTGAGCAACAGATAATAAATTGAAATTTAAGGAATCAACAAAAAGAACATTGTCAATAGAGTGATCATTTGATATAGCAATCTTACCAAGACCTTTTACCTTTCTTTTGCTATTATCTCCAAAAGTGATTTTGTGACTTGGATCACTTTCTTCTTCAATTGAAGTGAACATTCTTGAGGTCCCGGTCATGTGTTGGGTGCAGCCACTGTCAATTACCCAATGTCTGCCTCCACTTTTATAGTTTACCTACAAGTTCATTTCTTAACTTTAGGAACCCAAGTACTTTTGGGTCCTTTGATGTTAGTTATAACCAGTTTAGGTCTAAAGGGGTTTAACAACATGGCCTTTGGTACCCAGACAGCCTTAAGTTTTTTATCAAGATTTGAGGGACCTATATATTTTACATTCATACTGCCCCTAAAATCCTTAAATAGCATGTAATGGGCATCTACCATACAACCCCTTTTGGCATGAGAAACACTTGCAAGATAGCAATTTTTTGATTCATGGTTTGATTTATGACAGTAATAGCATTGAGTGCTTTTCTTGACAAAACTCTGTTTGAAATGACTTGATCCACTTTTCTTAGGCAAACTGTTGGGTTTATACCCTAAGCCCTTTTTGCCCAAGTTGAATTTATGTTCAACAAGAATTTTGTCAAGAGTAGCACTACCCAGAAAGCATTTTTCTAAACCTTTATCAAATCTGGCTACCTTGGCTTTTAGTTCTTCATTCTCAATATTAAGCTCCTTAGCATAGGAAGCACTTATTATTACAGGCACCAGAAGAACTACAGGTCATGATTTCATCTTTAAGTAAGTCACATGAAACTGATATATCACATAAAGAAACATGATTGGATTTGGTGGCTAGCATTTCATTTTCAATTTCTAGCTCACATTATTTAGTCTGCAAGTCTTCATGATTCTTAACAAGTAAAGCATGATTTGTGACTAGATCATTATGAGTTTGTACAGACTTTTCATGTTCATGCATAAGCTTATCATACTTGTCTGTTAGCAACTTTTTGTCATTAAACAATCCAGTAATAGTCTTCTTAAGAGCTCTTGTTGAATTTGTTTTATCATGCAAAGCATTATTTAGCTCTTCAACTATTTCTACTAGCTCATCATAAGAAGGTGAGTCACTAACCTTTTCCTCGTCTGATCTTGCCATCAGACAGAGAGGAAATGAGGGTGGTGGTGGAGTTGACTCATCTAAGGCAAGCCCAGCTAGCCCCTTTGTCTTTGAATTTTCATCATCAGAAGATGAGTCTTCACTTGCACTTTCTTCATCAGTGACCCATTCTCCTATATGAGCTTCTCTTTTTCCTTTCTTTGCAAATTTCTTGGAGTAGCCTTTCTTGAAAAACTTCTTCTTGGATTTTTCATGAGTCTTCTCCTCATCCTCATCATCCTTGTTCTTGTACTTGCTCTTCTTCTTGGTTTTGTTGGGGCACCGAGCAGTTATGTGTCCCTTTTCATTGCATTCAAAGCATACAACATTAGAAAAAGGATTTTTCTTTGAGTAGTAAGAGTTTGACCTTTCTTTATCTTTGAAATTGACTCTTCTCATGAGTTTGTTAGCTCTTTTCATGAGTAGGGCTAACTTCTTCACATCCTCATCCTTATCCTCACTTGACTCATCATCATTCTCGTCAGATGAGTCTTGAACAACTTCCTTGGCTTTGAGTGCGATGGATTTCTTCTTTGGAGCATCTTCTTCGGCCAATGTGAGCTCATGAGCAGATATTTTACCTAGTAACTTGGTTGGAGTGAGCCTCTTGATATCACCACTGTTGGACAAATATGTGATCAAACTATGATACGCTCGAGGTAGCACTCTAATCATCTTCCTGCATACCTCAACATCAGAAATCTTAGTTCCTAGGCCTTTTAGTTCATTGACAATAGGATTTAGCCTAGAGAACATGTCATTGGCATTTTCTTGAGGAAGCATTTTGAATTGATCAAATTTTTCTCGAACAGCATAATATTTTTCTTCTTTCACATCAGAAGTACCTTCATGAATTTCTTGTAATGTTGTCCATATATCATAAGCAGAGGTAAGATTACTTACTCTATCAAAAACTTCTAAGCTAAGACAGGAAAATATGGCATTTCTAGCTTGAGCATCATACTGCATATTTTGAATCTCACCAGGAGTGGGTTCACCATACATAGATTGCCCTTCGGGCATGACACGAGGAGGCAAAGGTTTTTCAGTAACTCTCCACACATCATACCCAATAGCTTCTAAATAACATCCCATTCTAATTTTCCAATAAGCATAATTAGTACCATCAAAAACTGGTACTCTACCAATACTAACAGTTGCAGATCCATTTCCCTCGGCCATTTACCAAAGCTAGTTAAGCTAAACAAGGTAAACCTTGCTCTGATACCACTTGAAGGATCTAGTTGGCCTAGAGGGGGTAAATAGGCAACTTTCACAAGTTTTAACTTCTTAAAAACAATTAACTATTCTTTATGAGAGAATAGCACAGAACAGAATATATATATATATATGATAGAAGTAAAAACAAATAATAATAACAGCGAAAGCAATAAAGAGAAATAAAACACAAGTGAGACAGAGATTTATCCCGTGGTTCAGAGCCGCACTCCTAATCCACATTGAAGCACTTCTTCCGAAGTATTGCTTCTCCAAAGCTAGTCGCAGTAGCTCTGGTGATCATTCAGGTAACTCTTTCACTACTCTAGTGAGGTGAGTTCCAAACCTTTCACAATCACAGTGGCCTTCAACAATCACCTTTGGACAGGTCGCACTGTTCACTTTCTCCACGCTGTCTAGGATCACTAAGATCCAAGAGTAACGAACTTTGCACAAGTTCTGTCTCTTGGTTTACTCGCAAATCACACAGCTAGACTTCGGCTTGGAGCCAAAACAATTAGAGATGTTGAGAATTTTTGGTTTGAAGGTGAAGCACAGACTCCTTTTGAGAATGAGAGCTATTTTTCAATGCTAAAATGTCAAGGAGTTCATTCTCTATATTGGTAGATGGCTCAGGAAATGCTTATATAGCCATTTAGAATGAATATAGCTGTTACACCTGCTACTGTAGCCGTTGGACGTGTCAGATGTCAGAAATATCAGAAATATACGTTTACAACGGACTAATAATTAAGTGTCTTTTACTCCCAGAAATCTAGTTTTGTTTTTGCCTTTTGATCCAATCTACTAGCTTGTGCAAAGTCACTCTTTAGTCAGCCAAACTGAATATAAACCTAGCTATTTGACTTGAATCATCTCCCATGTCAAAAACTAGTAACAGAGCACCTTAATCTTGCTAGTCCAACTTGCTTCATCCTTGTTTTCAGCACATGTTCTTTAAAACTTTAAGCATTATTAACTTAGTCATCAATACCAAAACTAATATAAAACCGGATAATAGAAATTGAGGGGGCCTAGATGCTATCACTCGCAGGGGTGCGTCCTTGGGGCACTGTTAGGAGATGCTTGTACAACATATTCTCATTGGACCCTGATCTAAGTGATCTAAAGTTGCATGGTATCAGATGCCGATCACGGGAGTGCATGTACTGGGAGTTACTGGAACTGAAGGGGCCAAAATCGTGGAGCTCTTATGTAAGAGTGGCTAAGGAGAGAGAATGGCCTCTAGTGTTGTTGGCACAAGTATTTTAGAGAGTTACTTCGGGCCATGCGATGATAGAGGAGGCTGTGATGCTATTGCAGAAGAAGTTGGGGAGTCCAACCGCAGTCATACATCCTTATTGAGCCAAGATGTGGGTGAGGGGGAGGAGATAGTACAAGATGAATAAGGTGACACTCCCTTACTGCAGATGCAAGAACCCATGAGCATTGCAGACGAAGGGGAACATATAGAAGGGTTGATGGAAAGAATAGAGCCAGAGGACCGAAAGTATGAGGCTTTATTTGATGATAACATTTGCGTTGATGGTGAGGTTCAACGCGATGAGAGTTACCCTGATGAGTGGGAGGACTACTAGTTCGAGAATGTAGTAGTGAATAACAGTGAAGGCGTTGAATGGGAGTATGGTGGGAACGAGGTGCAATTGGGGGAAATTTTCAAAGGTAAGTGGGAGGTGCAGGAGGCTATGAAGGAATGTACAATGTTAATGCAGAGACCATTTAAGGTTGTTAAGTTAGCACCACAGGTTTATGATGTTATGTGCGAGATGGAGGGGTGCCCATGACGTGTTCATGCGTAACAGCCTAAGTGGGACACCATTTGGAAGTGCTCTATAGTTGTTGCGCATACATGTGTGATGATAGAGTCTATGCAATCGCATAGAAATATCTCTTAAGGCTATGTTGCAAACATAGTGTATGGAGAGATCATTGGCAACCTGAATTTGGAGCCTTGTTATATTATACTTGCAATAGAAGAGAGATTCTAGTACACCATAAGCTATACGAAGGCCTGTAGGGTGAAGCAGAAAGCCCTCGAAGCAAGGTTCGGTACGTATGAAGACTCATACTAGAACCTGCCTGGCAAGCTTCAAGCCATTTAAGGGAGGAATCCTGGGACAATTATGGATATTTTCGAGCAGCCATTGCAGCGCTTCCCTGGGAAGATGGTTCGGAAGAGAGCATTTTTCACATTCGATGCATACACCAACGCATTCAAACATTGCCGACCGTTTGCTTTGCATGGATGGCACATTCTTGACTAGGAAGTACAAGGGCAGATTTTGACTGCCATTGGAGTAGATGGCAACAATCAGATTCTTCCCATCGCGCTGGCTTTTGTGGAGAGTGAGAACACATATAGCTGGCTTTGGTTTATGAGGAGCGTAAAAGTCAGAATCATCGGCCACCGACCTAGGGTTTGCATAATACATGATCGTCACCCTGGGTTGTTGAAGGCAATTATGCAGTTGCAGCAAGGTGAAGACGAGCCAACTCCATGGACATATTTACAGAGCAGGTGGTGCAAGCGGCACATGGGGGTGAACTTTAACAAGTAATTCAAAAAGAAGGCTCTAATAAAGCTGTTGAAGAGGTTGTGCGATCATAATCAGCAGCGGAAGTTCGATTCACTATGGACGAAGCTAGACGAACTGACGAGGAAGCATATAATAGAGGCTACGAAGAACCTGAGTCCTGGCGCAGAAGAGGCCCTCATAGCACTTCATAACTTACCTACAGACCCTCCACAATTTGTTAAGAGGACTGGCAGGGCCACGAAGTGTTTCTCTGAATGGATTAAAAATGAGCCAAAGGAGAAGTGGGTTTTGATTTACGATACGGACGGTGCAAGGTACGGTGTCATGGTGACTAACCTAGCAGATGTGTACAATTGGGTGATGAGGGATCTGAGACCCCTTCCTCTCGTTACTATAGTGGAGGGAGTTCTTCGTGGGATTACGAAGTACTTCGTGGATTGTCATACCAAGGCGTTGGTTCCCATGAATAATCCTGCCGTAAAGTACTCAGATATGATCAGTGTATACATGGAAGATAAAGCAAAAAAGGTTGAGATGCACAGAGCGTTCAAGATGAAGACGAGAGAGTTGCGCTTCGAGACATTGTGTAGGGACAAAGTCGGTCATGGGACGGACCACAGTAGAGTTCAACAGGAGTGCACCCTTGGGAGGCGGAGTTATTCCTGCACATGCAACAAGCCCCTTATGTTACACAGGCCTTGTGCACACATAATGGCTGTATGTTCTACCATTCGTATGAATCCGGGCATATTCATGGATCAATGTTTCATGAAGGAGATGGTGACTACAACTTGGAGAGAAGAAATGTATGGTATCGGTGTGGTTGGTTCATTCACTAACCATTGCATGTGGGAGCATACATGGTGGGTTCCAGACATCAACAGGCTTAAGGGAGTCGGACGACGTCGAACATGACGCATCCAGAATGATATGGATGCTGCGAAATGTGGCCGTCGAGTGAAGAAAAGTTCCATTTGCAAGGAGACGGGGCACATTTCCAAGTATTGTCCAACGCTAAACCAGAACTGAAGTGTTGTGTGCATGTATAACATATGACAACAAGAGTAATTATGGCCCTGATTTTGAAATAGTGTGTGCGTGTCATGTTTATATTTTCATGTTGTTTGCTAACTATTTTTTACTTGTATGATGTTTATATTTCTATGCTATTTGCTAACCTATTTTTTATTTTCATGGCAGGTATGGCGGGCGACGGTGTAGCTCCCACGCGGGAGTACAAGCTGATCAACCCTATCATAGATGTGTCCTACCATAGTCATTTGGCCACACAAGCCCTGAAAGAGGGCCAGGCGCCTGCTACGCTTTTGTCCCTACGCTTGCGCACCCACATGAGGGCATGGAGGATTGACATGTGGTGGATATTGAGGTTTGTACAGTCATTTCAGTGTTGCCATTGGATTGTACTGTGAATGCATGTGAACTTACTATCTTCTTTTTCACATAGGTTGCGGGCCGCTGGATTGCTACCATTAGCCAGGATGGTGGAGACCACACACGCAGACGACGTTAACACGCGCGGTGCCTCTCGGAGGTTCCCTTGCAACAGGAGTCTACTCACAGCTCTTGTCGACCACTGGCGACCGGAGATGCACACCTTTCATCTCCCTTGCCGACACTGGAGGATGGGGACACTGTGGTGTCGCCGACGGGTTATTATCTTGCCTCTATCGTATGTTATGGTACAGTTCAGCCTGGTGTTTTCTATCGTAACGTCAACAACTACTTGTGCAAACCACGTTCACTCCAGTTATGTCACAGGCGTCGTACCCTATCATGCCGTACCTACCAGAGTGCGTAGCCGCGCGAGCACCCTCTGGCCTCTTCGTGTAGTGCACCCACGACGTCGCCTTCTAGCTCACCTGTCGTCACCTGGTGTTCGACGTGTTCGTGGAGACATTGAAGGATCGAAATGGCGATGACAGGGGGGTGAATGATCCCAAATAAAATTTTCCCCCACTCAAATTACTCCAAACAATCTCGCAATAAAAATCTGAAACACCCAAAGATTTTCGTTCAAACTGGTGCTTCCCAGATTCGCACACCCTCCAAAACCCGAACAACTAGACAACTATGTGTACCCCTAGCTTACATGGTTGAGAACAATGAACTATGTTAGGGATGTTTTAATCACAATCCTAATTGTCAAGTGTCCAAATAAAACGGAATCTATTCGAAGACTTCTTTTCTAAAAGAGACAAAGCTAAAAACAACAAAGTCTCTTTTCAGAAAAGTAAAAGAAGATTTTCCAGTAATTATCCTCAATTGGAGTAGGTGGTTGGTAAGTTTCTGTTGCTCAAAAAATTTTGGGAAATTTTTTCGCTGTGAGAAGTTGAGTTGTGAAACAGTCCACCAAAAATCACAATAAAAAGCTTTGTATAATAGACATGAAAAATCAAGTATTACAGAAAGTCAAGAACTTCGATCAGAAAGTTTGTGGCTCGGTTTTCACTTCATAGTGCTCAAACGGTGCAACCAGTGGACTCACAAATATTTCTAGAGATGGATATATGAGTCACGCACCTTCTCGAATAAGAATCACTCAAAAAGGATTTTTCGAGATTTTTGGAAAAATTAAAGACTGTCTGGTGCGCGAAGAACAAGTTCTGGACAGAATGATAACTTGATAGAAAACTTGATCTTTAGTCTATCCTATGGTGCAAGAGAAGTGTAAACCATATAAATACCCTCAAAACATATTAGAACAACAACATTTAGAAGGAGGGGAGGCAAATCCAAATTGCGAGAAAGTAAATTGCGATAATGTAAATGCGGGAAACTAAATGCTAAATTTAAATTGCGTAAAGTAAAGACATAATGTAAATGCGCAATTTAAATTCACAATAAGGTAAAGAAATTTTTTTGTATTTTCTGTATAGAAAGTTTATAAAGCCTCACTTGATGTGGGCAAAGGTCAAAGGAGCAACTCAAACTTTCATGGGAGGAAGGCTACCCCTCCACCCCTATTTATACAACTCTTGGGCCACCTACCACCCTTGGATGAGCCTCTAAACTCTAGAGCATCCATCAAGGGCTATGATTAACCCACTCAACCAGCTATGCAAAGGCTAACCCAAAACCCACCACACACATGGGTTTTCTTGCAAGGTTTTCAAAGCACACGAATTAGACCCGCTAACCTATCAACTAGACCAATATCCAATGGCCCTCATTGATCCATGCAGCGCCTAGCTAGCATCTCAACCGTTCCTTGTCTTCACGGCTTGCCACGACTCCGTCTCCAATCATCTTCCAGCAATCACCGACCGTCTGGACTTCCGACGCTCCTCGCCTAGTCCCGGTCATCCTTCGCCTCACCATGATCTAGCATCGTCGACCTGTAACCATCAAAAACAAGGAAACTCCTCATATAGCAATGCCCACAAAGATATGCAAGAAATCCATCAAAGTCCACACTTTGAAATTCATTTGTGTTCGTTCTGGCCGGTGCTACTGCCCTCAGGCCGGTAGCACCGCCCATGGTGGACCGGTGATACCGCACTCAGGCCGGTAGCACCGCACTGCACAAACACCAGAGAAACCCCTCTCTGGAATTTTCACACCGCTCCTCAGTCCGGTGCTACCGCACGCCCGGTAGCACCGGGCTAGCATGGCCGGTAGCACTGTCCAGCCAGAATCCCTAAAAACACCTTCTCTGAAAATATTGCACCGGCCATTTGGTCCGGTGCTACCGCTCACCTAGTAGCACCACAAAAACAGAGAAGTCCTCAAATTGCTTCCATTTGAAAATCCATTTCAAATCAAACTCAAACAAGAGCAACCCAAGCTCAAATTTAGTCAAATACTCATCACAAATCTGGGTAGACCTCCACATGGTCCTTCAATCTCCCCCATGATGAGTATATTGACAAAGACAATAAAAAGCATAAATTTTGAGTTTGAAGAGGATAAGAAGAAAGCAATTTTTAGTTGCAAAGGCAAACTTGGTCAAAAGATAAGAATTGAGATCATGACCAAGTTGTCACAAGGGATTTTGTTGCTAAAATTAAAACTTCTTGAGTTTAATTTAAGAAAGAGCAAGTTTTCAACAAAAACTCTAAAATCTAACTAAACATGTCAAATATGATTATGAGATTATGATCCAAAAGAAGTAGCATAGTTTTACAAAGATCATAATAACCAAATAAGCATTCACATTTTTATCTTTTTAGTGATGCCTTTTCTACGTTTTCTCCCCCTTTTGGCAATATAGGCATCAATTTTTTTATGTATGCATGAAATGCAATCTAAAGAGCTTTGAAGATTATCCAATTAAACAAAATGGAAAGATATTACACCAAGCTTGTCAATTCAGAATATGACTAAACTAAGACATGTCCAAGACCAATACATTTTGTGAAGTAGCTTAGTTTACAATATTTCATTTTAGCAAGATTTGACAAGTGCAAAACTTAGCAAAGTTTCAAAGCTAGAAGCAAAACCACTCAAGGATCAAATGGAAAACCTAAAATTCAACTTACTCAACACTTTGAGGAACTTTGAAGTGCATATAAGGTCATTCGAGCTCATTTTTTTTTCAATTTATGCAAATTTTCTTTAAGATTTTGAAAAACATAGAGGGGTGCAAATGTTTGACATTATTTGCATTCTTTACCCACTTATGTGTTTGATGTTTGCATTCCTTTTATTTTATTGATTGACTCAAGCCATTTTCGATCATCTCAAGAGTAACTCTTAAGAGAATGATCTTGGTCAAACACAACATATTCCAAGTTCATCATAAATGCAATGGGAAGCAGTCTCGTGAATATAAAGTGTTGAGATCAATTTTGCACAAAAGAGTCAAATTTTTCTTGATTTTAATTTAGCACATATGAGCAATTCTAAAGGACTCAAATATAGATCAACCAAATTTCACCCAAGTTGCTATAGGGACTCTAGAGAAATCCAAAATTTCACAAATTATGGTAAATACTCCTAGAAAAGAAACTTAGTAAGTAAAAGCAACATGTTTTTATCAAGTTTTCAATTAAAGCTTTCAAAATTTTCAGATTTTAATAAGCTTAGCATGATAAATGGACTTGGACATATCTAAGCTAGTGATTTTCTTCAAAAGATATATATCATGATGTATTTCATGAAGATTGAGTCAATTGCATAATAGACAAAGCTAATAAAACAGAAAATGCAGTCTAAATGCAATGCATAAACAGATTTCCAAACTCCCATTCAACAAATAAATCAATTTTAAGCTCAAATCTGGTTAAAGTTGAGTTATTATCAAGATTAGGCATAAAGAAAACCCAAATGAACTCAATAACAACCAGAAAAACAGAATGAGGAGAAGAAGTCGAGAAACTGCAAAACTGGATGGCTATAGAGCAAAGAAAAGATAGAAGAGACTCACTACGGCTCAGACTTGCTCTTATCTTCCCCAGTGACTGACATAGGTAAGCTGACTCTAGATCCCAACTAAGAAGTTCACACAGACCCTGTCTACCCAGGAGGCCCAACACCTGCTAGACTTATAAGACCGTGAGGGAACTCAACCTAGAGAGAAGAGAGAAAAATTAATCACGCATGATAGCAACCTAAAGCACAAGATAAGAGGTCCATGCAAAGCATGCCAGAAGTCTAAGTGAGTGAACTCAACTCAAGAAAAGAAGCCCATAAACACCCAGAAGAAACGAAGAGAAAAGAAAAGCCGGAAGAGAACATATTTTACATAATATACAAACCAGCTCCCCCTCACGAAAGGCCGTAAGGGCTCACGACTCCAAGCTCACTCCTCAAGACAACAAATCTGGAGCTATCCAAAGGCTTGGTGAAGATATCAGCTAACTGAAGGTCACTCTCTACGAACTGAAGCACGATATCCCCCTTCCCCACATGGTTTCTAAGGAAGTGATATCTAATATCAATGTGCTTGGTCCGAGAATGCTGCACTGGGTTCTTAGCAATGCAAATAGCAGAAGTGTTGTCACAAAAAAGTGGCACATTCTCTATCTCTAACCCAAAGTCCCGCAAGGTCAATCTCATCCAGAGCACTTGGCTACAAAGAATCGGTGCAAAGAACATACTCGGCCTCGGCGAAGGATCAGGCAACTCGGATTGCTTCCTAGATGACCAAGAAACAAGAGAAGTGCCAATAAATTGGCAAGTGCCAGAAGTGCTCTTCCTATCTATCCTACAACCAGCAAAATCGGCATCGTAAAAGGCTCGAAGGGATAGACAAGAAGAAGAAGAGTACCAAATACCATAATCAGTGGTAGTACGAAGGTACCTGAAGATGCGCTTGACCGCCTAGCAGTGAGAGGCGCGAGGAGAAGCTTGAAATCGAGCGCACAGATACACAGTGAAATGTATGTCCGGCCTCGAAGCAGTGAGGTACAAGAGGGAGCCGATCATGCTCCGAAACTCCTTTTGATCAGCAGGCTCACCATCCTCATCCGATTCGAGGACAGCAGTGGTGGCCATAGGAGTCATCACCAGCTTCCCGTCCGACATATCAAAACGCCTCAGGAGGTCACGGGTATACTTGCCTTGATACAAGAAAGTACCCTCCCGAGTCTGATTGATTTGGAAGCCAAGAAAGTAGCTCAACTCACCCATCATACTCATCTCAAACTCTGTGCTCATCACCTCAGAAAACTGAGACACAAGCGAATGAGATGAGCCACCAAAAATGATATCGTCCACATAAATCTGGACGAGAAGAAAATGCGACTCATGGTGTTTGATGAACAGAGTCTTGTCTACTATGCCCATTTTGAAGTCATGGCTGAGAAGATAAGACTTGAGCCTCTCATACCATGCTCTGGGGCCTGCTTGAGTCCATACAGAGCTTTGGAAAGCTTGTATACATGACTCGAAAACTTGGGGTTCTCAAATCCTAGAGGTTGTTTGACATAAACCTCTTCCTCAATAAAGCCTTTGAGGAATGCACTCTTGACATCCATTTGATAGAGCTTGAAGCCCCGGAATGCAGAGAATGCAAGCATGATCCTAATAGCCTCTAGTCTAGCTACAGGGGCAAAGGTCTCCTCAAAGTTAAGACCCTCAACCTGAGAAAAGCCCTGTGCAACTAGCCTAGCCTTGTTGCGAATGACAACCCCATCCTCACTCTGCTTGTTTTTGAGCACCCACTTGGTCCCAATGACATTATGACCAGATGGGCGCTCTACAAGCTGCTAGACTTTGTTCCTCTCGAAGTTTTCAAGTTCCTCATGCATAGCATTGGTTCAAGACTCGTCAGATAATGCATGAGTCACATCCTTCGGCTCAAACGAGGCAACAAAGGTAGAGTGAAGGCAGAAACTGGACAAACCTGATTTTGAGCGAGTGACTCGCTCAAACAGATCGCCGATGATCTGATCAGGTGGATGAGAACACTGAATATTATGGGGAGGTCCAGATGAAGAAGTGGCCTCTACCTCATGCACAGAAGAGGTAGGAGCAGCTCCACTAGCTGCATGAGAGTCAGAAGGTAAGGGCTGGCCTTCCTGAGGTGCAGAAATGGAAACAGGTATCACCTCAGGTGTAGAGGGGACTGGATCAAATTGAACACCATCATCTCCATCATCCTCATCCTGTACAAAAATAGTCTCGGAGGTGGAAGAAGAGCCTGAAATGTCAAGTCTAGCTCCTGGGCTAGCCTCATCAAAAGCCACCTCGCAGGTCTCTATGATCCTATGTGCATCGCAACTCCAGACCCTATAGCTATGAGAAGAAGTCGAATAACCCAGAAAGATACCGTCAGAAGAACGAGACTCAAACTTATCCAGGTTACTAGACTTCAAAATGAAACACTTGCAACCAAACAAACGAAAATGAGAAACACTAGGCTTTCGCCCATACCTCAACTCGTAAGAAGTGTGGTGCAAATGTTCTCTCAAGAATACACGATTAGAAACATGGCAAGCTGTAGCTATAGCCTCATCCCAAAACTTCCTAGGAGTACTGTACTCATCTAGCATTGTCCTGGCCATCTCTACCAGGGTACTGTTTTTCTTTTCCACTACGCCATTTTGCTGAGGGACATATGGAGAGGAGAACTGATGCTTTAAACCAGATTCCACACAGAAAATCTCAAAATAGGAGTTCTTGAACTCCGTGCCATTGTCACTGCGTATAGCTCGTAGGGCACCAGAGAGCTCAGAAGACAACCTATGAATCAAACCCCTAAAATGGGTAAAAGTCTCATCCTTTGAGGACATGAAAAACACCCAAGAGTACCTCGAAAAATTATCAACAATGACAAGAACATACCACTTCCCACCCACTGACTGCACTCTAGCTGGACCAACAGTGTCCATATGTAAAAGCTATCCTGGTGCATCAGTCGTCACAACAGTGACTGGGGGATGAGAAGCATCAACCATCTTGCCATGTCGGCAAGGAGAGCAAATCAAGTCTTTGACCAACTTGAGTTTGGGTAAACCACTAATGAGATCATGGCTGCTAACTCGGGTCAAATAATCAAAACCAATGTGACCAAGTCTCCTATGCCAGAAGGAGAGATCACGAGACTATGAAGAAATCAAACAACTAAGAGAGTCTCCAGAAAAAGCAGAAAAATCAGTACGAAAGACTCTCCCATATCTAGAAATCCCACAAACTAACCTTCCTGAAGAATCGAGGATTCTACAGACGCTACTCTTGAAACTTACTTCGAAAGAGTCATCGATAAGCTGAGAAACAGAAAGCAAATTATACTGCAGCTTACTTACTAAGGCAACATCTTTAAGAATGAAATTCTGATTAATGCAAATGGTGCCCTTAGCAACGACTCTACCTGATGAAGCATCCTCGAAAGTGATCATCTCATCATCGGGGGCTCGGACTAGGGAAGAGAACCAACGAGAATCTCCGGTCATATGGCGAGAACAACCGGAGTCGACAATCCAGACATCTCCCTTCCCTATCCGACGAACCTAATCAAGACACAAGAGAGAAAGATGACACCTAGTACTGAACCACACGACGCCTTAGAGTACCAGCCACGGAAGAAGACTGGACTCGAGTGTCTCTCTGACGTTTAACTCTAACACAATCAGTAGCAACTCTAGTAGATGATCTAGGAGCTGGAACTGGGTTGGCCCGCCGTAGTACAAAGGGCGGACCACCCTAGTGAGGCTGCCTAAAACTCCTACCAGAAAACACCTCATGCCGCTGATATCTACCTCGATGAGAAAAACGAGGAATATCAAGAGGATGGTGGAAAGACTGACCAAGAGTGGCTCCAGGACTAAAACTCGAAGAAACAACATGAAAACCGAGTCATGGATGCTGCCCAAAAACAGACGACTCTCTAACCTGTTTAGAAGCAATGTATGCCTTAGGAGCACTCAGAGTCTGGGGATGACCCTGAATACTCCTAAGAGCAGCAACACGCTCACGCCGAGTGTTCTTGGTGTGTCTGAAATAGAAATCTACTAGGTGACCATCCTTCTTACAGAAGGTGCATGTGTACTTCGCCTTGCTAGAGGTAGAAGAAACATGAGTAACAACCTTCTGATCAGAAATCCCATGGATAACCCAAGCAGACCTAAACATAGTGGTACTCACTCTGAGAGCTACCACTATCTCACCACTCTTAGAACTGCGCACAATAGTGGGAGGATGCACCCGAGCGTGCTCCAAGGGGTCAAATTCTAGACCCTGATTAAATCTGCTAATCTTGGATAAATCTAGAATAAGATTGAGTTTCTTCTTGCCTCCTACAAACTTCTCGAGAGTGCTTATGAGATACTCACACTCCCGGAAGAAAAAGGCACATGAAGAACAAGGAAGAGATGAAGAAGAAGAACCAGAAAGAGAAGCTCTCTCAGCACGTGCATTTTTTTCCCTCAGCACACCTGCCTCAATCTTGAGGGCCTCACAAAGAATGCACGACGCATTTCTAATCCTATGGACTTGGTCTTCTAACTTCTTCCTAAGTTCGACATGGATTTTATCCAAGTCCCCCTCAGTCACATTACATCGCAAGCAACTTTCTTGTGACTTATCTAGTAAGTCCTTAGCAAGTTTAGCACACTTGACATTTAGTGATTCATTGTCAAGTTTTAGTTGCCTACAACCCTAACATGAGCTGACTTGGTCCTTAGAAGCAAGCATTTCAAGTTCATCGTTTCTAGAAGAAAGCTTCTTAAGGTGATCGCTCATGGCATTAATTTTAGCAAGCAATTTAGGGTAATTAGAGCATGATGGAGTAGCATCTAGTGGAATAGCATCAACAGAATCATCGCTAGCATTCTTCAACCTAAGACTATCTAGTTCAGATAACACACTATCATGCATAGTCCTTAGGTTCTCCAACTCCACAAGAAGTGCATCACACAAAGAACAGTCATCAGTGACTCGAGAGGGAGAAGATCTAAGAGAAGCTAACTCTCGAGTCAAGGTACCTACTTCCTTCTCTAGCTCCACACACCTAGCTCTACCTATAGCATGAAAATTTCCTAATTTGCAGAAAGCTTCATTGAGCTGGTCATAGGAGGGTACCTCGTCTAAGTCGCTGTAGAGCTCGTAGTCGCTGATGCCGTTGGTGTCGGCCATGAAGCACATGCCGGAGAAGTCGTCGCCACCGCCCTTCTTCTCTTGTGGTTCATCCTCGCCCTCGTCGCTCCATGTCTCCGTGTCAGAGAGGTTGATATCGTCAAGCGCGGCGAGGACGCGGTGGAATAGCTTCTTGTTCTTGGTGAAGTTGCAGTACTTCTTCTCACGCGCCGGCTCATGAACTGGAAGGTTCTTGTTGCGGTTCTTGTTGATGTAGTCGTTCTTTACTGAACTACTGGTGTCGTTCTTTGCCTTCTTCAGTTTGGGGCAATTAGCCCGAATGTGGTTGGGGCCACCACACTCGAAGCATTTGATCATGCCACCTCTCTTTCTCTCTATCACCCTCTTGTATGCATGTGAAAATTTGTGAGCAAGAAGAGTAAGCTCATTTTCTGGAAATTTTTCCAGTTGGTCATCGCTTAGCTCGCAAAGGGCGGAAAGAGAGAAACCTGCAGAAAGATCAAGGGAAGATCCAGTGAGATCAGTGACCAAGGCCATTGACTGTGATTTTGTCTTACGAGAGACAACGCAGATCTCATGAGTCTTGAGACGGGAGTAAAGCCCATGAAGAGTCAAGGTCGACAAGTCGGTAGTGTCCTTGATGGTGGTCACTTTCATTTCCCAAACTCAAAGATCGAGTGCGGTCAAGAAATTTCGAGCATTATCCGAGTCAGGGTATATGCAACCAACTGCTCGAAGATCACTCAAAATCTTGTTAAAACAACCGAAACACTCATCAAGACTCTCATCAGTGTGTTGTTTAAACTTATTGTACTCACGCTTGTACTGATCCTGCCTCACGGTCTTGATTTGAGTAGTGCCCTCATGGTAAGCATTGAAGGTCTCCCAAATCTCGTGAGTGGAACGGAGGTGAGAAATCCTATCATACTCACTACGGCTAAGACTCTGTATGAGAATGTTCCTTGCCTTAGCATTTGCCTTAACGTCAGCCAAATTACCAGCCATGACGTTTTCATCGGCAGGAACCTCATACGGGAGTTTCACCTTCTGCCATATCAGGAAGCCCAGGGCAGTGATGTATGATTCCATCCACGATTTCTAGAATGAAAAATCAACTCCAGAAAAAATAGGAGGCTTGGTGGAATACTTGAAACCGGTCGAGATGTATGAAAGAGCAAAACCGACTCTAATACCAATTGAAGGATCGAAATGGCGATCAGAGGGGGGTGAATGATCCCAAATAAAATTTTCCCCCACTCAAATTACTCCAAACAATCTCGCAATAAAAATCTGAAACACCCAAAGATTTTCGTTCAAACTGGTGCTTCCCAGATTCGCACACCCTCCAAAACCCGAACAACTAGACAACTATGTGTACCCCTAGCTTACATGGTTGAGAACCATGCTAGGGATGTTTTAATCACAATCCTGGTTGTCAAGTGTCCAAACAAAAAGGAATCAATTCAAAGACTTCTATTCTAAAAGAGATAAAGCTAAAAACAACAAAGTCTCATTTCAGAAAAGTAAAAGCAGATTTTTCAGGAATTGTCCTCACTTGGAGCAGGTGGTTGGTGAGTTTTTGTTGATCTAAAATATTTGGGAAATTTTCTCCCTATGAAAAGTTGAGTAGTGAAACAGTCCACCAAAAATCACGTCAAAAATCTTTGTATAATAGACATGAAAAATCAAGTATTATAGATATTCAGGAACTTCGACCAGAAAGTTTGAGGCTCGGTTTTCAATTCATAGCGCTCAAACGGTGCAACCAGTGGACTCAAAAATGTTTCTAGAGATGAATATATGAGTCACGCACCTTCTCCAATAAGAATCACTTAAAAATTATTTTTTTAGATTTTTTTAAAAATTAAAGACTGACTGCTGCGCGAAGAACAAGTTCTGGACAAAATGACAACTTGATAGAAAACTTGATCTTTAGTCTATCCTAGGGTGCAAGAGAAGTGTAAAACCATATAAATACCCTCAAGACATCTTAGTACAACAGCATTTAGAAGGAGGGGAGGCAAATCCAAATTGCGAGAAAGTAAATTGCGAGAATGTAAATGCGGAAAAGTAAATGATAAATTTAAATTGCGTAAAGTAAAGACATAGTGTAAATGCACAATTTAAATTCACAATATGGTAAAGAAAATTTTTGTATTTTCTGGATGGAAGGTTTACAAAGCCTCACTTGATTTGGGCAAAGCTCAAAGGAGCAACTCAAACCTTCAAGGGAGGAAGGCTACCCCTCCACCCCTATTTATACAACTCTTGTGCCACCTACGACCCTTGGATGAGCCTCTAAACCCTAGAGCATCCATCAAGGGCTAGGATTAACCCACTCAACCAGCCATGCAAAGGCTAACCCAAAACTCACCACACACATGGGTTTTCTTGCACGGTTTTCAAAGCACACGAACTAGACCTCCTAACCTATCAACTGGACCAAGATCCAATGGCCCTCATTAATCCATGCAGCGCCTAGCTAGCATCTCAACCGTTCCTTGTCTTCACGGCTTGCCACGACTCCGTCTCCGATTATCTTCCGGCGATCACCGATCGTTAGGGCCTCTGACGCTCCTCGCCTAGTCCCGGTCATCCTTCGCCTCATCATGATGTAGCATCGTCGACCTGCAACCATCAAAAACAAGGAAACTCCCCACATAGCAATGCCCACAAAGATATGCAAGAAATCCATCAAAGTCCACACTTTTAAATTCATTTTTGTTCGTTCTGACCGGTGCTACCGCCCTCAAGCCGGTAGCACCGCCCATGGTGGACCGATGCTACCGCACTCAGGCCGATAGCACATCACAGCACAAACACTAGAGAAACCCCTCTCTGGAATTTTCACACCGCTACTCAGTCCGGTGCTACCGCACGCCCGGTAGCACCAGGCTAGCATGGCCGGTAGCACCGCCCAGTCAGAATCCCTAAAAACACCTTCTCTGGAAATATTGCACTGGCCATTTGGTCTGGTGCTACCGCTTGCCCGATAGCACCGCGAAAACAGAGAAGTCCTCAAATTGCTTCTAGTTGAAAATCCATTTCAAATCAAACTCAAACAAGAGCAACCCAAGCTCAAATTTAGTCAAATACTCATCACAAATCTGGGTAGACCACCACATGGTCCTTCAGACACACACGGTTCATTGGGTGATGCGCCAGTTCGGACTTTGCCAAGATTTCCTGGTACCCATTGGTGTCGTCGTACCACCACACGTCCACTTGTGTGTTTTCTATTTCACCTTGTTCCGATTGGTTATATGTTTCTTTAATGAACTAATGATGTGCACATGTTACCTATTTTTGCAGGCAAACAAGGAAGGATCTCTCAGGGCGTGTAGGTTGGGCACATCGCATGCAGACTCACGTTCACCAGTGGTCCCATGCGTTGGAGGAAATCCACCAAGAGGCCACCCCTTACGACCACAACATGTACGATGACTACATTGGTGGTACGCTACACGGACACACGTTTGAGTTGTCCGTGTCATGTGAAAGCATCTAGGACCCTAAATTCGTGTTGGTTTTGGTAATTAATGACAATCACAATTAGAGGACTAATATTTCCACTTTGAGAATGTTGATTTTAGGTTGGTACTAATAATAGAACACGTTGAAGCATGAAAAGGAAACAAAAGAAGATCATTGCGTCAAGCTAAAGTGCCAAGGTATATAATTAAGGACTTTTTCGTAGCTTTTACCTATCTCGGAGTATTGAAGAGAGACCAGATTGCTAGATTAAGTGCCATACTTTTAAGAGGGACTCTTGATCAGTAGCGTGATGTGCTTTTAGTGAAAATGGCTCAATTAATGCTTATACAAATGATTATTTTTACTTGGGATAAAAAGAAAAATTGAAAATACCTCATTTCTCCTTTGGTGGCACTACCGCCCATGGTAGCACGATCGCCGCTCTGTGGCGATCCGCCAAATGCCCGGTAGTTATATTCCAGAGAAGGGGTATTTGAGGTGGTGTCTGGGTGGCACTACCGCCCCATGTGGGCTGTCTTGCCGCAGCTAGCACTATCGCCCATGTGAGGCGATCTGTCGCTCGATCAACGATGATCGACCCTAGGGCGGTAGTATTTTTCCAGAAAGGGGTGTTTTTGGGTCATGCTCTGCCGGCACTTGAAAGCACCTAGGCCCCTAATTTATCTTGGTTTTGGTAATTAATGACAATCGTGTTTAAGGGACTAATATTTTCTTTGAGTATGATTGGAAATAGGTTGGTCCCAGGTATGAAAAACAATGAAGCATGAAAATGAAGCGAAAGGGATCAATACATCAATCGAAAGAGCCAAGGTATAAAATTAAGGACCTTTTCATAGCTTTTACCGATCTCGGAGTTTTGGAGAAAGATCGGATTGGTAGAATAGGTGCCGTACTATTAAGAGGGACTCTTGATTAGTAGCTTGATGTGTTTTTGGTAAAAATGGCTCAATGAATGCTCACAAAATGTTTATTCTAAATTGAGACAAAAAGAAAAGAATGAAATCCCTCTTGGGCAGCCTGGACCGGCACTATCGCCCATGGTAGTGCGGTAATGCCACTCTGGTCGGCAGTACCGGCCCAGGCCCAATACTTATTTTACAGAGAGGGGTGCTGTTGGTCTTGTGCCCAGTCGGCACTACCGCCCCCATGGGGCGGTACTGCCGCTTGGCGGGCACTACCGACCATGTGAGGGCGGTACAGCCGCTCGGCTGGCAGTACCGGCCCTATGGGCGGTAGTCTTTTTCTAGAGGGGTTATTTTTAAAGCCAGCTCGGTCGGCACTACCGACCCCAATTGGGCGGTACTACTGCTCGGTCGGCACTACCAGCCTAGCATGGATGGTAGTGCTGGGCCTCAGGGCAACGGCTAGTTTGTCAGTGCATTTAATGCCCACACTCGACCGTTGAACCTAAGAACGGCAGTATCGGCCCCAGATGGGCGGTAGTGCCGGCCACCCTGAATTGTTTAGGGATTTTGGTTGCAACAGCTAGGAGAATTGATGAGGGCTATAAATACACCCCCATATGCAGCACAGAGCATCTCTTGGACTCCTATTGCATATTCTTGAGCTCTAGTGTGCATCTCTTATACTCAATTGCATTAAATTCACATTTGAGTAGTTGAGTGAAAATCAAGTGAGAGTATTAAATTGTGCCATTTAGACATTTTATTCACCTTAAGCGATCATCAAGGTTCATTGCTCTTAGAGGTTGCCGCCTCCTAGATGACTTGGAGGTGTTCGTGCGCAGTGAGCTTCTCGACAAAGATTGTGAGAAGCCCCGGCAAGTTGTGAAGGCTGGAGTTCGCCTACCAGAGCGGGAAAGAACTACCTTAGTGATTGAGGAAGACTCAAGAGGTTGGAGCCAACTTGAAGTTGTTCAAGTCACTTCAACGTGGATTAGGAGAGATCGGCAAGTCTCCGAGACCACGGGATAAAATTTGTCTCTTTCTCTTGTGGTTTGTATTCATTATTCTTGTGCTAAACTTATAATCCTAGCAATTTGAATATTTTACTCATGCTTAGAACTATTTCTTGCTCATACTTGAATTGCTAGAGTGCTTAGTGTTCACTAGAAAAGTAGGTTGTAAATTCCCTTAATTGCAATTATAGCTTAGTGCTTTTATTAATTGCAATTAGTGCCAAAAAATTTAGAAACCTCCTATTCACCCCCTCTAGTCGGTTATCCTTGATCCTACAGCACTACCGACCCATATGGGCAGTACTGCTGCTTGGCCAGCACTACCGGCCTAGCATGGGTGGTAGTGCCGACCTTTTGGTAATGGCTAGTCTGTTAGTGCATTTAATGTCTACAGTCGATCGTTGGACCTAATGCCGACAGTATTGGCCCCAGATGGGCGGTAGTGCCGGCCACCCTAAATTTTTTAGGGGTTTGGTAGCAACGGCTAGCACAATTGATGAGGGATATAAATACAGCCCCATATGTAGCATAGAGCTCCTTCTTAGTGGCTTCTTGCATATCTTTGAGCTTTTGTTTGCTGCTCCTCCACTCTAGTGCATTTAATTCACATTTTGTGAGTAGTTGAGAGAGAAATCAACTGTAAGCATTAAATTGAGCCATTTAGACACTTGATACGCCTCAAGCGATCGTCAGAGTCTATTACTCTTGGAGGTTGCCACCTCCTAGATGGCTTGGAGGCGAAGGAACCGGTGACTTTCTCAAGGAGCTTGTGAGAAAGCTTGGTTGATTGTGAAGGCCGGAGTTCGCCTACACGGAGTGGGGAAGAACTACCAAGTGATCGAGGGAGGCTCATGTGATTGGAGACAACTTGAAGTGATCAAGCTTCCTCAACATGGATTAGGGGAGACTGGCAAGTCTCCGAGACCACGGGATAAATTCACACGTCATTTTCTCTCTTGTGGTTGATTCTCTCATTCTCGCATGCAATTTGCATTCCTAGCTATTTAGTGATTTGATCTTGTGCTTAGATTTGTATTATTATTTAAATTAGTTTGTCAGTGCACTTAGTGAGACTTAGAACCTTTAGGCCTTAATTGTCAAAAATTATAATTCTTGAGTAGAATTTTATTTATTGCAATTAGAGCAAAAGAATTTTAAAAACCTCCTATTCACCCCCTCTAGTTGGTTATCCTTGATCCTACATCGTGGAAAACCCTCCTAGGCACGTGGCTACCACGGCGGACACGTACCCGACTTAGTTGGACTCGGCCTTCCATCGCTCGGTGAGTCAATTGATGTGATTAAAAATATGTACCTACGTATGCTTTCTTCTAATGGAACATAAGTATATTTGCATGCAGAGCGAGCATGCTAGGGAGATGCACGCCGAGACGATCGCACTTAGGTCCGCACTCGGCTTCGGTCATGCATTGGAGGCCACGTTGGACGAGGTGCGAGGGATGGTGGACTAGGTGATATCAAAGTCTTGACGCATCGTCGAGCTGACGTCGTGCAGGAGTCTTAGGGAGGAGAATGTCGTTCCACGTGTTGGCCACTCATTCTTGGTATGCGGGCGACATACGCTGCACATGCCAACTTGCGCACCATGTACTGCACCTCCTCCCAACGTGGCGGGGGGCTCCAGCTGGCAGCGAGACACGCTGTACAGCTGGATGTTCCCAGGTAAAACTTTGGTGCTTATTCAAACTTAACAAATTCTTCATAATTCACACATGTAGTTCTAATGCCGTCAAGTTTTTCCGTATGCAGCCTATGTTCTAGATGCCGACGTCCTCCAGTGCAGCCATACCACCTCAGATGTCGGTGATGACGACATCGAATACCACTAGATTGTTGACCCCCCAGGAGCCCACAGGGGTTGTGCTCGGTCTATCGCAACTGTCCGGTGCATCTAGAGCCAGCCAGCTAGCTAGTCAACCTAGCTAGCGTACGCTACGCTGCCTCCACCTGCACATCCCGACAAGAGCACTAGATGGCAGGCCCTGGACCAGCTGATGTATTCGTCGGGACATGTTCAGTGCTGTGGGAGGGCTGGGGTCGTACGAGGGGTCGCACCGCGCAAGAACCACGGATAGTTTTTTTGTTCTTTCATAACTTATGTACTGTACGGACATATACTTTTCATTAGTTCAGTTACGTGTTCTTACGTAAGTTACTCTTTACACACGTTTTGTCGTATCGAATTGTTCCTCGCTTACCAATTTGTTATTTCCTATTACCCAATTATCTGCGCGTGCATGCCCACGAGTAACGAACGATTGCCAATAATGATAACAATGGACGTGACAACACAAACACACCTGGTTTATCAGATCGAACACGCTATGGTAGGGCGAACTGACAACACAAAGTCAACATCTATGTCAGGCCGATTGGACAACACGTAGCCTGTAGATTTGTTAGGATGATTTGACAACACATACCCATCAATTTTTTTAGGCCGATTGTACAATATACTGCCTATTGCTTTCTCAACCAGATTTGACAACGCGCTGCCCCCACTTCCTCAGAGCGAAGTGACAACACATTGCCTATTTCTTTCTCAGCCCGATTTAACAACACTCTGCCCACCGCTTTCTCATACCGAAGCGACAATACGCAGCAACCAGTTTTATCTGACCAAAGTGAGGACACGCTGCCTCTACTCTATCAGCCCTGCATCGACTACGCACTGCCTATAAAATAACCGACCACCCAAGCAACACTACTTCAGTAGCCCAACCTCCACTCCATTGCAATGATAGATAGAGGAGGCACCTGAAGCCGCGGGAGGGGCAGACGGGGTCAAACCGCACCTCGAGGTGCCGACCCTTCATGATTTTGGGGCCACGACCCTTCATCCAAGGTCCACCAAATCTATGGTCCCTAAGACCCCGATCCCCCTAGCCCTGATCTTCCCATTCGAACAAGGGACTACTACAACCCCAAAAATCCAATCCACGACGGCCTCCCACTCCGCCCCCTGAAGCGGCTGACATGCAAGCACGACCTCGATGCCATTGTGTAGGTTTGCGACGAGTCCAATGCCATCCTCCTTGCAGACTACGGATTACAAATTCACTGAATGGGTGGACCCACCGTATCCCATAGATACCCAGTGTTACATCCATACATTGTTGTATCGCCTCGACGAAATGCACGAGGACCTCACCGAGGTCAAGAACGAGAACGAACAGCTCCGCATATAGAACTTGGAGCTTTAGACCCAGAACGATGGCCTACGCCATCAAAGGCTCAGGGAGAGGAACAATGAGGAGGTCATCCACCTCGGCAGCAACTACCACACTTACTACTACTGTGACAATGCCAGCTACAGTTGTGCTTGCCACTACCGTAACCAACAGCCCCGTCCACGTTGTCCTAATGATCAACACTCCCTGTGGGTGCCATACGGTTACCCATTCGAGTCTTAATGTCCTCTGCCCATAAAGTGTAGTCCATCCCGCCCTTTTACAATTCCAAAAGGCGCACTTGTATCGTACTTTTGTCCATGTTCGTAGTTGCACTGTGCCACCATTTGTATCATCCAAACTACCAGCGTGAACATGGGCACCAAACCAAATTGTATGAACAAAACTGTATACGCCATTTAATCCTCCGTTTATTATGAAATGGAATCTTTCATTCATTCTGTTCTGTTCGAACATTAAACATGAAATGACTTACCAGTTCCGAGAAGAACATCAATAGATGTAACAACACAGTCCAACCTGCTTTACCACATAGAACATACGACCTGCTTCCCTCCATGTCGCCATTTTGACTGGCGATATAACATTGTCGCCACTTGAATTGGTGACATATTTCTGTCGCCATTTGAAAAGGCGACAGAGTTTTGTTGCTAGTTCAAGTGGCGATAGAGTTATGTCGCTAATCACAATGGCGACAGAGATCCCACAATATTAAATCGACATTCCGAATGGTGATAGAACTCTGTCGCTATTCAGAACAGTGACAATAGCCTACTTCTGTTTTTTGGCTTATTATTTTTGTAATTTTTTATTTTTTGAGTATTATTTAAAAAAATCATTTTTTCCTTTTCTTTTTCTTCGGTCTCACTACTAATGTGGGCCCACTTGTCGGGAGAGAAAAGACATACATCCTACTGTCAAATAATTTCTATTGGCCTAAAATGAGACGTGACATCGAGAGGTATGTGCAAAGATGCATAACCTGTCATAAGGCAAAATCAAAACTGAACCCTCACTGTTTGTATACTCCATTACCTGTTCCTAGTGCAACATGGGAGGATATTAGCATGGATTTTGTTTAAGGGTTGCCTAGGACTAAGTGGGGGAGGGATTCAATATTTATTGTTGTTAATAGGTTTTCAAAGATGGCACATTTTGTTCCCTATCACAAAAGAGACGACGCGTCGCATGTAGCGGACTTGTTTTTCAGGGAGGTGGTACAATTGCATGGAGTGCCTCACACTATTGTTTCATATCATGATGTCAAGTTCATGAGCTACTTTTGGAAGACTTTGTGGGCTAAGCTTAGGACTAAGTTGTTGTTTTCAACGACTTGCCACCCACAAACTGATGGACAAACGGAGGTGGTGAATCAAACACTTTCTATGCTGCTACAAACGATGATCAAGAAGAACTTGAAGGAGTGGGAAGATTGTCTACCGCATGTGGAATTTGCATACAACAGTGCGATGCATTCTACCACTCAACACAGTCCGTTCGAGGTAGCGTATGGATTTAACCCAATCACACCACTTGATTTGCTGCCCCTACCACTCCAAGAACGTGCCAACATAGAAGCGTCAAAGCGTGCGGATTATATGAAGAAAATGCATGAGAAGATGAAGGAAACTTTTGAAAAGAAGGCACACTACTATGCTGAAAAGGCAACCAAAAATTGGAAGAAGATGCTATTGGAACCCGGTGACTTAGTTTGGGTGCAGCTTTGAAAGGATTGTTTTTCGAAGAAGCGTAAGTCCAAGCTTATGCCACATGGTGATGGACCATTCAGAGTGCTTGCGAAGATCAATGACAATGCTTACAAGATAGATCTTCCAGAGGACTATGCTGTGAGTAACACATTCAATGTTGCTGATTTGTCACCTTTCCTCAGACAGGAAGATATCGATTCAAGGACGAATCCTTTTCTAGAGGGGGAGGATGACGAGGATCTCCCAAGCAACTATCATTCTTCTACTACTGCTGCAGCTCCTAGTTTGCAAGCTACTGATTCTAGAGAAGCAGAAAGTATCTACAATGCATACAAAGGGCCAATGACACGAGCACTTGCACGGGAAGTCCACAACAAGGTGAATCTGTTCCTAAGTAGTTTGATTTATGATATTCATGAGAACAGTGTACTATCTAATAGTTCTACTTTGCTTGTGCTAAGATTTGACGGAATCACATCGTTGGAGATCGGGAGATAAGATGAGAAGCTTGTTGATTTGAAGCTATGTCTAATGGCGTATATACAAGATGTTGGTACCGAGAGGGAGGTGTGGGAGTCTGGGACTAGTGAGGAGATACAAGGAGAAAGAGCCAAGAATAAAGAAGAGTTCCTGGAGAAAGAGATGATCGCATGCAATTCTGTCTCTAATGCTCATGATGAATTCTGCATCAACTCAAAAAGATCTAGTATGCATGATACTTATATGGATTGGTTATCAAGTCAACTTTCCAAAAAATCAAACAACATGTGATTCGGAGCTTTCTACAATATGTTATTGCCAGTGGAAGACACGCTGCACAGGCAGACCGGCTGACGCATGAGAGTTGACCATAGCGATGAGCCCATGGTTTATAACTCGGATTGGGATGACCTACTGCTATTCCAAGAGCTTGCACCTGTTGAGAAGGACTTCTTTGCCCGTTTTTCAAGGATTCAAGTCTTTTCCAAGAAGGAAATTGAAGATAATTCAAATTGGATCTATGTTGGATTCGGTTCAGAACAGTCTAGAGGGGTCTGCATTGAAACATCCATAGCTTTCACATCCGGATTTGGTTTTTGATGTATAAATACTTGTTAGAAAGCTTACTCCGAGACCAATCCAACCCATACACAACCAGCCTCAGATTCCAAATCGGCGCACCGCAATCTCCGAAACAATATGACGGCTGTAACTTAGGTTTTCCTTTTTGTTTGTATTAGAGTCCTAGTTAGTTTTCAAATATTTGGAGGGCTATATAAGCCTATGTACATGCCCCAAGGAGGGTAGCCCATGTTTAATATACAGAACATTAGTAGCAAATATTGCTCTTATTCTTCTCCTAGGGTTTGCTAAACAGCCACCATCTAGAGAGGGTAATTGGGAGTTTCTGGCATCATCACGTGTGGTTTTGCAAATTCGAGGTGAAAGGCTTGCTGCACGGGTAGCGTGTTGTTTAGCCACTTCGTTGGGTTACACAGTGTATCTAGATTCTACGTCAAGAAGGTTAGGCAACCCCCTCCCCTGTACCATCTTGGTATCAGAGCATGGTTGTATCGGTAGGATCTTTTACCTTTAGCTACATAATTTTATTTTCTGTCCTATACACAAAAACCTAAAAAAAAGTTCTTTAGCCCGTAGTTCACATTCTGTTTTCTAGTGCATTTTGTTAGGTTCTAGTCCATTAGAATTTGTGTTCAGTTGCTGAGCTTAGTTTTCCTTCGCGTGAACGTTGAGCCTAAATCAATCTATATTGTGCAATTGCTAGGGCGTGCCGTTTGGTTAGTTCTGAAGGATAAACCAAAACCCTAGCTGTGTAAGAATTCGTTTTAGTTTGTGTTCTGAATTTTTAGTCTGCACGACATTCAGTAAAACGGATCTAACTTTTGCGTAAAGAGTTCGATTGAGCAGTTTTCATACTTGTTGGAAAGAGCACGAGGTGTTCTATAGCTGTATATCTTAGGTTTGATCTCAAAATTCGGTCTGGTTCTGCTTGTTTTGGACCTGACAAAGTTCAGCACCAGTTTTGGGCATTGTAACGTCATTCAGTTCCAGTTTTATTTCATCTCCAAATTGTGAAATCTTTGTGTCCAGTTCATAATTTAGTGTGTTCTGTGTCTATATATCAAAATTCAAAAAAAGTTAGTGAACCAATTCTATCATTTGCGAACACTTTGAACCAATTGGGATTAGCTATAGGATATTGCTCTTGGGCTTTGCACATTTTGGTGAATTGAAATATTTTTTGCAGCATTTTTCGTCATACTCATTGTGCAATAATCTGGTGTGCTGATCGTAGTAGCGAAAGTATATAAAAAATAGAAATCAGAACAAAAAAGAAGAAAGAAAGAATAGTGTTGTGATCACCACATTGATTGGTTGTACTTGCTGCAGATCAGAATTTTTCTTTTGTTATTTTTTGTGCAAATATTGTAGTCCAATTTAGTGTTTGACCAATTAGCTAGCATATCTCCTTGCACTTTTGCAACATGAGCTTTAGTTCACAAATTTTAGATTGTGCTAGCTCTCTCTTTTGTTGCATAAGTCCCATTATCGTTGTGTGTTGAGTTGCTCCATACTTCACTTATATATTGTGATCAACAACTAGGCATATTGCTCTAGTTTGGATTAACGAGACAATATCAAGAATTCAGATTTGCTAGGACAAACACTAAACCGTCCAAGCTCCATATATTTACTACCTGTGCAATTACTCTTGAACTTTGAATTCTCTTAACCATCACTGTTGAGTTTCTGCTACCACCAGAGTGTGATCAACCCCTCGTCTCAAGAAGGGAGGGTAAGAACTTCGATTGGTAAGAAGGGTGAGGTTGAGAGTATTGCACATAGTTATTACATATACTTGCTACTGTAGATAGGAATTTTTGCACAACTAACCATGTCAGGGCATGGAGAAAACTTTAGCGATGATGAGAACGACCATGACAACCAATCACTTGTCTCCAATATAATGCATTGAGGGATTTGCTTCGAAGGGAGACGAACACAGTGCTGAATGCACTTGAAGAGAAGACCGAGCAGCTGTCCGAAGAGATCAAGCAAACTATTCGTGATTTTGAGGTGCAAGCCAACAACAACATGGAGCAATTGAGGCTTGACATTGCTGCTGATCTTGCACAGATGATGCGACCTCAAGGTGATGATGCAAGTGTTCAAGGACATCCGAGGGAGGAAACGGATGTTGAGGTTGTTGCCCGAGAGCAACAGGAAGTGCAACAACGTCGTGATCGTGCTACTACCAATGTTGTGCATCCCCCAGGCCCTGGACGTGGTGGATGCAATGGTAGAGGCCGTGGCTGCCTTGGCTGAGGCAATGCTGCTTTGGATGCATACGAAGTTGAACCTACTGCTGACTTTATGTTGCATAGTGATGATGGGGACCAACGGCGTCAAGGTAACAATGACGAGCGTGAGGACAGATTTGGGAAGCTCAAGATTGTTGTTCCCAAATTCTCTAGTTCTCCTGATCTCGAGGCCTATTTCACTTGGGAATTGAAGGTTGAGAAGATCTTTTAAATGCACAACTACACCAAAGAAACAAAGCTACAAATGGCATCACTTGAGTTTGATGAGTACACGCTGATTTGGTGGGGGCAAGTTCTGAGCCAAAGAGAGGAAAACAACGAACCTACTGTTGCTACATGGGAAGAGATGAAGCGAGAGATGCGTGACCGCTTTGTTCCTACTCACTACGAACATGATCTTTTTGATAAATTGCAGAATATGAAGCAAGGGACACGTTCTATGGAGGAGTACTACAAAGACATAGAGCAAGCCATGATTCGAGCAAAGGTGCAAGAAGATGAAGAGCAAACCATGGCGAGGTTGTTTGCTGGTTTGAACCATCCCATCAAGCATATAATCAATTTTCAGCCATATATCAATATTGTGCAATTGGTGCATCAAGCTACAAAGGCAGAACATCAAGTGCAAGAGGATGCAAAGGCAGCCCGCACCACTTCGTTTGCTGCTCGTGCTACATCCAGCGGAGGTAAACCTACTCCCAGGTTCAATTTGAGCAAGAACTTTACTTCTGGTGGCTCTAGTTCTCGCAGTTCAGCAAGCAAGAAAGAGGAGGCTATACCAAGTGCAAGCAAAAAGTCAGCTATTCCAGCTGCTAGTGGTACTTCTTCGGTGGGTACTACAATGAAGAGTAGCAATATTCAATGCTTCAAATGCCTTGGACGTGGCCATATGCAGAAGGATTGCCCCAATAATAGGACTATGCTGATTGCAAGTGAAGATGAGATTGAGCATGATGCTGATTTGAAGTGCTTTGAAGATGCACAAGAGGAAGAGAAGGAAGCACATGGTCCTGTTTATTGTGACTTTGAACAGGGACCTTCACTTGTCATCACTCGAAAGGTGTCGAGTGTTCAGCCCAAGATTGAACATGAACAGCGCTGCAATTTATTTCAAACCAAAGCAAAAGTTGATGGCAAGGTATGCAAAGTTATCACTGATGGTGGAAGTTTTCATAACCTAACTAGCAAGGAGTTGTACAATAAGCTTGGTTTAAGGTTTATGCGCCATCCCCATCCATATCATGTGCAATGGTTGAGTGATTGCGGGGAAGTGAAGATTCAATTCATAGTAAAAGTTACTTTTTTAGATTGAAGATTATTGTGACACTGTGGAGTGTGATGTGGTGCCAATGACGGTTTGTCACTTGCTGTTGGGGAGGCTGTGGCAACATGATCTTGCAGTGCAACATGACGGCCATACTAGTCAATACAAATTGATGTCGAAAGACAAAGAGATAGTGCTGCGACCAATGACACCCTCTCAAATCATGAATGCAAAAGCTTGAGGCTATAGTTGAGAGTAAAAAAGAAATTAATTCAAAAGAATGACATCCACAAATTGGTGAGAGCCACAAGCCAAAACAAAATGGCAAGAGAAAGCAAGAGGGGGAGAAGTTAGTGATGTTAGCCACCAAATCAGAGATGAGAGATGATCTCAATTTAGTGCACTTTGTGTTGCTGTACAAAGATGCATTGCTTTCTGCTAATGACATAACATATCTTCCTAGTATTGTTTCTCACGTCTAGCAGGAGCATGAGGATGTGTTTCTAGAGGAAGTACCTGTTGGTTTGCCACCAATTTGTGAAATTTAACATCAAATTGATTTGATTCTAGGAGTGTCTCTTCTTAATCGTCCTCCTTATCACACCAATATGGAGGATACAACAGAAATTCAATGACAAGTAGAAGAGCTACTAAAAAAGGGGTATGTACGTGAAAGCCTTAGCCCTTGTGCTATTCTTGTTATTCTAGTTCCTAAGAAAGATGGTACATAGCGCATGTGTGTAGATTATAGAGCAATTAATAATATCACTATTAGGTATCAGCACGCTATTCCTAGACTTCATGATATACTAGATGAGCTTAGTGGTGCTGTTATGTTCTCTAAAATAGACTTGCGTAGTGGTTACCATCATATTCTGATGAAAGAGGGTGATGAGTGAAAAACAACCTTTAAAACCAAATTTGGGTTGTACGAGTGGTTAGTAATGCCTTTTGGTTTAATTAATGCACCCAGTACATTCATGAATTTAATGAATCATATTCTAAGGGCTTTTATTGGGAAATTTGTGGTTGTGTACTTTGATGATATTCTGATTTATAGCAGAACCATGGAGGAACACCTTGATCACATTAGACAAGTGCTAGAAGTTCTTAGATCTGCACACTTGTTTGATAATATTGAGAAGAGTACTTTTTGCAAAGAAAAAGTTGTGTTTCTTGGGTATGTTTTTTCTGGACGAGGTGTAGAAGTTGATGAATCTAAGGTTGAATCAATGAAGAATTGGCCTACACCTGTGAATGTGAGTCAAGTGCGAAGTTTCCATGGCCTTACTGGTTTTTATAGGTGATTTGTGAAAGATTTTAGTATTGTTGCAGCCCCATTACATGAGCTTACTAAGAAGGGTGTACCTTTTGTTTGGGGAGTGTCGGGACTCGAATATGCAAATCCAGAACCTCTATATATTTTGTACTAGTCTAGGATCATGCTAGTGCTCACACGATTAACATAAATGAATATCACAATCATACTCAACGACAACATAAATAAGACTTCATCAAATTAAATATAACATGTTAAACATCCTTATAGTCCACCTTACATGACTATGCCACATAGGGCTAAGATAGCAAAATAAATAAACTGAAGCAGAAATAAACTTATTAGTAGCAACCCTTCAATTTGCCACAGGCAACCGACAAGGTTCGCACCCTAATTGGTCGTCTCCTCCAGTACTTCTCATAGGCACGCGTAGCCTCCTCTCCAACTAGTGATTTGTTGTTGCAAGGGGTGAGTACATAAAGCACTCAACAAGTTGTGCACAGAAATGCAAGTCTAATATACTATATGCATGGCTTATTCCAAAGGAATGGCTATCATAGTTATTTTGCAATAAAGCAGCATTTATAGAAGAATATCATAAAGAGATTATAAAGATAGTAAAACGAATAATAACAATAAATAAATTCCTCAGTAATTTCCTAAATAACAACCTTAATCCAATTTCCATATATCTATAGGCATACAGCCTCCATTCCCAATTCATTTTAATAAAATCTAACCCTTGACTGTAATCACCGAGCAATGCTCAATACCTCGAGCATGGCTATTCACATAGGTTTGACACTCTGCAGAGGTAATACACTTTACCCATAAGATACAATCATACATCACAAAGGCGAGTAATCATAACAAAGCCTTTCCAATGTTTTGTCTAAACCCAGTACTGCCCACTGAAGTTTCAACACGGGTGGGACTGGTTACCACATCCAGGGCCCCTCTTGCACCATGAGAGTCTACCCGTACACTCGAAGCCCACACCACCACGACTGTACCAAAGCCTAGACATAACAAATTAATGAGCTATATCTGTCCTATACCAGACATGTGGTTGTATGAATGACTTAGTTCAAATGCTTGCAAGGTTAAGTCCTTAATTGACCAAGGCAAGACTAATAAAAAATTCACCATTACCATTACCATCAATACCAATATCAAAAACAATGCGACCGTCCACATGCCACATTAGCCCACCATAAAACCATAACCCTTGCCACTTGCCTTAGTCTAAATCATTTTACCACCCCAATTGATTACCATGCACCACTTGCCATCAACAACATTGTGTGACAACACCTGACACACATATTCATAAACATATTCCATATCTCATTAAGCAAGATTAACCATTTCACATAAAATGATATCAATAACTCGTTGCATGGCTAAGCAAACTATTTGTGTTCTACCTAACCCATTTGGCAATTAATAGCTACCAATTAGTAAAGAACCATACTAGGGTGACAAATAAAATATGACATAAAAATGACAAGATAGATATATAGGGGTGGGCATTCGGTTTTTTGATTTTTATGGTTCGGTTTTTTCGGTTTAATTCTTTCGGTTTTTGAAAACCTGCAACCGAACCGAACCGAGCCAACTTTGAAAACCGAACTGAAATAATAAAAAATTTTCAGTTCGGTTATTTTGGTTTACCGAAAAACAGATCAAACATGCATCCACATCACAGCTTCATAGTTCATCATAGATTCACAGCAGTTCATCATAGATTCACAGTAGTTCATCATATACCGAAAAACCGACTAGAGCAGAGCAAGCATCCACATCACAGATTCACAGATTTGCACAGAAGAATCAAGAAAAGTGAGGGATTTTACAGCATCGTCACTTCAGCGAGGCGGGTGAGGTGGTAGAAGTCGAGGGAGGCGCAGCATGCCCCGACGTGGTAGCGGATGAGGTGGTGGTGATAGCTCTTCTTTTTGGCCATGAAGAAGGCGGAGGAGCCCGCACGGTGGCTTGACTTTTGAGGAGTGTGGTGGCTTGAGGAGGAAGGGCAGAGGTCGGCGAGGCAGTCCACACCGCGCACAGCTGCTCCCCCACCGGTCGGTCTGGGCAAATATGTGGAGGAGAGGGATGGGGGAGCCTCGGGGATGGGGGCAGAGAAGCGGAGGAGATGGAGGAGGCATCGGGGCGGCAGTCACGGTACCGAGGGAGCCAGGGGCCCAGGGAGAAGCATTGAGGCGGAGGAGGGTTTGGGGATTGCGGGATCGGAGTGTCGATCCGGTCGGGGATGGGGGAGACGGCTCAGACGGGGAATGGGCGAATGGAGGATTAGGTTTAGGTCTTCGCCTCTTCGGTTCAGGACTAGGGACCTTCGGGTGTTCGACCGTTCGGGGTAAGTTAGAAGCGCACGGTGTAATGGGCCAACGAGATTCGGTATTTCGGTTTAATCGATTTACAGAATCTGAAAACCGAACCGACAACCGAAAACCGAACAACAGCAAAATAAAAACCGAACCGAAAACCGAAAAATTCGGTTAAATCAGTTCGGTTCGGTTTTTCGGTTTCGATTTAAAAATGCCCACCCCTATAGATATAACTCAATTTGGATTAATAGCTAATCTCAAATAATTGAAACAAGTTTATATTTGAATTAGCATGCAATAGTTTAAAACAATGTAACTTTAGAAACATGGTTTCGACATGATCAAATCACAACTTGCCTTCAAAGAGCTCTAGATCCTACTCTGGACCTTGATCTTGGGTTGGCTCCTCACTTACGAATGCCTCGGGCACTTCAATGTCTACGCGAAACGAGCAATAAAGCAATAAATACAAAAACTAGAGAGAAAACTCAACTCCAAAAATTAAATAAAATTCAACATTAAATAGAGCTCAATGTTACAAATTTTTAGAAACTAGAATCACCTCAATCGGAGTTCATACGAGAGAGAACGAGCAATTCAAAGTTTGAAATAAAAGAAAAGGCTAAAAATAGAAAAATCCGAATTATTGGAATTATTTTTCTACTGGGAAATCACCTTTATGACATCATGCTGACGTCAGCACTGAATTTAATTTCAGTTGAATATTTTCTAAAGGAAAACTCGATTTATGACGTCACACTGATGTCATCGGACACGTGGACCAACCACGGCGCGACACGTGTCGCTAGCGCATAGGCCCGGTCATCGGAATCGATCAAGTTCATGGTGAACCTGGTGCACGGTGCTTTGGCTACTGCGCATGACATGAAGCATGACACGATTGGACGTGAATGCGGCACGATCCGATCCGCACACCCGAGATCTGACGGTTGCAAAAGCGCAACATGTGGAACGATCAGAGACGTCTGATCGGAATCAGACAGCTAACGACTGCAGGCAATGGCATTGTGAGACATCGACACGTTAGATCGAACGACCAATATCTGCTAGATCGAATGGCCAATATCCGCGCCGCACATGCTAGTGACGTGGCTGGCCTAGTGCTCAACACGTGGCAGGCCCAGTGCTCAACACGTGGTAGAGATCCACTACTTTACCTCAGATCCGATGGTTATGGAAGCTTGCGGAAGATGGCGGCACTCAACGGTGGGGCCTTCACCAGAGATGGGGAAGACAACGTACATGACGGCACTCTGGTGACCAAATGGCAGTCTAGACCGGCAATCCAAATATATCTCGATGTGAGGAGTTCAGATCCAGGCATCAACACGACAGATGGACAATGTTGGCAGTGGAAAAAGAAGAAAAGCACGGCGGTCGGCTTTGAACTTCGGTGAGCAACTGCGGTGGCTAGGGCGTGTCTCGGGTCACGTGCGATAAGGCGAAACGCGTGGCTTGAGGTGGCGAACCTCGCACGGTGTGTGGAGGTATTTATAGCACCTAGTGTCCAAGTTAGTTGAGATTTTCTCGGAGCAAATCGAGGCAGCGGCAGAGTCTGGCAGTGATATGTGTTGATGACATGGCAACATCTCCGCTGTTTGCGCAGATCAAATCGAACGGCCTGGAACGCCAAACAATGCGGATGAGCGATGGCCGTTGGATCAAGATCCAGCGGCTGATTTCTAGGATTTTGCGGTGCACGAGCTGGCAGCGCTGGAAAAAATGGGTCGACTGGGCTGGGCCCACTTGGGCTCAGCCCTGAAGGACCATGTGGATGTTCATCCATGTTTGTGATGAATATTTGACTTTATTTGAGCAAGGTGTGCTCAAGTTTGAGTTTGATTTGGATTGATTTTCAAAATGAAGCATTTTGAGTTGTCTCTGCCAGGAGTGGCAGTACCGGTCGTATGGACGCGGTAGTGATGAGTTGGATGGTTTATTGCACATCATTGTGGGCATTGCTATGTGATGTGTTTCCTTGTCTTTGATGGTTGCAGGACGACGGTGCTAGGTCATGGTACTTATCCATGCAAGCTTGGGGTACACATAGTTGTTTAGTTTTTCAGGTTTTTCACGATTTCCTTTGAGCTATCTTGTCGAGGTTTTTGTTGGAGTATTTTGGGGGAAATTTTATTTGCGACCATTCACCCCCCCTCTGTTCGCCATCTCGGTCCTTCAATTGGTATCAGAGCCGGTTTTGCTCTTCCATAGATCTTGACCGGTCTCAAGAGCCATGGCGACGGACAAATATTCCACCAAGCCTCCCATCTTTAATGGAGTTGATTTTCCTTTTTGGAAGTCCCGGATGGAGTCATACATCACCGCCTGTGGTTACGATATGGCGTAAGGTGAAACTCCGTATGAGGTTCCTCTTGATGAAAATGTCACGGCCATCAATATGGTTGACGTTGAGGCGAATGCTAAGGCAAGGAACATTCTCATACAAGGTCTTAGCCACGGTGAGTATGATAGGATTTCTCACCTTCGCTCCGCTCACGAGATTTGGGTAACCCTCGATGCTTACCATGAGGCTCTACTCAAATCAAGGCGTGAGCGAGACCAGTTCAAGCGCGAGTACAACAAATTTGATCAGCGCCTGGTGAGAGTCTCGGCGAGTGTTTTGGTCGGTTTACAAAGATTTTGGCGACCTCCGGCGGTTGGTTGCATATACCTCGACTCGGACAATGCTCGACATTTCTTGACCGCACTCGACCATCGGGTTTGGGAGATGAAGGTGACCACCATCAAGGACACCACCGACTTATCGACTCGACTCTTGGCGGGCTTTATTCCCGCCTCAAGACTCATGAGATCGATGTCGTCTCTCGGAAGACGAAATCTCGATCGATGGCTTTGGTCACCGATCCCATTGGATCTTCTTCTTGATCCTTCTATTGGTTTCTCTCTTTCCGCCCTTTGTGAGCTAGCGATGACCAAGCTGGAAAAATTTCGAGAAAATGAGCTTGCTCTTCTCACTGCAAGTTTTCTCATGCATACAAGAGGGTGGGAGAGAGGAAGAGAGTGGCATGATCACCGCTTGAGTGTGGTAGCCCCAACCACATTGGTGAACTATCCCAAGTCGAGAAGTGCAAAACGATGTTGGCGGTTCGGGCAAAACGACTACACCGACAAGACCCGCAACAAGAAGCCTCCGGTTCGTGAATCGGCGCACGAGAAGAAGTACCGCAACTTCTCCAAGAACAAGAAGCTCTTCCACCGCGTCCTCGCCGCGCTTGCGACATCAACCTCTCGACACGGAGACATGGAGCGGCGAGGCGAGGATGATCCGCAAGAGAAGAAGGGCAGCGACGACTTCTCGGCATATTCTTAATGGCCGACACCAGCGACATCGGCGACTCAAGGCTCTCGGTGGACTCGGATGAGGTACCCTCCTATGACCAGCTCAACGAAGCTTTTTGCAAATTAGGAAAATTTCATACTAGAGCTAGAGCTAGGTGTACGGAGTTTGAGAAGGAAGTAGGTACCTTGACTCGGGAGTTAGCTTCACTTAGATCTTCTCCCTCCCGAGTCACTGATGATTGCTCTTTGTGTGATGCTATTCTTGTGGAGTTGGAGAACCTAAGGACTATACATGATAGTGTGCTTCTTGAACTTGATGGTCTTAGGTTGAAGAATGCTAGCACTAGTTACATTGATGCTATTCTGTTGAGGCTAGTTTTCTTCATGCTCACTCCACTCCATCATGTGCTAATTGCCTAAATTGCTTGCGAAATTGATGCCATGGCGAACACCTTAGAAAGCTTTTGCTAGAAATGATGAACTTGAATTGCATGCTTCTAAGGACCCGGTCGGCTCATGTGAGGGTGTGAGCAACTAAAACTTGACAATGATGCTTTGAATGTCAAGTGTGATCAACTTGCTAAGGACTTACTAGTTAAGTCAAAAACTGGTTGCTTGCTGTGTGTTGGGGTTAAGGATGATGTGGATCAAATCCATGTCAAGCTTAAGAAGAAGTTAAAAGACCAAACCCTTAGGATTAGAGATGCTCCTTGCGTTTCTTGTGAGGCCCTCAAGATTGAGGCAGCCGTGCTAAGGAACAAAAGCACGTCTTTGAGAGATCTTCTCTTTCTAGTTCTTCTTCTTCCTCTCCTTCCCCTTGTTCTTCTTGTGCTTCTTTCTTCCAAGATTGCCAGTATCTTACGAGCACTCTCGAGAAGTTTGTTGGAGGCAAGAAGAAGCTCAATCTTATTCTAGACCAATCCAAGATTAGTAGATTCAATCAAGGTCTAGGATTTGATCCCTTGGAGCACACTCGGGCGCATCCTCCCACCATTGTGCGCAGCTCCAAGAGTGGTGAGATTGTGGTAGCTCCCAAAGTGAGTACCACCGTATTTAGGTCCGCTAGGGTTGTCCATAGGACTTCTGACCAGAAGGGTGTTACTCCTATTGCTTCTGCCTCTAGCAAGGCGAAGTACACATGCACCTTTTGTAAGAAGGATGGTCACCTAGTAGATTTCTGCTTCAGGCGCACCAAGATCACTCGGCGTGGCGTGTTGTTGCTCTTAGGGGTATTGTGGTCATCCCGGACTTTGAGTGCTCCTAAGACACACACTGCTTCTAGGCGAGTTAGAGAGTCGCTTTGTTTTGGGGCAGCGTCGAGGACTTGGTTTTCATGCTAGTTCTTCGAGTTTTAGTCCTGGAGCTGTTCGTAGTCAGTCTTTCCGTCGTCCTTTTGATATTCCTCGTTTTTCCCATCGAGGTAGATATCAGCGGCGTGAGGTGTTTTCCGGTAGGAGATCTAGGCAGCCTTACCGGGATGGTCCGGCTTTTGCACCACGGCGTGCCAACCCAGTTTTGACTCTTAGATTATCTACCAGAGTTGCTTTTGATCGTGTGAGAGTTGAGCGTCAGAGAGACACTCGAGTCGATCTTCTTCGTGGTGGTACTCACGAGGTGTCGTATGGTTGATATTGGGTTCCTAAGTCTTCACTCTATCCCATCTTGAGTCATCTTTCTCTCTTGTGTCTTGATCGGGTTTGCTGGGATGGGAAGGCGATGTTTGGATTGTTGACTCGGTTGTTCTCGTCATATGACCGGAGATTCTCGTTGGTTCTCTTCCCTAGTCCGAGCCCCCGGTGATGAGTTAATCACTTTTGGGGATGCATCTTCAGGTAGAGTCATTGCTAAAGGTACCATCTGCATTGACCAAAATTTCGTTCTTAAAGATGTTGCCTTAGTAAGTAAGCTGCAATACAATCTGCTCTCTGTTTCTCAGCTTATCGATGACTCTTTCGAGGTAAGCTTCAAGAGTAATGCCTGTAGAATTCTTGATTCATCAGGAGGGTTAGTTTGCGGGATTTCTAGATTTGGGAGAGTCTTTCGTGCTGATTTTTCTGCTTCTTCTGGAGACTCTCTTTGATGTTTGATTGCTTCTGAGTCCCGTGATCTCTCCTTCTGGCATAGGAGACTTGGTCACATTGGTTTTGATCATTTGACTCGAGTTAGCAGCCACGATCTCATTCGGGGTTTGCCCAAACTCAAGATGGTCAAAGACTTAGTTTGCTCTCCTTGCCGACATGGCAAGATGGTTCTTGCTTCTCATCCTCCGATCCGTAGTGATGGTGATGCACCAGACAACTTTTACATATGGACCTTTGTTGGTCCGGCTAGAGTGCGATCGGCGGGAGGGAAGTGGTATGTTCTTGTCATCGTTGATGATTTTCTAGATACTCTTGGGTATTCTTCATGGCCTCGAAGGATGAGACTTTTCTCACTTGGGGTTTGGTCGATGGGTTGTCTATTGAGCTCCCGGTGCATTCGAGCTATCTGCAGTGATAATGGCACGGAGTTCAAGAATTCCTACTTTGAGAGTTTACGTGTGGAGTCTTGTTTAGAGCATCAGTTCTCTTCTCCCTACGCCCCTTAGCAGAATGGCGTAGTGGAAAGGAAGAACAGGACCTTGGTTGAGATGGCGGGACGATGCTAGATGAGTCTGAGACTCCTAGGAAGTTTTGGTGAGGCTATAGCTCTTGCTTGCCATGTTTCTAATCGCGTGTTTTTGAGAGCACATGCATCGCACTTCTTATGAGTTGAGGTATGGGCGAAAGCCCAGTGTGTCTCATTTTCGCGTTTTGGTTGCAAGTGTTTTATCTTGAAGTCAGTAACCTAGATAAGTTTGAGTCTCGCTCTTGATGGTATCTTTCTAGGTTACTCGACTTCTTCTCGTAACTATAGGGTATGGAGTGTTGATGCGCATAGGATCATAGAGACTGTGATGTGACCTTTGATGAGGCTAGCCGGGAGTTAGACACGATGTTTGAGCTCTTCTTATCCTCGAGACCATCTTTGTAGAAGATGAGGATGATGGAGATGATGGTGTTCCACCGGATCCAGTCCCTCTACACGAGGTGCCTCCTGTTTCCATTTACGCACCTCGGGAGACCATTGCTTGCCTTGACTCTTCCTCGGTAGTGGCTCTGCTCCTACCTCTTACATTCAAGAGGTAGAGGCCACTACATACAGTCCTCCCGACATATCGAAAGCTCATCCACTGATCGGATCATTGGTGATCTGTTTGAGCGAGTCACTCGCTCAAAATCGGGTTTGTCCGATTCTGCCTTCACTCTGCCTTCGTTGCCTCCTTTGAGCCGAAGGATGTTTCTCATGCATTATCCGATGAGTCGTGGATTAAAGCTATGCATGAGGAACTTGAGAACTTTGAGAGGAACAAGGTATGGCAGCTTGTCGAGCCCCCATCTGGTCATAATGTCATTGGGACCAAGTGGGTGTTCAAAAACAAGCAGAGTGAGGATGGGGTTGTAGTTAAAAACAAGGCTAGACTAGTTGCACAGGGCTTTTCTCAGGTTGAGGGTCTTAACTTTGAGGAGACCTTTGCCCCTGTAGTTAGGCTAGAGGATATCCGAATCCTGCTTGCATTTTCTGCATCCAAAGGCTTCAAGCTTTATCAAATGGATGTCAAGAGTGCATTCCTTAATGGCTATATTGAGGGAGAGGTTTATGTCAAGCAACCTCCAAGATTCGAGAACCCCAAGTTTTTGAGTCAAGTATACAAGCTTTCCAAAGCTCTATATGGACTCAAGCAGGCCCCCAGAGCATGGTATGAGAGGCTCAAGTCTTATCTTCTCAGCCATGACTTTAAAATGGGCATAGTAGACAAAACTCTGTTCATCAGACACCATGAGTCTCATTTTCTTCTTGTCCAGATTTATTTGGACGATATCAAGCTTCTGAACATGGATTGGTCTGATAAAGCCAATTAATTTTTCGGTTTGTTGGCTCTTCTCATTCTCTTGTCTCTCAGTTTTCTGATGTGATGAGTACAGAGTTTGAGATGAGTATGATGGGCGAGTGGGCTACTTCCTTGGCTTCCAGATCAAGCAGACTCGAGAGGGCACTTTCTTGCATCAAGGCAAGTACACGCGGGACCTCCCGAGGCACTTCGACATGTCTAACGGGAAGCCGGTGTTAACTCCTATGGCCACCACTGCAGTCCTCGAGCTTGATGAGGATGGTGAGCCTGCTGATCAAAAGGAGTTTCGTAGCATGATTGGCTCCCTCTTGTATCTCACTGCGTCGAGGTCGGACATACACTTTGCCGTGTGTATGTGCGCCCGATTTCAGGCTTCTCCTCGTGCCTCTCACTGTCAGGCGGTGAAGTGCATTTTCCGGTACCTTCGCGCTACCATTGATTATGGTATTTGGTACTCTTCCTCCTCTTATCTATCTCTTAGAGCCTTTTCCGATGCTGACTTTGCTGGCTGTAGGATAGATAGGAAGAGCACTTCTGGCACTTGCCAATTCATTGGCATTTCTCTTGTTTCTTGGTCATCTAGGAAGCAATGTGGGGTTGCACAGTTCACCGCTGAGGCCGAGTATGTTGCTGCAGCCAGTTGCTGTAGCCAGGTTCTTTGGATGAGATCGACCTTGCGGGATTTTGGGTTAGATATACAGAGTGTGCCACTTTTCTGTGACAACACTTCTGCTATTTGCATTGCTAAAAACACAGTGCAGCATTCCCGGACCAAACACATTGATATTAGATATCACTTCCTTAGAGACCATGTAGAGAAGGGGGATATCGTGCTTCAGTTTGTAGAGAGTGACCTTCAGTTAGCCTATATCTTCACCAAGCCTTTGGATAGCTCCAGGTTTGTTGCCCTGAGGAGTGAGCTTGGGGTCGTGTGCCCTTACGGCCTTCTGTGAGGGGGAGCTAGCTTGTATATTATGTATTACATTATTTTTCTTCTGGTTCTTCTTTCTTTTGTTTTGTTCTGGGTGCTATGGATTTTTCTCTTTAGAGTTTTGAGTTCACTTCACCTAGACTTCTACCATGCTTCGGCATGGACCTCTCATCTTATGCTTCAGGATGCTATTCTTTTCTTCTTCTTGGTTGAGCTCACTCACAGACTTATAGGTCTAGCAGGTGTTGGGCCTCCCAGGTAGACAGAGTGCATGTTTGCTCCTGTGTTGGGGTTCAAGAGTTAGCTATCCTTTATCAGTCATTGGGGAAGATGAGAGCGAGTTTGAGCCTAGTGTTCTCTGCTATCTTTTCTAAACTCTATAGCCATTCAGTTTGCAGTTTTTCAATTTTTCTCTCCTTTTTTTTGAGTTTTTGGCTTCAATTTAGTTCATTTGGTTTTTTCTATGCCTAACTCTGCTAATAACTCAATTTGTGCTTAAAATTGACTCACATGTTGAGGGGGAGTTTGAAAATCTGTTCATGCATTGCATATAGGCTGCATTTTCTTTTGTTTTATGAGCTTTGTCTATTATGCAATTGATTCAATCTTCATGTAATGCACCTTGCTACATCTTTGAAGAAAATCACTAGCTTAGGTCTATCCAAGTTCATCTATCATACTAAGCTTGTTAAAATCTGAAAATTGAAAATCTTAAATTAAAAACATGTTGCTTTTTCTTGTTAAGTTTCTTCTCTAGAGGTTTTTACCATGAATTGTGAATTTATGGAGTTCTCTAGAGTCCCTATAGCAACTTGGGTGAAACTTGCTTGATCCATATTTTAGTCCTTCAAAATTGCTCATATGTGCTAAATTAAGAAAAATTTGACTCTCTTTTGTGCAAAATTGAACTCAACACTATATATTCTCGAGACTGCCTCCCATTGCACTTTGGATGAACTTGGAATATATCGTGTATGACCAAGATCATTCTCTTAAGAGTTACTCTTGGGGTGATCGAACATGGCTTGAGTCAATCATTAAGAAATGCAAATAACAAAAACATAAGTGGGTAAAGAATGCAAATAATGTCAAACATTTGCACCCCGCTATGTCTTTCAAAATATCAAAGAAGAAGAATTTGCATGAATTGAAAAATGAGCTCGAAGGACTCTATATGCACTTCAAGATTCCCCAAAGTGTTGAGTAGGTTGAACTCTAGGTTTTCCATTTGATCCTATGAGTGGTGTTTGCTTCTAGCTTTGAAACTTTTGCTAAGTTTTGCACTTGTTCAAATCTTGTTAAAATAAAATCTTGTAAGCAAAGCTTGTGAGCAAAATGAATTTGTTCTTGGAGACATCCTAGTCCAGTCATTTTCTAAATTGACTAGCTTGGTGTCATATCTTGCATTTATGATCACTTGAATAATTCTCAAAGCTCACTTAGGATGCATTTCATGCATACATTTATGATCACTTGAATAATTCTCAAAGCTCACTTAGGATGCATTTCCTGTTTCCATTTCTGCACCTCAGGGAGACCAGCCCTTGCCTTCCGACTCTCCTTTAGCGAGTGGCTCTGCTCCTACCTCTTCTATGCATGAGGTAGAGGCCACTTCTGCTTCTGGTCCTGCTCGACATATCCAGAAAGCTCATCCACCTGATCAGATCATTGGTGATCTGTTTGAGCGGGTCACTCGCTCAAAATTAGGTTTGTCCAGTTTCTGCCTCCACTTTGCCTTCGTTGCCTCCTTTGAGCCGAAGGATGTTTCTCATGCATTATCCGATGAGTCATGGATTAAAGCTATGCATGAGGAACTTGAGAACTTTGAGAGGAACAATGTATGGCAGCTTGTCGAGCCCCCATCTGGTCATAATGTCATTGGGACCAAGTGGGTGTTCAAAAACAAGCAGAGTGAGGATGGGGTTGTCATTCACAACAAGGCTAGGCTAGTTGCACAGGGCTTTTCTCAGGTTGAGGGTATTGACTTTGAGGAGACCTTTGCCCCTGTAGCTAGACTAGAGGCTATTAGGATCCTGCTTGCATTCTCTGCATCCCAGGGCTTCAAGCTCTATCAAATAGATGTCAAGAGTGCATTCCTAAATGGCTATATTGAGGAAGAGGTTTATGTCAAACAACCTCCAGGATTCGAGAACCCCAAGTTTTGAGTCATGTATACAAGCTCTCCAAAGCTTTGTATGGACTCAAGCGAGCCCCAGGCATGGTATGAGAGGCTCAAGTCTTATCTTCTCACCATGACTTCAAAATGGGCATAGTAGACAAAACTCATTCATCGGACACCATGAGTCTCATTTTCTTCTTGTCCGTTTATGTGGGCGATATTATTTTGGTGGCTCATCTCATTCGCTTGTGTCTTAGTTTTACGAGGTGAAGAGCACAGAGTTTGAGATGAGTATGATGGGCGAGTTGAGCTACTTTCTTGGCTTCAAATCAAGCGGACTCGGAGGTACTTTCTTGCATCAAGGCAAGTATACCTTTGCCTCTGAGGCGCTCGATATGTCGATGGGAAGCCGGTGATGACTCCTATGGCCTGCTGCTGTCCTTGAGCCCGATGAGGATGGTGAGCCTGCTGATCAAAAGGAGTTTCGGAGCATGATCGGCTCCCTCTTGTACCTCACTGCTTCGAGGCTGGACATACATTTCGGTGTGTGTTTGTGCGCTTGATTTCAAGCTTCTCCTCGCGCTTCTCATCACCAGGCGATCAAGTGCATCTTCAGGTACCTTCGTGCTACCACTGATTATGGTATTTGGTACTCTTCGTCTTCTTGTCTATCTCTTAGAGCCTTTTTCGATGCCGACTTTGCTGGCTATAGGATAGATAGGAAGAGCACTTCTGGCACTTGCCAATTCATTGGCACTTCTCTTGTTTCTTGGTCATCTAGGAAGCGATGCAGGGTTGCCTGATCCACCGGTGAGGCCGAGTATGTTGTTTGCAGACCGATTCTTTGTAGCAGTGCTCTGGATGAGATCGACCTTACGGGACTATGGGTTAGAGATAGAGAGTGTGTCACTTTTCTGTGATAACAATTCAGCTATTTGCATTGGTAAAAACCCAGGCAACATTCGGACCAAACACATTGATATTAGATATCACTTCCTTAGAGACCATGTGGAGAAGGGAGATATCGCGCTTCGATTCGTGAGTGACCTTCAATTAGCGATATCTTCACCAAGCCTTTGGATAGCTCAGTTTGTTGCCTTGAGGAGTGAGCTTGGAGTCGTGAGCCCTTACGGCCTTTCGTGAGGGGAGCTGGTTTGTATATTATGTATTATATGTTTTTCTTCCACTTTTCTTTTCCTTGTATTTCTTTTGGGTGACTTTGAGCTTGTTTTCTTGAGTTGAGTTCACTCACTTAGACTTCAGCATGCCTTCCATGGACCTCTTATCTTGTGCTTTAGGTTGCTATCATGCGTGATTAGTGTTCTCTCTTCTCTCTAGGTTGAGTTCCCTCACGCCTTATAAGTCTAGCGGTATTGGGCCTCTGGTAGACGAGTGCATGTGCACTCCTTAGTTGGGATCTAGAGTCGACTTCCTATGTCAATCTCTGGGAAGATAAGAGCGAGTCTGAGCTGTAGTGAGTCTCTTATATCTTTTCTATGCTCTATAGCCATCCAGTTTTGCAGTTTCTCGACTTCTTCTCCTCATTCTGTTTTTCTGGTTATTATTGAGTTCATTTGGTTTTTCTTTGTGTCTAATCTTGATAATAACTCAACTTTAACCAGATTTGAGCTTAAAATTGATTCATTTGTTGAGGGGGAGTTTGGGAATCTGTTCGTGCATTGCATATAGACTGCATTTCCTGTTTAATGAGCTTTATCTATTATGCAATTGATTTCTTCTTCATGCTATACACCATGCTGCATCATTTGAAGAAAATCACTAGCTTAGGTATGTCCAAGTTCATTTAACTTGCTAAGCTTAAAAATGAAATAAGCCTTAAATGAAAAACTTGATGAAACTCTTGCTTTTACTTGCTAGGTTTCTTCTCTAGAGATTTGTGCCATAATTTGAGAAATTTTGGAGTTCTCTAGAGTCCCTATAGCAACTTGGGTGAAACTAGTTTGATCCATGCTAGAGTCCTTCAATTACTCATGAATCATTGTGCTAAAAATGAAAATTAAACAAAATTGACTCTTCTTGTGCACATACGACTCAACACCTTGCATTCACAAGACCGCTTCCCATTGCACTTGGGATGAACTTGGAATACATCGTGCTTGACCTAGACCATCCTCTTAAGAGTTCATCTTGAGATGGTCGCATATGGCTTGAGTCAATTGGTTGTCAAAAGAAAATGCAAATAAATTAAAAACAAAGACATATGTGGGTAAAGAATGCAAATAATGTCAAACATTTGCACCCATCTATGTCTTGTATGATGATAAATCAAAATTTGCATTAAGTGATAAATGAGCCCGAAGGACCTTGTATGCTCTTCTAGATTCCCCAAAGTATTGAGTAGGTTGAACTCTAGGTTTTCCTTTTGATCCTTAGAGTGGCTATTCTTCTATTTTTGAAACTAAAGTTAAGTGTTGCACTTGTCAAATCTTGCTAAAAATGAAATATTCAAAACTAAGCTCGTATTTGCACTTGGACATGTCTTAGTTTAGTCATCTTCAGAAATTGACAAGCTTGGTGTAATATCCTTCCATTTTGATCAATTGGATAATCTTTAAAGCTCTTTCGATTGCATTTCATGCATACATAAAAAAAATTTGATGCCTATATTGCCAAAAGTGGGAGAAAACGTAGAAAAGGCATCACTAAAAAGATAAAAATGTGAATGCTTATTTGGTTATTATGATCTTTGTAAAACTATGCTACTACTTCTGTTGGATCATAATCTCATAATCACATTTGACATGTTTAGTTGGATTTTAGAGTTTTTGTTGAAAACCTGCTCTTTCTTAAATTTAACTCTAAAATCTAAATTCCTCTTCGTCAACTTGGTCATGGTTCTAATTTCTATCTTTGGACCAAGTTTGACTTTACAACTAAAAATTGCTTTCTTCTTCATTTTCTTCAAACTCAAATTTATGCCTTTTTGTGTGGTTTGTCAATATACTCATCAAGGGGGAGATTGAAGGACCATGTGGAGATCCATCCATGTTTGTGATGAGTATTTGACTTTATTTGAGCAAGGTGTGCTCAAGTTTGAGTTTGATTTGGATTGATTTTCAAAATGAAGCATTTTGAGTTGTCTCTGCCAGGAGTGGCAGTACCGGTCGTATGGACGCGGTAGTGATGAGTTGGATGGTTTATTGCACATCAATGTGGGCATTGCTATGTGATGTGTTTCCTTATCTTTGATGGTTGCAGGACGACGGTGCTAGGTCATGGTGAGGCGAAGGATGATCGGGACTAGGCGAGGAGCGTCGGAGGTCCAAACGGTTGGGAGATCGCCGGAAGATGATCGGAAGAAGACAAGGAAAGGAGTTGATGCTAGCTAGATGCCGCGTGGATCAATGAGGGCCGTCGGATTGAGGTCTAGTTGATAGGTTAGTGGATCTAGGTAGTATGCTTTGAAAACCGTGCAAGAAAACCCGGTATGTGTGTGGGTTTTGGGTTAGCCCTTGCATGGCTATGTGTGTGGGTTAATCCTAGCCCTTAGATGAGTGCTCTAGGGTTGAGGGACTCATCCAAAGGCGGTAGGTGGCCCAAGAGTAGTATAAATAGGGGTAGAGGGGTAGCCTCCTTCCCTTGAAGGTTTTGAGGTTTGTGAATGCTCCTTTGAGCTTTGCCCACACGAAAGTGAGGCTTTGTAACCTCTCCTTCCAGAAATGAAAGTTTTATCCATCCACCTCTGAATTTATTTTGCGCATTTACATTATGTCTTTACTTTACGCAATTTAAATTTAGCATTTACTTTCCCGCAATTACATTCTCGCAATTTACTTTCATGTAATTTGGATTTGCCTCCCCTCCTTCTAAATGCTGCTGATCTTGAATGTTTTGAGTGTGTTCATATGGTTTTACATCTCTTTTGCACTCTTGGATTGAGTAGAGAACATCTTTTCTTTCAAGTTCCAACTTTGTTCAGAACTTGTTCTTCGCGCAGCAGTCAGTGTTTGATTTCTATAAAAATATAGAAAACTCTTTTTCAAGTAATTATTGTTGGAGGAGGTGCGGGACTCTTATATCCACTTGCAGAAAAATTTTGGAGTTAACTTGTTTCACCGTTTGGGCGCCATGAGGTGAAAACCGAGCCCCAAACTTTCTGCTCGAAGTTCTTGACCAGACTGTGTTCTTACATTTTTCTTGTTTTTTCTGTAAGGCTTCTTGAGGATAAATTTGGTGGAGTTCTTTACGACTCTGATGCTCATAGGGAGAAAAAGTCTCAAAATTTTGTGAGCTGTAGAAACCCACCAACCTCCTGTGCAAATTGAGGACAAGTTGTGGAAATTCTGCTTTTGCTTTTCTGAAAGTGACTTTTGTGATTTGAATTGATGTCCTTTCTAAAAGCAAGAGTTTGAATTGATTCCTCTTTATCTTGGACACTAGACAACAAGTATTGTGACTCAAAAATCCCCACATATTTTATGGTACTTATCCATGCAAGCATGGGGTACACATAGTTGTCTAGTTTTTCAGGTTTTTCACGATTTCCTTTGAGCGATCTTGTCGAGGTTTTTGTTGGAGTATTTTGGGGGAAATTTTATTTGCGACCATTCACCCCCCTCTGTTCGCCATCTCGGTCCTTCAAGCCCGAAACTATTCATCCTGTTTTAAAAGCATTTTCCAATTTAAATCGGTCCAGAAATTAGAATAGGCCAAAATAAATAGCAAAAATACCCACAAAATTCTAAAATATATTTCATAGCATTTGGAACTCAAATAAAATATTTTCAACAAAACTTTTTTTAATCTTCCTAGATTTTTAAATAACTTTAGCAAGAGGCTTAAATCAAATAAATAAGATTAATTAATTAATTTCCATAAAATTTACAAAAATATAAAATGCATATTAAATCAATAACATACAAAAATTGGGATGTTACAAACCTCCCCCCTTAACAGAATCTCGACCTCAAGATTCCGAGCTAACTAAGGAATAGGTATGGAAATTCTAATATCAGTTCCTCTTCACGCTCCCATGTAGCTTCACTTTCTAAATGATTGCTCCACTGCACTCTACAGAAACGTACCGACTTATTCCTAGTCCTACGATCATCTACATCCAAAATATTAATTGGCTACTCCTTGTAAGTCAAATCTTCTTGCTGTTCGATTGACTCCAATGGTGTCTGCTCTGCAGGCACTTGAAGACACTTCTTCAACTGGGATACATGGAACACATCATGCACTCCTGCCAATGACTGTGGCAATTCTAACGGGTAAGCAACCTCTCATCTTTGGCTTAAGATTTTAAATGGACCAACATATCTTGGGGCAAGCTTTCCTTTGGCACGAAACCTTTTTACTCCTTTGAGAGGGGTAACTCTTTGATACACAAAATCATCAGGCTCGAAGCTTAACTCACGACGACGATTATCAACATATCTCTTCCGTCTTAACTAAGCAATCCTTAGACTCTCTCTGATCATAGCAATCTGCTCCTCAGCTTCATTAAGAATATCTGGTCCAAAGACCAAATGCTCTCTTGTCTCATTCCAATTCAGCGGGGTACGACAAGATCGACCATACAAAGCTTCAAATGGCGACATTTGCAAACTTGCTTGATAACTGTTATTGTAACTGAACTCAGCATATGGCAAGCACTTATCCCATGAAGCAGCATAAGCTAGAGCACAAGCTCTTAAAAATCTGATTGACTCTCTCTGTCTGTCTATCTGTTTGCGGATGATAAGCTGTATTGATATTCAAACGTATTCCCATTGCTTCATGTAACTTTTCCAAAATCTCGAGGTGAACTGGGTACCTCTATCTAACACTATCTTCTTTGGCACTCCATGCAAACACACAATTCTTGACATGTATAGCTCTGTCAAATGGTCTCCTGAATAAGTAGTCTTCATTGGTATAAAATAGGCGACTTTCGTCAAACAATCAACTATGACCCATATTGAATAATAACCATTTTGAGTTCTGGGCAAACCGGTAATGAAATACATACCAATCTCCTCTCACTTTCATTCAGGTACTTTCACCCGTTGTAGCAATCCTACTGGCCTCTGATGCATTACCTTCTCTCTCTAGCATATATCACACAAAGCAACATGCTTAGCAACTTCACGTTTCATATTAGGCCACCAAAACTTTCTTTCAGATCCTGATACATTTTTGCACTCCCTGGGTGAATAGTATACTTTGAATCATGAGCTTCCTCCAGAATCAACTCCTTTAGCTCCTTCTTGTTAGGTACATAGACTCAACTTTTCATCCACAAAGTACCTTGATCATCCAAAGTAAAATCCTTAGCTTTGCCTTCATCCATCTTGGACTTGATTCTCTTGATTTTAACATCGTCATTCTGACCCTCTCTAATTTGATCTTCTAATGTTGGCTTTACTTTCAAGGTAGCTAGAAATCCTTTGGGTACCACTTCCAATCTTAGTTTCTAAAATTCCTTGGATAATTCAGACTGACTCTTTTGAATTAGCTTGTTAACATTGTGGCTTTTTCAACTAAAATAATCGGCTACCACATTAGCTTTTCCAGGGTGATAATGAATTTCCAAATTATAATTCTTGATTAACTCCAACCATCTTCTTTGTCTCATATTAAGGTCAGAATGAGTGAAAATATACTTTTAACTCTTATGGTCTGTATATATCTCACATCTATTTCCGATGAGATAGTGACGCCATAACTTCAAAGCATGCACTACGACAGCTAATTCCAAATCATGCGGCAGATAATTCTCTTCATGCGGCCTCCACTATCTTGAAGCATAGGCAACAACTTTGCTATTCTGCATTAGCACACATCCAAGTCCTTGACGCAAAGCATCACAGTAAAAATCAAAACTGTTTTGAATATCTGGCAACACTAGCTCTGGTGCTGTCGTTAACCTATTCTTCAATTCTTGAAAACTCTTCTCGCCAACTTCTTTTCTTTCTTTAACAACTGTGTAAGGGGCCTAGCAATTGTCAAGAATCCTTCAATGAACCGACGATAATATCCTGCCATTCCAAGAAAACTCCGAATCTGGGTCACTGACTTTGGTTGCTCCCAATGCAACACTTCCTCGACTTTACTTGGGTCAACGGCTATTCCTTTAGCTATCATTACATGACCAAGGAATTCCACTTTCTTTTTCTAAAAATCGCACTTACTGAACTTAGCATACAATTGTTGCTCTCGAAGCTTCTCAAGGACAAGCCTCAGATGATCTGCATGTTCTTCTTCTGTTTTAGAGTAGACAAGAATGTCATCTATTAATATGACAACAAACTTATCTAGGTATTCTATGAAAACGTTATTCATCATATTCATGAAATAAGCAGAGGAATTAAACCCAAATAATATAACTATGAACTCATAATGTCCATATCTTGTTGAAAATGCTGTCCTGGGCACATCTTTCGCGCGAATCTTAAACTAATGATATCCTGATCGAAGATCTATCTTTGAGAAAATTCCAGCTCCTCTTAACTGATCAAATAAATCATCGATCCTAGGCAATGGATACTTATTCTTTATCGTCACTTTATTAAGCGCATGATAATCAATACACATCCTTAAACTTCTGTCCTTCTTCCGGACAAACAAAACAGGTGCTCCCTATGGCGTTGAACTAGGTCTTATGAAACCTTTTTTTAGCAACTCCTCAATCTGCTTTTTCATTTCTACCAGCTTATCAGTAGGCATCCGATACGGTCTCTTAGCTATTAGGGCTGTACTAGGCACCAATTCAATCACAAACTCTATATCTTGGTCTGGTAGCATTAAAGATAAATCTTCAGGAAAAACATATGTATATTCATTAACAACTGGTACTTCTTCTAGACTGACTTCTTTAATACTATTAACAATCATTTGACCATTGCGAACTGCGGTTGGTTGAATTTCCACTCTTTCACCTCTTGGGCCTTCAATCGACACAACTCTTCGACCACAGTCCAATACAACCTTATGTCAAACATAACCAATCCATTCCAAGGATAACATCTAATGTCTGAGTATCCAGAATAATAAGGTTCGCTAGGAACTCAATTCCATCTATGAGCATCTTAACTCCCATACATCCTAGGTTAGATCGAAGTTCTGATCTAGGAGATTAGACCAATAACATGCACTTAAGACTCATAACATCTAACCCATTCCCAATAGCAAAATCTTGCGAAATAAAGGAATACGAAGCCCCTAAATCAAATAAAACGGTTGCAGGTACTGAGTTAATAGGAACTTACCCAGTAAGACATCTGATGCTTCCTGGGCTTCATCAGTTGTGATGTGATTGACACGACCTCTTACCGTGGCTTGGGGCGTAGCTCCAACTTGAACAGCTCCACGGTTCGCTCCTGGTGCAGGCGTCTTGGTAGGTGTAGGGCCAAGATTGAAATGAACAGGCGTAATACCTCCTCTCTTAGGGCAATTTTTGGCAAAATGCCCCGGCTCATTGCCACTGAAATAGCGCCTAACTGTCGTCTATTGACTTCCTCCTGGTGCGTTGTTAGCCTGGGTAGGTATCTAGAAGTTCTGTCCACTTGGACGCGGTGCTGGAGATGGCGTTTTGAACATAGCTTTTGGCCGAAATCTGACGATCTGGTGAGGTGCAACCTTCACTTTCTGCTGTCCTTGATGAGCTCCCTATTGTGCCATTCTGCGTTTGCGGTTATCATCCAACTCCTTGCACTTATCTTCCAGGATAAGGGCTTTGTTGACCAGCTCTTAAAAGTCAAGAAAATTATGGGTAATCAACACAACTTGAAGTCTAGAATTCAGTCCCTTCATGAAGCGAGGATATCTTGCCTTGTCTATTGCAACGTCTTCAGGTGCATAACGAGCAATCTATGTGAACTTGTTCAAATAATCAACCACAGATTGCCCTCCTTGCTTGATAGCTCTGAACTTTTCTATCTTCAAATCCATGACACCTTCTGGAACATGGTACTGGCAAAAAGTAGCTGTGAATTCTTCCCAAGTAATCTCCTGTGAATTATCCTGTGAAGAACAATAATTCTCCCACCATTCAACAGTTGTGCCTTCCAACTGGTGAGAAGCATAAGGCACCTTCTCATTACCAACACAATAAGTTATGTGCAGCTTCCTCTCAATTCTTCTAAGCCAATCATCTGTTTCAATTGGGTTAGCTTTCCTAGAGAAAGTTGGCAGACGGGTCCTCATGAAGTCTGACAACTTTGAGTATGGACAGTTCCCATTAGTAGCTTGATTAGCGTTACCGGTAGTTGCTTGATTGGTGAAGTTCTGCATTTTGCTGCATCATTGTCTACATCAACTGAGTTTGTGTAGCAAGAAGAGCTCCAAAATCATGCATGTCAACTGGTGGTGCTGGTTGAGGGATTGGCACCTCGTTCGAGTTCTCACTAGGTCAAGTTCCACTTCTACTGGCTCTGTTGTTTCCACGAGTCTGAACCATCTGTTGATCACTCCAAGGTTTAGACGAAAGAAAGAAAACCATAAACAAGTAATATAAGAAACTTAGGCGTGGGAAAAGTTTTAAATCCAAACTCCAAATATAAATACTTTATTAATATCTTAGTATGATTGCTCACAAGTGCCTAATGGCAATGCAACACATACTGCACACTCAAAGATCTTAAAAACTCACATTAACCTAAGCACACCATACTAATGCCTAAAGGGCGACACTCCTAACTTAGACTCACATGACTCACACACTTGAGCTACTAACACTAGACTAGGACATTGTCTAATCGCTAATCCATCCAGACTGTGGTCCTCCAAGTGAGTAGTGCGGTGGGTGATGCGACATCGGCACGAACTGGTTCCGATGACCAGGTCATTGGATGATGCAGACTCCTGCCCCTCGGGTTCGAGCTCCACCTCCTGAGGGTCCTCCTTAGACTCCTATTCCTCCAGCTCTAGCTCAGCTTCCTCTTCCTTGATGTAGATGGCCTCCTCCAGCTTAGCAATCCTCTCTGAAGCCATCCTCCTATTCTCTTGAAGATCCTCCTCAGCCTTCTCCAAAGCTTTGTAGACTTCCTCAAGCTCCTGGGTAGTGGTCTTCATGACATTGTCGTGTGCAGTGGCGAAACGAGCGAGGTGAACAGCCGTAGCATCTTCCTAGGGCCTGATTCTGGCATCCATAGTAGCTCCTCCATGTGGGTGATATTTGAACACTGTAGACTCCAACTTTTCGACATAGTCTTGAGCAATGCGATGGAGTGCTAAGCTTGCGGACTCCTAGATCCCAACCTCGAACGATGATCTCCTCATGGTGATGTTTATGGGGCGGCTTCCCATGCTGTTCTCCCAAGCATAGATTGTAAGCCTGCAAAGCGTCCCTCGTACTTTTTCGTTAACAACCCAGCTGGAACCTCGATAGATGGGCCCGTCAAATCCTCCCAGCAACTGTAACATCTTCCATAGCTTAGCGGCAAATCCTCCCATACATTCACTGTAGATTATTTCCATTTTTTATCTGCACAAGACGATTCTCGTGAAACCTCAGCTCAAAACAAGAGAAAAGACAGAAAATTTCAGCAAGGGTAGGAAGCAAGAAAGAGAGGATAAGTCAAGAACTTTTTGATCTTTTAAGTTAATTTTAACGTTAGAAAATAGTTTTTGACACTCCTAAGACAACCAGACTAGCTAGGGCTTGACCTACAATCAGTATGGCTCTGATACCTCTTTTGTCAGGACCCGAATATGCAAATCCGACCGCTCTGTGTATTCTGCACTAGTCCAAGATCACGCTAGTGCACACAGGCTTAACATAGATAAATATTACAATCATACTCAACGCTAATATAAATAAGACTTCATCGAATTCAATATAACTTGTTAAACAACCTTATGGTCCACCTTACATGAGTACGTCACACAAGGCTAAGACTGGAAAATAAATAAACTGCAGAGGAAATAAACTTATTCGTAGTATCCCTTCAATTTGCCATAGGCAACTGACAAGGTTCGCACCCTAACAGATCGCCTCCTCCTGGTACTCCTCCCGTAGGTAGGCGTAGACTCCTCACCAACTGGTGATTTGTAGTTGCAAGGGGTGAGAACATAAAGCACTCAACAAGTTGTGCACAGAAAGGAAAGTCTAATATACTATATGCTTGGCTTATTCCAAAGGAATGGCTGTCATGCTTATTTTGCAATAAAGCGGCATTTATAGAAGAATATCATAAATAGATTGTAAAGATAGTAAAATAAATAATAACAATAAATAAATTCCTCAATAATTTCCCAAATAACAACCTTAATCCAATTTCCATACTTCCATAGGCATACAGCCTCCAATCCCAATTCATTTTAATAAAATCTAACCCTTGACTGTAATCACCGAACAATGCTCAATACTGCGAGCATGGCCATTCGAATAGGTTTGACACTCTGCAGAGGTTATACACTTTACCCACAAGATACAATCATACATCACAAAGGCAAGTGATCATAACAAATCATTTCCAATGTTTTGTCTAAACTCAGTACTACCCGCTGAAGTTTCAACACGGGTGGGATTGGTTACCACATCTAGAGCCCCCTCTTGCATCATGTGAGTCTACCCGTACACCCGGAGCCCACACCACCACGACAGTACCAAAGCCTAGACATAACAAGTTAATTAGCAAGGTCTGTCCCATACGAGATATGTGGTTGTATGAATTAGTTCAAATGCTTGCAAGGTTAAGTTCTTAATTGACCAAGGAAAGACTAACAAAAAATTCACCATTACCATTACCATCAATTACCAATATCAAAAATAATGCGACCGCCTACATGCCACTTTGGCCCACTGTAAAACCATAACCCTTGGCACTTGCCTCAGTCTAAATCATTTTACCACCCCAGTTGATTACCATGCACCACGTGCCATCAACAACATTGTGTGACAACACCTTACACATATATTCATAAATATGTTCCATATCTCATTAAGCAATATTAACCTTTTCACATAAAATGATATCAATAACTCGTTGCATGGCTAACACTACAAGGAATCACAATATTTGTGACTAAACATAGTGATGAAAGCATGTTTTGTCACTATTTACCAGATCTTTAGTGTCCAAAAGTAATTTCTTCACTACTTCATCTATTATTAGTGACCAAATAGTGAATTGCCACAAGATATTATATTAGTGACGATTCTATTGTGACGAGCTATCATGTTGTCACTACTTCTTAAAAATATATTCAATACTTTAACTCTAGAATGAGTGATTTTGAAATGAAATTGGATATGCAATTGTTGTGGTTCGTGTGGATGGCATTATCATAAAAAAATGACAACAATTTCATCACTATAGAATTGGAAAATTATGCCAATATTCTTGTCACAATTGTTTATTGTGGCACATATTTTGTCACAACTATCACAAATTAACCAATAGAGCAATGTCTAGTAGTGGCAAAATTTCTCCCACATATTTTTGCTCCACACTAATGCATCTCTTATTTTGTGGGGGGTGGGTTCATCACAAAAAAATGTCTGCACTGCCACAGATATTATTGACATTTGTGAGAATTGTTGCCATATCTTAATCTCATTTTGCCACAAATACATGTGCATTTGTGATGATAGCGCCACCACTGTTACAAAATACAAGTGTGACAATTTAATTGTCACATATAAAAATAAAAAAGTGAGAAATAGCATCACCACAAGAAGCGACAATAGTGGTAAAAATACCGCCACTGACATTAACTAATTAGTGACTACATAATTCATCACTTTTACAAAATGTAATTGTGATGATTTAATGGTAACAAATGTTCATAAAATGTGGGAAATTCCTCCGTTACTACAAGAATCATAAGTGACGAAATCGTCGTCACTATTTGAAGTTTATTTGTGACGACTTATGTCATCTCTAATGTTCCAGTTATTAGTGGTAATTTTTTACCGTCACTATTGGACATGATTATTTGTGGGGGACAAAAAATCATCACTATGTTAGTTGTGACTTGATTATTAGTGACGACGAGTGACAAACGGGAAAATCGCCACTAGCACTTATTTGTGACGAAAAATAGGTCTTTTGTGACAAAAATTTTCACTACAAAAACTGATTTTCCTTGTAGTGTAAGCAAACTATTTGCGCTCTACCTAACACATATTGGCAATTAATAGCTACCAATTAGTAAAGAACCATACTAGGGTCACAAATGAAATATGACATACAAATGACAAGGTAGATATAACTCAACTTGGATGAATAGTTAATCCCAAATAATTGAAACAAGTATATATTTGAATTAGCATGCAATAGTTTAAAACAATATAACTTTAGAAACATGGGTTCGACATGATTAAAGCACAACATGCCTTCAAAGAGCTCTGAATCCTGCTTTGAACCTTGATCTTGGGTTGGCTCCTTGCTTACAAATGCCTCGGCACTTCCACGTCTACGCGAAACGAGCAATAAAGTAATGAATACCAAAAATAGAGTGAAAACTCAACTCATAAAATTAAATAAAATTCATGATTAAATAGAGCTCAATTGTACAAACTTTTAAAAACTAGAATCACCTCAATCGGAGTTCGTATGACAGAGAACGAGCAATTCAAATTTTGAAATAAAAGAAAAAGCAAAAAATAGAAAAATCCGAATTATTGGAATTATTTTTCAACTAGAAAATCACCTTATGACGTCACGCTGACGTCAGCACTGAATTTAATTTTGGCCGAATAGTTTTCAAAAAGAAAGCTCGATTTATCACGTCACGCTGATGTCATCGGGCACATGAACCAACCACGGCCTGATACGTGTCGCTGGCGCATAGACCCAGTCAACGAAACCGATCTGGTTCATGGTGAACCCGACGCATGACGCTTTGGCTACTGCGCATGACATGATTGGACGTCGGTGCGGCACAATCCGATCCGCACACCCGAGATCCGACGGCTGCCAAAGCACAACACGTGGATCGATCAGAGATGTCTGATCGGAATCAGATGGCGAACAATTACAGGCAATGGCAATGTGCGACGGTGACACGAGATGACATCTTAACCCTAAACGCTAGACCGAACAGCCAATATCCGCACCTCACATGCTAGTAACGCGACTGGCCCAGTGCTCAATACGTGGCGGAGATCCACTGCTTTACCTCAGGTCCAACAGTTGTGGAAGCTTGTGGAAGACAGCGGCGCTCAACGGTGGGGCCTTCACCGGAGATGGGGAAGACAATGTAGATGATGGCACTCTGGTGACAAAACGGCAGTGTAGACCGACAATCCAAATAGATCTTGATGCGAGGAGTTAAGATCCGTGCTTCAACACGGTGGATGGACAATGTCGGCAGAAATGGTAGAAAAGCACGGCGGCCGATTCTGAACTTCAGCGAGCAACTGCGGCGGCTAGGGCGCATCTCGGGTCACGTGCGATGAGGCGGAACGCGCGGCTTGAGGTGGCAAACATCGTACAGTGTGCGAAGGTATTTATAGCGCCTCGGCGTCTGAGTTAGGCACGATTTTCTTGAAGCAAAACGTGGCGGCAGCGGAGTCCGGTTGTGATACGGGTTGACGATGTGGCAACATCTCCGCCGTTCGCTCGGATCAAGATCCAGCGGCTGATTTCTAGGGTTTCACGGTGTGTGGGCTGCGCGTGCTGGCGGTGTATGGAAAAATGGGCCTATTGGGCTGGGCCCACTTGGGCTCGGCCTGAAACTATTCATCTGGTTTTAAAAGCATTTTCCAATTTAAATAAATCCAGAAATCATAATAGGCTAAAATAAATATAAAAAATACCCAAAAAATTCAAAAAAATCTAAAAAATATTTCAAGGTATTTAGAACTCAAATAATATATTTTCAACAAAACTTTATTAAACTTCCTAGATTTTTAAATAACTTTAGCAAGAGGATTAAATCAAATAAATAAATAATTAATTAATTAACTAATTTCAAGAAAATTCACAAAAATATAAAATGCATATTAAATCAATAAAATGTAAAAATTGGGATGTTACAGGGTAAGGCACAAGAAGATGTTTTTAATGAGCTTAAAAAGAACTGAAGCACCATTACTTGTTTTACCTGATTTCACTAAAACTTTTGAAATTAATTGTGATGCTAGTGGGAATTGGTATTGGTGGTGTTTTGATGCAAGAAGGTAAGTTTGTTGCTTATTTCAGTGAGAAACTTGGGAGTGCTCAATTAAATTATCATGTGTATGATAAAGAACTTTATGCTCTTGTGCGTGCTTTATAAACTTGGCAACATTATCTTTGGTCTAAAGTATTTGTTATTCATTCTGATAATGAAGCTTTGAAATATTTGAGAGGTTAATCTAATTTGAACCATCGACTTGCTAAGTGGGTGGAATTCATTGAATCATTTTCATATGTTGTGCGTTATAAAAAGGGGAAAGAGAATGTGGTTGCTGATGCTTTAATCGAAAGAGAGTGTTGTTAACTCAATTGGAAGTTAAAGTTCCAGGTTTAGAAAGATTGAGGGAATTGTATGCTCTTGATCCTGAATTTTCAAAACCATTTTCTAAATGCAAAGATGGGAAAGGTTGGGAGAAGTATCATGTGCATGATGGGTTTTTATTTCGTGCTAACAAGATATCTATTCCAGAATCATCCGTGCATTTACTATTTTTGCAGGAATCACATGTAGGAGGTTTGAAGGGACATTTTGGGAGATAAAAAACCTACATGCTACTGTCAAGTAAATTCTATTGGCCTAAAATGAGACAAGACATCGAGAGGTATGTGCAAAGATGTGTAACTTGTCATAAGGCAAAATCATAACTGAACCCTCACTGTTTGTATACTCCATTACCTGTTCCTAGTGCAGCATGGGAGGACATTAGCATGAATTTTGTTTTAGGATTGACTAGGACTAAGTGGGGTAAGGATTCAGTATTTATTGTTGTTGATAGGTTTTCAAAGATGGCATATTTTATTCCCTGTCAAAAAAGCGATGATGTGTCACATGTACGGACTTGTTTTTTATGGAGGTCTACGCTTGCATGGACTGCCTCGCACTATTGTTTTAGATCATGACGTCAAGTTCATGAGCTACTTTCGGAGAACTTTGTGGGCTAAGCTTGGGACTAAGTTGTTGTTTTCAACAACTGGCCACCCACAAACTAATGGACAAACAGAGGTGGTGAATCGAACACTTTCTATGCTACTACGAACGAAGATCAAGAAGAAGTTGAAGGAGTGGGAAGATTGTCTACCGCATGTGGAATTGCTTACAATAGGGTGGTGCATTCTACTACTCAACATAGTCCATTTGAGGTAGTGTATGGATTTAACCCAATCACACCACTTGATTTGCTACCCCTACGACTCCAAGAACGTGCCAACATAGAAGCGTCAAAGCGTGCAGATTATGTGAAGAAAATGCATGAGAATACGCAAGAAACTATTGAAAAGAAGGCACGCTACTAAGTTGAAAAGGCAAACAAAAATTGGAAGAAGATGCTATTTGAACCAGGTGACTTAGTTTGGGTGCACCTTCGAAAGGATCATTTTCCGGAGAAGCATAAGTCTAAGCTTATGCCACGTGGTGATGGACCATTCAGAGTGCTTGCGAAGATCAATGACAATGCTTAGAAGATAGATCTTCCAAAGGACCACTACTACAGAAAGGCTTATATTAGACGACTCATTACAGACAGTTTCTCAAAACCATCTATAAAGAATAATATCACTGACGGTTTTATATTGAAACCGTCAGTGACATTATCACAGACGGTACTGTACAAAAACCGTCAGTGATATACATCAATATCACAGACGGTTTAATTTAAAAACCTTCTGTGAAGATATCACAAACGGTTATTTTATAAAACCGTCTGTAATATCACGTATTATCCCAGACGTTTTTGTAATAAAACCGTCTGTGATATATAAAACCGTCTGGAATGCTATGTTTATCATTGACGGTTTTTTTATAAAACCGTCTGAGATTTCTATCAGCAATATAAAATACAGAGGCATGAGCCACTTTGTGCATTTTAGGGTTTCGGGATCTATTTTCATTTGGCTGCGGCTGTGCGGCTGTGAGGCGATTTGGTAAAAGAAGACCGTTGATTTTGAAGGGTGATTGAGGATCCATTTGATTTTGGTGATCTAAGGTTAGTAACGGTGTCTAATTGTAGTATATTCAAGATCTTGCTTGGTAAGGATAGAATTTGATGATTTTTTAGATTTAGCTTGTAGATTCATGTGTTCTTTCTATGTAAGGGTAGTAATGGGTTTTACTTGCATTAACACTAATTAATGCTATATGCGTGGCGTAGATGGACCGAAGATGGATGTACACTAAGAACCGTGTGAGTGCCGAGTACATTAATGGCGTTTCCGCTTTTAGAAGAGCTGCAGAAGAGGATATGTTTAATAAGGGGGGCAAGTTTATGTCTTGTCCGTGCATTGACTGTGAGAATCTGAAGATGTTTCGAAACTTTGCGCAGATCGAAGCACACTTGATTATGAGGGGTTTCAAAACGGGGTATACATGTTGGACCAGTCACGGTGAAGAGCAGGAGATACAGGAAGTAGGTACTAACATGGTCGACGAAGTCAATGATATGTCGGATGGTCATATCGATTGTGGTTCCAATGAGGATAGGTTGCAGGAAGATAATCTGAATCAGGTGCTGCGTGATGTAGAAGGGAACCGTGATGATAGAGAATATGGTAAATTCTGGGGCTTGATGGAGGACTGGGAGAAACCTTTGTTCTCAGGCTGCAAGTCGAAATACACAAGGTTGTCATCCGTGCTTGAACTGCTGAAATTGAAAGCAAGCAACGGTTGGTCCGATAAGAGTTTCACAGCGTTGTTACGTTTATTGGCGGACATGCTTCCCGAGGGAAACGAGTTGCCGACAACCACCTACAAAGCTAAGAAGGTTCTTTGTCCCTTGGGAATGGATGTAGAAAGAATACATGCATGTCCGAACATCGTATCTGTCTCGCCAAGAGTCGCGAACTTGCACATATGTCCTGTGTGCAACGCATCCCAGTACAAGCGTAAGAGTCATTCGAATGATGAAAGTGAGGGCATCCAGGTGATGAAAGGACCTCCTGCTAAGGTGGCATGGTATCTACTTATAATTCCTCGTTTGAAGCGTTTGTTTGCGAACCCAAATGAGGCAAAACTGTTGCGTTGGCACTCGGAGGAGCATAAGAACGATGGAATGCTAAGGCACCCTGCTGATTCCATCCAATGGAGAAACATCGATAGGAGGTTTCAAGAATTCGGTGAGGATCCGAGGAATATAAGGTTTGGATTGAGTACAGATGGAATGAATCCTTTCGGTAATATGAGTAGCCGGCATAGCACTTGGCCCGTGAATCTCTGTATCTACAACCTTCCTCCTTGGTTGTGTATGAAGCGCAAGTACATTTTGTTATGCATACTTATCCAAGGACCGAAACAACACAGGAGCGATATTGATGTGTACCTAGCACCATTGGTGGAAGATCCGAAAACACTATGGGTTCCTGCAATGTATGGGATGCGTACAAGCGAGAGAACTTCACTTTGCACCGCCTTTTGTTACGCACCATAAATGATTACCCTACCCTTGGTAACCTATCGGGCAGTACAAAAGGAACCAAAGCTCGCACTCACCGCTTAGACAATACCGAGAGTGTGTGGTTTGAATCACTCGCATAAAACTGTTTACATGCATCACCGTAGGTTCCTTGGAGGAATCATCCATACCGCAAAATGAAAAAATAATTCGATGGAGCGAGCGAAGGCGGTTTAGCTCCAAAGCCTTTAAGTGGGATAGATATCCATGATATGGTTAAGAACTTGGATGTTGCGTTTGGAAAGGGGCGTAAATCGAGGTCCCGTGAGAAGAGCACGTGGAAGAAGAGATCAATATTTTGGGACCTACCTTATTGGGAGCACATAGAAGTTCGACACTGCATCGACGTGATGCACGTGGAGAAGAATGTCTGTGATAGCTTGATTGGTCTCTTATTGAATATTAAAGGCAAATCAAAGGACAGTATCAATGCTCGCCTTGACTTGGTCAATATGGGCATAAGACCTAAGTTAGCACCGAAAGAGACAGATACTGGCCGAACATACTGCGAACCTGCTTGTTACACTTTGTCTTAGGCCGAGAGAACTGAACTGTGCCAGTGCTTGCATGGTGTGAAAGTTCCGTCCGGTTACTCCTCTAACATCAAGAGACTTGTTTCAATGCAAGATTTGAAATTAGTTGACATGAAGTCTCATGATTGTCATGTGCTGATGACACAAATGCTCCCTGTGGCAATTAGAAGTATTTTGCCAGTCAAGGTCCGGGAGACAATCACGAGGCTGTGTTATTTCTTTAACACAATTGCTCAGAAGGTCATCGATCTCGAAGCACTAGATGCACTGCAAGCTGAGGTGGTGATGACTCTATGTAATCTTGAGATGTATTTCCCTCCGTCGTTTTACGATATCATGGCTCATCTCGTTGTTCATCTTGTGATAGAGATAAAGATATGCGGGCCCGTGTTCCTACGTAGCATGTACCCATTCGAGAGGTATATGGGAAATCTCAAGTCCTATGTACGGAATCGATCTCGACCGGAGGGTAGCATTGTCGAAGGTTATGCAACCGAAGAAGTCGTAGAGTTCTGCGTTGATTATATGGCTCAGGTCGAACCAATAGGTGTGCCTCGATCTCGCCATGAGGGGAGACTCCAGGGCATCGGGACCATCGAAAGGAAAGCAATCACGCCTGATCTAGCTTCCTATGCTCAAGCTCATTTCACGGTTTTGCAACACATGGATGTAGTGTCCCCGTACATCGATGAGCATAAGCACTGGCTACGGCAAGAGAATCTGACGCGGCAAGAGTCTTGGATCACGAGACAGCATAACCTTTAGTTTAACAGATGGCTGAAGGAGTGACCCATCACTGGGACCTCGTTAGGTGATACGCTCACATGGTTGGCAAAAGGGCCAACATTTACAGTTGTAACATGGAAAGGATACAACTTAAATGGGTACATATTTTACACGAGAGATCAGGATATGAAGAGCACAAACCTGAATAGCGGTGTATGCATAGATGCGTTCAACACCGTTGGGTCAACGAGGAGCTCCTACTATGGGTTCATAGAGGAGATTTGGGAGCTCGACTATGTACTATTCAAGATCACCTTATTTCGGTGTCGTTGGGTCCACCTCCAGCATGTGAAGGTTGACAAATACGGTGTCACTACTGTCAACCTCGCACGCGTCGGATACCAAGATGAACCATTCGTACTCGCTAACCAAGCTGTTCAAGTATTCTATGTAATCGACCCGTCCAACAAGAAGAGACATGTAGTTCTTCAGGGAAAAAGGAGGATTGTCGGAGTAGAGAATGTAGTAGATGAGGAAGAATACAATCAATTCGAAGAGTTGCCTCCTATCGGAAAGAGCATCACAGTCCAAGAAGAACAACCCGAAGAAGTTAGCTACACACGCGTCGATCATCATGAAGGGCTAATTTTTATACAAAAGAATAAGCAAGTGGAGTAATGATTTTAAGTGTACTCTAGAAGATAATAGAGTTGTTTGTAATGAAATGCTCGAAATTAAAAACAACTTTGTGTATATATGCATCTGATTTATTTAGTATAGTTTCCTTTCCTTTACTGATATTGCTCGCACAAACTGAAGTATATACATTATGTCAAGAAGGCCAAACTTTGGATTTACCTTAGCAATGAAGGTCTGTGTAACATCCCAAAATTTGGTTTAATTAAGTTTTTATTGCTTAAATGTGCATTTGTGATTTTCTGGAATTTATTTGGATTTTTCTGGATTTATTTGAATTAATTCTTATTTCAAGTTTATTGCTTTTTATTCAAATCTATTTAAATCTGTGCAAAGTTAAAATAAAGTTTTGCCAAAAATATTTTATTTGAGTTTAAAATGTCTCAAAGTATTTACGAGATTTTCTTGGATTTTCTGATTATTTTATTTGCCTAAAACCAATTAAATGAATTTCTAGAATTATTTTAATTATTAAAGTTTTAAAATCTTTTGAGCAGATTGGGCGAAGCCCAATCTTGTCGCTAGTCGCTTGGCGGCCCAAGTCGGCCGTCTTGCATTGAAACCCTAGGATCCATCGCGGACAACCGTTGGATCGAGATCCAACGGTACGTGCCTTTGCGTCGTCGATCGTCGGAGCCGTTCGATGGCGCCGCGTGGGCGCGTCGGATGCAGCCACGTCACTGTCCGTGTCGCCGCGGATTCGCCGCCGCCTCGGAGCCGTCCTCGAGTCCGGGCTTTGCCGCCTCCGTGTCGCTATTTAAAGCGCCGACGCGGTGTTGAATTCCTCACCTCGCGCCGCGCGTCTGCGCAATCCGAAGCCCGAGCCGTCGCCGTTCTCGCGTAGAAGCTCGCGAGTCGCTGAAGCCTTCGCCGCGGTCTTCGTCATTTTCGCCGCCGTTTGCCGTTCGAGCGTCGCGGTTCGGATCGGAAATCCCCATACCTCGGCCGTCGGACCCGTGAAGCCGTGTCGTTGTATCGTCGCCGAATGCCGTCATCGAGTCATCGTCTCAAGCCCGTGAAGAAACACCGCCGTGCCACCATCGGCACGAGGAAGCTTTCGACCGTCCGTCCGTAGCGGAGAGGTGAGATCGTGCAGCGTGTCTTTGTGCGTGGGAAGCGTTGCGGACCGTCGGATCTAGATCGGTTGGTTGATGCGTTGCGCGTCGTGCGAGATCGCTAGCCATCCGATCGTGTTTACTGCGGACCGATTGAACCGCGCGAGTGACTAACGGTTGCGCCGCGTGTCGGCGCGGGCCCGGCGCCGTGAGCCGAGTCCACCGTGGTGGCGCGGGTCGTGGACTCGATCCATCGCCAAGACACGCGTCGGCTTCGATTGGTCGGTTCAGTAGCAAGGTCATCTTGACGTCATGATGACGCAATAAATCAGTTTTCGTTTTAAAAATAAATCTATTAAATCTGAATTTCTGATTCTCTGATTTCAGTATTTGTTTCAAACTTCAAAAGGCTATATCTTTTGCATCGAAACTCGGATTTGAGTGATTCCAATTTTTAAAAATTTGTAAAATTAAGATCTATTTAATGGTGAATTTTATTTGATTTTTGGAGTTCAATTGCTCTCTGTTTTGGTATTTATTTGCTTTTCTTCTTCGGTACGCGTAGACGTTGAATTGTGTGACGCTTCGGAGGAAGATCAAGCAACTCAAGAGCAAGCTTCAAATCAAGATCAGGACCTATTCCAAGGCAAGTTGTGCTTTGATCATGTTGAACCCATGTTTATAAAATTGCTATATTTGTTTTACCCTATTGCATATGTTTCAAATATACAATTGTTTCAAATTAGATTGGGATTAGCTAATATACCAGATTGATCTACACCCTACCTTGTCATTGTATGCCATGATCCATTGTCAAGCTAGATTGGTTTGATATAGTTGATTAGTAATTATGATCAACATTGGAGGTTTAGACCGTATTAGTTGCTTAGTCGTGCCACATCATCACATGTATCAGAATCATTGATAATTAATCTTGGTTAATGGAATATGGAACGATATTATGAACTTGTGTGTCATGTGGGATCACACGATGAGATTGAGTTGTTGTGGCGAGTCATGTCACGCAACGATGTTGAATTGTTGATGGCACGGGGTGCTTGGTAATCAACTGGGTGATGATAATTTAGATTGGGGCAAGTGGCAAGGGGCGAGGAGGCCAAGGTGGGCCCGATGGGCAGAGGGTATGTGGATGTCTTGCCTTGATCACACTAAGGACTTAACCTTGCAAGCCTTTGACTGAGTCAATCATGCAACCACATATGCGTATGGGCCACCTAGTGAGTAATTTGCAATGTCTTAATTTTGGTACTATTGTGGTCGGTGTGAGTTCCCGAGTTATGGTGTAATTCACATGGCGCAAGAGGGCCCCTGGATGTGGTAACCAGTCCCACGGTGTTGAAACCTTAGCGGATAGTATCGGGTTAAGCGAGCATTGTAAAGGCTTTGTTATAATCACTCGCCTTGGTGGTGTTTGGTTGTATCACGTGGGTAAAGTGCATAACCTCTACAGTGTGAAACTATTCGGATAGCCGTGCTCGCGTATTGAGCAATGCTCGGAATTACGATTAAGGGTTAGCTTAATTAATTGGACAACATGGTTGGGATGGCGGAATGCCATATGGAAGATGGAATTTGACTTAGGATTGGAAACTTGGTTTACTTGAGAAATCTGAATTTATTTACTATTGTTATTTGTTTTACATTCTTTACAATCTATTTATGTATTTGTTCATAAATGCTGCTTATTGCAAAATAGCCATGATAGCCTATCCATTGGAATAAGCTTTACATATAGATACATAGAATTGCATTCATGCACAACTTGTTGAGTGCTTTAAGTACTCACCCTTGCCAAACAACAATAATCAACAGTTGAGGAATCTACACTGTGTTGGAAGATGAAGTCGAGAAGACACGAGTCATTAGGGTCCGAGCCTTGTCGGTTACTGTGGTGAACTGATGAGCTGTCTCGTTTTCTATTTTCCGCCGCTTAATCATTAGTTATATTTTCAGTCTTGCCTGCGTGGCTTAATAATGTAAGTTGGTCATAAGATCATACCTTTAGTTATATCAATGAATGAACTATTATTACATTATCGTTGAGTATGATGTGATATGTACCAATGTTGAGCTGTGTGCACTAGCGTTGATCCTGGGAATAGTGCGGTAAACACAGTGGGTTCGAATCAGTGGATTCGGGTCCTTACAGTCTGTGTCAATCTTCATCACAGACAGTTCTATAATAGAACCGTCTGGTATAGTTTATATCACAGCCGGTTCTATAATAGAAATAGAACCGTCTGTGATAAAACTATCCCAGACGGTTCTAGTATAGAACCGTCTGTGATAAAATAATATCACAGACGGTTCTAGTATAGAACCGTCTGTGATATGGGAGACCTATAAAAAGGCCACTTTGGCAGATCATTCATTCTCTACTCTTCCACTCACGCGCTCAAAACCCTAAGTATATTCGTCTCCCCCACTCGTCGCCGCCTCCCCTTCGCGGCGGCGCCTCGTCGACCCCTCCCCATCGACGACGCCACCCCCTCGCCGACGCCTCCCCATCACCGACGCTGCCCCCTCGCCGACGCCTCCCCATCGCCGACGCCGCACCCTCGCCGACGCCTCCCCATCGATTTTCGCTCGGTAAGTGCCGATAAGTGATGGATTATTAGGGGGGGATTTTAACTTGGTTAGATTTCAAAATTATAAGAATAATGGCAAAGTAGATCATGAATGAATGAATGAATGAATCAGTTTTTGATTCCTACTCGGATGGAGCTCCTGGTCTAGATGGCATTCCTTTTATTTTTTATCAAAAATTCTGGAATATTATTAAAGATGATCTGATGGCTCTATTTAGATCTTTGGAAAGAGGAGAGCTTGATTTGTTCAGACTTAACTTTGCTATGATTTCTTTAATTCCTAAAGAGAATAACGCTAGAAATATGAAGCAGTTCAGACCAATTAGCTTGTTGAATTGTAGTTATAAAATTGTTACAAAAGTGTTAACAAATAGGATTAGCCACATTTGTGATAGAATCATTATGCAAAATCAAACTGCTTTTATTAAAAATAGATACATTTTAGAGAGTGTGGTCACCGCTCATGAGGTTATTCATAAAATCCATCGCGATAAAGATAAGGGCCTTGTTCTCAAACTTGATTATGAGAAAGCTTATGATATGGTTAATTGGAGCTTCTTGTTGGTCATTTTGGCTAAGAGAGGGTTTGGGAGCAAATGGCAGTCGTGGATTCATTCTATTTTAGATAAAGATTCTGTAGGGGTGAAAATTAATAATGTTGAAAGTAATTTTTTCCAAACTGGTAAAGGTTTAAGGCAAGGGGACCCTTTATCCCCAATTCTTTTCAATGCAGTTGCAGATGTTTTTACGTAATCTTACTTAAAGTCATTAATTCAGGATAATCAAGGGTCTTTGTGAAGATGTTTGTCCCGTGGTATCATCGGTTTGCAATATCTTGATGATACCCTTTTGTTTTCTAAAAATAAAGAGGAGTTTGCTTTACATCTTACTTAAGAGGAAAACAGTTATTGTCTATTAAACAAGGGATATAAAATATTTGGGTTATTGAAGAAACCAAAGCTAGACAACGAGCTAGAGAAAAGAATGTTAAAGAAGAAGATAAAAATACTAAATATTTCCATGTTGTGGCTAATCAAAGAAGGAGAAAGAACTTTATTACTTCTTGAGGGCCCTGATGGTCCTGTTTATGATACCAATAAGATGCTTGATATTGCTTGTGACTATTATAAATCCTTATTTGGCTTTGAAGCTAATTTAGCTTAACATTAACCTTGGAGATCTATAGATTAAGGGTATAAATTTCTAGCTAGTTCTGAGGTTGGTAAGAAAGCAACTACAACAAGATTACTCAAGCCAATTGTGCATGGTGTGATCTAGACTAGTTTCAGAGACCAAGTTAGACATTACTTATGAGAACTTATAACTAAAATATCATGAATTGCTTCTCTCAACTTACCTTCTCTGAACTACCTTTATACCCATTAAATAAAAGCAGCTATCAATTGGTAGCCTTCCATGTTTGTTTACTTTTCTTTCTTGTTGTGCCACGACAACCAGCCTAGATTGCAAGATGGTGTCCCCTCATTCGCCGTCTGAAGGATGTGATGAGTCACCGAAAAGAAAAACTCCTCGAGGTCCAAGAGGAGCAAATAAAAGGCCCACGGAACGATATACCATCACAATGTTGATCAAAGGATGGGGCCCCACCAACCAAGAAAGGCGGTGAATGCATTTAGGACATTGTGCAGGATAGTCGCACGGGAACGGGTCCCCATCACATGTCCATCCTGGAAGTCACTGACTGATGAGAGCCGCAACGACTTGGTGATAGAAATTATGTCTTCGTTCGATATCTCAGAAGACTTTGTGATCTTAGTGTGACGGTATGCACTGCTAGTGGCGGGAAAGGCGTGGAAGAATTTCAAGAGCACCCTTGTCAAGGAATATGTCAATAAGGACAGGACTCCCTTCTCTAAGTACGGGTTCATTACTGAGGATATATGGCAAAATTTTGTTGAGGCGAAGACGACGGATGAATTCGTGCGTCAAAGTGAAGCCCACAAGGCCCTGCAGGCAAGGAGCACCCACCCCCACAGACTTGGCACCGCTGGGTACGCGGGGAAGAGGGAACAATGGGAGAGGGAGGACGAGGAGGCCTGTGTGCCATTTGCATGTATCGTTGACCGACGCACCAGAGACTGGTTGAGAGCAAGGTCAAGTGCAACGTCTTCCGGCACCATCTACTTTACAAACCCCGCGGACGAGGAAGTCTGCCAACGACCGGTAAGATATCGGACTTCCAATTTTGTACGTAATTAGTCCGTAATTTCGTAAGTGAATTAACTTTTCGAGATCTTGCGGTGGCGTTGAGTACACAATCTTCCGAGGGCACTTTTTGCCGACAGGAGAAAGATGTACTCTCCACGCCCTTGGGAAACAAGGAACACCACAGTCGCACGCGAGGCGTTGGGGTTTTTGTTCCTGGAAGTCGGGATTTCAGTGCGACTCGCACAAATACCGCAGATGGGAAGAGAACCAAAGCGGAGAGCGAGGAACGACTGGTACAAAGTTGAGGAAAGACTAAGAGAAGAATTCAACAATAAGATAAAAGCCTCGAGGAAAGGCTCAATAATCACTGCGCAAGTCCCGGATGTATGTGGGCAAATCAGCCCCACTACCAAAAAGAGCGACTATCGTCCGCCACTCCACAGTGAACATGGGAAATCTCACATGCTGTGACATCAAGGTACTTATATATATGTCTTGAATGCTCCATACAAATAGTGTTGGACGCATAGCTAATCAGGTACCGTTATGTAGGTGGCCACGGTGCGCTCTCCAAGTGAGACTTGTCCAAGGTGCCATCGTTATTCCGCCGCCGGGTCGCGTATCCATTTATTGAAGGGGCGCTGTGCACGGCACCCTTGTGGCACAGGATTCACGAAGGTTAGTGTGGGCGGTGTAAACGATAATTTCAAGACCGTCCCACTTCCGATGCCCCCAAGCGACGAGATTGTGACACCGGGGGCGCCATTCACAGCTTTATCCAAAGGCCCAAAGAATGACATCTCCTGGGCGCCCGTCCTCCATCACTGAGCTTCCCAACCGCTCGAGCGGATGATGCACCTCGTGAGCACCAAATCAGCTCCGTGCCCCTGCATCAAAGGACATTCGGTTGGATGGTGCCCACTCGTCGCCTCACGAGACTCCTTATGGCGAAAAAAAGTCAAGGGCAAAGCGGCGAATCACGAAGAAATTGGACTATCAATTGCCCCCGGCCCGAGTATACCAAATAGGAGAGCCTTTTGTAACAGAGGCGCATGAAGAACCTTTCTATTGCTTGCATCAGTTGCGAATTGGTGCATGCAACAGTTAAAAACGATGCAAGACCGCATAACGAGTATATCGATCGGGCCAAGTATGAGCATCTATTCAATGAGTCATCGGGGATTCTTCACGGTGACTTCAATGACCTTTTGACGTCTTCCACCTCGACGCCCTCGATGCAGCGCTCTTGAGATCTTTGGACATTGTAAGTGTGTGCATTCACATTCTACATTCGTATAATATCGATAAAGTCATATATATATATGACTCAATGCTTTCGTATATTTAGATACATGATCCGAGGCGAGGAAGAGCGAACAACCGGTGGGTTTTCTGGACCCACACATAGTCTCCAAGCAAACAATGGACAAAGATTACGGATTTGTCGAAAAATACGTCGGAGAGGCCTTGGCGGCTCAAAAAGATAAAGAGTTCATACTTTTACCCCACAACCCGGGTAAGTGTTAGTTTGATTTGCACTATGCTCGCAACTCGCTTACATTAATTGACCATGCCGACATACCTGTGTAGGTTTCATTGGGTTCTCATTGTAATTCATCCATCGACGAATCGGGTTATTTACCTTGATTCCTTACAGAGTGGCAGCCACGACTTACAACCTATCGCAAAATTAATCACCAGGTAATTAATCACGTTTCCTCCAAAGATAACATGGTCATGTAGGTTGTTCAAACGTGTATGTTTCTCCTGGAATAGCTGAGGCTAACCTATTGCAATCACGTAGCGCGTTCAAAGTGTACAAATATTATGGAGGGCCTTCTGGCAAGGACAGGGCGAAGCTGAATCACGATTTTAAGTTTTCGGAACCGCTGTACACAATAATCCTATGTAAACTATGTAATAATGATTCTGGAACTAACCAAATCTATATTTGCAGTGCCACCAGCAAGGAAAGGGAAATAACCGTTGTGGATTTTACGTTTGCCACAACATGGAACTCCTTGTCACTAAGAAAACGACCAATCGGGTAACAACTGCGTTGGAAGAGGCCGATCTGGAGCGAATTCGAGGCCAACTTTGTGCCTTCTTGCTCAGTCAAGTTTTACACAAAAAAGGCGAGTTCCACGCTGCCGTATAACTTGAGGAGTCGTATTTTTTCTAAATTACCATTTGGGTTAATTGTCAAACTTGTGTTGTGGATTTGTAAATTGTAGTTGTGTATTCGATTAATTGGTTAATGCTATTGAGTTACATTTGGTTAATATATTTGAGTTCATTTCTGAAATGGTTGTAATGTTTTAGTAATATGAGTTTAGTTATTCTGTAATCTGCTTTTTTCCAGAGGGCGTGGCTAGCATTTCCTGAGGCTAGCCAATAAATAGATTAATGGTTGCCTGTTGGAAGTTTATATCACAGACGGTTTTTAATTAAAACCAGTCTGTGATATAAAGATGTAACAGACGGTTTCAAACAAAAACCGTCTGTGATATCATCACATCATAGACGATTTTCAACTAAAACTGTCTGTGAGGTAATGATGTAACAGACGGTTTCAAACAAAAACCGTCTGTGATATCATAACATCACAGACAGTTTTTAAATAAAACCGTCTGTGATATGATAATATTATCATATCACAGACGGTTTTAGTTTAAAACCGTCTATGATATATTCTATTACAGACGGTTTAGAAACCGTCTGTGATATGCCGTAACATCACTGACACATGGTTACAGACGGTCCGGGAAACCGTCTGTGATGACGGTTCCGAACCGTCTGTGATAAGCTTTTCTGTAGTAGTGGACTATGCTATGAGTGACACATTCAATGTTGCTGATTTGTCACCATTCTTCGGACCGGAAGATACCAATTCGAGGATGAATCCTTTTCAAGAGGGGGAGGATGAAGAGATATCCCAAGCTCCTATCATTTTTCTACTACTGCCGCTGCTCCTAGTGTGCAAGCTATTGATTCTAGGGAAGCTGAAAGTATCTCCAATGCATACAAAGGACCATTGACACAAGCACGTGTACGGGAAGTCCACAACAAGGTGAATATGTTCCTAAGTACTTTGAATTATGATATTCATGAGAATAGTATATTACGTAATAGTTCTATTTTGCTTGTGCTCACATTTGAGGGAATCACATCATTGCAGATTGGGAGATAAGATGAGAAGCTTGCTGATTTGAAGCTATGTCTAATGGCGTATATACAAGACGTTGGTACCGAGAGGGAGGTGTGGGAGGGTGGGACTAGCAAGGAGATACAAGGAGAAGGTGCCAAGAATAAAGAAGAGTTCCTGCAGAAAGAGATGATCGCATGCAGTTCTGTCTCTAATATTCATGACTAATTATGCATCAACTAAAAAAGATCTAGAATGCATGATACACATATACGGATAGGTTATCAAGTAAACTTTCCAAAAAATCATACGGCATGTGATTTGAGCTTTCTACAAGAAGTTAACGCAAGTAGAAGACACGCTGCACAGGCTGACCGGTCAACGCGCGAGAGTTGACCATGGTGATGAGCCCGTGGTGTATAACTTGGATTGGGATGACCTACTGCTATTCCAAGAGCTTGCACATGTTGAGAATGACTCCTTTTGTCTGTATCTCATGGATTCAAGTCTTTTCAAAGAAGGAAATTGAAGATAATTCGGATTGGATCCATCTCGGATTTGGTTCGAAATAGTCTGGAGGGGTTTGTATTGAAACGTCCATAACTTTCACATCCGGACTCAATTTTAGATGTATAAATACTTGTTGGAAAGCTTACTCCAAGCCCAATTGAACCCATACACAGCTAGCTTCAAATACCAAATCGGCACACTGCAATCTCCAAAACAATATGATGGCTGTAACTTAGGTTTACCTTTTTGTTTGTATTAGAGTCCTAGTTAGTTTTGAAGTATTGGGAGGGCTATTTAAGCCTATGTACTGTCGGGCCCCGAATCTGTAAATCCAGACCCTCTGTGTATTCTATGCCAGTCCAGGATCACGCTAGCACACACAGTCATACAGGGTTGCACATCACAGACATCACAAGGATATAAGAATAAATAGTGCAAACATGTATATAAACCGAGTTGTACGACCTTATGGTCTCCTTACAGATAAGTCAGCCACACAGGGCTTACATTATTCAAAGTAAAGAAATAGCAGTGGAACATAAATAAAGGTCGTGGAAGCCTTCATCTTGCCACAGGCAACCGACTGGGCTTGCCCCCTAGTTGTTCGTATCCTCGATGTACTCCTCCTCCCAAGCTGGTGTAGTCTCCTCCACTGATGTTGGGGTTGATAAGCAAGGTGGGGTTAGTACACAAGGCACTCAACAAGTAATGCCTGAATGCGGCGCTATTACTATATCAGAGCTTATTCCAAAGGATTGGCTTAAATGGTTCTTTTGCATCAAGCGACATTTTATTTTTTAACCAATATCTTAATTAGATTAAAGCGATGGGACGATTATAAGTAATAATAATTTCAAATGGTTTTTCCTTGAGGATTCTCGACACACCTTAATAGTTCATTTTAACACTTGGCACACACCCCTTCCATGTTTTGTTTATGAAAATCTATCCTCGATTTGTAATCCCGAGCAATGCTCAATACCGTGAGCACGGCTATTCGAATAGTTTTGACACTCTGCAGAGGTTGTACACTTTACCCACAAGATCTGACCGCTCACCACACAGGTGATTGTCCGCAACAAAGCTTTTCAGGAACTTCTACCTTAACCAAAGAACCTCTCCGGTATTGCCTTCACTATCACTTCCCTCACACAGAGCCGAAGTATAGGACCGGCCAATCACCGTTGGATGGGCACCAAGCCGTAGCAGTCGCTCCCCATACAGATACACCCACATGTCTTGTCACCCAGAGTATCGGAGGAAAGATATCAGAACCCTAGTCAACTAGGTCTGTCCCATATCAGACATGTGGTTGTACGGGTGACTCAGATCAAAGGCTTGCAAGGTGAAGTCCTTAACTGACCAAGGCAAGACTTCCAACACTCAACAGTGGCACACAGCCCAATGTGGCACACAGACTCACATCACTCATCAACCCACTGCCACACAGGCCCACCAGGCACACAGCCTCTTGCCACTTGCCCCAGTCTAAATCATTTCCCACCCAGTTGATTATTGTGCAACACATGCCAGCAATAACTCAACATCGGTACGGAACCACACAGGTCGCTGTACCTCAATCTCATCATGTGGCATCATCACACCACTTTTCAAAATACATTCAAAGTCTTTAATCAGTATTGTAGCATTTTTCCGAAAGATCACTCATGATTCGTTGCAAGGCTAAGCATCTACTCACGGTCTAGCCTCCCGTGTTGGCACAATATTAACATCCAACTAATATAATCAACTTAGGGTGACAATGATTTAGGGCATACAATTAATAATTCAAGGTGGCATAACAAAATGGGTTGATTAACTACATTATCCCGAATCAATTTAAATTCATATTAAATAAATAAGCACGCATAGTTTCAAAGCATAAACTACATTTTAAAAACCTGGGATCAAAATGATCAAAGCATCACTTGCCTTCAAAGAGTTGCTGGTCGTGTTTCGAAGCTTGGTCTTGAGCGACGAATTCTTCCTCGAAACTTTCCGGCAAATTTGCGTCTACGCGTACAAATAAAGTATGCAATAAATAGCTAATACAGAAGACTAGATTACCTCAAAAATTCAAATAAAATTCATCATTAAATAGATCACAATTTTAAAAAATTTTAGAAATCTGAATCACCAAAATCCGAGTTAAAATGCAAAAGTTGTAGTCATTTGAAGTTTTAACAAAATCTGAAAATACAGAAATTAAGAAAATCCGATTTTTCTGAATTATTTTTATACTGGAAATTCGCATTTATGGCGTCGGCACAGCGTCATGATGACGTCGGCCGAGAAAAGAAATTCGGTCGAAATATTTTATATATAAAAATATATATATATGACGTCATCGCCGTCGGCTCCGACACGCAGCGCCGGAGGCCGCCACGTCGCTCTGATCTATGGACCGAGTTCACGGCTCGGTTCTGGTCTACCGTGCACTCGGTTCACGAGCGATCGAAGAACGCGGCAAGATCCGAGCCGTTCGTTGAATCAACGGCCAGATCTCCTCACGCGCACCGCAGCGCCTCGAGATGCGTGCGACACGCGTCGCGCATCCAGCGGTCAGCCACTGTAAGGACCCGAATCCACTGATTCGAACCCACTATGTATACCGCACTAGTCCCAGGATCAACGCTAGTGCACACAGCTCAACATCGGTACATATCACATAATACTCAACGATAATAGAATAATAGTTCATTTATTGATATAGCTAAATGTATGATCTTATGACCGACTTACATTATTAAGCCACGCAGGGCAAGACTGGGAATATAAGCTAATAATTAAGCAGCGGAAAGTAGAAAACGTAGATAGCTCATCAGTTCACCACAGGCAACCGACAAGGTTCGGACCCTAATGACTCGTGTCTTCTTGGACTTCATCTTCCAACACAGGTGTAGACTCTTCAACTGTTGATTATTGTTGTTTGGCAAGGGTGAGTACTTAAAACACTCAACAAGTTGTGCACAGAATGCAACTTCTATATATCTATATGCAAGGCTTATTCCAATGGATAGGCTATCATGGCTATTTTGCAATAAGCAGCATTTATGAACAAATACGGTAAATAGATTGTAAAGAATGTAAAACAAATAACAATAGTAAATAACTTCAGTATTTCTCAAGTAAACCAAGTTTCCAATCCTAAGTCAACTTTATCTTCCACATGGCATTTCACCATCCCAACCAAGTTGTCCAATTAATTAAACTAACCCTTAACTGTAATTCCCGAGCATTGCTCAATACCGCGAGCACGACTATCCGAATAGTTTCACACTCTGCAGAGGTTATGCACTTTACCCACGTGATACAACCAAACACCACCAAGGCGAGTGATTATAACAAAGCCTTTACAATGCTCTGGCTTAACCGGATACTACCCGCGAAGGTTTCAACACTGGTGGGTCTGAAAACCATAACCAGGCCCCCCCTCTTGCGCAATGTGAATTACACCCTAACTCGGGAACTCACACCGACCACGATAGTACCAAAATTAAGACATTGCAAATTACTCAGCTAGGCTGGCCCAAACCAGACATGTGGTTGCATGATTGACTCAGGTCAAAGGCTTGCAAGGTTAAGTCCTTAGTGTGATCAAGGCTAGACATCCACATACCCTCTGCCCATCGGGCCCACCTTGGCCTCCTCGCCCCTTGTCACTTGCCCTGATCTAAATGATTATCACCCAGTTGATTACCAAGCACCACGTGCCATCAACAATTCAACATCGTTGCGTGACATGACTCACCACAACAACTCAATCTCATTGTGTGATCCCACATGACACACAAGTTCATAACATTGTTCCATATTCCATTAATCAAAATTAATTATCAACGATTCTGACTCATGTGATGAGGTGGCATGGCTAAGCAACTAGTACGGAATAAACCTCCAATGTTGATTATAATTACTAATCAACTATATTAAACCAATCTAGGGTGACAATGGATCATGGCATACAATGACAAGGTAGGGTATAGATCAATCTGGTATATTAGCTAAGCCCAATCTAATTTGAAACAGTTGTATACTTGAAATATATGCAATAGTGTAAATCAAACATAGCAATTTTATAAACATGGATTCAACATGATCAAAGCACAACTTGCCTTGGAATAGGTCCTGATCTTGATTTGAAGCTTGCTCTTGAGTTGCTTGATCTTCCTCCAAAGCGTCGCACAATTCAACGTCTACGCGTACCGAAGGAGAAAAGCAAATAAATACTAAAATAGAGAGCAAATGAACTCCAAAAATCAAATAAAATTCACCATTAAATAGATCTCAATTTTACAAATTTTTAGAAACTGGAATCACTCAAATCCGAGTTACGATGCAAAAGATATAGCCTTTTGAAGTTTGAAATAAATACTGAAATCAGAAAATCAGAAATTACGAATTAACAGATTTATTTTTAATTCAAAAACCGACTTATGACGTAAGCATGATGTCACGCTGGCGTCAGCCCTGGCGCCAGCCAATCAGACGTTTCCACGCGTCCCGGTCCATGGACTCGGTCCACGGGACCATCCTTGGTCCACCGCAGACGCGGTCCACGGTGCCTCGGCTGCTGAGCCCGACACGCGGCGATGCTTGATTGGCTGCGGCGATGGCACAATCTGATGCGTCCAGATCCGATCGAACGGTCAAGATCTAGGGGACACGCGGCTAAGTCTCAATCGCCCGATCTAAATCCAACGGCTTGTACCTCTCGAGTGGCTCACCGACGTGTCACAATCTGGAACGTCCAACGAAGATCCAACGGTTGATGGCAGTCGAAGCTTTCCGATGGTCTTTGCGCGACGATCTCGCGGTCTTGAGGACGCAATGGGCGCGCAGCGCTCCGGTGACAAAACGCAACGAAACCACACCACTTCGACGCGCGCAGCTTGGCGGTCGAGATCCGGTCCTTGGGTCCACGAAGCAGCGGATCGGTGGCGCCACAAAAACCGCGGCGGCTCGAAGGTGTACTCCGCGAGCTTCTACACGCAAACGGCGGCGCTCAAGCTCGAGAATCCGGTAGATGCGCGGCGCGAGGTGAGGAAATCAACGCCTGCCTCGGTGACTTAAATAGCTGCACGGGAAGGCGTGTCCGGCCTGGACTCCGAAGACGGCTCCGTGGCGGCGGCGGACTCCGGCGACAACTCGGAAAAGCGACGCGGCTGCATCAGGCGCGTACACGCGGCACTCATCCGACGGCCCAGCATCTCCGACAACGTGGACGAAACTCGAGCGCACGATCAAAATCAGCGGCTCAGATCCAACGCTCTAGGGTTTTACCCGAGACGGGCCAATTGGGCCGCCCAAAACGGGCTACGGGCGCACAGTATTGGGCTTCGGCCCGATACTGTTTCTAAAAGATTTTTAACACTTTGATAATTTAGATAATTCTAGAAATTCATTTAATTGGTTTTAGGCAAATAAATAATCAGGAAAAATCCAAGAAAAATCTCAAAAATACTTTGAGACATTCTGGACTTAAATAAGATATTTTTGGCAAAACTTTATTTTAACTTTGCATAAATTTAAATAGATTCGAATAAAAGGCAATAAACTTGATTTGAAATTTAATTCCAATAAATCCAGAAAAATCCAAATAAATTCCAGAAAATCTCAAATGCACATTTAAGCAATAAAAACTTAATTAAGCCAAATTTTTGGGATGTTACAAACCTCTCCCCCTTAACAAAATCTCGACCCCGAGATTAAGGGCTAGCTAGAGAATAGGTTCGGGAATTCTGACTTCAAATCTTCTTCTCGCTCCCAAGTGGCTTCACTTTCGGAATGATTGCTCCACTGAACTCTGCAAAAGCGAATAGACTTGTTTCTGGTCTTGCGCTCCACAACATCCAAAATTCTGACCGGTTGCTCCTTGTAAGTCAAATCTTCTTGCAGCTCTATTGCATCCAACGGGGTTTGCTCTGTTGGCGCTCTGAGGCACTTCTTAAGCTGCGACACATGGAATACATCATGCACTCTTGCCAAGGACTGAGGCAACTCTAACTGATACGCTACCTCTCCTCGACGGCTCAGAATCTTGAACGGACCCACGTATCTTGGTGCAAGCTTCCTTTTAACGTGAAATCTTTTAACGCCCTTAAGAGGGGTAACTCTGAGATACACATGATCTTCTGGTTCAAAACTCAAATCTCGACGACGGTTATCCGCATAGCTTTTCTGTCTTGACTGTGCTATCTTCAACCTTTCTCTGATCATTGCAACTTGACTTTCGGCTTCCTCGAGAATATTTGGCCCAAAGACCAAACGTCCTCCTGTTTCATTCCAATTCAACGGAGTACGACAAGCACGTCCATACAATGCCTCGAACGGTGACATCTGTAGGCTAGCTTGATAACTATTATTATAACTGAACTCTGCATATGGCAAACATTTATCCCATGTCGTAGTATAAGCTAAAGCACAAGCTCTCAACATATCCTCTAAAATCTGATTTACTCTTTCGGTCTGACCATCTGTCTGCGGGTGATATGCTGTACTAAAGTTCAGACGAGTCCCCATTGCTTCATGCAACTTGTTCCAAAACCTTGAGGTAAATTGGGTTCCTCTGTCCGACACAATCTTCTTGGGCACTCCATGCAAGCATACAATTCTTGATATATACAACTCCGCTAAGCGATCTCCAGAGTAAGTGGTCTTTACCGGGATAAAGTGAGCGACCTTGGTTAGACGATCCACAATAACCCAAATGGAATCGTAACCTTTCTGAGTTTTAGGTAAACCGGTGATAAAGTCCATTTCGATTTCCTCCCACTTCCATTCCGGAATTTTCAATGGTTGCAACAAACCAGCGGGTCTTTGATGCATGGCCTTTACCCTTTGACATACGTCACATAGAGCAACATGCTCAGCTACTTCACGCTTCATATTAGGCCACCAAAATCTCTCTTTTAAATCCTGGTATATCTTAGCGCTTCCTGGATGGATTGAGTACTTCGAATCGTGAGCTTCCTCAAGAATCAGCTGTTTTAATTCCTTTTTATTCGGCACACAAATTCGGCCTTTGAAGAACATGGTCCCTTGCTCATTCAGAGTGAAATCTACGGCTAGGCCTTCTTCCTTTTTAGCCTTGATCTTAGAAATCTTATCATCGTCTTTCTGACCTTCTTTAATCTGATCCTCTAGTGTTGGCTTTACTTCCAGTGCAGCTACCATTCCCTGCGGAACGACTTCCAACCTTAGTTTCTGAAATTCCTTGCATAATTCTGGTTGATCCTCCATTGTTAGCGTATTGGCGTTATGGCTCTTTCGACTCAGAGCATCTGCTACCACATTGGCTTTTCCGGGATGATAATGGATTCCCACATTATAGTCCTTAATTAGCTCTAGCCACCTTCGCTGTCTCATATTCAGATCTACTTGAGTGAATATGTATTTCAGGCTCTTATGGTCTGTATATATCTCACATCTATTTCCTATGAGATAATGACACCATATCTTTAAAGCATGCACTACGGCTGACTAACTCCAAATCATGCGTTGGATAATTCACTTCATGCGGTCTTAATTGTCTTGACGCATAAGCCACGACCTTGCCTTCTTGCATTAACACGCATCCCAAGCCTTGCTTTGAAGCATCGCAATAAATATCAAATCCGTTCTGCACATCTGGCAATACTAATACGGGGGCTGTTGTTAAACGCTTCTTTAATTCCATGAAACTTCTCTCGCACTCCGGCGTCCATGCAAACTTCTTTTCTTTCTTCAACAACTGCGTAAGGGGTTTAGCAATTGTCGAGAATCCTTCTATGAACCGACGGTAATATCCCGCCATTCCCAGAAAACTACAGATCTGGGTAACTGACTTCGGTTGCTCCCAATGCAACACTGCGTCCACTTTGCTTGGGTCGACTGCAACTCCTTTAGTAGTCATTACATGACCAAGAAATTCGACTTTTTCCTTCCAGAATTCACATTTGCTAAACTTAGCATATAGCTGATGCTCTCGCAGCCTGTCTAAAACCATTCTTAGATGTTCCGCATGCTCTTCCTCTGTCTTTGAGTAAACCAAGATATCGTCTATAAAGACTACAACAAACTTATCCAAATATTCCATGAAAATCTTATTCATCATGTTCATGAAATATGCCGGGGCATTAGTCAATCCAAATGACATGACTGTGAACTCATAATGTCCATATCGCGTAGAAAACGCAGTCTTAGGTACATCCTCCGCTCAGATCTTTAACCGATGGTATCACGAGCGAAGATCTATCTTGGAGAAAACTCCAGCTCCTCTTAACTGATCAAATAAGTCATCGATCCTGGGCAACGGATACTTATTCTTGATCGTCACTTCATTAAGTGCACGATAGTCAATGCACATTCTAAGACTTCTGTCCTTCTTACGAACAAACAAAACCAGGGCTCCCCACGGTGATGAACTAGGTCTAATGAAGCCTTTCTCTTGCAGTTTCTCAATCTGCTTCTTCATTTCCACTAACTCGTCGGTAGGCATCCGATATGGTCTCTTTGATATCGGTGCTGTCCCTGGTGCTAACTCGATAACAAACTCGATGTCGCGGTCTAGTGGCAGTCCTGGCAAATCTTCTGGAAACACGTCCGGGTATTCTCTGGCTACTGGCACATCTTCCATGCTGATGGCTTTCACGCTGTTGACCACTAACTGCCCATCACGAACTGCGGTCACTTGAAATTCTACTTTCTTGCCCCTAGGGCCTTCCAAAGTTACTATCCTTCGACCACAATCCAAAACAGCCTTATGCTTGGATAGCCAATCCATTCCAAGGATGACGTCTAGGGATTGCGCATCTATCAAGATAAGATTCGCTAGAAATTCTATCCCATCCATAAGCAACTTAGCTCCCAAACACCCAAGGCTAGATCTAAGCTCAGATCCTGGGGCTTGGACTAAGAGCACACACTTAAGATTCACCACCTTAAATCCATTCTTGGTTGCAAAACTTTGAGAAACAAGCGAATGCGAAGCTCGAAATCAAACAAAGCTATGAGCAGTGCGGAGTTGACCAGAACTTACCCGACGACGCCTCGTAGCCTCTTGAGCTCCATCCGCGGTGATGTGGTTGATCCTTCCGCGCACTGTTGATTGCGGGGTTGCTCCAGATTGACCTGGTGCACGATTTTCTCCTGAGGTTGGTGCCTTGGCAGGTGTTGTTCCCAAGTTGAAACGAACTGGCGTAATGCCTCCCTTCTGTGGACACCTATTAGAAAAGTGCCCTGGCTCGTTGCAGGTTTAGCATCTTTTCACTGCAGACTGCTGGTTCCCTCCTGGCGCATTGTTGCCCTATGGTGGTGTCTGGAAGTTCTGATTGGCAGGGCGAGGTGCAGGGGTTGATGTCTTGTTCACAGCTGGTGGCTGGAATCTAGCAAATTGTTGTGGTGACATCCTCAAACGTAGATGGTTTGGACGTCCACCCTGATTAGTCATCAAGCGCTTACGGTTTTCACCTAACTCCTTGCGCTTATCTTCTAGGATCAAAGCCTTATTCACTAGCTCCCGAAAATCTGAAAATTGTGGGTGATCAGTCCCACTGCAGCCTGAATTCATCCCTTCATGAAACGAGATCGCCTAGCTTTGTCATCGCCACGTCTTCAGGGGCATAGCGAGCTAGCTGAGTAAACTTGTTCAGGTACTCGGCCACTGGTTGGCCTCCTTGTTTCAAAGCCCTAAACTCTTCCTTCTTAAGGTCCATCATTCCCTCCGGGACATGATACTGGCAAAAAGCATTAGTAAACTCCTCCCAGGTGATCTCTTGTGGGGCTCCATGAGCGGCACAGTAATTCTCCCACCATTTTGCGGCGGTTCCTTCCAATTGATGAGAGGCGTAGAGCACCTTCTCATTGCCTTCACATTGCGTGATGTGCAACTTCTTTTCAATAGTTCTAAGCCAGTCATCGGTTTCCAAAGGATTCACATTTCCTGAGAAGGTTGGTGGCCTAGTCCTCATAAAATCTGATAGCTTTGAGTGAGGTCTGGGTCCACCATGGTTGTTCTGAGCTACAGGGTTGTTGTTGTTGGCTGCTGCGTTGGTCATCTGCTGCATCATAGTCTGCATCAGTTGAGTCTGCGCTGCAAGAAACGCTCCCAGATTCTGCATGTCAACTGGCGGTGGTTGAGGGCTGCCTCCGTCATTGAGGTTGTCATTCTGGCGCAGTCCACATCCTGAAGCACCGTTGTTTCCTCGAGTATTCACCATCTGATGATTGCCTCTTGGGTTAGAAAAGGTAGATGTAGCATAGATAAGAAGTAAGAACTTCTAAAGCGGGAAGATAGGTTATACCCAACTGAAATAATTCTTTATTATTCTTGGTATGGCCGCTTATTTAAGCCTACAAGCTTTGCAACCCATACTGCACACTCAGCATTACAAAGAAGCAAACTAAACACGAAACCTTAACGTCAACTAAAAAGGTAAAGATTAACTTAAAGACGCGACTCATACTCGAGTCTCAACACAACTCCAAGGCTGACACTCACTCACCCAGCCACCCTGGCTGAGGCTGACCCGGCGCATACACCGGCGGGTGAGCTGGCATAGGAGCGAACCTATCCTAATGACCTACTACTGGGTCCTCTGCAACAACAGGGTCTGCGCTCCCCTCTGGCTCCCACTCTCGCTCCTCTGGATCCTCCTCGGACTCCTCAGTTGGCTCCTGAACTCCTCGAGTCACGCGCTCCAACTCGTCCTCGACTGCCTCCAGGGCCTCTCCTAGCCCAGTGATCATCCCGATGGCTGAAGCACGGGTCGCCTCAAGCTCCTGCTCTGCTACTCTGAGTGCCTCGTACACAGTCTCCAACTCCTGAGTAGTATCTCTCATATGATCCTCCTGGGCAAGGGCGAACTCTGCAAGGTGAGTTGCGGTAGCACACTCGTCCTCCACGATCCGTCGGCGTCGGCATGCTTGAACGTCTGGATGAAGGCGGAACACTTAGTCGTGAAGCTCGTCGGCGTAGTCGCGGCAGACACGGCGAAGAGCAAGTCGAGCGACCTCCTGAATTGCAACCTCGTACGAGAATCTTCTGGCGGAGATGTTGATTGGCCTGCTAGCTTCCTCGTTCTCCCGATCGTAGATGATCAGCTTGCAAATAAATCCTCGGAGCACACCATTAACTGACCAGCTGCCTCCTCGGTAGAGTGGACGATAGAAGCCTCCAAGCGTCTGAAGTACTCTCCACAGCTCCATGGCGTAGCCGCCAGCTGACTCATCAAAGGTCGAAACGATCGGCATCTGCTCCACAAGAACCTTGAATAAGTTCTCCACCCGAAACGGCAAGTAAAACGGGTAAATTCAGCAAAGGTGAGAAGTAGAGAATGAGATGAGTCGAGAGGGTTTTATTAGTCAAGTTTAGATTTTCCTTTTAGAAAATAATTTTGGACTGACACAGGACACTTCCATACTATCTAAGGACAAGACCTACAGTCAGTATGCTCTGATACCACCTCTGTAAGGACCCGAATCCACTGATTCGAACCCACTGTGTATACCGCACTAGTCCCAGGATCAACGCTAGTGCACACAGCTCAACATCGGTACATATCACATCATACTCAACGATAATAGAATAATAGTTCATTTATTGATATAGCTAAATGTATGATCTTATGACCGACTTACATTATTAAGCCACGCAGGGCAAGACTGGAAATATAAGCTAATAATTAAGCAGCGGAAAGTAGAAAACATACATAGCTCATCAGTTCACCATAGGCAACCGACAAGGTTCGGACCCTAATGACTCGTGTCTTCTTGGACTTCATCTTCCAACACAGGTGTAGACTCTTCAACTGTTGATTATTGTTGTTTGGCAAGGGTGAGTACTTAAAGCACTCAACAAGTTGTGCACAGAATGCAACTTCTATATATCTATATGCAAGGCTTATTCCAATGGATAGGCTATCATGGCTATTTTGCAATAAGCAGCATTTATGAACAAATACGGTAAATAGATTGTAAAGAATGTAAAACAAATAATAATAGTAAATAACTTAAGTATTTCTCAAGTAAACCAAGTTTCCAATCCTAAGTCAACTTTATCTTCCACATGGCATTTCACCATCCCAACCAAGTTGTCCAATTAATTAAACTAACCCTTAACTGTAATTCCCGAGCATTGCTCAATACCGCGAGCACGGCTATCCGAATAGTTTCACACTCTGCAGAGGTTATGCACTTTACCCACGTGATACAACCAAACACCACCAAGGCGAGTGATTATAACAAAGCCTTTACAATGCTCTGGCTTAACCGGATACTACCTGCGAAGGTTTCAACACTGGTGGGTCTGAAAACCATAACCAGGGCCCCCCTCTTGCGCCATGTGAATTACACCCTAACTCGGGAACTCACACCGACCACGATAGTACCAAAATTAAGACATTGCAAATTACTCAGCTAGGCTGGCCCATACCAGACATGTGGTTGCATGATTGACTCGGGTCAAAGGCTTGCAAGGTTAAGTCCTTAGTGTGATCAAGGCAAGACATCCACATACCCTCTGCCCATCGGGCCCACCTTGGCCTCCTCGCCCCTTGTCATTTGCCCTGATCTAAATGATTATCACCCAGTTGATTACCAAGCACCACGTGCCATCAACAATTCAACATCGTTGCGTGACATGACTCGCCACAACAACTCAATCTCATCGTGTGATCCCACATGACACACAAGTTCATAACATTGTTCCATATTCCATTAATCAAAATTAATTATCAACGATTCTGACTCATGTGATGACGTGGCATGGCTAAGCAACTAGTACGGACTAAACCTCTAATGTTGATTATAATTACTAATCAACTATATTAAACCAATCTATGGTGACAATGGATCATGGCATACAATGACAAGGTAGGGTATAGATCAATCTGGTATATTAGCTAAGCCCAATCTAATTTGAAACAGTTGTATACTTGAAATATATGCAATAGTGTAAATCAAACATAGCAATTTTATAAACATGGATTCAACATGATCAAAGCACAACTTGCCTTGGAATAGGTCCTGATCTTGATTTGAAGCTTGCTCTTGAGTTGCTTGATCTTCCTCCAAAGCGTCGCACAATTCAACGTCTACGCGTACCGAAGGAGAAAAGCAAATAAATACTAAAATAGAGAGCAAATGAACTCCAAAAATCAAATAAAATTCACCATTAAATAGATCTCAATTTTACAAATTTTTAGAAACTGGAATCACTTAAATCCGAGTTACGATGCAAAAGATATAGCCTTTTGAAGTTTGAAATAAATCTCAAATCGTAAAATCGAAATTACGAATTAACAGATTTATTTTTAATTCGAAACCGACTTATGACGTAAGCATGATGTCACGCTGGCGTCAGCCACGGCGCCACCAATCGACGCTTCCACGCGTCGTGTCCATGGACTCGGTCCACGGACCGTCCTTGGTCCACCGCAGACGCGGTCCACGGTGCCTCTATTGCCCGAGCCCGACACGCGGTGATGCTTCATTGGCGCGCGATGGCACAACCGATGCGCCCAGATCCGATCGAACGGTCAAGATCTAGGGACACGCGGCTAAGCCTCAATCGCCCGATCTAAATCCAACGGCTTGTACCTCTCGAGTGGCTCACCGACGTGTCACAACTGAACGCCCAACGAAGATCCAACGGTTGATGGCGATGAAGCTTCCGATGGTGCTGCGGCGACGATCTCGCCGGCCGAGGACGAAAGCGGCGCGCGCGCCCGGTGACTAAAACGCAACGAAACCACACCACTTCGACGCGGCAGCTTGGCGGTCCGAGATCCGTCCTTGGGTCCACGAAGACGGCGGATCGGTGGCGCTTTTCGTCAAAAAACTGCGGCGGCTCGAAGGTGTACTCCGGCGAGCTTCTACACGAAAACGGCGGCGACTCGAAGCTCCAGGAATCCGGTAGATGCGTGGCGCGAGGTGAGGAAATCAACGCCCGCCTCGGTGACTTAAATAGTCGCGCGGAAGGCGTGTCCGCACGGACTCGAAGACGGCTCCGTGGCGACGGCGGACTCCGGCGACAACTCTAAAAGCGACGCTGGCCGGATCGGCGCGTACACGCGGCACTCATCCGACGGCCCAGCATCTCCGACGACGTGGACGAAACTCGAGCGCACGATCAAAATCAGCGGCTCAGATCCAACGCTCTAGGGTTTTACCCGAGACGGGCCAATTGGGCCGCCCGAACGCAGACTCTGGGCGCCTGATATTGGGCTTGGCCCGATCTCGCTTTCTAAAAGATTTTTAACACTTTAATAATTTAGATAATTCTAGAAATTCATTTAATTGGTTTTAGGCAAATAAATAATCAGGAAAAATCCAAGAAAAATCTCAAAAATACTTTGAGACATTCTAGACTTAAATAAGATATTTTTGGCAAAACTTTATTTTAACTATGCATAAATTTAAATAGATTCGAATAAAAGGCAATAAACTTGATTTGAAATTTAACTCCAATAAATCCAGAAAAATCCAAATAAATTCCAGAAAATCTCAAATGCACATTTAAGCAATAAAAACTTAATTAAGCCAAATTTTGGGGATGTTACAAACCTCCCCCTAATGAATCTCGACCAGAGATTCGTGGCTAGCTAGAGAATAGGTTAGAATTCGACTTCAAATCTTCTTCTCGCTCCCAAGTGGCTTCACTTTCTAATGATTGCTCCATCGAACTCGCAAAAGCGAATAGACTTGTTTCGGTCTTGCGCTCCACAACATCAAAATTCGACCGGTTGCTCCTTGTAAGTCAAATCTTCTTGCAGCTCTATTGCATCCAACGGGTTTGCTCTGTTGGCGCCCGAGGCACTTCTTAGGCTGCGACACATGGAATACATCATGCACTCTGCCAAGGACCGAGGCAACTCTAATCGATCGCTACCTCTCCTCGTGCTCGTAATCTTGAGCGGACCCACGTATCTTGGTGCAAGCTTCCTTTTAACGTGAAATCTTTTAACGCCCTTAAGAGGGTAACTCGAGATACACATGATCTTACGTTCAAAACTCAAATATCGGCGACGGTTATCCGCATAGCTTTTCATCTTGACTGCTATCTTCAACCTTTCTCGATCATTGCAACTTGACTTTCGGCTTCCTCGAGAATATTTGGCCCAAAGACCAAACGTCCTCTGTTTCATTCCAATTCAGCGAGTACGACAAGCACGTCCATACAATGCCTCGAACGGTGACATCGTAGGCTAGCTTGATAACTATTATTATAATCGAACTCGCATATGGCAAACATTTATCCCATGTCGTAGTATAAGCTAAAGCACAAGCTCTCAACATATCCTCTAAAATCTGATTTACTCTTTCGGTCTGACCATCTGTCTGCGGGTGATATGCTGTACTAAAGTTCAGACGAGTCCCCATTGCTTCATGCAACTTGTTCCAAAACCTTGAGGTAAATTGGGTTCATCTGTCCGACACAATCTTCTTGGGCACTCCATGCAAGCATACAATTCTTGACATATACAACTCCGCTAAGCGATCTCCGGAGTAAGTGGTCTTTACCGGGATAAAGTGAGCGACCTTGGTTAGACGATCCACAATAACCCAAATGGAATCGTAACCCAAAATTCCAGAAATTACTTTGAGATATTTGGAACTCAATTAAAATATTTGCAATAAAACTTTGCAAAAACTTTTCCATTATACAATTGTTTTCAAGAAAACCCTATTTGAATAAATCCAAATAAATTTAAATAAATTCCCAAAAATTCACAAAAACCAAAAATACTCCAAAATTTAAATTAGAGCAAAAAAAAATTAGGGTGTTACAAACCTCCCCCCTTAACAGAATCTCGTCCCCGAGATTTAGGGCTTTCTACAGAAATAGGTTAGGGAACTCCTTCTTCAGATCTTCTTCACGTTCCCACGTTGCTTCACTTTCTGAATGGTTGCTCCATTTAATTCTGCAGAAACGTGTTGACTTGTTCCTTGTCTCTCTATCCATTGCGTCCAGAATCTTCATCGGATGTTCTTTGTAAGTCAGGTCTTCTTGCAGCTCAATTACCTCCAAAGGTGTTTGCTCTTCCGGTACTCGAAGACACTTCTTCAGTTGTGATACATGAAATACATCATGCACTCCTGCCAAAGACTGTGGTAACTCCAACTGATAAGCAACTTCACCTCTGCGGCTCAAGATCTTGAATGGTCCGACATATCTGGGTGCGAGTTTTCCTTTTGCATGGAACCTTCTGACTCCTTTGAGAGGTGTGACTCTAAGGTACACAAAATCTTCGGGTTCAAAGCTCAGTTCCCTGCGACGGTTGTCAGCATAACTCTTTTGCCTTGATTGTGCAATCTTCAATCTTTCCCTGATCAGGGCGATCTGTTCTTCCGCTTCCTGAAGAATGTCTGGTCCAAAAACATGTCGTTCGCCTGTCTCATTCCAATTCAATGGTGTTCGACAGGACCGACCATACAAAGCTTCAAATGGAGACATCTGTAAACTCGCCTGATAACTGTTGTTGTAACTAAACTCAGCATAAGGCAAACACTTGTCCCATGAAGTGGAATATGCTAAAGCGCAGGCTCTCAACATATCTTCCAATATCTGGTTAACCCTATCAGTTTGACCATCTGTCTGCGGATGGTAGGCTGTACTGAAGTTCAAACGAGTTCCCATCGCTTCATGTAGCTTACCCCAAAATCTGGAGGTAAATTGGGTACCTCTGTCCGACACTATCTTCTTCGCTACTCCGTGCAAGCAGACGATCTGTGCCATATAAAGTTCTGCTAACCGGTCTCCGAAATAAGTGGTCTTTACCGGTATGAAATGTGCCACCTTGGTTAAGCGATCCACTATGACCCATATGGAATCATATCCACTTTGCGTTGTGGGCAATCCGGTTATGAAATCCATACCAATTTCTTCCCATTTCTATTCAGGTATCTTTAAGGGTTGTAATAGCCCTGCTGGTCTTTGGTGCATAGCTTTGACTCTTTGGCATGTGTCACATAATGCAACATATTCGGCGACTTCTCGTTTCATGTTTGGCCACCAAAATCTTTCCTTTAAATCTTGATACATTTTCGCACTTCCTGGATGAATTGAGTACTTGGAGTCATGAGCCTCCTCCAGAATTAACTGCTTCAACTCCTTTTTGTTCGGTACACAAATGCGCCCTTTAAACCACATAGTACCTTGTTCATCCAATTTGAAATCTTTTGCTTTGCCTTCATCCATTTTGCCCTTAATTCTTTTGATTTTATCATCATCTTTCTGCCCTTCCTTGATCTGATCTTCCAGGTAGGTCTTACTTCCAAAGTTGCTAGGAACCCTTCCGTACTATTTCTAGTTCTAATTTCCTAATTCCTTACACAATTCACCGACTGCTTTCAAACAAAGATATTTACACTGTGGTTCTTTCTGCTCAAGGCGTCTGCCACTACGTTGGCTTTACCAGTATGGTAGTGAATTCCCACATTATAATCCTTGATTAACTCTAACCATCTTCTTTGCCTCATATTTAGGTCAGCTTGCGTGAAGATATACTTAAGACTTTTATGATCGTGATACACTTCACATCTATTTCGATGAGATGATGACGCCATATTTTTAGGGCATGCACCACGGCAGCTAATTCCAAATCATGAGTCGGATAGTTCTCCTCATGTGGTCTCAATTGCCTCGATGCATAGGCAATTACCTTCCTATTTTGCATCAATATGCATCCCAATCCCTGACGCGATGCATCACAATAGATGTCGAAGCCTTGATGAACGTCAGGTAAAACTAATACAGGTGCCGATGTTAATCTCCTCTTCAACTCCCGAAAACTCTTCTCACACTCGGTGTCCATAGGAATTTCCTTTCCTTTTCAACAATTGCGTAAGAGGTCTCGCAATCGTAGAGAATCCTCGATGAATCGACGGTAATACCCGCCATTCCAAGGAAACTACGGATTTGGGTTACCGACTTGGTTGCTCCCAATGCAGAACCGTCTCCACTTTCTTTGGATCTACCGCAACTCCTGCTGCAGTCATTATGTGTCCAAGAAATTCAACCTTATTCTTCCAGAAATCACATTTGCTAAATTTCGCAAACAACTGTTGCTCTCTCAACTTTTCAAGGACTAGCCTCAAATGGTCGGCGTGCTCTTCTCTCGTCTTGGAATAGATAAGGATATCATCTGTGAATACGACGACGAACTTGTCCAAGTATTCCATAAACACCTTATTCATTTAGTTCATGAAATATGCTGGTGCATTTGTCAAGCCAAAAGACATCGCTGTAAACTCGTAGTGTCCATATCTTGACGAAAATGCAGTCTCCGGAATATCCTCTGATCGGATCTTCAATTGATGGTATCCTGATAGAAGATCAATTTTGGAGAATACTCCTGCTCCTCTCAACTGGTCAAACAAATCATCAATCCTGGGTAGCGGATACTTATTCTTTATCGTCACATCATTGAGTGCACGATAGTCTATACACATCCTAAAACTTCCGTCCTTCTTCTTGACGAATAAGACAGGTGCTCCCCATGGCGATGAACTAGGTTTTATAAGTCCTTTTTCCAGCAATTCCTCAATTTGCTTCTTCATTTCCACCAATTCCTCTGTGGACATCCTGTAAGGTCTCTTAGGTATTGGAGCTGTCCCTGGAACCAGCTCTATCACGAACTCGATATCTCTATCTGGCGGTATTCCAGGTAAATCTTCCGGGAAAACATCCGGATATTCATTGACTATGGACACTTCCTCTAAGCTGACAGTCTTCATGCTGTTGGCCATCAATTGTCCATCCCGCACTGATTTTGCTTCAAACTCAATCTTCTTCCCATCCGGGCTCTCGACCGATATGACTCTTTTTCCGCAGTCCAGCACTGCCTTGTGATTGGTTAACCAATCCATTCCCAGGATAACATCCAAGGTTTGGGTATTAAGGACGATTAAGTTCGCTAGGAACTCAACTCCATTAATTATTAGTCTTACCCCAGAACATCCTACATTAGATCGGAGTTCTGATCCAGGGGATTGGACTATGAGCACACATTTAAGATTCACTATTTCCATATCATTTTGAACAGCAAAATCTCGGGAAATAAAAGAATGCGAAGCTCGGAATCAAATAAAGCAAAGATGGTGATCGAGTTTACTAGGAACTTACCCAAGACAACATCCGTGGCGTTCGGACTTCATCCGTCGTAATGTGGTTGACTCGGCCTCGTGCGCGCTCCTTGGGATGGAGTTGTTGCTTGTTGATGCTCCACGGTTCACGGTTGGCGCGGAGTCCTTGCCGGTGTGTTCCCGAGTTAAAGCGGACCGGGTGACACCTCCTTCTTAGGGCAATTGTTGGCAAATGCCCCATTTCATTGCAATGGTAGCAACGTCTTCCCACCGCTCGAGAGGTTCCTCCATCTGTACTACGCTTCGGGCCGAGTCTCGAACATTCGACCCATCGGGCGATTTGCGGCGGTGGTGCTCTATCATTGCCTCGGGCCGGTACCGATGAATCTGTTGGGGTGCCGTCCTCTGCCTCTGCTGGCCTTGACGACCTCCTTGTTGCGCCATTCTGCGCTTCCTGTTGTCATCCAACTCTCGGCGCTTGTCCTCTAAGATAAGACCTTTGTTAACTAGCTCTTGGAAGTCGTGAATGTGTGGGTGATCGGTCCCACTGCAACCTCGCATTCAATCCCTTCATGAAGCGGGATTGTGCGGCCTTATCCGTAGCCACGTCCTCCGTGCGTAGCGTGCGCTTGGGTGAATTTATTCGTAATCGCCACCGATCGCCGCCTTGCTTGAGACTCGAATTCCTCCTTTTAAGATCCATGATACCCTCGGGTACATGGTATCGGCGGAAGTCGAGGTGAATTCCTCCCACGTGATACTCGTGGGTCCTCATGAGTCGCGCAGAAGTTTTCCCACCATTCTGCGGCGGTCCCTTCGAGTTGATGAGAGGCATAGAGTACCCTCTCATGTCCTACACACTTTGGGTAATGTGCGCTTCCTTTCAATTGTCCTTAGCCAATCGTCCGCTTCCGGTGGATTGGCGTTACTGAAAAGTAGGTGGACGGGTTCTCATAAACTCCGACAACCTGAGTAGGGTGTGGTCCATGGTTACCCCTGTGTTGAACATTCACAGCAGACTTGATTGGATATCTGCCGCATGGTTTGAACCATCGTGTTCATAAGTTGAGTCAGGCGATCAAGAAGGCTCCTGTGTTACGCATATCGACTGCGGCGGTTGAGGAATCGGCTCTTCATCACAGTTATCCGCCGGTTAGCTCCACTTCACTGCTCCAACATTTCCACGAGTCCTCACCATCTGCTGCAAACTTCGGTGGTTAAGAAAAGAAGAGAGCATAGACAAGTAGAAGAATTTATGTGGGAAACAGTGCAACTTAAATTATTTAGCCACTTTATTGATATAATATAAAGCAGTATGGTTGCTCACAAGTGCCTAAGGGCAATGCAACACATACGAGACACTCACAACCAAAAACAAGTAAGCAAACATAGGAATCCATGACGACTCACACCTAATGGTGACTCTGAAGAAAAAGACGCGACTCAACCTTCGAGTCTCGACACTATACTCTACTAGACTCGATCACTCATCGAGCCAACCCGGCCATGGCTCCCGGAGCATACACCGTGGGTGCTCGGAATCGGGCAACCGTCTGGTGACTCATCTGCGGTGGTGCAAATGACCCCATCGACTCCCGGTCCCGGCTGCTCTGCTCTGCACTGGTGCCTCCTGCTCTGGCTCCTCCGGATCTGGATCGTGTAACTCCAGAACTGGCTCAGGCTCGGGTCCATACAAAGCCATCTCCAACTCCTGGATCTTCTGCATGGAGTGAGCTAAGCCCTCCCGCAGCTGGATCTTTGCCTCTGCGACCTCGGCGCGGGTCCTCTGCAACTCCCTGACTATCTCGCCCAAGGCGTCCTCTTGGCGATGGCGTACTCGCCAGGTGGGTGATAGTGGCGTCCTCCTCCACAAGCTCCATCCTGTCAAAATGATTGTCTCGACGCGGATGGTGACGAAAGACGGTGCCCTCCAACTCTACGGAGTAAGTGCGAGCAATCTGCCGCATCGCCTGTCGCGCCGACTCCTGGATTCCGGCCTCAAAAGAAGACTTCCTGACCGTGATGTAGATAGGACGGCTCGCCCTCGTCCTCTCCCGAGCATACACTGTGATCTTGACATCCCAGGCGACGTCAAGTCCTGCCCGTACCACCGAAGTTCCTCGATACAGTGGTCTGTCAAAACCTCCGAGCAACTGCATCATACGCCATAACTCCGCGGCATATCCTTCGGTGCGCTCTCCATAGGTGTGGATCATCCTCATCTGCCAAAATAAACCTTGTTTAAATTAAACAGAGAATAATAAAAATTCAGCATAGGTATGAATAAGGGAGAAGAGATAAGTCGAGATTTCTTTGACATTCTTGCTCAAGTTGATTAGGTCTTTAGAAAATAGTTTTACCCTCCTAGGCACAACCAAACTAGGGTCAAGACCTACATCGGCTGCTCGATACCACCTCTGCCGGGCCCCGAATCAGAATCCGACCCTCTGTGTATTCTGCATCACCAGATCACGCTTAGCACACACAGTCATACAGGTTGCACATCACGGACATCACAAGGATATAAGAATAAATAGTGCAAACATGTATATAAACTGAGTTGTGCGACCTTATGGTCTCCTTACAGATAAGTCGACCACACAGGCTTACATTATTCAAAGTAAAGAAATAGCAATGAACATAAATAAAGGTCGTGGAAGCCTTCATCTTGCCACAGCAACCGATCGGGCTTGCCCCTAGTTGTTCGTATCCTCGATGTACTCCTCCTCCTAAGCCGGTGTAGTCTCCTCCACCGATGTTGGGGTTGATAAGCAAGGTGGGGTGAGTACACAAGGCACTCAACAAGTAATGCATGTAATGCGGCGCTATTACTATATGCGAGCTTATTCCAAAGGATTGGCTTAAATGGTTCTTTTGCATCAAGTAGCATTTTATTTTTAACCAATATCTTAATTAGATTAAAGCGAAGGGACAGTTATAAGTAATAATAATTTCAAATGGTTTTTCCTTGAGGATTCTCAAGCACACCTTAATGATTCATTTTTAACACTTGGCACACACCCCTTCCATGTTTTGTTTATGAAAATCTATCCTCGATCAGTAATCCCGAGCAATGCTCAATACCGTGAGCACGGCTATTCGAATAGTTTTGACACTCTGCAGAGGTTGTACACTTTACCCACAAGATACTGACCGCCACCACACAGTGATTGTCCGCAACAAAGCTTTTCAGAACTTCTACCTTAACCAAAGAACCTCTCCAGATTGCCTTCACAATCACTTCCCTCACACAGAGCCAAGTATAGGACCGCCAATCACCGTTGGATGGGCACCAAGCCGTAGCACGTACGCTCCCCATACAGATACACCCACATGTCTTGTCACCCCGAGGTATCGAGGAAAGATATCGAACCCTAGTCAACTAGGTCTGTCCCATATCAAACATGTGGTTGTACGGGTGACTCGGATCAAAGGCTTGCAAGGTGAAGTCCTTAATCGACCAAGGCAGACTTCCAACACTCAACAGATGGCACATAGCCCAATGTAGCACACAGACTCACATCACTCATCAACCCATTGCCACACAGCCCACGAACACAATTTCTTGCCACTTGCCCCAGCCTAAATCATTTCCCACCCGCTTGATTATTGTGCAACACATGCCAAGAATAACTCGACATCGATGCGGAACCACAGTGTCGTTGTACCTCAATCTCATCATGTGGCATCATCACACCACTTTTCAAAATACATTCAAAGTCTTTAATCAAGATTGTAGCATTTTTCCGAAAGATCACTCACGATTCGTTGCAAGGCTAAGCATCTACTCACGGTCTAGCCTCCCGTGTTGGCACAATATTAACATCCAACTAATATAATCAACTTAGGGTGATAATGATTTAGGGCATACAATTAATAATTCACGGTGGCATAACAAAATGGGTTGATTAACTACATTATCCCGAATCAATTTAAATTCATATTAAATAAATAAGCACGCATAGTTTCAAAGCATAAACTACATTTTAAAAACCTGGGATCAAAATGATCAAAGCATCACTTGCCTTCAAAGAGTTGCTGGTCGTGTTCCGAAGCTTGGTCTTGAGCGACGAATTCTTCCTCGAAACTTTCCAAGCAAATTTGCGTCACGCTGCATAAAATAAAGTATGCAATAAATAGATAATACAGAAGACTAGATGACCTCAAAAATTCAAATAAAATTCATCATTAAATAGATCACAATTCTACGAATTTTTAGAAATTTGAATCACCTAAATCCGAGTTAAAATGCAAAAGTTGTAGTCATTTGAAGTTTGAAGAAAATCTGAAAATACAGAAATTAAGAAAATCCGATTTTTCTGAATTATTTTTATACTGGAAATTCGCATTTATGACGTCAGCACCGCGTCATGATGACGTCAGCACAGAAAAGAAATTCGGTCGAAATATTTTATATATATAAAAAATATATATATGACGTCATCGGCGACGTCACCGACACGCGGCACGCCTGCAGGCCGCCACGCTGCTCGTCTATGGACTGGGTTCACAGCTCGGTTCTGGTCTACTGTGGACTCGGTTCACCAGAACAGTGCAGCAACGCGGCAAGATCCGAGCCGTTCGTTGAATCAACGGCCAGATCTCCTCACGCGCACCGCAGCGCCCCGAGATGCGTGCGACACGCGTCGCGCATCCAGCGGTCAGGCACGCATCCAACGCGGCGACGCCTCGGCTCCATGCCTCCACGCATCGCACATCCAACGGCGCGCTCAGATCCAACGGCCAAGACCGCCGCCACATCGCGACGCCTCGGATCATGCGACGACACGCGGCGCAATCGCGACGGTGCACCCAAATCGATACCGGATCGGTCTCCGCCGTCAAAACGCCCACGCGTCAAGACGCGATTTGGCGTGGAGTACGGTGCCATCTCCGCCGCATGTTCAAATCGAGCACGCGGATCCTTAGGCAAAACCAGATCCAATCTCTACCGTTTAGATCTAATCTAACGGCCCACGGTACCCGAGCGGTTTACTGTTCATGGCGCGACGTGGCTCAATCCTACGCGTCCAAAAAGATCCAAGGGTTCGCATTAAATCTAACCGCAGAATCTAGATCTAATCCCTACCGTACACATCAAGATCCAACGGTCACGATTCAATCTAAACATCTACAGAGATGGAGGCTACGTGGACTCACCAGAACCGAACAATGCAAATCGGACGGTCGGCGCGGTTCGACGAGGTTGACGGCGGCGAAGAAGCGAAGGTTGCCGGAGCTGGGGAAGACGGCCTCGGCGACGGCGATGCGGGGCTTCTCCGGCGAGAAGAAGTGGCTCGTTCGACGCGGCTGGCGGAAGGGTTACTCCAGTGACCTTGGCGACGGCGGAGAGAAACCGGCGGCGAAGCAAACGGCGAAAAACAGCGGCGGCACAAAGAAGCAACTACGGTGAGCTTGTACGAGCGCTAGAGGGGGTCTCGGCGTGCGTGCGAGGAGTCAAAAGACGCGGCGAGAAGGTCTCTGCACGACGCCCTCAACGGGGACTTAAGGGCTGCCTCGACGCAGCGCTAAATCGCCGCGAAAGCACGGCCATCAAAGTCCACATCTCTCCGGCGATTTCGCTGGGACGAAGTGACGTGGCGCAATCCCGCGCGTCCGTGCGGCGACGATCCGAAGGCTCACGCGTGCGAGCGACGTGGCACACTCACAGGCGCTCGATCCGAATCGGACGGCTTGGGGGCGGCGCTAGGGTTTGCGCGCGAATCGGGGCGAGCTAAGCACAATACTGGCTCGCCCATTATTTATTCAACTGATTTTTAAAACATTTCACATTTAAAATAATTCTAGAAATTCAATTAAATCATTTGGAGCTTTTAAAATAGCAGAAAAATTCCAGAGAAATTCCAGAAATTACTTTGAGATATTTGGAACTCAATTAAAATATTTGCAATAAAACTTTGCAAAAACTTTTCCATTATTCAATTGTTTTCAAGAAAACCCTATTTGAATAAATCCAAATAAATTTAAATAAATTCCCAAAAAATTCACAAAAACCAAAAATACTCTAAAATTTAAATTAGAGCAAAAAAATTAGGGTGTTACAAACCTCCCCCTTAATGTAATCTCGTCCCGAGATTGGTACGTCTGACGTAAATAGGGTAGGGAACTCCTTCAGATCTTCTTCACATTCCCACGTTGCTTCACTTTCCGAATGGTAGCTCCATTGAATTCTGCAGAAACGTGTTGACTTGTTCCTTGTCTCTCTGTCCATTACGTCCAGAATCTTCATCGGATGTTCTTTGTAAGTCAGGTCTTCTTGCAGCTCAATTACCTCCAAAGGTGTTTGCTCTTCCCAGATCAAGACACTTCTTGATTGTGATACATGAAATACATCATGCACTCCTGCCAAAGACTGTGGTAACTCCAACTGATAAGCATCTTCACCTCTGCGGCTCAAGATCTTGAATGGTCCGACATATCTGGGTGCGAGTTTTCCTTTTGCATGGAACCTTCTGACTCCTTTGAGAGGTGTGACTCTAAGGTACACAAAATCTTCGGGTTCAAAGCTCAGTTCCCTGCGACGGTTGTCGGCATAACTCTTTTGCCTTGATCATGCAATCTTCAATCTTTCCCTGATCAGGGCGATCTGTTCTTCCGCTTCCTGAAGAATGTCCGGTCCAAAACATGTCGTTCGCTGTCTCATTCCAATTCAATGGTGTTCGACAGACCGACCATACAAAGCTTCAAATGGAGACATCTGTAACTCGCTCGATAATCGTTGTTGTAACTAAACTCAAAGATAAGGCAAACACTTGTCCCATGAAGTGGAATATGCTAAAGCGCAGCTCTCAACATATCTTCCAATATCTGGTTAACCCTCTCGGTTTGACCATCCATGCGGATGGTAGGTCAGATCAAGTTCAAATGAGTTCCCATCGCTTCATGTAGCTTACCCCAAAATCGGAGGTAAATTGGGTACCTCATCCGACACTATCTTCTTGATACTCCGTGCAAGCGCACGATCCGTGCCATATAAAGTTACGCTAACTACCTCGGAATAAGTGGTCTTTACCGATATGAAATGTGCCACCTTGGTTAGCGATCCACTATGACCCATATGGAATCATATCCACTTTGCGTTCGGGCAATCCGGTTATGAAATCCATACCAATTTCTTCCCATTTCCATTCGGTATCTTTAAGGGTTGTAATAGCCTCACTGGTCTTTGGTGCATAGCTTTGACTCTTTGGCATGTGTCACATAATGCAACATATTCGGCGACTTCTCGTTTCATGTTTGGCCACCAAAATCTTTCCTTTAAATCTTGATACATTTTCGCACTTCCTGGATGAATTGAGTACTTGGAGTCATGAGCCTCCTCCAGAATTAACTGCTTCAACTCCTTTTTGTTCGGTACACAAATGCGCCCTTTAAACCACATAGTACCTTGTTCATCCAATTTGAAATCTTTTGCTTTGACTTCATCCATTTTGCCCTTAATTCTTTTGATTTTATCATCATCTTTCTGCCCTTCCTTGATCTGATCTTCCAAGGTAGGTCTTACTTCCAAAGTTGCTAGGAATCCTTCTGGTACTATTTCCAGTTCTAATTTCTGGAATTCCTTACACAATTCCGCCGACTGCTTCCTACTGAGATATTTACACTGTGGTTCTTTACGCTCAAAGGCGTGCGCCACTACGTTGGCTTTACCAGATGGTAGTGAATTCCCACATTATAATCCTTGATTAACTCTAACCATCTTCTTTGCCTCATATTTAGGTCGACTTATGTGAAGATATACTTTAGACTTTTATGATCGTGATACACTTCACATCTATTTCCGATGAGATGATGACGCCATATTTTTAGGGCATGCACCACGGCAGCTAATTCCAAATCATGAGTCGGATAGTTCTCCTCATGTGGTCTCAATTGCCTCGATGCATAGGCAATTACCTTCCTATTTTGCATCAACATGCATCCCAATCCCTGATGCGATGCATCACAATAGATGTCGAAGCCTTGATGAACGTCAGGTAAAACTAATACAGGTGCCGATGTTAATCTCCTCTTCAACTCCTGAAAACTCTTCTCACACTCAGGTGTCCATAGGAATTTCCTTTCCTTTTTCAACAATTGCGTAAGAGGTCTCGCAATCGTAGAGAATCCTCCGATGAATCGACGGTAATACCCCGCCATTCCAAGGAAACTACGGATTTGGGTTACCGACTTTGGTTGCTCCCAATGCAGAACCGTCTCCACTTTCTTTGGATCTACCGCAACTCCTGCTGCAGTCATTATGTGTCCAAGAAATTCAACCTTATTCTTCCAGAAATCACATTTGCTAAATTTCGCAAACAACTGTTGCTCTCTCAACTTTTCAAGTACTAGCCTCAAATGGTCGGCGTGCTCTTCTCTCGTCTTGGAATAGATAAGGATATCATCTATGAATACGACGACGAACTTGTCCAAGTATTCCATAAACACTTTATTCATTAAGTTCATGAAATATGCTGGTGCATTTGTCAAGCCAAAAGACATCACTGTAAACTCGTAGTGTCCATATCTTGACGAAAATGCAGTCTTCGGAATATCCTCTGATCGGATCTTCAATTGATGGTATCCTGATCGAAGATCAATTTTGGAGAATACTCGTGCTCCTCTCAATTGGTCAAACAAATCATCAATCCTGGGTAGCGGATACTTATTCTTTATCGTCACATCATTGAGTGCACGATAGTCTATACACATCCTAAAACTTCCGTCCTTCTTCTTGACGAATAAGACAGGTGCTCCCCATGGCGATGAACTAGGTCTTATAAATCCTTTTCCAGCGCCTCAATTTGCTTCTTCATTTCCACCAATTCCTCTGTGGACATCCTGTAAGGTCTCTTAGCTATTGAGCTGTCCTCGAACCACTCTATCACGAACTCGATATCTCTATCTGCGGCATTCGAGTAAATCTTCCGAAAACATCCGGATATTCATTGACTATGGACACTTCCTCTAAGCTGACAGTCTTCATGCTGTTGGCCATCAATTGTCCATCCCGCACTGATTTTGCTTCAAACTCAATCTTCTTCCCATCCGGGCTCTCGACCGATATGACTCTTTTTCCGCAGTCCAGCACTGCCTTATGATTGGTTAACCAATCCATTCCCAGGATAACATCCAAGGTTTGGGTATTAAGGACGATTAAGTTCGCTCGGAACTCAACTCCATTAATTATTTCTGGATCCGCGCTCTCTGTTCTCTCTTGCCTGGTCGTCACACCATTAGAGCTTCGAAGGCAAACCTGATTGAACTCCTACAGTGAGGCATTCTCCAATTATCTTCATTTAGAGTATCCTTACTACTCCCTGAATCCATTGTACACCTTAACTGCAGCTCATTCAGACCGTAGCTTCACCGCACCTCCACCCTTCTTTCCCATGGTCGGCCAATGGTGTCAAGCTTCCACAGCCCTTCTCCACCGCTTAAGGTACGAAAATGGACACTAGAAGCTCCCCATTGCTTTACCCTCTCTCTCCCAAGCTTAAGCATGCCCTGAATGCTCCCTCGACTAGCTGCTGATCTCGCCGCCGTGAACCCACTTCTGATCAATTTCCATCACCGCCGACCCTCGCCCTAGCTCCCCTAGGGTCCCCTCTAGCCTCTAGTGCCCTCTGCTGTGGACCATCACCGGCTAATCACTGCCGGTGCGCCTCCTCCGTCGCCCCCTCTCCCCTGAGCAAGCCACTTCCATGTGGGATCCCCATGTTGGAAACCTCATTAGAGTCTAATCAAACAAGTTTTAATTAATGTGTGCATGACATCTAGGCCCAACGGGTTTTAGATTAAGATCCAACCAGTATTAGTAAAAGAGTCACTAACATCTGTACCCCACATGTCATTGACTGGAATTATGTGAAAAATCAGAGAAAATAAGAAATATATCTTCTCTGCTAGAAAGCGTATTTTCTATTTTCTAGGATTTTTCAAGGCATGGAAGATTCAAATGTTTATAACTTTTGCAAATGAGCTCCAAATTTAGTTAAAATGGTTTCTAAATTTTTATAAAATCATGAAATTTATGATTATGTAAAAATAATTTTTACTTCTATTAAATTTTAATTCTATTTTGAATGATAGCACATTTAAAATTTAAAAGTTTATAACTTCTGCAATTCAAATCCAAATTGGATACAACCAACTCCAAAATTTATCTAAAATCATGAAGTTCCCATTTCTATGAAAATATTTAAGTTTGTTCTCAGTTTGAATTATACACCTATTTAGGTTAATTTTCAACCTATTCAAAATGCAAATAATAGTAAGTAGAGCAATTAAACTCCAAAATTTAGAAAATCTATTCATGAACTCTTATAAAATCATGTTCTACCTGCTCTGTAATAATCATCAAAATTTAACCTTGTATGGATTTGATTTCTCTTTAAGGATGACTAGTGGCACATTTGTGATTTAAAAATCCATAACCTACACAAATAAACTTCAAAATTTGCAAAGTCAATTTCTAAATTTTTCTAAAAATGTGAACTCTCTGTTGCTATACTAATATTTGAGCTTCTAGTTCATTTGGATTCTTTGCTTCTTGTTGCCATTTGATGTACGACGTATAGATACCGAAGCTTCGGACACTTTCACCGTTGAAACCAACGAGGAAGGCAAGCACCCCTTTGATCATGTTGATCCCAATATTTTAATTAATTTATATTGTTTCACAAATTTATGTATGCATGCGAGTACTTTCAGTAAATTTGCTATATTATGGGTACCAGCAGATATTCCCCGTAATTCATGGAATTTCCTTAATAAATATTGTCTGATAACCCTAAGTTAGGTTTAGACATTATAGAAATGTCAACTGGGTATATTTGATTATATGTGCAATTTCTTAGCCATGATTTAGAAATGGGATAACGAATGGTCGGAATACTATTCGTTCAAAAATTGAAATTTTGGGACATGATGAGAGAATAGTAGTTGCTCGTATTTTGGTAGAAAAATCAAAATAAAAACTACAGTTTGACGTGCGCGAGATAAGGCAATAGTCGGATATGCATGGGACTTGAACTTAGTGTAAAGGCAGTGTTCTCGCTCGAGTCGAATTAAGGACCGAACGTAGTGTTATATAATCCAAGATAATTAGTGCAACCAAAAGTGCTAGTATGGGATGGACTTAACCTATTAAGTTACTTAGTTTTAACTTTGCATGTTGGAAGGTTGAAGTAATACGGGCTTTCTTAGACGGATTACTCAATCACCGAGGTGTTGGGAATAACTCCTTCCGATACAACTGTGGATGCCCTACTATGGAGAGAAGTGGGATAACTGGTGTATAACCGTTTATTGTACAGTGATTGTACAATTATCTTCTGTTGCCATAGTAAGGGTTTGACGTCACCTGGTTGGTGCAAAATTAAGTCTAGGTGATGTAACGGTTATGTTATGACCTCTTGGCCACACGCTAAAGGAAGCGTGAAAATAGCGGTAAAAAGAGTTGGTCATGTCTTGTGGGTAAAGATGTACGCCTCTGCAGAGTGTAAAACTTTTCGAAAAACCGAGCCCATGTTAATGGGAGACTTGGTGCATTGACACTAGTTAGAAGTTTTGGTATTTCATAAAAAGGGATGAATTGAAAATATGGTGATTAGTCGTTTCGAATATTATGCCAAGAGATGGCATTGGAATGGTTCGATGCTCACAATTATGGAGGATTGTGAACTGTTACTTTCATGCTTTTATACTTGTTATTTATATATCTATCAAATTGCTCTTACAAATTTCTCTTACAATCTATTACATGATATTCATGTTTGAATATCGCTTTATGCAAACCAATGTAGTAGCCTCTAGATTGACATAGCCTGTGCTTACTATACTTTTGCAATACACTACAAGTCTTGCTAAGTACGAAAGTACTCAACCTTACTTAAATTGTTGATTCAGTGGATGGAAGCAAAGTTCCAGACGACGCATATTTTACCGCAGGTTACGGGGATGATAATGCTGAGTTTTTCTTGGGTCTTTTCCTTATCAGTTGCCTATGGGAACATTTTGGCACAACATACTGTCAAGATTGTATCTTCCATTGCATTTTATTCGGCTATTAGGGCCTTGTTGTGAGAACAATATTATATTAATGTATTTGTGACCTTATGTATGGATGTGATGACAATGTTGTATTTGTGCATACTAGCCAGTAATCATGGGACCAGTACAGTATGCACATGAGACCTTCTCGGTATTCCACGCCAGAAGGGAGGGTCTTGACATTAGCCCTGTGTGGCAATGGTTGTGGTAAGTTTCCATTTCAATCTCTAATTATAGTTCTATTGCAATGCTTTGAACACGGTGTATTAACTGATAAAATGTCAGAGGATCTCGATGTTTTGTTAGATAATATGCCGAGATCAGTATAATTATATCAGAGTAATGGCAGTGCCACTATTGTTACATAAGGTTAATTATGTGGGTCGCCACAAGTGGTATTAGAGCAATGGTTACGAGAGCCACGCAAATAAATAACTAGGGACTAATAGGAAACCTAAGGGAAAATGATTTCACTGGCTATATGTCACTAGTTATATTCGTAACTCTCATCCTGTCAAATAATAGTAGTAAGTTTAACTTTAATATTTTGCTGACAATAGTCAGACCAATCCTTCTTACAGGATGTCTCGCTATATGATTCCGTCGGCGCATATTCAAGGACAACACGTGATGCTCCTATGACAGATGATGCAGGAGTTAGGAGGGGTATGTCCATATTATTTCCAGGTGTACGAGGATGGGTCTAGGCCTAGGATTGGGGTGGTTACCACACACATACCATTGCATCCTAGTTACTATGTTAAGCATATGGTATTATGGCATAGCTCCGATTATTTCTTACCCCTTCAGGATGTCGTGGCCCTTAGGACCCAGTTTAGGAGACACTTGAGTAGTACTTTCATTGGGCACTTACCTGCTTTCACTCTGGGAGCCACTAGACACCTACCACCTATTTACCCTAGCATCTCTAGCACTACTGAGACTGTAGGGTCATTGGCTAGGAGGCTCACCGACCGCTACATGATGATAGTTGATACCATGTTCCTTGAGGGCATGAGTAACATCTTAGATCAGAGGGCCGCTCCATTTATTGGAGACAGTAGCTTAACAGTGTCGAGATAGAGCAAAATCTTTTGCAGACAACGCTCCAGTACTTCGCACCTCCAGACCCAGACACCTCTACAGTGCCATCTATTGTTGTCTCCACACCTCATATAGTACCCCCACCAGCTACCCACCCACCACCTATAGCCTCTGCCCCTGCTACACCTTTGTTCTAGAGGCAGGCGGTTCCCTCATTGCACAGATCCCAGCAGTGTCCACTACAATCTATTCCATACCACTACATACACAGGCATCGTTTTGTATTGCCCGTATGGAGGTACACCCAGGACCTGGTGTCGAGGCCTTGTACATGATTTCCTTTTTAGGGTGTTTAGGTTAGGGTCAAAGCGGGGGTAGCCAGGATTAGGAGGGAGAGGAGGATCTAGAGGAGGCGCCAGAGGAGTAGGGTAGGATGGGTATTTGTGTTTATTTGTTGTAATTGGGACATGTAATGTATGTTATGTATTAAGATACTAAGGATAATATTATAGTATAATTATTTCTATTATGTTAGAACTATTTATTCATGGCTGCATTTCCAACTACCACATTACAATCACAAATAATATTTCTTCATATGAGAATAGGTTATTTAGGTCCCGTTTAATTAATTAATTATGATTTTGTCTATTTAGATACCCTATGGAAACACAATGACATAGTAAAAAATGAATTGTGTGTGTGCGTATATATATGTATGAATTACTAAGTATAACAAATAGAGATAGGGCTTAAGGCTAGGTAATATTCCTGGATGCATGGTCTGTGGCGTGCTTGGACGTGTGGATCCAAGCGTGCTCGAGCGCATGGTCTCGAGGGGTTCTTGGGTGCTCGGATGCCCAAGTTTCTTCTAATTGTTCTTTTTACTTTCTTCTTTGTTCCTTGTGTTATATTATTTCCTGTGATGATCAGGTAGATACTATCATGTTGATTTTGTAATGGAGTGACGAAACATAGCAACGCGAACTATTCTACTTCCCTCTTTTTGAAACTAAAACTTCTAACAAAAATGTAATCCTTTCAGTGAATAAAAATATTTCTCATCTTATAAATAAAGTGTTGATGCTAATAACAACCCAACTCGATCTTGACTAAAATATCGCTAACAAAGAAGTGAATCTGATTATGAACAATATTCCTATCGTAAATGAGGGAGAGCACTCAAAAAAATTCGAGGAAGCCACATGTAACAAAGTCTTGCAGTGAAACAGAATATTAACTAAACTATACAAAAATGGATTCACTACAACAATTGCAATTTTTGCCAACAGCCACACTAAACACCGACAGCTCTGACAAAGAATATTTATTGATAGCCGACAATATTGATGCCAAATGAATTTCTAACAGTACTATTGCACATTGGTTTGCTATATCCGAAAGCACTGTCGCTTATATTGGCTAGGTGCAACACTGATGCATATAATGTCAGATGTATCGAACCTAATATCAAGAGGCTTGTCAGCATTAACAAGGAGTCATGATGATGTAATACCCTTCATTCATGCTTTAATATTTATGCAACTGTAAAAAAGAAAAGCATTGAAGCACCTCTCCTCTATTAATTAATTTAATATGTACTTCAAGTGGATAAACACATATAGGAAGCACGTAGTTACCTACCCAACTGGTGCTGCAATCTTTTGTGATTATCCTAGTCTCACAATAACCAATTAAAGTGATACACGGCAGTCATCTCGGAAGGCTAAAGGCCATCTGGGCAACTAATTATTTTTACCCTAATTAGCGCCTTGCATTGCTCCTGTACCTTATATTGGATCACAGCACCTTCATCATACTTCTGTTGTGCCGCACTACCTTCATCAAACTTCCACTCGCCATGCCTCGAGTCCAAGACAATGATGACAAGAACTAGAAGAGCCTCCGATGTGCATGGTGCCTAGATACTTCCGACTAGGGCACTGTAGCATATGCATCATCAACGAGGTGCTCTGATCGAAGCCACGGCCAACTGGTCTGCGAGATGTCAACGAGATCAATACCAAGAAGTCGATGCCGTATGCATGGTGGCCGTCCCAATGCAATTGATGTGAGGAAGTCATGTGCGCATGCACATACAAGGCAAGCAATTCCTTCCCCATGCCTCATGGATCAATCAACACATAGTATAAAGCAGTAAGGTGTTCTTACCCTCTTTCCAATCCTCTAGCCAACACTAATTCATTCTTAAAAGATCAATCGGTTCAATACATGCAGGCTGGCATCGACCTCCCGATCAACCTGATATGAGTATCTCGTCAAGGGATTCTGCCACTACATTATATAAGCAACATGCTAGGCTTAATTAATCCCTCTCGGCACATCCTCTGTGTAACTCGCGGATCCATTTTACATTTTACAAGCAGGTTCGTATTATGTTACAAGACTATCACACTGGCAGATTGGCCTCCCAAGTCCCAACCAATATAGGGACCATCAATGTTTCTTCATGTTGTTCTTTATACTATTAGTTACTGTTGTATTCTAGATAGAAATACTTAGTCTGGTAGTGGAATGTGTAGCATATTCCAAATAAATTAGAGTAGATTTGACCTTTCAATTTCTCTGTAATGGTTGTACCTTATTCTAGAGAAATAGTTGTACCTTATTCTGGAGAAATATACTTTAGTTTGACTTCAAACTTACTCACATATTTGATGGTTCAGAATACATGGATGAAAGTGTGGATGCGTACAAATTATACAATTTAAGAGATGAATCTGTGCTAAAAGCGTACAGATTAATAATTTGAATCATTTGTATCCAATGAATTAAAAATTAAATTGTTTAATATTACTGTTTTGTATATATATTATTTTTATTAATTACAAATAAATTACACCGTAGCACTATTGCCGACAGTGCTACCACAAAATTATGGGCCTAGCAGGATTTGGATGTCAATCTGACTCCATTGTTCTCTGATAGTGTAAAACTGTTGGCAAAAGAAGACAGCAACATGGCTGTCGGCAATTAAGCTCCATCCCCGACAGAGTATCACCGACAGGGAATCTCTGACAGGTGGCTCACGGCAAACTACATACCCAACAGTTTCTTGTTTTTTGCCAACAGTTTCTGACTGTTGGAGTTGGTGTGATCTGTTGTAGTGATTCCCTTTTTGTTGGATGTCAGACCGCGACATTATTAAGCAAGACCTGATCCTTAGGCTAGGATCCCCGAATCACCCACCAAATGCTGATGAACAAACAAAACACACCTCTCTATGATCTCAACCAACCCAACGTTCCCGAAGTCAGACCACCAACACTACAAGGAGGTAACACCGGTACATCTAGAACTCCTAAGAATCCAGACCAATTAGAAGGAGTCCTAAAATATTTGGAAAACTATAGAAAAGAAGGTCAAGAGAGCCAAAACCAATTTATAGAAGCTTTACTCACCAGCTTAGCTCTCGGAACCTAGCGTCAGAATAGAGCTATGGTCACTCTAGGAGAATTCCTACAAACAAGTCCACCCACCTTTGCCAGAGCCATAGAGCCACTTGAAGCCAATGATTAGCTTCAAGAAGTAGAGAAGAAGTTGAATACGTACTGTGGGATGTTCCGAGGAGGAAAATGTGCAGTATGCTACATACCAGTTGACCGGTTCAGCCGCAACTAGGTGGATGAACTACTGCCGCACACGTACGGGAGAGCAACCCATTTCCTAGACAGAGTTCACCTCACAATTCCATAGCACGCATGTTCCTCTAGGTGAGATGGACATCAAGCGACAGGAATTTTGTGATTTAACTCAGGGGAATAAAAAGATAACAGCATAACTCCACAAATTTATCAAATTATCTCGTTATGCCCCTGAGGAGGTAGACATTGATGCCAAAAAGATATATCGCTTTAAGAAAGGGATGAACCCATATCTCATAATGCACCTATCCACTCATTGAATCACCGAATTCCAGGATCTAGCAAACCGAGCCATTATTCTAGAAAATGAACAGACCCAGCTGAATGAAGAGAGAAAAAAGAAAGCTAGGTTTGACACCCGATCATCAACTCCTAACCCTCCAAGACCTTTCAGACCACCCATACCCAATAGGAATCTTGTACCTCGACAATGGTAATTGCACCAGTTCTACATCCAAATGTTCCACCACCAAGACCCATACTTAAATGTTTCAAGTGTAGAGGCCCCCACTATGCTAATAACTGTCCCATGTCTTCCACTGTATGCTATAACTTGGACAAGAGGGACACGGGAGGATCAACTGCCCAAACCCAACCGGTCAAGCTAGACAGAACATTCCAACCGTAGAGTAGTACACCCGCGGTAGGGCATGGTCAAGGAGGTCCTAGTGCCACATCCTCCAAAGAATCCAATCGGGGAGCATCAACTACAGGATCTGCCCGCCTAAATTGTATTTTGGCGGAGCAAGTGGAAGGAGCCACTGATGTGGTCACAGGTACACTTCCTATTCCTCCATCCATTGGTACCGTTATGTTTGATCCCGGTGCCACGTATTCATTTATTTACCAACACTTCATAATAATAAAAATTGGAATGTATGCCACTAATAACACCTCTAGGAGTAAGCACACCTGCTGGGATGATCATGGTAAATTTAATCCAGACAAACCAAATGAGAAACATTCAAGATATTCCATTCCTAGCCAACCTTCATATTATAAATTTATCAGAATTGGATGTAATATTAGGGATGGATTGTTTAGCCACTAATGGGGCTAACATAGATTGTGAATTGAAGAATACAACTATAAGGACATCCGAAGGGTCCCGCATCACCTACTAGGGAATAAACAAAAACATTCAGATCCCAGAATCAACCATCTTTATACACAAGAGCTGACCACCATACCAGTAGTCTAGGAATTCCATGTCTTCCCTGAAGAACTGCCAGGCATGCCACTTGATAGGGAATTAGAATTCTTCATAGATCTAATCTCTAGAGCCACTCCCATATCCAAGGCTATATCGGATGAATCCACAAGAACTCATTGAACTTAAAAAGCAATTAGAAGAGTTAAAAGAAAAAGGTTTTATTAGGGCAGTGTGTCTTTGTGGGGAGCACCGGTCCTCTTTGTAAGCAAAAAGGATGGTGGAATCCAACTATGTACTGACTATAGAGAACTCAACAATATCACCATCAAAAACAAATACCCACTACCTCGAATAGATGACATGTTTGACCAGCTCAAAGGTGCATGTATTTTCTCAAAGATTGATCTTCAACCTAGCTACCATTAAATCAAAATATGAATGGAAGATATAGAGAAAACAGCCTTCGTATCCAGATATGGACATCATGAATATACCGTCATACCTTCTGGATTAACCAATGCATCTGCGGTATTCATGAATCTAATGAATAAAATCTTTATGAAATATCTAGATAAATACGTAGTTGTCTTTATAGACGACATCCTGATATATTCCAAGAGTGAAAAAGAACACCAAGAACATTTGGGAATTGCAGTGCAAATCTTAAGGGAGTACCAATTATATGTCAAATTCAATAAATGTGAATTCTGGCATAACCAGGTGTCATTTCTTGGACACATTATCTTGGGAAAAGGGAAAGAAGTGGACCCGAGAAAAATCGAAACCATCAAATTGTGGAAGCGTCCATCTAACCCAATAGAGATCCGAAGCTTCCTCGGATTAGCTGGGTAATATCGAAAGTTTATCAAAGGAATCTCCTAGATATCACCACCACTTACCAAACTCTCACGAAAAGATTGCAAGTACACCTGGACAAAGAAGTGTGAAGAAAGCTTCCAACAACTGAAACATCTATTAACCACTGCTCCGGTACTGTCCCTACCTGAAGGTGTTGAATATATGGTATATTGCGACGCATCCAAATCTTTGGCTTTGTCTTAATGCAAAAAGAGAAAGTAATTGTCACTACTTCCAGGCAATTGAGACCACACGAGATTAATTACCTACTCATGATTTGGAATTGGGAGCATAAGTGTTCGCTCTCAAAATTTGGAGACATTATCTATATGGAACGAAATGCATCCTACATAGTGACCATAAGAGTCTTAAATACATATTCACTCAAAAAGAATTGAATATGCGATAGAGGAGGTGGCTTGAACTTATTAAAGATTATGATATCTCAATCAACTACCACCTAGGAAAAGCTAATGTAGTAGCTAATGCCCTAATTCGTAAAACTCAATGTAACAACATATCTATCAAAGACTTCATGCCTAAACTAATCCAAGATCCGGCTAAAATGGAAATCAACTTCAGTTCGTATCCTTCCAACACCATTTTCGCAACCATGACTATCCAATACACTCTTCTTAATCAGATTAAAGAAAAACAAACCACTGATATCTTCATCCATGAGGAGATCAAGAGAATTAAATCAGGGTAGCCTTTAGAGTTTAAGTTGGATGAGACTGGGAGTCTCAGATTACATAACCGTATATGTATTCCCAATGATCCAGAAATAAAAATGACTAGTCTTAAGGAAGCTCACAATACTCTATACACCATACACACGAGTAGTACAAAAATGTATAGGGATTTAAAAGGAAGTTTCCGGTGGAATGGTATAAAGAAAGAAATAGCTGAATATGTTGGTAAGTGCGACACATATCAGAAAGTTAAGGTAGAACACCAACGTCCTACAGGATTACTACAGCCCAAATTCCTAAATGGAAATGGAAAGATGTCTTTGTGGATTTCATTATAGGCTTACCCATGACCACACCCGGAAGGATGCCATATGGGTCATAGTGCATAGGCTTACTAAATCAGCCCATTCATTGCCATAAACAAAAATATTCACCCCACAAACTAGCCGAAATATATATAGAAAGAATAGTCACCCTTCATGGTGTCCCAAAGACTATCACCTTTGATAGAGGTTCTGTATTCACCTCTAATTTTTGGGGAAGCCTACAAACTTCCTTAGGAACTAAATTGAATTTCAACACCACCTATCACCCTAAGACAGATGGCCAGACTAAGAGAGTCAACCAAATGTTAGAAGACATAGAGAGCCTATGTACTGAACTTTGAAGAAACCTGAGACAAATACCTACACCTAGCTAAATTCGCCTATAACAACAACTACCAGGCCAGTATATAAATTGCTCCAAATGAAGCACTATACGGTAGAAAGTGTAGATCCCCTATATGTTGGTTTGAAGTTGGAGAAAGATTATTAATAGGCCCTAAGCTAATTCTCCAAATAATGAAAAGATCAAGATCAATCAGGAAAGAATAAAAATCGCCCAAAACAGAAAAAAGAGCTATGCAGACTAGCGTAGAAGGGACCTCAAATTCCAACCTAGTGATTTTGTCTATTTGAGAGTGTCACCTATGCATGGAGTATACAGATTTGGAATTAAAGGAAAATTAAGTCCCCGTTATGTCAGACCCTTCTGGGTGCTTGAGTAGAAAGGTTCATCTACATATCAGCTTGAGCTACCTTTCCATCTATCTCGAATCCACAATGTATTCCATATCCCCCTACTCCGAGCTTGCCTTCGAGAGCCTTCTAATCTAATCTCATATTTCGATATCCCTCTACAACCCGATCTTACCTATGAAGAGCACCTAATTAGAATCTTAGCCACTAAAGACTGCAAACTCAAAAACATATTCATCCGATTTTGTAAAATTCAATGGAATAACCATCCATTAAAGGAAGCCACATAGGAAAAAGAGGATGGTCTATGTGGAGCATATCCACATCTATTTAGGTAAGTTGGATTTCAAGGACGAAATCCTTTTCAAGGGGGTAGAAGGATGAAACAACCTGAAAGTTTAACAAATTAAAAAGGACACATAAACTAAATAATCACGTAATTAAGTATATGATAAAAGTAAACATCATTTTATTGATACAACAAAACAACATATGAAAACAAAATTTCATACATCGGAACCATGTATAATTTAATTAAGTACAACAAATAAAATACAAGAAAACATGTACAAGTGACCTACAACTATGGCAATCTTCAGAAGACCTCAAACGTCTACCATATGCACCCAACAAGTACAACAAATTCCGAACAAGATACAACAAATAATAAACTAGACGATAAATTAAGTTGCTGCCAGACCCTAATGTAATCAGTGAACGCTCATCGAGATACTAGACCGTCCAGGGCCGATCAGCACCTCTCACTAACTAGGGTTTCTGAAGGACCATGTGGAGGTCCATCCATGTTTGTGATGAGTATTTGACTTTATTTGAGCAAGGTATGCTCAAGTTTGAGTTTGATTTGGATCGATTTTCAAAATAGAGCAATTTGAGTTGCTGGTCGGAGACCAGTTGTCCGACCCCGAGTGGTCTAGGCTTTGGCTGGTCGGAGACCAGTCGTCCGACCCCGAGTGGTGCAGGCTTTGGTGGTCGGAGACCGATCGTTCGAACCTCAGTGGTCGGGATGGATACCAGTGATCAGACCACGTGAGGTCGGGGTTTTGCTGGTCAGCATAGTGTATATCATTCTGTTGAGATCAAAATGTGATTATATGTGTTGTTGGACTTTGCTATGTGATGTGTTTCCTTGTCTTTGATGGTTGCAGGACGACGGTGCTAGGTCATGGTGAGGCGAAGGATGACCGGGACTAAGCGAGGAGCGTCGGAGGTCCAGACGGTTGGGAGATCGCCGGAAGATGATCGGAGACGGAGTCCGGGCAAGTCAAGAAGACAAGAAAAGGGGATGATGCTAGCTAGATGCCGCGTGGATCAATGAGGGCCGTCGGATTGCAGTCTAGTTGATAGGTTAGCGGGTCTAGGTAGTATGCTTTGAAAATCGTGCAAGAAAACCCGGTATGTGTGTGGGTTTTGGGTTAGCCCTTGCATGGCTGTGTGTGTGGGTTAATCCTAGCCCTTAGATGAGTGCTCTAGGGTTGAGGGACTCATCTAAGGGTGGTAGGTGGCCCAAGAGTAGTATAAATAGGGGTGGAGGGGTAGCCTCCTCCCCTTGAAGGTTTTGAGGTTTTTGATGCTCCTTTGAGCTTTGCCCACATGAATGTGAGGCTTTGTAACCTCTCCTTCCAGAAATGAAATGTTTCCTAAAATCATTTCTTTTCTTTGTGCATTTACATTACGTATTTAAATTACGCAATTTACATTATACACTTAAATTCCGCAATTAAATTCAGCACTTACATTCTTGCAATTTACATTTATGCAATTTGGATTTGCCTACCCTCCTTCTAAATTTTGTTCTTCTAGGATGTATTAAGGGTGTTCATTTGGTTTTACATCTTTCTTACACCCTTGGATAGACTAGAGATCAAGTTTTTTATCAATTTGCAAATCTGTCCAGAACTTGTTCTTCACGCAGCAGTCAGTATTTGATTTTTCTAAAAATATATAAAAATCATTTTTAAGTGATTCTTTTTGGAGAAGGTGCAGGACTCATATATACATCTTTATAAAAATTTTGAGTCCACTGGTTGCACCGTTTGAGAGCTATGAAGTGAAAACCGAGCCTCAAACTTTCTGGTCGAAGTTCCTAACCTTCTATATTGCTTGATTTTTCATTCTTATTCTACAAAGATTTCTGAGGTGATTTTTGGTGGAGTGTTTGACGACTCTACTGCTCACAGGGAAACAAAATTCCCAAAAATTTTAGAGCAACAGAAACTCACTAACCACCTGTTCCAACTGAGGACAATTTCTGAAAATCTGCTTTAACTTTTCTGAAAAGAGACTTTGGTATTTTAGCTTTATCTCTTTTAGAAAAGAAGTCTTTTGAATTGATTCCTCTTTTGTTTGGACACTTGACAACCAGGATTGTGATTAAAAAAACCCCTCATATGATTCATAGTTCTTATCCATGCAAGCTAGGGGTACACATAGTTTTCTAATTGTTCTGGGTTTTGGAGGGTGTGCGAATATGAGAAGCACCAGTTTGAACGAAAATATTTGGGTGCTTTAGATTTTTATTGCAAGAGTGTTTGGAGTACTTTGAGTGGGAGAAATTTTATTTGGGATCATTCACACCCCCCCCCCCCCTGATCGCCATTTCGATCTTTCAGTTTCATCATCCGAAAAAATACAAACATATTCATAGTCAGGTAACCGTAGCGATGCATGAATAGTGCCAAAATATCTCACACAATAAAAAGATAAGCCCAAGCATAGTTAAGAAAAGGAAAGGAGAGCCATAACCAGCCCCCATTCGATTTCATCCCCCCACACACATCCAAGCCACCAAAGCCAGGAGAAAACAAGCAAGCCACCAAAGCCAGGAGCAACCGAGCAAGCCACCGAAGGCAGGAGCAAGGGCAACCAAGACAAGAAGCTTCCACCAACCAAAGAACAACGGGTACCAACGCATCACCATGAGCACCACCACCTCTCGACTCCATCCCCATCAGAACACCACCATCCCAGGTTTGCACACAAGCATACTTCTGCTAACTTTAAGAACACCGAGTGCACAAAATGAAGTAAAGAGAGTAGGCAATAGATGGGTTGGGAATACCATTGGTCTTAGAGAGTAGTCGCATTAGGGGTGGCGCTGTATGTGCCCGACAATCGCCTTGTACTCCTCGGTGTACGGGAGGTTCTCGGGTGTCATCGTAGCACTTCCAATCCTTGAGCACCAAACCACAAATCATCATCGACTAGTGCACAATAGTTCAAAGCGAAATTAGACAACTAGACAAGTAACCAAGCACATCAGTAGAAAAATAAGGGGTAGGGAGAAAAGGCCTGCCGTTGACCTCTGCCATGGCACTTCGGCAACCATGTGGTAGAGGGGCGACGGCGCCATGTGATAGAAGGGCGGCGGCACCGTGGGGTAAAGGGGCAATGGCTCGACAGTGACCAAGAGAGAGGGGGAAGGGCGACAGGGTAGTGGTTGCAGAAAAGCCGCCCGATGGTGCTGTGGAGAGGAGGCCCGGCGAACCGACAGCGTGGCACCTACAGTTGACAGGGCCCGGCAGCGCCAAGAGAGGGGAGGGGTCAGGCCGACGGGGCAACGACAGCAGGGAGGCCCGGTGATGGCGGCGGCAGCAGCGGGAAGGCATGCGGCTGGCAACGCGATGGCTCCAGGGCAGGCCAAAAGAGGATCCCAAGGGGTGACGGTGGCATAGAGTGACATGGAGAGATGAAGAGATAATGGAGATTGAAGATAAGAATGAGAACACCTGGTTCGACCGGCCTCTATAGCAAGGAAAAAATATTTAAATTAAATTAAATCAAATCCACAAAATAATAATGACTATACTGATACTAAGAATTTAAATATAATAAAAAGGAGAGGATAAATGCCATCAGATAAATAAATAAATAAATAAATAAATAAAGAGCTAAATAATACTAATAATAGCCATAATAATTAAAATACGAGAACAATACGACAGATTAGGGACACGTGTGATCCCAAAGTTTTCACCATCAACGCTGAATAAACTATGCCACATAAATGCAAAAAGCTTAACATAAGGCATAGAAAGGTGGTACGCTGTGAAACAAGTAATAAATTAACAATAATCTGAATTATAATATCCGAAAATTTCAGGAAGTGAGTTAAATCAGGCAGGAGGTCACCTCCGAAATCTACATGAGGATAAATATTTCAACTCAGTTTCAGGCAAGCATTTCTTGAATATATTTGGAATAATTTCAATTGATTGTAGAAAGAATGGATCTCTATGGGAGATCAGAAATAGTCTATTTACTGCGAAAATTGACAAACATATATAGAGGTAGGTCGAGGGTGCCGATGAGAAGGTGGTGGGTCAGTGGGGCCCTCTATATAAGCTAGAATATAAGGTTAACCCACTACACTCGGGCAATGAGTTGTATAATTTCTTATCAACCATATTGTGTGGAAACAACCAGAAAAGGTTGTCCTATGAAGGAGTTATAATCTCCACATTGGGTATGAGTAGATAACTAAGAATGAAAAGCTAGGTATGCCAGTTTGGAACCTCAGCTGTGGGCTGACCATTCCAGAGCGCTATATTTAAACGTTATGAGATAAGTATCAATGTTGTGCATTGAAGGCATGATACAACTGATATGCTGCAAGCAGGTGGGGAACGGTTGAGGATACCACGACTTGTTAGCTACCAGGGTTGGAGATCTAATACCTGAGTAGTGATAAACATTCTGGGGTCCCAACGGATATTGGGATCACTATAGGTAAAGTAGTACAAATCAGCGCAGGGTCAAATCATGAATTCATGTGGTCATGCATGTCTCCTGGATTGGAGGCTACGGAAGCTAAGTCTGCCTCATATACAAGTGCTAGTAGAGTTTTATAAATTAAAAATCGACAACACAATTGCTTCTTTAATAAAACCTTACTTCCAATAAAAAGGATACGAGAAAAGGGTGAAAACATTCATGTCATACATTTTGTTATTATTGCTTGCTAAGTACTATTTGTACTCACTCTTACTTCACTTCGGCCCTCTTTGCTTAGAAAATTGCATCAGTGATCAGGTGTTCGGTCAGGACACGGATCCCTTGGATATGCCAATGATGCGTGGGGTGATGTATCAAGGTTACGAGGAGGACTAATTAGAGGACTAGGTAGAGTAGTGGACCATACGGCAGCTCCCATCGATCCACTAGGTATTTAGTATTTATGTTTATTAATTACTGTTGTACTTGAGATATTATATATGGTTAATTTTGTACTGGAATATTAACCCTACGTGGCAATGGTTGTAGTAAGTTTCCATTTTGTAGTACCGAAATGGCGATCAGAGGAGGTGAATGATCCAAATAAAATTTTTCCACTTAAAATGATCCAACCAAGGCCACAGACAATTCGATCAAAAGGAGCAAATGAAATGGATAAAGTTTTCCTGCAAGTCCGATGTGGCTAGATTAAATCCGGTAGCACCGGAATCCGGTATGACCTTACGAAGAGCGGTATGACCAGGCTCAAAAACAGCAGGAAGAATAGAGCCAAGAACAGCACGAACTCAAAAGCTAATTTGAGGAATCTTTTGATCGGCTAAACAAAAACTCACGAAACTTGGTAGATGTGATCCTCAGGATGTCAGGAACTTATTCCAACCTTCAATCGCAAGAATTGACGTCAAACTTCTGACCTTTTTCACTATGAAGGAAAAACACACCAAGTTTGAGCAAAACTTGAGAACTTGATCTTGGACATGCTCGTGGGGTTTTGATGATCAAGCTGATCTTGGATAACCTCCCACATGTCACAACAAGAAAGAACTCAAGTCCAAAAACCCCCTCAAACACGATTTGGAAGAATGAATCACTTAAGCATACAAGATCGGTTTCTTCCAAGAAAGAACACAAGATTTGCCTAGATGATTGGGATATGGTCAGAAGAAGACTCATCCATCAATCATACATCCTCAGCACAAGATCCACAAGCATTTAGAAGGAGGGGAGGCAAATCCAAATGAGCAAGAAGCAAATTGCAAGAATGTAAATTGCGGAATTTAATTACTGAATTTAAATAAGTAAAGTAAATTCAAGCATAAGAGAAAATAATTTGCATTCTTGGAAGGGAGATTTACAAAGCCTCACAACAAAATGAGCAAAAAGCTCAAAGGAACCAAAACCCCTAAAACCTTCAAGAGGAGGAAGGCTACCCCTCCCCCTCTATTTATACTACTCTTGAGTCACCTTCCACCCTTGGATGAGTTCCTTATACCCTAATGATCACCATCAAAGGAGGCTTGGAATGACTCCTACACACACCCATACTAATTAGACCTGCTACTCTATCACCTAGACCACGATCCGATGGCCCTCCTTAATCCGAGTAGCTCCTAGCTAGTACCTCAACTATTCCTTGTCTTCTAGGTTCTCAGTGACTCCGTCTCCGATCATCTTCCGGCGATTCTCGATCGTCTGGACCTCCGGCGCACCTCACCTAGTTCCGGTCATCCTCCGTCTCACCATGATCTAGCACCGTCGTCCTGCAACCATCAAAAATAAGGAAAACCCATCACATAGCAAAGTCCAACAAAGATATGCAATCATCACCCAATTGCACCGTTCAACAAGTTAGCACTACCGAACATTGTATCGACTTCATCGAGTTGCCACCATCGAGTCAGATCCTCGCTCGAGTAGAAACTCGACCACCTTTTCGACCGCATCGAGTGATCGACCACATGTCAAACTCGATACCTAGTCTATCGACCTCATCTCGATACCAAATCTGTTGACCTCAACTCGATCAATCACGGCACCAAGTCGATAACATGATATCAAGTAACAATTGGTTAAACTAAGGACTCGAGTTGAGCTGACTGCAGAGTGCTCGACCCATCATAATTTCTACTTGATACTTAGCTACTACCAATCTAGTCGAATCGTTCGACCACAAGTTGGCAGGGCGATACTCGAACCGCTCGAGACAGACACAGCACAAATTGCTTCAATTTGAAAATCCAATTCAAATCAAACTCAAACCAGAGCATACCAAGCTCAAATTTAGTCAAATACTCATCACAAAACATGGGTAGACCTCCACTTGGTCTTTCATTGTGTCAATTGCCCTGCACCGCTGGCCACCCTTTTTCACCCGTGATCCTATTGCTATTTTAGCCCTAACTGAAAGGAAGAAGTGAAGTCACAGGCAATTCTAGATTGCGCAGTGTTCAGTAAAATAGACATAACTTTTGCATACGAACTCCGATTGGGGCGTACTTTTTTATTTTGAAGAGGACGACAACGCGCATCTGAAAAATCCACAGGTCTATCAACCTATGAAAATTTTTACCCTCAAAATCGGCTTCTAATACCAAGTTCTCGACCCCGAAAGTTTCCTGTGCTGTTTTTACCAATTTATCGGTCATCTGTTTAACGTTTTCTCTCATTCCAAAATGTGAGATTTTTGTTTTTCCTTTGAGTTAAAAGAAAGGAAAACAAAAAGGCAAGTGCAAAAAAAGAGCCGCACTGAAAAAAAAATCAGAGAAAAGAAAAAAAGCAAAAAAAAGAGGGAAAGAGAAGCAAATAATCAGAATTGCTTGTGTCCTTTCAGTCCTATGTGCTTTGATATATCCCTTGCTAGGTTGAACTAGTTCTAGGAACATGTTTAGACCAGCAACTGTGATAAGTACGTTGGATATTTATTCAGCTTGCTAATCTGATTTCGATATTGCCTTCCGAGCTCCACATACTTCTTATCAGTTCAGGTTCTCCTTTGCAATCGCCACACTCACGCTCCAGTCATGGTATCACGAACCAGTCACCGGTTGTGCTACCCACTGCTTTGGTAAGAACCTTGCAAGAGCTTGGTAAGACGCGTGAGAGTTTGTCATTCCACTGTCCAGTACCTAGTAGTTGATAGGGATAATACTTTGTGCTATCTTCTGTTTTCTACTATCAAAGGCAGGGGTACTGAAGGACCAAGATGATAACCAGTGTGTTCTTCATAACGAGCTCTGAGAGATGCTTCGAGAGATGAATGAGACTATGAACAAGCAAATTCAAAACATGGAGAATGCACTTGACAGAAAAGAGCATAAGCACCAACCCAACTTTAATTCATCTCCTTCTGCTGGTGTCGGCGTTTCGAGCGCCGGCAAGTAAATTTGTAAGTCTAAGGGGCTGCGCGTTCGCGCCCCCGAATGGTTAGACCACAGTCCAAGATGTATACCGGTTCGGGCCAAGGTCCCTACTCCATTCAGGCGTTGGTGTTGTATTCATCAAAAGTGCGGATGATCGCACCGAGTTTTTTTACAAGCGAGAGGTGGAGCCTCAACACTAGAATGATCTAAACTTAGCTCTCGTAAGGAGAAGAAAAGAAGAAGAGGAAGAAGAGGAAAAGCTCTCTTGTAGCTCTTACTCGCTGCCTCATTAGGAGGTTCCCGCCTCCTTTTATTCAAGACTGAAGGCGCAGTTACATCGAGAATTGGCGGTGCGCCGAGCTACTTCTAGGGCTTCGCCTTGCCCGCCGTCGACCAATCGCTCGCCGATCGGTCGCTTGTTCGCCGATCGTCGCCGCTCACGAGCCTATGCTGGGTCGGTGGTCTAGCTGGTCGAGCGGTTAGGTAATCCTCCGAAGTGGCGTGGCTTCTCGTGATCCATGTGGGTGCCGACGTAGTCGCGTGTGACGCTGGAGTTGCCTCGGGAGAGCGTGTCCTTGCACCGGGTGGGTGGTGCCGATGGGACAGAGACGGGCTTTAGCAACTATCAAACCGTTTTGGAAGGGACCACCGCCCTCGCCACCACTTCAATGACCGTTCGTAGGGGCACGTGGCCTTAGGTTGACACGGACTCCGCGCGCGCACGCGCCCTCGGCGGGATTATCATGGTTCGGTCGAGCCGGGATCCGTCCCCGCCGCGGGGCTGCGGGGTCGGGAACCCCGCCGAAGTCGGAGTCGGGGATCCCGCCCCGCCGCGGGGTCGGGAACCTCGCTGAGTCGGAGTCGGACCGGCCGGGAATGGTCTCCTGAATGGTCTCGTAGGCATTTGGGTAGCAGGCCGGGACGGCCGCTTTAGGTGAGGCCGATTCGAGGCCGCCGCTTGCGCTCGGGCTTTGCTTGTTGCAATTGGGCCGTTGGTGCACCTGCTTTATGAGTATTCGCCAAGAGCCCTCAACCTCCAATCGAGTTCGCGGACTCGGTTGGGGTTGAGCTTGATCGATCCGCTCAACTAGGTGGGCCAACGGGCCTACCGCTTTTGCCGGCGTGCCCTCAACGCATCCGACGCCCGCCCGGATTACGCTCTGAGGTATGCGAACCGCCGAGCCTCTTAATTGCTTTTGCAGCGCGCGCACGCCAGGTGTGTTTTTGCTCGCTCGCCTTCTTGACCGCCTGGTTCCGTGGTGGGCGCCGCTTTCTATGGCGGCATTTATTCCCGAGTCGCTTGATCTTCCTTCAATGGGTATATAAGGCGCCACGGGTTGCTCGAGCGCGCACTCTTAGACGAGAATCCTTTCCTTCTTGAAATGTGTTCAAGACACCCTTTAGTCTTCGCCGTGATGACATCGTGGTGGAAGAGGAAGACCTTTGAACGAGCTTTGGGTTGAGTATGATCAGCGATAGCCGAACTCCCAAAGAGAGAAGAAGTAGCTCGCGACGTTGCTGCCGTTGACGCGCTACTTCAGGCAGTCCCGAGGCTTGGAGTGGCAAGGGGGGCCCTCCTAGAGGCAATGGCGCGAGGGCGCCGATTGCAGTAGGCGCGGCCGCGTCGATGTCGCCGAACGGCAGCAGCGGCATGCCATTCCGCGGCTGTGGCTTCAGCCTTGACGACCGGGCAAGGGCCTACCAGCAGGTCATCTCCAACGACCTCAGGTCCACCGACCCCAAGGTCCGTCCCGTCGGCGTGCAAGGGCCTACCGCCGGCGTTGTCGTAGGGAGTTTTAGGAGTCCGGTGTAGATAGAGAGTCTTGCGTGTGCCTCATGTAAAGTGGTGTAAAGTTTTGAGCTCGCCGCTTTTAATGAAATCCTTTTTTTTCTCTCTATGAATGACTTCATGAAGGAGTTAGCTTTGCTTGTTCTGCTTTGATCAGCTCGGCGCTAGAAAGTTCTGCGATCGGTTTTCGAGTGGTCGGACGTGCGAACTCGCGGTTTGTTCCTCAAGAAATCTTCCTTTGCGCTGCTTTGGCGCCAGAGCTAGTCGGTGCCTTGGTCGGCAAGGATGAGCGGATGCCTTCGGAAGTTTTAGTGCCCGAGTGCCTTGGTCGGCAAGGACGACCGGATGCCTCCGCGAGGTTCCGATGTCCGAGTGCCTTGGTCGGCAAGGACGACCGGATGCCTCCGCGAGGTTCCGGTGTCCGAGTGCCTTGGTCGGCAAGGACGACCGGATGCCTCCGCGAGGTTCCGGTGTCCGAGTGCCTTGGTCGGCAAGGACGGCCGGATGCCTCCGCGAGGTTCCGTGTCCGAGTGCTCGCTTAACGCCGTAGCCGGACGCTACCTTAGTCGGCAAGGACGGCCGGATGCCTCCGCGAGGTTCCGGCGTCCGAGTGCCTTGGTCGGCAAGGACGACCGGATGCCTCCGCGAGGTTCCGGCGTCCGAGTGCCTTGGTCGGCAAGGACGACCGGATGCCCCGCGAGGTTCCGATGTCCGAGTGCCTTGGTCGGCAAGGACGACCGGATGCCCCGCGAGGTTCCGTGTCCGAGTGCTCGCTTAACGCCGTAGCTAGACGCTGCCTTAGTCGGCAAGGACGCACGGATGCCTCCGCGAGGTTCCGTGTCCGAGTGCCTTGGTCGGCAAGGACGCACCGGATGCCTCCGCGAGGTTCCGGTGTCCGAAAGTGCCTTGGTCGGCAAGGACGACCGGATGCCCCGCGAGGTTCCGGTGTCCGAGTGCTCGCTTAACGTCGTAGCTAGACGCCGCCTTAGTCGGCAAGGACGACCGGATGCCTCCGCGAGGTTCCGGCGTCCGAGTGCCTTGGTCGGCAAGGGCGGCCGGATGCCCCGCGAGGTTCCGGTGTCCGAGTGCTCGCTTAACGTCGTAGCTAGACGCCGCCTTAGTCGGCAAGGACGACCGGATGCCTCCGCGAGGTTCCGGTGTCCGAGTGCCTCGATCGGCAAGGACGACCGGATGCCTCCGCGAGGTTCCGGTGTCCGAGTGCTCGTTTAACGTCGTAGCTAGACGCTGCCTTAGTCGGCAAGGACGACCGGATGCCTCCGCGAGGTTCCGATGTCCGGTGCCTTGGTCGGCAAGGACGACCGGATGCCTCCGCGAGGTTCCGTGTCCGAGTGCTCGCTTAACGTCAGAGCTAGACGCCGCTTTAGTCGGCAGGGCGGCGCACCGGATGCCTCCGCGAGGTTCCGTGTCCGAGTGCCTTGGTCGGCAAGGACGCCGGATGCCTCCGCGAGGTTCCGTGTCCGAGTGCCTTGGTCGGCAAGGACGCACGGATGCCCCGCGAGGTTCCGTGTCCGAGTGCTCGCTTAACGTCGTAGCTAGACGCCGCTTTAGTCGGCAAGGACGGCCGGATGCCTCCGCGAGGTTCCGGTGTCCGAGTGCCTTGGTCGGCAAGGCGGCCGGATGCCTCCGCGAGGTTCCGTGTCCGAGTGCTCGCTAACGCCGTAGCTAGACGCTGCCTTAGTCGGCAAGGACGCACCGGATGCCTCCGCGAGGTTCCGGCGTCCGAGTGCCTTGGTCGGCAAGGACGCACCGGATGCCTCCGCGAGGTTCCGGCGTCCGAAAGTGCCTTGGTCGGGAAGGACGCCGGATGCCCCGCGAGGTTCCGTGTCCGAGTGCTCGTTTAACGTCGTAGCTAGACGCTGCCTTAGTCGGCAAGGACGACCGGATGCCTCCGCGAGGTTCCGGTGTCCGAGTGCCTTGGTCGGCAAGGACGACCGGATGCCCCCGCGAGGTTCCGTGTCCGAGTGCTCGCTTAACGTCGAGCTAGACGCCGCCTTAGTCGGCAAGGACGACCGGATGCCTCCGTGAGGTTCCGGTGTCCGAGTGCCTTGGTCGGCAAGGACGACCGGATGCCTCCGCGAGGTTCCGGTGTCCGAGTGCTCGTTTAACGTCGTAGCTAGACGCTGCCTTAGTCGGCAAGGACGACCGGATGCCTCCGCGAGGTTCCGGTGTCCGAGTGCCTTGGTCGGCAAGGACGACCGGATGCCTCCGCGAGGTTCCGGTGTCCGAGTGCTCGTTTAACGTCGTAGCTAGACGCTGCCTTAGTCGGCAAGGACGACCGGATGCCTCCGCGAGGTTCCGGTGTCCGAGTGCCTTGGTCGGCAAGGACGACCGGATGCCTCCGCGAGGTTCCGGTGTCCGAGTGCCTTGGTCGGCAAGGACGACCGGATGCCTCCGCGAGGTTCCGGTGTCCGAGTGCTCGTTTAACGTCGTAGCTAGACGCCGCTTTAGTCGGCAAGGACGGCCGGATGCCTCCGCGAGGTTCCGTGTCCGAGTGCCTTGGTCGGCAAGGACGCACCGATGCCTCCGCGAGGTTCCGGTGTCCGAGTGCTCGTTTAACGTCGTAGCTAGACGCTGCCTTAGTCGGCAAGGACGCACCGATGCCTCCGCGAGGTTCCGATGTCCGAGTGCCTTGGTGGCAAGGACGACCGGATGCCCTCGCGAGGTTCCGGTGTCCGAGTGCTCGTTTAACGTCGTAGCTAGACGCTGCCTTAGTCGGCAAGGACGACCGGATGCCTCCGCGAGGTTCCGATGTCCGAGTGCCTTGGTCGGCAAGGACGACCGGATGCCTCCGCGAGGTTCCGATGTCCGAGTGCCTTGGTCGGCAAGGACGACCGGATGCCTCCGCGAGGTTCCGGTGTCCGAGTGCTCGTTTAACGTCGTAGCTGGACGCGGGGTATCCATCCCGAGTCCCCGTCCGGCGAGGGAAGCTGCGAGAGGAGTAGCCGCCGCCTATCCCACAAGTTTACCCCATCCGCAGTGTGGGACCTGGAGGGGGTGAGCGACGCGCGTTTACCTGCGTTGGTTTGAACGCCGTGCTCTTGGAGCTAGTAACGGGTAGTCCGAGTGGGTCCTGGGAGGTCCCGCCAAGGGGACCCTTCCGAGCGGACGGTCCCGCAGTAGGCTGCCTGCCCTCGCTGTGGGGCGACCCATAAGAAACCTTTCTTTACTCAATCCGATGGACCACGGGTCGTCACCACCCAGAGCACACCGGTGGTATCGCTCATCGATGAGCTCCCGGGAGAGTGTGAAGTATGGTCTCGACGCGAGTAGAGGTGGACTGGTCGCCACCGACCCAACCGGGACCCACCGTGGGGCTCACCTCGTACTTGCCCTCGCTCAAGTTTCACTGGGCGCCCTACGCCCATCCGGTGGGTTAGGCCTTTTGAACCCACTTTGGTTTGGGCCTGGCGCAAGCCACAAAGCTTTTGCCATCTTGGGACCGCAGCGGCCCAATGGGCCTCGCGCGCGCCGAACAACCGCCCCGCCAAAAGGCGAGACCAAGAGGTAACGGGACACGCTGTTCGGGCGGCGTCTTTATGACTCGCAACCCGACACGACAGGATTAAATGCGAGTGGAATTGGAAATCGGGAGTTACTGTGCCGGCGTGATGCACGAGGGCGGGCGCGACGATTCGCGTTCGAGGCGTCCGTTCGGTCGGCGCGCCCGCCGCCTCCTATAAGTACGTTGTTGGGGTGCCTCGGGTAGCCACGCCGCCTTCTTCGCCTCCGTCCCTAAAGCAAGAAAAGCGCCAGAGAGCCGGAGAAGCAAACCTCACCCTCTTCTTCTCACCTTCCGCCGCTTCCCGCGAAGATGTCGTGGACGGAGTGCTCGCGACAGAGAGTCGCGCTTCGCCTAGTGAAGAAGGGCTTCCTCCGGCCGCAGGCACCTCTGGCCGGAGAGTGCCGACGGGCCGTTATCCCGCCCAGAGAGCGACGAGGTTGTGGTCCCCGCCTCTTTTTGAGCGCGGCCGCCCGCCACTCCACCCTTTCGTCCGTGGGCTTCTTTTCCATTACAAGGTGGAGGTGCACCACCTCAACCCTAACGGGGTCCTTCACATCGCCATTTTCATTACCCTGTGCGAGGCCTTCTTAGGGATTGAGCCGCATTGGGCGCTGTGGCGGCACTTCTTCCAGGCGAGGCTTTGGAAAGACAGGCCGTCTGACGCGACGGCGCCCATGGGCGGCCTGGCCCTCCAGCTTGAGAACGGGCCGAGCTCAGTACCGGACATCAAGCTGCCGCCCTCTAACAAGGGATGGCGCCCGAATGGATCTATGTCCGAACGTTGAAAGCAGCGCCCTGTGCTTTTCTAGCGAGCTCCACGTCGAGTGGAGCAATGGACTGGGCGCCGAGAAGAGGGAGAAGAACAAGGTGGCCCCGATCGTGGAGGAGATCGTGGCTCGAGGAAACGGGGTGGACCGGGATGTTGTCGTGCGCGCTTCATGAGGATGCGCGTCGACCTCTCGCGCTCGAGCCGCACCCCATGTTCCAGTATGAGGGGCCATCCGACCGGGCAAGGATGGAGGTGGCCGAGTTGGCCGCGTCCGAGGTGGAGGCCCGGGTGGCGGCAGTTATCGGAGGAAGCGCCACGGTGGCGCGCGCCACCCGGGCCTTTCGTCGGCTCATCCCCAAATCCGTGAGTTTGTGGGATTTTTCTTTCGCTTCTTTCTTCTTCGCTCTTAGCGCCCGACCGATCGGTCGCTTTTGTATCCTCTAGGGGCTCGCAGCATGTCCTCCGGGCACCGCTCCGGGAGAAAGAAGCGAGGCGGCCTCTCGCGCGACCGCGAGGCCGATTCCCGCAAAAGGCAGAAGGAGGAGAGGAGGAAGAAGAAGCGAAAGGAGCGCGCGGCAAGGCACGCGGCGGTGGGGACGACTTCTACTGATAGTGGGGGGAGCTTCCCCGACTACAGCGCATTCCTTCCCGACCCTCCGGTGAGTGGTGGCTCGAGAGTTGGCCCGACAGCAGGCCCCGCGGCCGCGGTCCTCAGCGAAGGGCGACATCGGCGTCGGTTGTCGACGCGCCGACCGGTGGTAGCCGGAAGCGGCCACCGACCTACCCTTGGTGGGGCCGACGAAGAGAGCGCGTGCCGCGACTCGCCGCGCCGCTCGAAGTATTTCTTCCTTCTGCTGGAACATTTTTGTAGCAAAGCCGCCGCGACTTTTAAATATCGTGACGTGCAGCGCCTACACGGGCGTGACGGTGGGGCGTGCCGCAGCCACTTCTCAAGTGGCGGTCACGGCGGCTCCGGTGGTACCGATCAGGTCGGCGCCTATGGAGCACGCGACCGTGGACGCGCCCTCCTTTGAGGAGGGAGAGATCGAGGCCGGCGAAGAGCTCCCGCGCCCCGCCCGACGCCGCCGACGCGAGGGTCTTCCTGCAGAGGGGGCGGCGACGCCGCCAGCCATTGCGCCCGATCGAAGGGCGCCGCGGAAGAGGTGGAGCGATCGCCGACTCCGGGCGGTGCCGGCCGAGATAGTGCCGCCGAGGGTCGGCGGAGCGCCGGCGGCCGCGGCGGCCGGGCGGCGCCGATGCCGAGGCGTCAGGCCCCCCTGCCCCAAGGGGCTCCCGAGGCCGACTTCATCGCCCACGCCATGGCGCTCGTCGTCGGCGCCGCTCCTCCGAGCGAGATGCGAAGGTCTGCTGCCGGATGTGGCCCCAGGGCCGGATCCATGGACCCGGCCGAGGAGCGAGAGTGGGCGCCCTTCGGCAGGCGCCACGGCTATGGAGGAGGAGATAGGGCTGATCCATAAGGGTCCGACTTAGCCTTAGAGTCTTCAAACAGGCGCCGAGGTGATGGTCTGGGATTCAACCCGTAAGTTTGGTAAGCCGAGCGAAGAAGTCGTGACTTTGTAACTCTCGATATGCTTCTGCCAGATTTGACGAAATGTCTGTGTTGTGCAGCATTTGCGGGCCCGTTCCGAGCGCCAGGCCGGGCTCCTTCGTCGCTCGGATGCTCAGCGGGCGGCCGCAGTGGAAGAAAGTGGTCGGTGCGCTTGAGTTTCGCCTTGCCCAAGAGGCTTTGAACATTGGGCGGACGGAGGCGAAAGAACTCCGCCTAGGTCGAGGAGGCCTCAAAGGCCCTTACGACGAGCGCCTTGGGGCCGAGGCCTTGAGGGCAAGGGTGGTGGAGCTTGAATCCTCCCTGGCGGAGGTCACCGAGGCCAAGGACGCCGCCGTCACCGCTGAGGGGGTGGCACAAGCAGAAGCGACCCATCTGCGGTCGGAGCGGATCGGGCCCGGAGGACGCCGAACAAGCTCGGTCCGAGCAGAGATCTGTTCGAAGGAGCCGCTTCCTTGAGGACGCCCACGAGAGTCTCGAGAGGGAAGTCGGCACTGATCGACTCGCGATCGTAAGTATCTCAACTCCTCCATTGATTTCTTTGGTTGGGGTAACCTGTGAGGAGACTCATCCGAGACGCCAAAACTCGCAGAGGTGCAAAACCCGAGCGCCGCCATGGAGGCTCGGACGCGCGGCGAGACCGTGGACGTGGCGATCGCGCCAGGACGAGGCTCGCGGCGCTGAGGGTCTCCGAGGATGGTAGGGCCGAGATGGGCGCCGAATCGAAGCCTTCGAGGGCCGGCCAGAGGTTCGCGCCAAGTCTTGGGCACAGGCAGGCCCGAGCGCACTTGCCTGCGCCGCCCGAGTGCCGGGCTTGTGGAGGCGGGCCGATTGCGGGCGCAGATCGAGCTTGTCCGCGACCGGTCAACACCGCTCGCACTATGACGGTATCGACCTCGCAGTGGTGAGTAGCGGCATCGCCGGGAACCGGACCGACGACGAGGTCGACAGGTTCGAGCTCCAGGTCGAGCCGCATGCTCGGGAGATCGCCAGCCACGTCCCGCCTGAGGTCGCCTTCCAAGATGCCAGGTCCTCCTCCTCCGTGCCGGTCGGCCACCAGGAAGAAGAGGAAGAAAGAAGTTAGCCCCCTTTTTTTTCTTTTCTTGCAAAGACTGTTGTGTAAACGATCGTAAGTAATTGTAAGCTCCGGTTTGCCTCTTTGCTCTCCTTTGCGTTTGGGTTTGACCGACCATAGCCTCAAGGACCACGGGGTCGCTTATGCGTAGGTCGGGTCAATTTGAGAGGGCCGAAGAGGATAGGAGTCTTGTTTATGCGGTAGTTACGCGCACTCATGGGGTTCGGAGTATTCCCGATCGCCAAGGGTTTTTCCACTCGGCACTTCCTTCTTCCGCAGTGCTACTTAGCAACCATAGCCGCGGGGCGAGGCCGAGCGCCGGGTCGAGAGGGTTACCGCCGATAGACTCTGTGACTAGTCGGGTCACCACCCACATGAGTACGTGAGTTAGCCGAGTTCGTGTGGGGAAGATTGTTCCCAATCGACCGTAAGGTCATCCCACTCAGTGCTTCCTTCTTCCGCGGAGTGCTACCGGGCAACCATAGCCGGCCGGGCGAGGTCCGAGCACTCGGTCGAGAGGGTTACCGCCGATAGACCTCGTGGTCGGCCGGGTCACCGACCCGCATGCACCACCATCCGAAGCGGCTCGAACGGGCGCCCACGGGCGACCTCCGAGTCGCCACGTGGCGACCGTGTGCTCGGTTGGGAGAAAGGTAAAGACTTATACCAGAAAAAGAAAAGAGCTTAGGGATAGAATCGCCTTAACTTTCAATGTTCCGCATTAGGAGGATGCGACCATCGGCGCCCTTGAGTCGAAGGTGCCAGTCGAGAACTTCCACGACGGTGAAAGGACCTCCCGGGGGCGCCACCAGGCTTATCTTTGGTTGTCCGGACCGACGCAGAACCAAGTCGCCAATACCAAGGATCGCCCCTCGAACTTGGCGGCCGTGGTAGCGCGCAGGCTTGTTGATATCCGCCGACCGCAGACGGCCACGCCGCGCCTCGCCGAGCCGGGTCGATGGCGCCTTGTTGCAGGCGAGCCCCGAGCCTCATCGAAGGCTTGCAATCTCGGGAGCCGATTCCGTGTCGATGGGCAAATGGCTTCAGCCACAACACCATAAAGAAGGGTGTGAACCCGCCGCCGGTCGGCGTGGTCCGCAGACTCAGAGGACGAGGGCAGCTCGGCTACCCAAATACCGCGAAATGCTTGAGCCGATCGAAGATCCGCGCTTGAGTCCTGAAGGATCATGCCGTTAGTGCGCCGACCGCCGTTAGTCCGCGGATGGGCTATCGCGCCTAATCGACACGGATGTTGAAGTCGCCACGCAACTCGAAAATTCCTTCCCGTGAACCGTGTTCCGTTGCCGGTGATGATGGAGTTTGGGACTCAAACCTAAAAACGATGTCGCGAAGAAGATGGCCGCTTGTACCGACGTGGCGCCACGACCGGCTTGGCCTCTATCCACTTGGTGAACTTATCTACCGCGACGAGCGGTGGGTGAAGCCCCGGCGCTTTCCCGAAGGTTCGACCAAATCGAGTCCCCGCACGGCAAAAGGCCACGGATGGGGATCGCTCTGTAAGCTTGGGTGGTAGATGCGTCACGAGCAAAGAACGGCATCCTTCGCAGTGCGCACGATATGCTCGGCGGCCCGACACACGGTTGGCCAAGAGAAACCTTGTCGAAAGGCCTTTCCCACAAGAGATCGGGTGCTGCGTGGTGACCGCAGACTACCGTGTATGTCGCCCAGCCACTGCTTTCCTTGGTCGGTCAAGATACATTTTGGAGGACCGGAGGGACTCCTTTGTAGAGGTCCGGGCGATCAGACGAAGATTTTGCCCACGGCGAGGCGCCGGCCTCGGTCGGGTCGGGGAAGTGACCCGTCCACAAACGGTCGATGTAGGGCCTCCTCGGTCGGACTCAAGTGCTAGCACACCGCGGGCGATCCGGCCAAGTCTCACGCCGCGCCCTCCGCCATCTTTCTTCGCGCTTTGAGGGTGGCGCGGATGTCGAGGCATTACCGAGGCGCCGCGCACCGGGTGCGTGAGGCCTGGGGTGGTTCATGGTGGGTGCGGTCTTGGCGCACCCACCGGCTTCCCGCAGGCGATACGGGCCGATGGCCGGAAGTAGCGCCGGTGTGGTAGGAGCCGAGGCTCTGCATGTCCGTGACGGTCGCGCGCCCCACCAGCCCCGGTTCTCGTAGGTAGCTCGCCTCCGGTTTGCGGGCTCCGGAAGGTCTCGAGCAAGATTGCGCCGCAGCCACGCTTTGGCTTGCGTGAGGAAAAAGCGGGGCGCCGATTCGCCTCAACTTGTGGTGCTCTTGGCGCGCGCCGCGCGCTGCCGCCCAAAGACTTGCGCTGGCTCGGGCTCGCCCCGCCTCGAGTTGGCTCGAGCCGGTCGAGCTCGACCTTCGCTCCTCCTCTCGCGTTGCCGTTGGAGCTCGGGCGAGCTCGAAGCGCTTTGGGCCGCTACCGGTATTCCCCTCCGTGCCTCGGTCGCCGGACGGGGACCGTCGTAGCCGCGGTGGCTACGCCAACGGCCAGGCTCGCCACGCTGCACTCGCGAGTGCCGCTGCGCGGGATACTCCGTGTCGGAGCCGGGCCGTGGTGGAAGAGTCTTCCAAAGAACTCGTGGACGGAGGTTGGCATGTAGCCACCATAGCTACAAGTCGTGAGCAAAGCGGAGGTGACGGATCTCTCGCGCAGTTCGGAGGGCTTCGCCAAAGGAGGTATAGCGCTCCTCGTTTCCGGCTTTGGGGCCCGCGGGGCGCCTGCCGGAGTGGGACGGCCGCCGGAGATGGTGTCCAGTGCTCCCAGCGCCGCCCGGGCGGCGCTGGGATGAGCGTGAGCTTCCCTCCGAGGTGACGGTGAAGCCGAGGGAGCCGGCGGATCCGCCCCGAACACGCCATGCCGCCGTTGGAGAAGAATGCCATCAAGGAGACGAATGGGAATCCGGAGATGCTGCCGAAGACGCGCGAAGCCCCCTACCTGGCGCGCCAACTGTCGGCGTTTCGAGCGCCGGCAAGTAAATTTGTAAGTCTAAGGGGCTGCGCGTTCCCGCTCCCTGAATGGTTAGACCCTGGAGTCCAAGATGTATACTGGTTCGGGCCAAGGTCCTACCCGATTCAGGCGCTGGTGTTGTATTCATCAAAAGTGCGGATGATCGCACCGAAGTTTTTTTACAAGCGAGAGGTGGAGCCTCAACACTAGAATGATCTAAACTTAGCTCGAAGGAGAAGAAAAAGAAGAAGAGGAAGAAGAGGAAAAGCTCTCTTGTAGCTCTTACTCACGCTGCCTGTTAGGAGGTTCTGCCTCCTTTTATTCAAGACGAAGGCAGAGTTACATCGAGAATTGGCGAAGTGCCGGCGAGCTACTTCTAGGGCTTCGTCTTGCCCCGCCGTCGCCAATCGCTCACGATCGTCGCTTGTTCGCCGATCGTCGCCGCTGCGAGCCTATCTTGGGTCGGTGGTCTAGCCGGTCGAGCGGTTAGGTAATCCTCCGGAAGTGGCGAGCGCTCTCGTGATCCATGTGGGTGCCGACGTAGTCGCGTGTGACGCTGGAGTTGCCTCGGAGAGAGCGTGTCCTTGCACCGTGGGTGGTGGTGATGGGACAGAGACGGGCTTCAGCGAGCTATCAAACCGTCTTGGGAAGGGACCACCGCCGCCGCCTTCAATGACCGTCGTGGGGCACGTGGCCTTAGGTTGACACGGACTCGATGCGCGCGGCACGCGCCCTCGGCGGGATTATCATGGTTCGGTCGGCCGGGATCCGGCCCCGCTGCGGGGTCGGGAACCCCGCTGAGTCGGAGTCGCGATCCGCCCCGCCGCGGGGTCGGGAACCCCGCCGAGTCGGAGTCGGGGATCCGCCCCGCCGCGGGGTCGGGAACCTCTTTGAGTCTGAGTCGGGACCGGTCGGGAATGGTCTCCTGAATGGTCTCGTAGGCATTTGGGTAGCAGGCCGGGACGGCTGCTTAGGCTGGGCCGTATTCGAGGCCGCCTGCTTGCTGCTCTGGGCTTTGCTTGTTGCAATTGGGCCGTTGGTGCACCCCTGTTTTATGAGTATTCGTCAGCTGGTAAAGGTAAGAATTTTCCAGTTCTTTCTTCTTATAGCAGATTTGGTGTTGATGTATATTGATTGGGAAATAGAGGTAGAAAAAATTCTTTCGCAATGTAACCTCTGTAATAAATGAAAAATTAAAGTTGCCGCTAGTGCTTTAACTCGTTGTGCATCAATTTGGTGGAATGATTTTTGTGCTTATAAGACAATACTACTAACATGGAAAGATATGAAGCGAGTTATGAAAGAGAAATTTGTTCCTGCTTACCATTCTAAAAAGTTACTTTATGAATTGCAATGTTTACAACAATGTGATAAAACTGTTAAGGAATATTATGAGGAATTAGAAACTTTGTTGTTGTGTTGTGGATTAGATGAATCTGAAGAAGCTAAGGAAATAAGATTCTTAAATGGACTTGACAAGAAAATTCAGAGTATTCTTATTGATAGGGAATACAATTCTCTCTCTAGTTTATTTAATATTGCTTGTGAGGTTGAAACTCAAATTGAACATGGAAGACATCTTGCTGAAATTAATGTCTATAATTGTAAAAGTGAGCAATTTTCTTTGGAAGAATGGCATCTTGTCGAGTTTCCACATGCCACTAACTTTTCAAAGGATATTGAGAACAAGAACAAGGAAAACACGGGACTTCGAAGCAATCAAACAGAAAAGAGAGTCTTCTTAAGAAGCAGAAAAATCAGCACGGAAAACTCTCCCAAATCTATAAATCCCGCAAACTAACTCTCTTGATGAATCAAGGATTCTACAGGCACTACTCTTAAAGCTTACCTCGAAAGAGTCATCGATAAGCTGAGAAACAGAAAGCAGATTGTATTGCAGCTTACTCAATAAGGCAACATCCTTAAGAATAAAATTGTCATTAATGCAGATGGTACCTTTGGCAATGACTCTACCTGAAGAAGCATCCCCAAAGGTGATCAACTCATCACCGGGGGCTTGGACTAGGTAAGAGAACCATCTTAAGTCTTCGGTCATATGACGAGGACAACCGGAGTCAACAATCCAAACCTCTCCCTTCCTCATCCTCCGGATCTGGTCAACACACAAGAGAGAAAGATGACTCAGTACTGAGATAAAGAAATGATCTAAGAACCCAACACTGAACCACACGATGCCTCGAAGTACCAGCCATAGTAGAAAAAGACTGTACCCTAGCATCTCTATGACTCTTCACTCTCTCAAGACCAGAAGAAGCTCTAGCAGAAGACCTAGGAGCTGAAATTGGGTTGGCCCACCATCGTGCAAAGGCCGGACCATCCCAGTGAGGTTGTCCAAATCTTCTACTATAAAACACCTCACGCCGCTGATATTTACCTCGTTGAGAAAAACGAGGAATATCAAGAGGATGGCGGAAAGACTGACCACGAGCAGCTTTAGGACTAAAACTCGACTAAACAACATAAAAATCTAGTCCTGAACGGTACCCAAGAACATGCGACTCTCTAACCTGTCTAGCAGTAGTGCATGCCTTAGAAGCACTTAGAGTCTGGAGATGACCATGAATACCCCTAAGAGCAGCAACACGTTCACACCTTGTGATATTGACGCGCCTGAAGCAGAAATCTACCAAATGTCCATCCTTTTGACAAAAAGTGCATGTATACTTCTCTTACCAAAGGCAGAAGTAGCAGGAGGAGCAACCTTCTGATCAGAGATCCCATGGACAACTCCGATAGATCTAAACATAGTGGTACTCACCCTAGGAGCTACAATGATATCACCCCTCTTGGAGCCACGCACAATGGTGTGAGGATGCGCCCCAGCGTGCTCCAAGTAGTCAAATCCTAGACCCTGATTGAATCAGCTAATCTTGGATTGGTCTAGAATGAGATTGAGCTTCTTCTTGCCTCCTACAAACTTCTCGAGAGTGCTCATGAGATACTCACACTCCTGGAAGAAAGAGACACATGAAGAACAGGGAACAAAAGAGGAAGAACTAGAAAGAGAGGAACTACCAGCACGTGCATTTTTCTCCCTCAACACGGCTGCCTCAACTTTGTGGGCTTCACAGGAAATGCAAGGAGCATTTCTAATCCTAAGGGTCTGGACCTCAAGCTTCTTCCTAAGTTCGACTTGGATTTTATCCAAGTCCCCCTCAATCTCAGCACATCGTAAACAACTTTCTTGTGACTTAACTAGTAAGGCCTTAGCAAGTTTAGCTCACTTGATATTTAAGGATTCATTATCAAGTTTTAGTTGCCTACAGTCCTCACATGAGCTGACTGAGTCCTTATAAGCATTCAATTCAAGTTCATTGTTTCTAGTAGATAGCTTCCTAAGGTGAGTGCTTATGGCATCAATTTCAACAAGCAATTTAGGGCAGTTTTCACACGATGCGCTAGTGTGAGCATGAAGAAAACTAGCATCCACAGAAATAGCATCAATAGAATAAGTACTAGCATTCTTCGACCTAAGACTCTTAAGCTCAGAAACCACACTATCATGCATAGTCCTTAGGTTCTCAAGCTCCACAAGCAAAGCATCGCAAAGAGTACAATCATCAGAGACTCGGGAGGGAGAAAATCTAAGAGAAGCTAACTCCAGAGTCAAGGTTCCTACTTCCTTCTTTAACTCCAAACACCTAAACACCTAGCTCTAGCATGAAATTTTTCTAGCTTGCAGAAAGCTTTATTGAGCTGGTCATAGGAGGGTACCTCGTCCGAGTCGTTGTAGAGCTCGGATCACTAATGTCGTTGGCGTCCGCCATGAAGCACATCCTGGTGAAGTCGTTGCCGCCTTTGGTCTTCTCTTGCGAATCATCCTCGCCCTCATCGCTCCAAGTCTCTATGTCAGAGAGGTTGATATCATCGAGTGCGGCGAGGACGCGGTGGAAGAGCTTCTTGTTCTTCGAGAAGTTGTGGTACTTCTTCTCATGTGTCGGGTCACGAGCTGGAGGTTTCTTGTTGCGGTTCTTGTCGATGTAGTCATTCTTTGCCGAACCGCCAGAGTCGATCTTGCCCTTCTCCAGCTTGGGGCAGTTCGCTCAAATGTGGTTGGGGCCACCAAACTGGAAGCAGGTGATCGTGCCACCTCTCTTTCTCTCCTTCACCCTCTTGTACGTATCAGAGAATTTGCGAGCCAAAAGAGCAAACTCATTTTCTGAAACTTTTTCAAGTTGGTCATCGCTTAGCTTGCAAAGGGTGGAGAGGGAAAAAACAGCAGAAGAATCCGGAGTGGATCCAGTGGAATCAGTGACCAAGGCCATCGACTGAGATTTCGCCTTGTGAGAGACGACATCGATCTCATGAGTCTTGAGACGGGAATAAAGTCCGTCAAGAGTCAGAGTCAATAAGTCGGTAGTGTACTTGATGGTGGTCACCTTCATCTCCCAAACTTTAAGATCGAGTGCGGTCAAGAAATGTCGAGCATTATCCAAGTTAGAGTATATGCAACCAACTGCTCGGAGGTCGCTTAAAATCTTCGTAAAATGACCAAAGCACTCGTCAAGACTCTCACCAACGTGTTGTTCAAATTTGTTGTAATCACGCTTGAATTGGTCCTGTCTCACGGTTTTGATTTGGGTAGTGCCCTCATGGTAAGTATCGAGGGTCACCCAAATCTGATAAGCAGAACGAATGTAAGAAATCCTATCATACTCACTGCGGCTCAGACCCTGTATGAGGATGTTACTTGCCTTAGCGTTCACCTCAACGTCAGCCATATTGCAGGTCATGACGTTTTCATCAGCAGGAACCTCATACGGGAGTTTCATCTTCTGCCATATCAGGAAGCCCTGGGCAGTAATGTACGACTCCATTCTCGACTTCCAGAAAGGAAAATCAACTCCAGAAAAGATAGGACACTTGGTGGAATACTTGTCCATCGCCATGGCTCTTGAGACCGTTCAAAATCTATGGAAGAGCAAAATCGGTTATGATACCAATTGTAGGACCGAAATGGCGACCAGAGGGGGTGAATGATCCAAATAAAATTTTCCCACTCAAAATGATCCAACCAAGCTACAGACAATTCAATCAAAAGGAGCAAATGAAATGGAGGAAGTTTTCCTGCAAGTCCGGCATGATTGGATTGAATCCGGTAGGACCGGAATCCGGTATGACCGCACGAAGGGCAGTATGACCAGGCTCAAAAATAGCAGAAAGAACAGAGCCAAGAACGGCACGAACACAAAAGCTAATTTGAGGAATCTTTTGATCGGCTAAACAAAAACTCACGAAACTTGGTAGATGTTATCCTAAGGATGTTAGGAACCTATTCCAACCTTCAATCGCAAGGATTGACATTAAAGTTCTGACCTTTTTCATTTTGAAGGAAGAACACACCAAGTTTGAGCAAAACTTGAGAACTTGACCTTGGACTTGCTCGTGGGGTTTTGATGATCAAGTTGATCTTGGATATCCTCCCACACGTCACAGCAAGCAAGAACTCAAGTCCAAAAACTCTTAAAATACGATCTAGAAGAATGAATCACTTAAGCATACAAGATCGATTTTTTGCAAGAAAAAACACAGGATTTGCCTAGATGATTGGGATATGGTCTGAACAAGACTCATCCATCAATCATACATCCTCAGCACAAGATCCACAAGCATTTAGAAGGAGGGGAGGCAAATCCAAATGTGCAAGAAGAAAATTGCAAGAATGTAAATTTCGGAATTTAATTGCTGAATTTAAATGCGTATAGTAAATTCAAGCATAAGAGAAAATGATTTGTATTCTTGGAAGGGAGATTTACAAAGCCTCACAACAAAGTGGGCAAAAAGCTCAAAGGAGCCAAAACCTCTAAAACCTTCAAGAGGAGGAAGGCTACCCCTCTCCCTCTATTTATACTACTCTTGAGTCACCCTCCACCCTTGGATGAGTTCGTTCTACCCTAAGGATCACCATCAAAGGCTAGGAATGACTCCCACACACACTCATACTAACTAGACCTGCTACTCTATCACCTAGACTGTGATCCGATGACCCTCCTTGATCCGTGTAGCTCCTAGCTAGTTCCTTAATCATTCCTTGTCTTCTAGGTTCGCAGCGACTCCGTCTTCGATCATCTTCCGGCGATTCTCGACCGTCTGGACCTCCGGCGCACCTCGCCTAGTCCCGGTCATCCTCCGCCTCACCATGATCTAGCACCGTCGTCCTGCAACCATCAAAAACAAGGAAAACCCATCACATAGTAAAGTCCAACAAAGATATGCAATCATCACCCAATTGCATCGTTCAACAAGTCAGCACTACCGACCACTGTATCGACTTCATCGAGTTGCCACCATTGAGTCGGATCCTCGCTCGAGTAGAAACTCGATCACCGTTTCGACTGCATCGAGTGATCGACCACATGTCAAACTCGATACCTAGTCTATCGACCTCGACTCGATACCAAGTCTATCAACCTCAACTCGATCGATCACGGAACCAAGTCGATAACATGATATCGAGTAACAATTGGTTAAACTAAGGACTCGAGTTGAGCTGACTGCAGAGTGCTCGACCCAGCAACATTTATACTCGATACTTAGCTACTTTCAATTTAGTCGAATCGTTCGACCACAAGTCGACAGGGCGATACTCGAACCACTCGAGATAGACACAACTCAAATTGCTTCAATTTGAAAATCCAGTTCAAATCAAACTCAAACCAGAGCATACCAAGCTCAAATTTAGTCAAATACTCATCACAAAATATGGGTAGACCACCACATGGTATTTCACATTTCAATCTCTAATTATTATTATGCCGCAATACTCTGAACACGGCGTACTAATAAAATATCGGGGATCCGATGTTTTGTTAGCTAATATACCGATATCAATATAATTATCTCAGAGTAATGACAGTACCACTGTCATTACCTAGGATAATTATACGGTCGCCATATGTTCCATATCAACTGAAATTGAGCCCATCCAGGATCAACTGGATTCGGTATGTAGGCTAACTCCACGTGTTCCAGACAAGGTCAGCTGGCGGTGGACATGTTGCAGCAATGAACAGTGGAAATTTTATCAAGGAAATTTTTTATGGACAATATATCCATTCAATTTTAATACGCTCATATATTCAGAATGATATCCTTGGTCAGAGTAACAACAGTTTAACAACATGGATTCTGGTACAATAACTATACAATTTTAATACGCACAATCAAGATATTCAGAATGATATCTTTGGTCAAAGACTCAAAGTTATAATAGTTTAACAACATGGATTCTAGGACAATATCCTTGTGACCAGAGAGAGTGTGTATAGTTTTTGTTTTGTTTGTGACGAAGACTATATACTTCTTCTGATGATAAATATTTATCGTTTTGGACATGTGTCAATCTAAAATGAAATTACTTTCTAGACAAACTTACACGTATAATTTCATGTATCCATTATAAATACTTAAAAACACATCAGTAGCCAAAGTTTGAAAATTTGATTGCATGTATCTTAAAATGATATATATTTGTGATTGGAGGGAGAAGTTGAAAGTTGAAAGTTGAAATATGCTATGCAAATGATTGTTGCCACAATTTAAGAGGTATTACGCATATGATCAAGCAGAACAATTAAGTTAGTAAACGATGTGTATTTGATATAATATTGTATGCAATAGATGAAAAAAAATAAGATGGGTAGTTGGCAAAAGCTTTTGGTGCATGAAATACTATTGTTAGTATTTTGTATGTCAAAGTGTTTAATTTTAAAAATAATACTTGTCTCTCATGTTATAGATTGTAACTACAAACATTTAGTGCAAGATGAAACTGATGGTATTAATACTCAAATAGCGATTGTTTTTCTTTTCGAGGAAATAGCGATAGTTATAGACAGAGTTATAATAGAACAAGTAAATGTCCTCAGCGGCCACCAGGAAGAACAATTTTCAATTTTCATTCTTTGGCATGTCAATATATAGATATCAGTAGTCAGTACAACTTTTTTCTTGTCTTCCGCTACACCACATTCTACTATTAGAAGCATATAGCGACCATGAAGGAGATTATGCCTTCGATGTACCTTTAGAAAGGACAACGATTCCATGCAGTTGTGTGGCAACGGTAAAGTTTGCAGTTGCCGTCCGGCCGTTCGATCAAAATTCGACGCGCGAGATTTTTTTTAGGTACTATAGCAAAAAAAAAAATTGTACCAAATTACTGTAGCAACCTTTTTTTTTTTAATCCAAACCATCGATCGCTCGATCCAACGGTTGGATTGCACCCTAACTGCAAACTTGGCAGTCGCAACAGTGACTGCCAAGGATCTGTATCCCTTTAGAAATGGTGTCTTGGAAGATGATAGTACATACTACCTATATTAAACTTCATAGGTTTAATGGGAATCAGGGGTTCAAATTTTCAGGAGTATGATGTATAATTGTATATAATGGGGATTAGGGATTCAAATTTTGTTTTGGATAAAATTTCGTCTTAAACCGAAATCCGAATTTTCGCCAAGATTTTGGAATTTCGGACAAATCTCGTCCGAAATTTAAAAACAAAAATTCAAATCCGGTTCATTTTCTACCAAAAAAACGAAATTTCGCCGAAAAATCCAGAAATTTCGGGAAAATATTTGCACCGGCTGAAAAGTGGGTCAAACAACGACGAAAAATTTTGAAATGTTTTTTGGAGGTTCCTGACATATCAGTGATGTTTCCATAAATATTTCAGATGATTATCACATTTGAGGAATGTTTAAAAATTCAAACATTACTATTGTCCTGATAAGACACTAACCAGGAAGTTTGATCCGAATGAAAAATTGTACAAACCACGTTAGAAAAATTTGAAATTGTTTTTGTATGGTCATGATGCATAACTAATATTCCCATAAAATTTTCAGATGATGATCAAGCTTTATGAATTTTTGAAAATTCGGACAGTGCTACAGTCCTGTTAAAAGTCTTACTAGCAAACTTGAACAAAATGGAAAATAGTTCAAACCATGTTATATAATTTTGAAAAATTTTGTGGATGGTCCTGATGTATATTTAATGTTTTTATAAAATCTTGAGGTGATTATCACACACGAGAAATGTTATAAAATTCTGACAAGGTTACTGTCCCAATTATGTTCATTCTGTTTTTGATATTTCAGAGATAACAAATGAAGTTAAATTATTTTCAAAAAAAATTATTATGATCATAAACTACTAAAAATAGTACCATAAATTTTTAAGATCATAATCAAGCTTTTAGAATTTTATAAAATTCCAACAGTGTTTCTACCAAAATTTTAAAATATCCCAAAAAATAAGTTTTTCGATAAATTATTATCGAAGATCACTTTCTTATGGGTTATTGATGTAATTGAAGTCAAATCCGGCCATAAAAAGTAAAATCCGAATTTGTTTCATGAAATTTCGTCTGATTTAAGCGAAATTTCGGCGAAAAAATGAAAGTACTGTAGTACTTTCAAAAAAAATTCAAAAAATTTTCCGGCCGCTAATTTTGATGTCGTGAGGGCTCGAAATCCAGAATTTAAATTCGATGAAATTTGAATCCTTGATGGGAATAGAAGGCACCAGGAAAGAAGTGCCAAAGTTTGATAAGAAACATGTCTGGTCTGAGACAGCCAGCTGGTTCTCACCTATGTGACAGATTGCATGCCATGATTGTTATGACTGCGGCCTTGGTGAATCGGGTACTTCTCCTTCCCGGTCAGTGCCTAAGTGGTTCGATTCTGTAGTTCTACTTCGCACGATCATGATTGTCACTATCATCATGTTTGTAATTTTCAATTTTAATCGTTACTCACTACTATAGAAAAGCTTATCACATACGGTTTGGAACCGTCATCACAGACGGTTTCCCGAACCGTCTGTAACCATGTGTCAGTGATGTCACGCCATATCACAGACGGTTCAGAGACCGTCTGTGATATTTCACATTACAGACGGTTTCTAAAAAAACCGTCTGTGATATTATCATATCACAGACGGTTTTTGTTTGAAACCGTCTGTTAAAACATTACATCACATACGGTTTTAGTTAAAAACCGTTTGTTAAATATTTATATCACAGACTGGTTTTAAGTAAAAACCGTCTGTGATAAGGCTTCAACAGACAACTATTTTTCTATTTATTGGCTAGCCTCAGGAAATGCTAGCCACGCCCTCTGGAAAAAAGCAGACTACAGAATAACTAAACTCATGTAACAAAAACATTACAACCATTTCAGCTTACAGGCATTATTATGTCCAATTCATCAATCAACTGATTAGATTCCATCACAGCGCGAAGCATATTACATATAGATTAATATTGCACGGCACATCTCTTTCATAAATGAACTCAGATATATTAATCAAATGTAAATCAATAGTATTAACCAATTAATAGAATACACAACTACAATTTACAAATCCACAACACAAGTTTGATAATTAACCCAAATGGTAATTCAGAAAAAATACGACTCCTCAAGTTATACGGCAGTGTGGAACTCGCCCTCTTTGTTTATAACTTGACTGAGCAAGAAGGCACAAAGCTGTCCTCGAATTCGCTCCAGATCAGCCTCTTCCAACGCAGTTGTTACCCGATTGGCCGTTTTCTTAGTGACAAGGAGTTCCATGTTGTGGCAAACGTAAAATCCACAACGGTTATTCCCCTGTCCCTGCTGGTGGCACTGCAAATATAGATTTGGTTAGTTCCAAACTCATTATTACATAGTTTACATAGGATTATTGTGTACAGCGGATACCGGAAACTTAAAATCGTGATTCAGCTTCGCCCTGTCCTTGCCAGAAGGCCCTCCATAAGCTTTGTACACTTTGAACGCGCTACATGATTGCAAGAAGTTAGCCTCGGCTATTCCAGGAGAAACATACATGTTTGAACAACCTACATGAGCATGTTATCGTTGGAGGAAACGTGATTAATTACCTGGTGATTAATTTTGCGATAGGTTGTAAGTCGTGGCTGCCACTCTGTAAGGAATCAAGGTAAATGACCCGATTCGTCGATGGATGAATTACAATGAGTACCAAAGAAACCTACACATGTATGTCGGTATGGTCAATTAATGTAACGAGTTGTGAGCATAGTGCAAATCAAACTAGCACTTACCCGGGTTGTGGGGTAAAAGTATGAACTCTTTATCTTTTGAGCCGCCAAGGCCTCTCCGACGTGTTATCGACAAACCGTAATCTCTGTCCATTGTTTGCTTGGAGACTATGTGTGGGTCCAGGAAACCCACCGGTTGTTTGTTCTGTCTCGCTTCCCGGATCATGTATCTAAATATACGAAAGCATTGAGTCATATATATATGACTTTTATCGATATTACACGAATGTACACTGTGAATACTTACAATGTCCAGCATCTCAAGAGCGCGGCATCGAGGTTGAATACGTCAAAAAGGTCCTTGAAGTCGGCTGTGAAGAATCCCCCCGATGACTCGTTGAATAGATGCTCAGGCTTGAAACTGACCGAGATACTCGTTATGCGGTCTTGCACTGGCTTTTTAGCATGTTCCATGCACCAATTCTGCAATCTAACGCAAGCCATAGAAAGGTTCCTCATGCGCTCTCCGGTTACAAAAGGCTCTCCTAGCTGGTATACTCGGGCCAGCGGGGCAATTGGATAGTCCAATTTCTTCGTGATCTGCTTTGATTTGCCCTTGACTTTTTTTCTGCCATAAGTAGTCTGCACGGGAGACGAGTAAGCACCATCCCGCACAATGTCTTTTAATGCAAGGGCACGGGAGCCGATTTGGTGCCCTCCTGAGGTGCAGCACATGACTCAGACAGTTGGGGAAGCTCCGGTGATGGAGGACGAGCGTCCAGGGAGATGTCGCCTTTGGCCATCGGATAAAAGTATGAATGGCGCCCCCGGTGTCACAATCTCATCGCTTGGGGGCATCGGTAGTGGGACGATCTTGAAATTATCGCTTACACCGTCCACACTAACCTTCGTGAATCCTCGATGCCACAAGGGTGCCGTGCACCAACGCCCTTCAATAAACGGATCGCGACCCCGGCAGCGGCGAATAAGAATGGCCCCACGACAAGTCTCACTTGGAGAGTGCACGCGTGGCCACCTACATAACAGTACAGACTTAGCTACTGCGTCTAACATCTATTTGTATGGAGCATTCAAGACATATATATAAGTACCTTGATTTCACAGACAGGAGATTTCCCATGTTCAGCTGTGGGAGTGGCGGACGCACAGCTGCTCTTTTTGGTAATGGGGCTGATTTGCGTACATAATTCCGGGACTTGCGCAGGCTGATTATTGAGCCTTTCCTCGAGGCTTTTTATCTTATTGTTGAATTCTTCTCTTAGTCTTTCCTCAATCCTTTGTACCAGTCGTTCCTCTCGCTCTGCTTTTGTTCTCTTCCTACTCCGGTATTTGTCTGAGTCGCTTGGAAATCCGGACTTCCAGGGAACAAAAACCCCAACGCCTCGCGTGCGACCAGGGTGTTCCTTGTTTCCCAAGGCTGTGGAGAGTACATCTTTCTCCCTGTCTGGCAAAAAAGTGCCCTCGGAAGATTGTGTACTCAACGCTACCTGCAAGATCCCGAAAAGTTAATTCACTTACGAAATTATGGACAAATTACGTAAAAAATTGGAAGTCTAATATCTTACCAGTCGTTGGCAGACTTCCTCATCCGCGGGGTTTGTAAAGGAGACGGTGCCGGAAGACGTGGCACTTGACCTTGCTCTGAGCCAGTCTCTGGCGCGTCGGTCAACGATACTTGCAAATGGCGCACAGGCCTCCTCGTCCTCCCTCTCCCATTGGTCCCTCTTCCCCGCGTACCCAGTGGTGCCAAGTCTGTGGGGGTGGGTGCTCCTTGCCTGCAGGGCCTTGTGGGCTTCACTTTGATGCACGAATTCATCCGTCGTCTTCGCCTCAACAAAATTTTGCCATACGTCCTCAGTAATAAACCCGTACTTAGAGAAGGGAGTCCTGTCCTTATTGACATATTCCTTGACAAGCGTGCTCTTGAAATTCTTCCACGCCTTTCCGCCACTAGCGATGCATACCGTCGCACTAAGATCACAAAGTCTTCGGGATATCGAGCGAGGACATAATTTACATCACCAAGTCGTTGCGGCTCTCATCGATCGGCGACTTCGGGATGGACAAGTGATGGGGACTGTTCCGTCGACTATCCCGCACAATGTCCTAAATGCATTCACTGCCTTTCTTGGTTCGGTTGGGGCCCCATCCTTTCGATCAACCGCCGTGATGGTATATCGTTACGTGGGCCTTTTGTTTGCTCCTCTTGGACCTCGAGGAGGTTTTCTTTTGGATGACTCATCACATCCTTGAGACGGCGAACGAGGGGACACCATCTTGCAATCTAGGCTTGGATGTCGTGGCACAACAGAAAGACAAGTAAACAAAAATGGAAGGCTACCAATTGATGGCTGCTTTTATTTAATGGGTACAAAGGTAGTTCAAAGAAGGTAAGAAGGTAAGTTGAGAGAAGTATGGTTGTTCTGCTTTTTTTTTGGCATTTTCCCTTAATCCGGCAAAAAAATTTTTGCCTTATTCACCTTCACTAAAAGTGGATCTTTGTGCAGACAATTATGTATACACCCATTAGAGCACATGCAGCACATAAGTGCATTAAAAGGCTATGAAACAAGAGGTAAATGTAAAAAGTTCTATTCATAACAGGAACATAATTTCTTTTCTTCACAACCTCAAAAGATTTTCATGCACCTTCTTGATATTTGCTTCCCTAAGCATCTCAGTATGCAACATAATAAAATAAACATGTAATAGCCAACGTCATTAGAGCACCATTTTCAGAAATCCTGAAAATATCTCCATCGAAATTGACACAAATGAAACCAAAGATGCCATTCAGCTACATATCCAATCGGTCAACAACAGGATTGAAAAGAAGGCCAAAGACAAATGCATACACAAATAGATTAATCACAACGGGATAATAAATAAAATTTGGTGGCATTGCACATTCATTCATGACAAAGAAGCGATTAGTATATCTCCTAGGTCCTAAACAATCTTGTCGAAGTACACCTAAACAGACAGAATCAAATCATAAACCACCACGATTCAACAATTAAATTTCAGTTCATCCGTACCAGGTTCGACGAGGGGGAGGAGTCGGCGATGGGGAGGCGTCGGCGCGGGGCGGCGTCGGCGATGGGGAGGCGTCGGCGATGGTGCTGCGTCGGCGAGGGGGCGGGGTCGGAGATGGGGAGGCGTCGACGAGGGGGAGGAGTCGGCGATGGGGAGGCGTCGACGACGGGGCGGCGTCGGCGATGGGGAGGCGTCGGTAAGGGGGCGGGGTCGGAGATGGGGAGGCGCCGACGAGGGGGAGGAGTCGGCGATGGGGCGGCGTCGACGACGGGCGGCGTCGGCGATGGGGAGGCGTCGGCGCGGGGGCGGAGACGAATACTAGGGTTTTGAGCGCGTGAGTGGAAGAGTGGAGAATGACAGATCTGCAGAGTGCGCATTTTATAGGTCACCCATATCACAGACGGTTCTACATAAGAACCGTCTGATATAAATATCACAGACGGCGTAAATAGAACCGTCGTGATATTAATTATCACTGACGGTTCTATATTATAACCGCGAAATAGTTCATATGGCGACGGTTATGCAACAAAACCGTGCGTGATATTAATTTATCACTGATCGTCCTATATTTGAACTGTGCGTGATGAAGATTTAAATGCACTCATTGCTATGTTAAATCTAAAAGTTTGGCCTTCTTGACATAATGTATGTTGTATATGGAATTGTAGATGAAGCAATATCAGTAAAGGAAAGAAAACTATATTACATAAATCAGATACATATATACACAAAGTTGTTTTTAATTTCAAGCATCTCATTACAAACAACTATATTATCTTCTAGAGTACACTTGAAATCATAACTCCACTTGCTTATTCTTTTGTATAAAAATTAGCCCTTCATGATGATCGACGCGTGCGTAGCTAGCTTCTTCGGGTTGTTCTTCCTGGACTGTGATGCTCGTTCTGATAGGAGGCAACTCTTCGAATTGATTGTATTCTTCCTCATCTACTACATTCTCTACTCCGACAATCCTCCTTTTTCCCTGAAGAACTACATGTCTCTTCTTATTGGACGGGTCGATTACATAGAATACTTGATGTCGGGACCCGAACCCGCAAATCCGGACCCTCTGTGTATTCTCGTGCGACCGAGATCACGCTAGCACACACAAATCATACAGGTTGCACATCACGCACATTCACGAAGATATAAGAATAAATAGTGCAAACATGTATATAAACCGAGTTATGCGACCTTATGGTCTCCTTACAGATAGGTCACCACACAGGCTTACATTATTCAAAGTAAAGAAATAGCAATGAACATAAAAAAAGGTCGTGGAAGCCTTCATCTTGCCACAGTAACCGATCGGGCTTGCCCCTAGTTCATCGTGTCCTCGATGTACTCCTCCTCCCAAACCGGTGTAGTCTCCTCCACGATGTTGGGGTTGAAAGCAAGGTGGGGTGAGTACACAAGGCACTCAACAAGTAATGCATGAATGCAAGACTATTACTATATGCGATCTTGTTCCAAAGGATTGGCTTAAATGGTTCTTTTGCATCAAGCAAGCATTTTTAACCAATATCTTAGTTAGATTAAAGCAAGAGAACAGCTTATACGTAATAATAATTTCAAATGGTTTTTCCATGAGGTTTCTCGGCACACACCTTAATAGTTCATTTTAACACTTGGCACACACCACCCCTTCCATGTTTTGTTTATGAAAATCTACCCTTGATCAGTAATCCCGAGCAATGCTCAATTCCGTGAGCACGGCTATTCGAATAGTTTTGACACTCTGCAGAGGTTGTACACTTTACCCACAAGATACTGACCGCTCACCACACGTGTGATTGTCCGCAATAAAGCTTTTCAGAACCTCTACCTTAACCAAAGAACCTCTCCAGTGTTGCCTTCACTATCACTTCCCTCACACAGAGCCAAGTATAGGACCGCCAATCACCGTTGGATGGGCACCAAGCCGTAGCACGTGCGCTCCCCATACAGATACACCCACATGTCTTGTCACCCCGAGGTATCGGAGGAAAGATATCGAACCCTAGTCAACTAGGTCTGTCCCATATCGCACATGTGGTTGTACGGGTGACTCGGATCAAAGGCTTGCAAGGTGAAGTCCTTAATCGACCAAGGCAAGGCTTCCAACACTCAACAATGGCACACACCCAATGTGGCACAGAGACTCACATCACTCATCAACCCATCGCCACACAGCCCACTGTGCACACAACCTCTTGCCACTTGCCCCAGCCTAAAACATTTCCCACCCCATTGATTATTGTGCAACACATGCCAAGAATAACTCAACATCAATATGGAACCACACAGTCACCATACTTCCATATCATCATGTGGCATCATCACACCACTTTCAAAATACATTCAATATTCCATTAGTCAATTTTGTAGCATTTCTCGAAAGATCATTCATGACTCATTGCAAGGCTAAGCATCTACTCACGGTCTAGCCTCCGTGTTGGCACAATATTAACATCCAACTAATATAATCAAACTTAGGGTGACAATGATTTAGGGCATACAATTAATAATTCAAGGTGGCATAACAAAATGGGTTGATTAACTACATTATCCCAAATTAATTTAAATTCATATTAAATAATTAGCATGCATAGTTTCAAAGCATAAATTACATTTTAAAATCTGGGATCAAAATGATCAAAGCATCACTTGCCTCCAAAGAGTTGCTGGTCGTGTTCCGAAGCTTGGTCTTGAGCGACGAATTCTTCCTCGAAACTTTCCGACAAATTTGCGTCTACGCGTACAAACAAAAAGATACAATAAATAGCTAATACAGAAGACTAGATGACCTCAAAAAAATCAAATAAAATTCACCATTAAATAGCTCATAATTTTATGAATTTTTAGAAATTTGAATCACCCAAATTCGAGTTAAAATGCAAAAGTTATAGTCATTTGAAGTTTGAATAAAATCTGAAAATACAGAAATTAAGAAAATACGATTTTTCTGAATTTTTTTTATACTGGAAAATCGCATAAATGACGTCAGCATCGCGTCATGATGACGTCAGCACAGAAATGAATTTCGGTCAAAATATTTTTATATATAAAAATATTTATGACGTCATTGCTGACGTCAGCACGACACGTGGCAGCCTCTAGTGCCGCCACGTTGCTTCGGTTCATGGGCTGGGTCCACGGTTCGGCTCTGGTCCACCGTGGACTGGCAGCACTGTGCTCATGCACCGGGTGACGCAAGCCGTGGCGTCAGCGACGATGCGCAGCCAATCCCGACGCGACACGCGGCAAGATCCAGACCGCTCGCTCATCCAACGGTCGGATCTCACCCCCGCGCGGTTCGGCGACGCTTCGCACTCCACGCCTCCACGCGTCGCACATCCAACGGCGCGCTCAGATCCAACGGCCAGCACCGCGCCGCCACTGCGACGTCTCGGTTCATGCGACGACACGCGGCGCAATCGCGACGGTACGCCCGAAATCGACGGCTGGATCTGGTCTCCGCCCCAGTCAAAATGCCCACGCGTCAACACGTGATTTGGCGAGGGTACGGTGCCATCTCCGCCGCACGTTCAAATCTGAACGGCGCGGATCCTTAGGGCAAAACCAGATCCAATCTCTACCGTTTAGATCTAATCTAATGGCCTACGGTACCCGAGCGGTTTACTGCTCATGGCGCGACGTGGCTCAATCCTACGCATCCACTAACGATCCAACGGCTAAGACAAAAACATATCGCAGAAACTAGATCTAATCCAAGCCGTACACATCAAGATCCAACGGCCACGATTCAATCTAAACATCTACAGAGATGGAGGCTACGCGGACTCACCAGAACCGAACGATGCAAATCGGACGGTCGGCGCGGTTCGACGAGGTTGACGGCGGCGAAGAAGCGAAGGTTGCCGGAGCTGGGGAAGATGACCTCGGCGGCGGCTGCGGGGCTTCTCGGCGAGAAGAAGTGGTCCACTCGACGCGGCTTGCCGGTGAACTTCGGGCGGGTCGAGCACGGCGGAAAGCGACGGACGGCGACGAGAGGAAGCAAAAACAACGGCGGCACAAAGACGCAACTACGGCGAGCTCGCTCAGGCGCTAGAGAGGGTCTCGGCGTGCGTGCGAGGAGTCAAAAGACGCAGCGAAAGGAGCTCTGTCGGACGCGCTACTCGGTGCACTTAAAGGGGCCTCGACGTGCGCGCTACAGGCGGCGAAACGAGCGGAAACGGTCGGCGGCATTAGCTCCGGTGATCTCGCGAAGACGACCGACGTGGCGCAATCCCGCGCGTCCGTGCGGCGACGATCCGAAGGCTCACGCGTGCGGGCGACGTGGCACACTCACAGGCGTTCGATCCGGATCGGACGGCTTGGGCTGGGCGGCGCTAGGGTTTCGGCGCGGTTGGGCCGACGACACGCACAGTAATGGGCTCGGCCCATTACTGTTCATGCGATTTTTAAAACATTTCACATTTAAAATAATTCTAGAAATTCAATTAAATCATTTGGAGCTTTTAAAATAGCAGAAAAATTCCAGAAAAATTCCAAAAATTACTTTGAGATGTTTGGAACTCCATTAAAATATTTGCAATAAAACTTTGCAAAAACTTTTCCATTATTTAATTGCTTTCAAGAAAAGTCCTATTTGAATAAATCCAAATTAACTTAAATAAATTCCCAAAAAATCACAAGAAAATCAAAAATACTTCAAAATTCAAATTAGAGCAAAAATTAGGGTGTTACACTTGAACAGCTTGGTTAGCGAGTATGAATGGTTCATCTTGGTATCTGACGCGTGCGAGGTCAACAGTAGTGACACCGTACTTGTCAACCTTCACGTGCTGGAGGTGGACCCAACGACACCTAAATGAGGGGATCTTGAATAGTATATAGTCAAGCTCCCAAATATCCTCTATGAACCCATAGTAGGAGCTCCTCGTTGACCCAACGGTGTTGAACGCATCTATCGTACACACCGATACAGTTTGTGCTCTTCATGTCCCGATCTCTCGTGTAAAATGTGTACCCATTTAAGTCGTATCCTTTCCATGTTACAACCGTAAATGTTGGCCCTTTGCCAACCATGTGAGCGTATCACTGAAGAGGTCCCAGTGATGGGTCGCTCCTTGACCATCTGTTAAAGCGAAGGTTATCTTTGTCTCGTGATCCAAGGCTCTTACCGCGTCGGATTCTCTTGCCACAGCCAGTGCTTATGCTCGTCGATGTACGGGGACACTACAACCATGTGTTGCAAAACCGTGAAATGAGCTTGAGCATAGGAAGCCGGATCAGACGTGATTGCTTTCCTTCCGATGGTCCCGAAGCCCTGAAGTCTCCCCTCATGGCAAGATCGAGGCACACCTATTGGTTCGACCTGAGCCATGTAATCGACGCAGAACTCTACGACTTCTTCGGTTGCATAACCTTCGACAATGCTACCCTCCGGCCGAGATCGATTTCGTACGTAGGACTTGAGAATCCCCATATACCTCTCGAATGGGTACATGCTACGTAGGAACACGAGCCCGCATATCTTTATCTCTGTCATAAGGTGAACAACGAGATGGACCATGATATCGAAAAATGACGGAGGGAAATACATCTCAAGATTACATAGAGTCATCACCACCTCAGCCTGCAGTGCATCTAGTGCTTCGGGATCGATTACCTTCTGAGCAATTGTGTTAAAGAAATAACACAGCCTCGTGATTGTCTCTCGAACCTTGACTAGCAAAATACTTCTAATTGCCACAGGGAGCATTTGTGTCATCAGCACATGACAATCATGAGACTTCATGCCAACTAATTTCAAATCTTGCATCGAAACAAGTCTCTTCATGTTAGAGGAGTAACCGGACGGAACTTTCACACCATGCAAGCACTGGCACAGTTCAGTTCTCTCGGCCTTAGACAAAGTGTAACAAGCGAGTTCGCAATATGTTCGGCTGTAGACTGCTCTCTTCGGTGCTAACTCGGGTCTTATGCCCATATCGACCAAGTCAAGGCGTGCATTGATCTCGTCCTTTGATTTGCCTTTAATAATCAATAAGAGACCAATCAAGCTATCACAGACATTCTTCTCCACGTGCATCACGTCGATGCAGTGCCGAACTTCTAGGTGCTCTGAATAAGGTAAGTCCCAAAATATTGATCTCTTCTTCCACGTGCTCTTCTCACGGGACCTCGATTTACGCCCCTTTCCAAACGCAACATCCAAGTTCTTAAGCATATCATGGATATCTATCCCACTTAAAGGCTTTGGAGCTAAACCGTCTTCGTTCGTTCCATCAAATTGTTTTTTCATTTTGCGGTATGGGTGATTCCTCCGAAGGAACCTACGGTGATGCATGTAAACAGTTTTGCGTGAGTGATTCAGCCACACACTCTCGGTATTGTCTAAGCAGTGAGTGCAGACTTTGGTCCCTTTTGTACTCTGGCCTGATAGGTTACCAAGGGCGGGGTAATCATTTATGGTGCGTAACAAAAGCGCGCAAAGTGAAGTTCTCTCGTTGTACGCATCCCATACCTGCACTCTGAACCCATAGTGTTTTCGGATCTTTCACCAATGGTGCTAGGTACACATCAATATCGTTCCCGTGTTGTTTGGGTCCTTGGATAAGTATCTGCACAACAAAATGTACTTCCGCTTCATACACAACCAAGGAGGAAGGTTGTAGATACAGAGATTCACGGGCCAAGTGCTATGCTGGCTACTCATGTTACCGAAAGGATTCATTCCATCTGTACTCAATCCAAACCTTATATTCCTCGGATCCTCACCGAATTCTTGAAACCTCCTATCGATGTTTCTCCATTGGATGGAATCAGCAGGGTGCCTTAGCATTCCATCGTTCTTACGCTCCTCCGAGTGCCAACGCATAGCTTTTGCCTCATTTGGGTTCGCAAACAAACACTTCAAGCGAGGAATTATAGGCGGATACCATGCCACCTTAGCAGAGGTCCTTTCATCACTGGGTGCCCTCACCGTCATCATCCGAATGACTCTTACGCTTGTACGGGATCGTTGCACACAGACATATGTGCAAGTTCGCGTACTCTTGGCGATACAGATCTGATCGTTCGGACATGCATGTATTCTTTCTACATCCATTCCCAAGGGACAAAGAACCTTCTTAGCTTTGTAGGTGGTTGTCGGCAACTCGTTTCCCTCGGGAAGCATGTCCGCCAATAAACGTAACAGCGCTGTGAAACTCTTATCGGACCAACCGTTGCTTGCTTTCAATTTCAGCAGTTCAAGTACGGATGACAACCTTGTGTATTTCGACTTGCAGCCTGTGAACAAAGGTTTCTCCGAGTCCTCCATCAAGACCCGGAATTTACCATATTCTCTATCATCACGGTTGCCTTCTACATCACGCAGCATCTGATTCAGATTATCTTCCTGCAACCTATCCTCATCGGAACCACAATCGATATGACCATCCGACATATCATTGACTTCGTCGACCATGTTAATACCTGCTTCCTGTATCTCCTGCTCTTCACCGTGGTGGTCCAACATGTATACCCGCTTTGAAACCCCTCATAATCAAGTGTGCTTCGATCTGCGCAAAGTTTGAAACATCTTGATTCTCACATCAATGCACGGACAAGACATAAACTGCCCCCCCTTATTAAACATATCCTCTTCTGCAGCTCTTCTAAAAGCGGAGATGCCATTCATGTACTCGGCACTCACACGGTTCTTAGTGTACATCCATCTTTGGTCCATCTACGCCAAGCAATACAACATTTAGTGTTAATGCAATTAAAACCCATTACTACCCTTACAAAGAAAGAACACATGAATATCTACAAGCTAAATCTAAAAAATCATCAAATTCCATTCTTAATAAGGTAGATCTTGAATATACTGCAATTAGACACCGTTACTAACCTTAGATCACCAAAATCAAATGGATCCTCAATCACCTTTCGAAATCAACGGTCTTCTTTTACCCAATCGCCTCACAGCCGCAGCCAAATGAAAATAGATCCCGAAACCCTAAAAATGCACCAAGTGGCTCGGGCCTCTGTATTTTATACAGCCGATAGAAATCTCAGACGGTTTTATAGAAAACCCGTCAATGATAAACATAGAAGTACAGACGGTTTTATAATAAAACCGTCTGTGATATATGACAGACGGTTTTATTACAAAACCGTCTGGGATAATATGTGATATTACAGACGGTTTTATGAAAGAACCGTCTGTGATATATTCCCAGACGGTTTTTAATTAAACCCGTCTGTGACATGGATGTATATCACTGACGGTTTTTGTAGAGTACCGTCTGTGATAATTTCACTGACGGTTAAAGTATAAAACCGTCAGTGATATTATTTGTCACAGACGGTTCCTCAGAACCGTCTGTGCTGAGACGTCTAATATACCCCTTTCTGTAGTAGTGACTGGCCGTGTTTGTAACTAAGCAAATTCTGATTCAATCAACATGAATGTATCATATTTTTAAATAAACTTATGTTAATGGGATTTGATAGAGTGAAAGTTGGAGCCTTGCAGTGTCCTTGTGAAAATCATTTCGGGAACTTCCTTTCACCTTACAATTACGATTGTACAAGCAACAAAATAGGACAGGCCTAAAACTCTCTCAAAGCAAGTAACTGTCACTTTAAGACAAGTGAAGTTACATGATGATGTTGCTGCAGTTTGAAAACAAGGTATTCAGTTGGAGACTGAGCCATTTGGTATGTACATAGCTTTGTTCTACAGGTGGTGGTACTTCCGTCTTCAAGCATCCGAGCAAATTCCTACATCTTGTTTTCAAACCATTGATCTTTATATCTTCCGGTATAATTACTCTTGTTTCAGAGCAGTTGGAAGGCATCATACCTGAGAATTTTGTCGTGGTCTTAATGGTACGTGCATAAATTCGATCAACCTTATTGTAATTTAGCAAGGGAAGAGAAGCTCTGTTGCTGCAATTAACCTTTAGTAGATGTCCTCCCAACATTCAAAAGGTAACAAGAAAATTAAAACATGTATCACATGAAGACCAAATAATTTTAAACTGCCACCGGAAGCTTCATTTTAGCTTATTTGTTTTTCTTGTTCCTTTCCTTCTCCCACCACCATCCTAGAGGACCTAGACAACCTCGTGGCAGATGAAGATCCTTGGGTTCCATCTAGAATAGATGAAAAACCCTATTTAGATGAACTAGCCTCTGCTGAGCTAATCACTTCCATGATGGACAAATGTTGAGATTTCCACACTTCCATGGTGGGCAAATATTGAGATTTTCTGGGTGATAGATTCGGTATTTATTCTGGAGCAAAAGCCCTCACCAACCTTTGCCTACATACAACCATCCGGTAACATTCAGCGCACAAATTCCACTTATCCTAACATTCAACAACATATAGACAAGAATTCCGCATGTAGGTGAAACGTGCAAACTGTCTGATGTTGGAAATGGTAGGGCACCAGGAAAATTTTCAGAGACTGTGAAAATGGTAGGTATCGGGCAAAAGTTAACTAGGCTAAGTTTGAAGATGTGACGCGACATAGAAGATCTGTGTATCACAGATTGCTAGTTGCTACAAGCCTATTACTATCTTTTGAACCCAGACACAAAGTACAACAGTTCATGACTACATATTCCTTAAATAATGGCGCCTTATGATGCTTCATTATAAAACTAAATAGTTAAATATTACACTTGAATGACAGGCTTCCACAAACAATGCTTACATGGAACTCAATAAGTTACATGGTACAAGAACGATCGGACAGTGTGCATACTTCGGAGTTAACCAGCTTCGAGAACAACGTGATTAACAGCACCAGTCAGGTCAGCAGCAGTTCCTTAAATCTGCCAGTGCCACATGTTTCCACTATACATCTTGGAAGGTTGAAGTGAATATGCCAGCTACCGTGTAATCTTGTTTACCGCGTCTTTTAGTCCTTGACACGAGAAATGTGGAAACAAGCAAGCCCTGATAAATATACAAGTCTGTACAGAATGACATCTTTGAATGTGTCAGAAAGTAGTACATAGAAAAAGTAATCCACGCTGATGCTATGGTAAGCGATTGCAGGTGCACTGCACATACCTAGCTACCTACCAGTGGCCGCTCCGGCCATCAACAGTAGTAGGTAGTTTGTTTGGTATGTACGGCTTTGGTTGAACGGCTTGGCTCACATCAATCCTTTCCGTGTCACCTGTTTCGCTCTTGCAGGTCGGGTTTCTCCTGGGGTATGAGCTTTGGGGGGGAACAATACTTGGAGCAAGTGTGGGGTTTCTAGCAATTCTTCGCTGTTCATATTGCTCAGCAGCAGATGTTGAACAGTTACCATACTGCAACACCGAACCAACGACTTTGCCAGGCCTTGCAGCACCACCTGCCATATAAAAAGAGACACAGTCAGTCTACAGATATCACGTAAAATGAATGAGCAGTATTAGAAAAATCAATTAAAAAAATAGTTCAGGAGTCAGCTTGTAGATAATTTAATTCTCAAGAACAATATTGTGCAACATCACCAAGAAACTACTGTCAGGCATCAATTGGCCAAAACAACCAGAGGTGAAGCACTAAAGCCATTATCGAAATAAAACAGATAGCAGATTACACAAGTGTTACTGACCAATTGGTCCCTCAAGTTTAGCAGAAGGGCCACATTGGTCCCTAAAGTTTAGAATGGCCACGCAACTCAAGCTGATCCAAAGGGGAGGATCTAGCGGTGCTGCTGCTGTGGCTGATTCTGAGGGCCAAATGGAAGAACCAGTGGCCGAATTGTGAGAGGTTAGCATTGGCGCTGGCGCTGCTGCAGCGCTGATCTGCATGGTGGCGCTCGGCAAGGTGCCACCCATCTGCTGTTGCACCTGCATGACCTGGTATTGCGGACCAGTGCAGTGAAAATCGGTGAAAATAGCCGAGTGGTACATATGTGTTTAGTAATTATGGCAACAACGTGTTTGAATACCTATTGGGCTAGTATTATCATCCAATACATACATATATTAGCAGGTCGCCAAATAGTCCACATAATTCCGATTAATCGTCTGTATTCCAATTAATCGCTTGGTGGTACCCTGGCTGTCTGAAAACCATATTCCGTTTTTCGCATCACTGGTGCGAACACCGCAGAGCTACGGATTGCTATGCCTATTGAGTGCCACCAAAGTGGCAACAATGGAGATTTGAGTCTAGATTGAACCTGTAAAGGGGACTGAGTTTGGGTGCATACTGTGAGAGATAATAAGAGATGGGGGCAAAAGTGTCATTTCACAGATGCTGAATCAGCTCAAATATATGAGACAACGGTTGCTAAGTACGCACACATGGCGAGACATGTCATCCAACTGACGTATGTGACTGAAAATGCAAACTACGGTGACTATTTGCCTCTTTCTAAAAATTAGGCACTACAGTGCCCCTTTTGCCCAAGTTGATGCAATAATTTGGTTATGAACCATTAGACAATGATGGCCGAGTGACTGACCCAGCACTTGCTGCTAAGTAGAAATTTATTTCATGTCATGTACGGGATTCCATACCAGCAACACGCATGTACAGGTAGGACCAGCCGAACAGCACAAAGGACTCGAACAAAGCTGGCATGCCGGATAATGCACAGTAAATGTCAGAGATTCTTTGGTTACTAAGAGATTACATTAGTTAAAGAATAGTTGTCGATTATATTAGTTGAGTTGGCTTAGGATAAGACATCCTTGGTTCATATAATTAGTTCCAAGTTGTTGGAGGGTGGTCCCTATAAACGGACCAAGAAGTAATCCATTTTCCCTACCGCCATTCTCTCTTCCTTCCCGGTCTACCCTTCCTGTTTGTCACAGCACTGGGGCGCCGAGGACCTAGGCCTCAACCTCCTGTCTCCCACAGCTACTACCCACGCTTGGTGACCCTGGGTCGTGCCAATACACATTACACAATATCTATTTTTCACTGAATCTACTTGGAGTATTTGGATGGCAATATTGAGGTGCAGTAACAACACATAAGTTTCTGTAGTAGTGTAGTTGTCCATTATGATGATGTGGATGCAGGAGCTTACCCTGAGGGACTCTATTTGCACCAACAGAAGCAGAATCTTGCTGCATTTTGTGTGTATTATCTCGGATTACACACTTCGAAAGATCGTCTGTGATGTTAGCTGTGCTTTGTGGTCGGTTATCCGAATATAACACACATGGCCTGTTAATGCAGAAGTAGTGAGCCAAGAAGCATGCATGCAATTGCAGCCAAAGTGTTATCAGTTAATTGAAACTCCCTATAGAAAACAATGGAAGTATTACCTTGGTAAAGAATTATGCTGCCTCTCAGGTGGAGCTGCTGTTGATCCCTTCGCATAATGTTCTTCCAGGTATGCAAACTGCTTTTTAAAATGATCTACTGCACTGCAAGCAGATAGAGCAATAGAGATTAGTCCAACCAGAATCCGATTCCACTAACCATCATCCCTCCCACTTCCACACAACAAAAGAATTAAAATAAATAAGCAAACACCCCTCAATAGTCGATACACATCAAGGAAAAAATAATTATCTGTGATTTAGTTATCAGCATCAACAAAAGTAGTCCAAACGTTAAGAAATAACACCATGTCGATAAATATGCTTTTATTTACGAACCTGGGGACACATTAATGATAAGATACGAACCTATAGCATGTTCTACGCACAACTATCTTACGAATGTGGTCATTGAATTGTCTCAGGAATTACATTAGGCATTCCACTTCAGTTAAATATTTTAAAGTAATGAAGATCGACTTGGCTTGACAACACACCTTGGGTACATGAAACCAGTTGACTCAGTCCCCTCAAGGAACTCCCTCAACATCTTTGGATGATACTCCAGAATCTCTCTATAGATTAGTTCTCTTATATCTTCCTTCGTAATTCTCCGCCTCTCAAACTCAAATTCCAACTTTGTGACGGGCTGTGCTGAAGGTTCTCTATCCACATTGGCTATGTTCTTGAAATAAGGGTCAGCAAGAGCCTGAAAGTGTGTATGATACATTAGCTACTGGTATGGAGGTTTCAAGCATGAAATCATTCATTAAAAGGATGCTGCCACTTGCTAGTACTAACAAACAAGTTATTAAAACTGCACCTCCTCAGCACTTGGTCTATCTTTTGGCTCGAAGGCTAGCATTCTCTCCAACAAACGCAAGGCAAGAGGATCTGCATTTGGAAACTTCTGTGTAAATGGTATAGGCTTTTTCCTCCTCATACTGCTCAAGTAGCGCCTGGCCTTCTCATTTCGAATCTATTGCATAAAGAGTACATGAATCTACAATCATTAGAAACTTTATCGGAAATAACACATATTTTTATGTCAAACTGTACTGACCCTAGATATTGCTTCTGGAGATGGTGTTCCCAGGAGATCTGTAATTATATCAAGTTGATGCACCACATTTTTCCCAGGGAAAAGAGGTTTACCAGTTAAAAGCTCTGCAAATATACAGCCAATGCCCCATATATCTATTGCTGGTGTATACTGCAACAATTCGGACCATATAATGTTCAAGAATATTCCTCATATTGTAAAACAAAAAAGCATACGCAACAAGTAGAAAGGGGAACCATCTAGCATCCCATTCTATGAACAATACCATGTTATCATAAGTTCATAACCAAACCAAAAGTAGATAATGTTACATAAATAACTGTGAAAAAATGTGTGAAAACTGAAAACAACCCCCTTCTCTTATCAGCTATAGTTTTAGGGTCAGATGGTCTGCATATGAAACTGAACTTATTAGATGGTTACTAGTTACCATACAGCATGCTACATTATCCACGTTACAGTAAACTATCCATAGTTAGGATCATATACGAGAGAGAGCATTTGATAGTCAGATTGTTAGGTGGTGAGACCACAACGAGGTTCTATGTGTAGTTCAGGTTCCAAATTATGTTGATTTTTTTTTAGAGTACAAGGCAGATAGATGCACACACGCTCAACACATACCACACTCACACCACCAACACACACACACACGCACATGCATGTCCCCTACACACGCATGGAATTGGAATTTATCAGACAACCAAGGCCTCAAGCAGCACGGGCGTGCGCTTTCCCACTGAACGTGCACACATGTGTACTCAAATCAGTGGACACCAATGCCAAGTCTATGGCTTGAATGCTAGTCAGCTTGGGTGCACACCTGCAGGCCTAACCATCTGGTCATAAGTCAGCTTCTCAAATTGTGTTGAATTAATATTGGCCTTGTCAAGCTTAAGACATAAGGGACATTGAATTACAGATATGAACGCGATTGTTTTGTAACTGGCTAAAATGCTTTATCATGTGGCCCATGAAACTTGACTATAACTTCATACACAGAAGATGTACAGTATTTCCATAATTCACAACAGTAAATATCACTCAGTCATGATGTTTCTTCTCAGCAGAAATCAATAATCAACATACTAATGCTGTAATGCAACAGACAAGATAACCATGGGTTGTGTTAGAAACCCTATTTGCCCTAAATAACCTACTAATGCAGCAGACAAGATAACCATGGGTTGTGTTGGAACCTATTTGACCTAAATTAATAATCATGCTGCCAGACCAGACTTGGTTGAAGGGAACTCAACTATATGTATTTTTAAACATAATCTATTAGAAATAAACTAACAAGGAAATGAAATGTTATACATTTTTTCTTACTGTTCAAGACTTGCAGTTTGTATTTAACTGTAGTAAATCAGATCAGCCGAACAATAATGGAAATACGAAATCATGGACATCCTTGCAAATGTCATGATTCATATCAAATCATACACATGTTCAGAAGGCCACCAACCTTGGAGAAAAAAGATCCACATAGCTCAGGTGCTCGGTACCACCTCGTTGCAACATAATCCTAAAAATAGAACAAGCAATTAGCTGATGTTAAAAAGCTTGGCTATATAAAAGAAATAGTTGGGAAAAATGATAATACCGTCCAAAAGATGGCAGTTGGGGTATCACTGAAAGCTACCCTTGCAAGGCCAAAATCACATATTTTGAGTTTACAATCAGCATTTGCCAAGATATTTTTTGGTTTGAGATCTCGGTGAAAAACATTGGCTGCAATAAACCAACAATGAAAGATGCATCAGTTATACCAGGAGTGTCACAAATAGGATTGACTGGTAATCACACAACTGAAGAGCATTTATTTTAGTAACTTATTCCTCATAACTAGACAAAAATGAGTTGTTTAGAAAAGCTTTTACATCATATCGTTCCTAAACTCTTAATGCCACATTTCCACTGTCAACCTTCTCTATAACAAAAAAATATTGCTACTTATCTGTTAAAATCGACTTGTTCAACAAACTTGAAAAAAAAACTGCCTTATTCTTCTTCTTTTTTCAGAGATGACCAAATGCCTTATCATTATTGCAACAAGAAATTATTTCTTAGCATGCTAAACCACGAAATAGAAAAGCTTATCAGTGTTATAAATAAAGGCCGTTAAGGCCTTGTAAACGGCTGTTAAAATGGTAAAGGTCCCTTACCCGTTACATTTATGGACATTTCAAAGTTTGCCTGTTTTATCAGGCCGGTTATTCGGTTTAACGGCCGTTAATGTTTAATAGGCCCGTTTTATCAGGCCGTTTATTTAGGTAAAGTTGAAAGATTGCCATATGACATGGAACGCTACGACATACATAAGATGAATGCTAGATTTGCTTTTTATTGCCACTTGAGCTATTCATTCATTCAATTATGATTCTTTAATTATATTTACATTATGTCATCTTTTTTCTTCATATCACCGCTATAGACAATTGTTGATAGCCTGACATGTATATATTTCTCTGAATTTTAAATAGTAAAACCGTTTACAAGATTGTTTACAAGGCCACTTACCGTATAAACATTAAAAGGTGGGGTGACCATTCATTCGCCATTTACCGTTATTTAGAACATTGAAGCCTACTTTATTACAAACACGTTACTTGTGAAACTCTATAAAAATGAATGAACCTCGGCCACCAAATAGGTACTTCAAAGGAATAGCATGCCATCAGGAACAATAAATGGTGCCAAATAAACCTAGGCAATCTACTTTGCCATCTGTCTTCCACTATTCCCCTAGGCGGCCGCCTAGCTCGCCTAGGTCACGCCTAGGCGCTAGCCCCTCCCTCCCGCTTAGCTGTCTAGGCGGCGATTAGGCGCTAGGTGCCAGTCTGCCGCCCGACTAGCGCCTAGCGCCTAGGGGAACATTGCTGTCTTCAAAATAAATACGTCTACAAGTGACCAAAACGACCAGACAGATGATGAAGTATCTTCGAAACAATATATTCCTACAGCCCACAGGGAAGCCTGATTCACATGCAGACACTGAGATGGCTTGGCTCGCTGTTATCTCAACTTGAAGAGACTACCGTAGTCTCCTTACAAGGAAAACAATTCTGTTATAGACAAGACATTCGTAGAACCAAGTCTGGTGGTAGATAGTGGTGCAATTGCAGCTTCATACCATAGTTTTAAAGGCTGGACCAGTGATCAAATTGGCCAAGCATGGTTCACCGTCCAACTGCCAATTCACTTGAACTGCCGGTTTTGTAATTTTATATTTTTGTTAGTTGGAAACCATTTTTTTAACTAGTGTTCCCCTAGGCAGCCTAGGCGGTGTCTAGGCGCTAGGCGCAGCCTCACTGCCGTGATTTGGTGCTAATCGGTGGGCTAGGTGCTGGACCTGCCTTGGCGGTCAACGATAGTCCAAGGCGGGCCAAGGCGGCGCAAGGCAGGCAAGGTGTGGCGGCTCTAGGCGGCGACTAGCGAGGTCAAGGGTGGTCCAAATCGGCACCACCAATCGCTCCTACAACCAATCAACATCACTGCCAACCAAATCGACATCGCCGCAAACCAAATCGACGTCACCGCCGGCCGAATCGATGCCATGACCACCGGATTTAGCTTCCTCACCACCGACATCGACCCCTACAGATCTACTGCTCCACGCAACCTGCACTGGCCATGATGTGAAAGAGGAGAGAGGAGGAGACCGAGATGGAGAAAGGCAGTCGATGGAGGTCGAGATCAAGATGGGAGTCGATTCAGTCAAAGTTAACTTGAGGCGGCGACAGTGCAGTGCATGAGGAAACGCTTACTTGCCTCCTCACGTGCATGGCAGCAGCGGTGCTGGGCCTGGTGGGCTGAGATAAGTTGCGCTTTTTCTTTTTCTCCTTTTCTCTTCTCATTTTCTTCTGCACTTCCCCTCCTTATCTTGCTATCTCGCTGCTTCATGCTGTGTTCTAGTCGGCTTCCTAGGCGGGTTAGGCACTAGGCGCTGATCTGCCCCCCGACCAGCGCCCAGCGCCTTGGTCAACACTGTTTTTAACCTTTGGTTCTTAGTTGATCAAGTCCATTTCCTCATCTCTGGTAAGACTCCTTGGAAAAATGTTGTAGAATTCCAAATATGTGTTCTACATGACTTAAAATGACAAGAAACTGATCAATACGAAACCCAAATGGCATTAAAAATTCGTGGACACCCATTGGCAGAGAATACAAGAGAACAAGGAACAAAAGAAAGAACAAGAAGGTAGGCAAGCAACAGCCAACTACACATCACAAACAAGAAGGATCAACACTACCTACGATATAAATCTGCAGTGGAAACGGCTCTCTTGCGCCATCAAGATGTTAGGACATGAGAGATTGGGTGTTCCAGAGACATGAGATTGGGAAAGTGGGATAAGTGGTGAGGCAGCCAGCGTATAGCAATTGGGGCGAGCCTAGGGCTAAGCCCAATCGCCCATCCCCGTTCTTTACTACTATATTTTTCCAACCGTCAGATTCATTTGTTTTTTGAAAACCACCGATTCAGCCGGATTTTTCTAGCCCAGTTGCATGAATGATTGTCGGTTCCGGGCTTTTCCAGTTCAACCATAAGCTGGTCATGTTTCATACACTATGCTTTATAGAAGAATGGAATTAATTCCTAATTTCTTGTGAATCGGTTCACAAGGTGAAATAACTATAATAGCACCACCATAGGTTGTACAACCATAGTAAAATTCAACAAATCCATAAGAGGGAAAAATGAACAGCATGATGTTGGTGATGCCTGAGTACTATGTACATAAGTTAAGGGTGCGTTTGGTTGCCTAAATGAGGCTGGATGGGATATGGCCATCCAGCCTAGTAAGGATGGAGCTATTCAGGTGTCTGTTTGGTTGAGTGGATATAGGATGAGCCACCAATTTTTTGTTTGATTTGATGGATTAGACTGGATAGGACAAGCCAAATTTTAATTTGTTTGGATGGATGAGGATGGATGGGCTAGCTGTGATCAAGGTTTCAAATTTTGGTTTCAAATTTTTGGACAAAATTTGACTAGAAATTTGAATTTTTGGACAAATTTTGACCGGAATTTGAATTTTTCGGACAAAAATTGAAGTGTGGACAAAATTTAAATTTCACCGAGTACACTTCGGCGAAATTTGAATTTGATTGAGTACACCTCTTCATGCAACAAACTAGATGAGCCCGTCTGGCCTTTTTTTTTTGGATGGCTCTATCCAGCATCTTGGGGAAATATTTCAAAAAACTGGATGACCATATCCCCATCCATCCACTGATCCAAATAATTGGATGACTCCAAATCCATGGATGGCCATATCCCATCCAGCCTCATCCAGACAACCAAACATCACCTAACACTATAGAAAATAACCAACATGGGGCATTATAATTATCACACAACAAAGAGCTCTCCTGGTTATCAAGTCATTGCCTCTTGTGCAGGCAGCCTTGGGAGGTCGCCACATCGAGATCGATCGATCGAGAGAGAGAGAGAGAGAGAGGATGGGGTGAGGAAACTGTAATTGGGCGACGTGGAATATCTCGACGCAAGGGAAGTCAGCTGTGTTGGACGGCTTACTGAGCGGTGATGACAGCGCCTCCACAGCTGCCTCTCGAGCTCTCCATTTGGCCCTCTACTTCTTTGAAGGGATGGTGGTAGTGCACTACCAGTGGCAACAAGAGGTGGGATCAAGAGGTGAGATCCTTATATGCGGCAGGATGGGCCTTACATTCTTCCTCTATTTTTATTTTCTTTCTTTCCCTTTTCCTCTCCTATTCTTCTTCCTTCGAGGAGCCACCACCGGCTGCACACCATTGTCACAAATCCACCACCACCGCCTCCTGTTCTCCCCTTACCCAACAAGGCAATGTATTGGTGTAACATGATATCACCTAGGCACCCATAATAGTTTAGATCATTGTCTAATGTGATCTATATTGCTCCCATGATCACATGCAGTGATCATTGACTATGGCAATTACTCCCTCCAGTCTCCATTTCTTGGTGTTTAAGCTAAATTCACACAAAATAAGGATCAATACAAGATTACTATGCAACTCCGTTACTTTATTAAGTCTGCCCTTGTGTATAAAGTCAAATTTAATCATTGGGGAATATAGGAGGTAAAATGTGTGTATTCTAGCCCAATGTAGTTAAGTTCCAGTTAATTAAAGGTCTTGTACAACTTTTTATTCCACTAATCAGGAACCACGGGTATCTTAGCTATGTTCCACCTATAAATCTTAGTACATCACTTATCTTAGTACAAAACCTTTTGCCTAAAACAAAACTCATCTCATAACAGATGGGCAAGGTTATTGTCGGTAAGTCGAGTCGAGCCACCAAGGGACTGACTTGCTGACTAGTCGTTGACTACTTGTCGACTTGCAAGCAAACCACCCTTGGACAATAGCAAAGTAAACAGAGCATGAAATAAACAAGACTTGAATAAATTTAGTGCGTGTTACCTCATCTTCTACTACAATAGAACGGAGCAGCTGCTACCACCACACTACCACTGATTCTCTACTACTACTACTTGCTGCAACTACTAGTCTAGTAGTACTACATTTGTATTTAGTACATTACTACTTGCTGGCCGCTGCTGCTACTACTAGATCTACGAGAGGTTGAGAGCATTAGAGCAAAACAAAGCAGCTCAGCATTCAGCGAAACAAGGCAACAAAGCGAAGGGAGCTCAGGAGAAAAGGATCTGAGGGGAAAGGGGTGAAGGAGGGAGATGAATCGGAGACCTAGGCGATGCTCCAAGACCCTTTATCATCTTCAGTTTTCAACCTGACACTAGGCCACCTCAAATCACACACCAAGTCCAAGAAAAAGCGAGCCAAGTAGTGCGCCCTCTACCACACTCGCCCACAAGTCGCCCGACTTGTCTCTCCAAGTCGATGACTAGTCAATCCAAGTCGACCAGTCCACAGCAAGTCGCTCAACATGCTCAACTAGTTAAGCGCTGCCAGCTGACTGGTCGACTAGTCGACGAATTAATAACACTACAGATGGGCTAATATTTTTATTTGTAAACAGAGCACTCCTTAGAGCAAGTGTTGAGATATGCAAAGAAACAATTTTAATGTGCGAATAAATCATTTACCTGTATGTATGTATTTCAATCCTCGAAGCAACTGATACAAGAAAAACTGATAGTGTTCTGGAGTCAAGTCATCATTAGCCTTTATAACTTGGTGCAAATCAGACTCCATGAGTTCGAAAACAACATATATATCCTTGAATTCTCTCCTTGATGGAGGATGTAAAATATGTTTTATTTCCACGATATCCGGATGTCGCAGGAGCCGAAGCAATTTGATCTCACGAAGTATCCTTGTTGCATCAGATACATGTTCAAAGATGTCATTTATCTTCTTGATAGCAACTTTATTGCCGGTGTGAGTATCCAGAGCAGAGCAAACCACACCATAACTCCCTTTTCCTATGACCTCTTCTATCTTATACCTGTTTCCCTCACCATACTCAGTGAAAAAATCCATTTCAGATGGTACCTACATTTCACAGGAAAGAAAATGAATCAACTTGAACAGTACTGTTTAAAAGTTCATTTAGCTTAATGATATAAAAACAGCCACTAAAGCAGAAAATATATATTGCTACACAAAAAATTAAGTACCATAGATATTTCTGTTGCAAAATTAACAGGGGCTAAATAATATCATATCCTTCTTACATCTAAAATTGCTTCTAAATGCAGACTACTAACTATAGGGGTATTTAATTGGTAAATTAAAGTAACTTAGGTTCAATTTTTTTTGGTATATTTCAAATTTCAATAAGTGAAACTGGATACCATGTGTTACCAAATAAAATTTTGGTTTGGTCAGCAAATACCAATTGTTTTCGTTGTTGTTCAGTAAATACTAGGTCGACTTTTGAGTGTGATCACAATTGACAAGTTTGACAACCTATAGCAAAGAGCCAAAAGCTTCCAAGTTCCAGGCTCAACAATACAAAGCCTCTAGCCAGTCAAGAGCAAACAAGTCAACAACTAACTAGGCACTTAATCAAAAACCAGATTCAGCAATACAACCAAGCCTACATCATACAAATCATGGCCAACTCAGGTTTGACAATATTGGCAACACAGCCACTCACTGTCCTGTGAACAAGATTACAAATCAATGTGTCAAAACCTAAACAAGTGCTATCAGGTTCAATCAAGTCATCTGCCCGACAGAACAATTATTGCAAATAATGATAGAACAAATCCTACAGATCCAAGATTGCAAGAGCCATCTGCTTATCAAAACGTCGTCTCAAGATTGCAAGAACAATGCAGACGTGGAACTAAGCGGCGGCCATGAAATCTACTAGACTACTACTAAATCCTAACAGATCTAATACATGAGTTCCAGAAAAGGGAGCGAGCTCGCGGCAAGAACTGGATCAGTGAGAGACGCACGGGGGAACTCCGGTCGTGCCGTTAGGATCCGGCTGGCTGCCGCGCCGCGCGCCGCGGGGGGCGCTCGCGCTCGGCGGCGAGGTGGTGTCGCTCTGACCGCGCGCGCGCGGGAAAATACCAACGTCGGGGAGGAGGAATCGCCGCGGGAGGTCGCCGTCGGGAAGGAGTAGGCGGTGTCGCTCCACGGCGAGGAGGGGCCGGGCAGGAGAGGGATCGCCGGATCGGGCAATCGGGGTGAAGGGGACAGGACAGGAGGGAGAGTAAAGAAAGTGTCTTTTGACTCTTTGTGGCTGGATTTCTTTTTTCTTTAATATTTTTTTTTTTTTCAGAACTATGTGTCCGGATGAAAAAATTGCAGATTTGCCCTTCGGTCGCCCGTGTATGGGGCGATCGTCCCATATACGGGCGATAGCTCCCCTCCAAACGGCCGTTGGCGACAAATATTAATGGCGTACATGATGGGCCCCATGCGCTCGAGACAGGGCGATCGCCGGCGAGGCGACAAAGGGTTGCAAAAAAAAAAAAAATTAGTATTTTTTGTAATTACTATATCACTTTTTAATATGAACCCATAACTTTTGCTAGGAGTGTCCAAATGAAATGAAACTTGTTTCTAAATTTAAATTTTGGAATGAGGAATTAGATTGTAAAATAAAAATCTATGTGTTGTTTGCAGAAAAATAATTTTGAATCAAAGATGGCTAATTTAAACCCTTTATAACATTCATTGTTCAAGTAGTTAGAATAATGTCTAAAGGACCTCAAAACTTGACAGAACCAGTTTTATTGCATTCTTGGGCTTGCATAGGTTACAATTATGTAAAAATATTTAGATGTCACTTTAGACTGTACTATTTTATTGTTGTCCGAACGTTCAATCGGTAAAACATCAAAATGGCCGTATCTTTCGCAAACGAGGGTCAAACTCGATGAAATCAAATCTGATGAACTTAAAATGCTATAACCTATCTTGATGGATAAAAATAACATCATTTAGGACAACTGGAGCAGTAAGACATATACGAGCACTCCGGACAGTGAGCATACACTTGAAGGGTAGGCCGTACTCTTTATTACGACTTAAAACTAAAAGGAGTACTACGAACAAGGAAAACCAAAGTTAACACCAGACGTCTACTGAGTGCTTCGAGGCCACTTCCCATTCGCCCATGCCTCCGTGAGCTTCTTCGCACGCCGCGCCTCTCTCGTTTCCTCTCTCTCTCGGCCTCCTTCTCCTCCGCTTCCTTCCTACATGCCTCCTCGTGCGACATCGCGTTGTTCTTGAAGCCGCGCGAACTCGTCTGTAGGTTGGCTTGGTCAAGAAGCCATTGGTCCTCGGGGTTGATCTCGTATCAAACCATCGCCAAATTCACACATGGCGGAGGTGACGCATGAAACGTAAATTAGCAAAGTTTCATTCACAAATATTATGTAACTCAATACGATTGTTACCATGCGGCGATCCTTCATGCTCTTCTCCCACGGATCGAAGGCGTAGTTGCGGCACTTCCAATACCTCCTCTTCCAAGTTGAAATTTCCAAGAGCGGATAAGCCCGCAAAGATCTCCGCACATACACATGGGTGCTCTGACTCCACGAGGTAGGAAGAGATCTTGATACGCTAAATTGCGCGGCATGCACTTGCTTTTCCTTTGCCTTCCCCTTTCCCTTTGCATTTGCACGCCTCGTCATTTTCGATTGATCCTGAATTTTTTTCCTCCCTCCTCTATTCTTTCTTCTTCTATTCTTTGCGAGACCGCTTGTGAGAACGAATGTTATAAAGGGCAGATATCGCCAGGGTATGGAGCGATCGCCCCGACTAGAGGCGATAGGTGCACCAGGGCGTTGGTGTGTTGTCACATCGTGTGGTATAGGCAAGACATGCATACATGGATTTGCACAATTTAAAGTGATAAGGCTGTCATATTACTAACTCGGACAGTTATACAATATGCTGCTGAACATAAAGGCATTACAAAAATACGTCCGTACAACAAGTCAATCACGGCCACGCTTCCTGATCTGGCCCGTGGGGTAGGTGAGTGGCGACGGCGGATGGACGTCCCTCCTAGGCCGCCTGCGGCAGCGGCGTAAATCTTGGCGCGACGAGGGCGTGTCCTGTGGCGGCGCTCCCGAGAGCTGAGAGGGGGCGAGGTAGTCGGTTGAAAGGTACTCCTCCAGGTCGAACTCGACGTCCGCAGGGTCGTCGAAACCACCCTGTAGTCCTGCTGGGGCGCGAGACGACGAGGGTGCCTCCGCAGCCCACTGTCCCCACTGCTGCTGCGTGGGAGCGTAACGAGGAACCGGCGGGGTAGGGCGAGACGAGGAAGGAGCCTCCTCAGCCCACTGTCCCCACTGCAGCTGCGTGGGAGCGTAACGAGGAACCGGCGGGGTAGGGCGAGACGAGGAAGGAGCCTCCTCAGCCCACTGTCCCCACTGCAGCTGCGTGGGAGCATAACGAGGCCCCGGCGGGGTAGGGCGAGGTGCTAGGCCGCGGGGACGTGGTGTGCTGCGTCCGCCGACGTCTCCGCGGCCCCGACAGGTGGCCAAGCGACCCAACCGCCTCTTCCTATCGAGGACCCGATCCCAAGCTGACTCGGCCTCGGCGGTGGTCACTTGTATGCCCGCCCGAAGCCGCGTCAACATGGAGATAGCCTCCGCCTCAACCTCCCCGACGAGATGTGCCTGCATGTAACGTCAGATTGTTATTACGTAATTTACATGAGAAAGATGTGACCATGTAGCTTCGATTGCGACACTTACGAGGAGTTGTCCTCCGGGACATCTGTGAAGGGTGCGTGTCCGTCACCGATACTCGCCGTGGCGACATACGGTCTTTGGTGTGTAACCCACCCCGAGGCGAGTCGCGTGGGCGAACCACTTCATGTACTCATCGTACATGTCGGTCGTCTGGCGGGTCTCGGTGACTCTCTCGTTGAGTCGGCGTCCCCACCGCCGCGCCATGGTCAGATACGGTGCACGAATCGAGTGCCTCATCGCGGCACCCATCCGGTCATCACGCAATGCAAGAACAGGAAGTACACACCACATTCATTTTGCAAAGATGCGGAGTAGTAGGATCAGGGTAAGTACCTGTGAGCGCCACGTGCGACAACGTGACGAGGCGGCAAGGGAAAGGGCTGGAATAGGCCGAACTGCCGCAACACTCGGTGTGGGGAGTACTCCTCGACACACAGGTCAAAAACGAGGACCTTACGGGTGAGCCAGAAGGCCTCATCTCGCGTGCAAAGCACGGAGACCCCGTGAGGTGCTCGGGCGTGGACGTCGTACGCGCTATATGGTGTCCATCGCACGTCCTCATCGTGGAGGCGGTCGAACTCCCGAACGAACTCGAGGTAGGACCTCCTCACCTGTCGGTGCGCGAATGTCCGCTGCGAGGAAAAAAGAAATGACGGAGGTTATTCAAGTGTGTTAGTGAGGAAAAAGATACGAGGGAGCATACCTGTCGTCGGACCCAGTAGTGGCCCATGGTGGGCCAGTCCACCTAGTCGTCTCCGTAAAGATCCTGGGGGTACGGTGTCGTGTCAACAACAGGCCTGCCGACGAAGAAGCGCTCCCAGGACCACAACTGGAGGAGTATGACGCAACCCGACATCGTCGCGTCGTGCTCCGCCCGAGAGACGGCGTCGCACAGACCTTTGTACGTCGCCGCAAGCACAGCTGAGGCCCACGACCACTGCATCATCTGTTTACAAGGGGGAGTTAGACGTGCTCCGCTGAGACCAGATTTGAACTAAGTGTGTTACCTCATCTACCGGGGTGTCGGCGATGTGCTGGGCGTACTCGATCAGGTGACGGTCCACCGTGTTCCTGTGGGAGGACGGGAACATCACCCAACCGAACAACAACAGGAGGTATGCCTCCAGATGGCGGGCCACGTTCGCCTCCTCCGCGTGCGCGTGGAGAAGCTGAGCCTGCAACGTTCGCAACAAACATTATCAGCAACTTAGCGCTTCTCTTTTAATTCTCAAAGAAAGAGGTACTCACCGTGAACTGAAGCAGCCACGCCTTCGTCGGTCCGTGTCGCTCACCCTCCCTGAGGGCGGTAGAAATTCGCCGGGTGCCGCCGCACACGGCGAAACGCGTGGACAACTTGGCATGCCACGTGATGTAGGCGTCGTGCGGCACGACTGCCGGACCCGCACAGGGGAGGCCTAAGAGGTACGACACGTCCTGCAGCGTCGGAGCCATCTCTCCGCACGGAAGGTGGAACGTGTGCGTCTCCGGTCTCCACCGGTCCACGAGTGCGCCAACAGGACCGGTCGTGCCGAACCGCGGACCTCCTTGCCCGCTAACGGGGCGATCCACCGCTCCACCATCCTACAAAGAGGAAGTAAGCCAGCCGCTCGCAACCTGCATGTAGTGCATTGCGTCGTTAGAATTGCATTCACAGGTAAGTACATGTACGTAAAAGAGTGCAAGCGTTGGCAGCTTACCGTGGAACCCAGCGTGAGTCAATGCGAATCAGCTCGTTGGGCACCCGAGGTCGGAGTGTCCCTAGCTCTCGGTTCTCCTCTGCGGAGTACCTAGACCGGTGGGTCGCATCGACGGTCACGTCCAGCAGCTCAGGGCAAGGTCGCGCCATCGTGGCCTGTTACAAAGCAAATACAACAAATTTGTCAGTAATTATATGTGCACACAAAATGAAATGCAAAATAACGAATTGTATCATACTCAACTAACAATACAACCAAAGTGCAGGGAGCTAAAAAAAATCTCATGTTACAAACATACAAAAGACAAAGACATGTTCGACGAGGCACACAACGCCGAGAATTACATTATCCTCGTAGCTATTAACTGGTACATCGGAGAATTACATGATGCGAACAACAACTTACTGGTACATTGAAAATTACATGATTCGAACAACATCGAAAATTACATCGAATATTACAACTTACCGGTCCATTGAAAAATACAAGATGGGAACAACATGGAAAATTACATTATCCGCGGTTGCGACGCGCCTCGGACTCGTCCATATCGTTCCGAATGCGCCTTGTCCTTCGACGCCCGACCTTCAGCTTCAACATTGGGATGTTCGGTACCCATCGATGGTCCGGAGGGGGGGCTGTTGTGAACAATCCATCCACTCGGTACCCGTACACCTCGTGATGCCACATGTTGAGAACGCTCTGCTTGTAGTAGTACGGGGAGATGAACGGACGACAAGATTGATGCGTCTTGGCGGCTGCGGCAATGATGTGCGAGCACGGCAAGTGCAGTAGGCGTGGTTTCTGGCAGGAGCACTCGCACTCAGCTGCTCGGAGTATGCACAGATGGGAAGTCCTCTCCCGGTGGGCACCCCTGCGACCTCGGTCACCGCAGTGCACGTGGTATCTCCGCTCCACGCCACTCTTCGGTGTAACCCGATGTGTCTGCGCCTTTCTTGTTTTCTTGGACATGTAAGTAGACACAACAGTTGAGTACGACAGTCGATTGTCCGACATGCATGCTGTGGAGGTCTTGTATCGCTCAATGAAATATCTCTGTGTCCCTAATAAGACACCTTCAACTATACCCACCAGTGGAAGGCATCTGGTGCCTTTCATTACCCAGTTGTAAATCTCCGTCAGGTTCGTTGTCATGATTCCATAACGCGAGCCGCCCTCGTCATGCAGAAGGGACCATTTCTCCAAAGGCTCATTTCGTATCCAATCGGTGAAACTCTTTATCTTTGTACCCGCCTCGCCGGATGTTTGAAGTCTGCTTCGGCGCACACAAGGCTGTGGGGTCCTCTCCTTGCTCATGGTACACCATCGGGTTCCTTGATGAACTAGCGGTACCTTTGGGATCCATTGATTGCTTCTTCGTTAGTTCGTCCAACGTCCTCCAAAGCGCGTCGAACTTCCTCCGTTGGTTCTGTTTGCCGAGGCGCTGAACATGTTCATAAGCTCCTTGTTCCCGAATCGACGGAAAAATTGGCACCCATGTGCCTCATGCACCACCGCTCCTCGTGTCCGGTCACTTTGTTTGCTCCCACGACGGCGGACCCTTGTTGCATATCCACGATCGCCCTTAGCAGCCTTGCATGTCGGTTATGGATGACACAAACATCAGGCCTGTCAAGAACAACGGCCAGCTTCACTCTTTCAAGGAACCAGTACCAACTCTCCGTGTTTTCCCCCTCCACGAATGCCAATGCAACCGGTAGAACCTGGTTGTTGGCATCCACCGCGATCGCAGTTAGAATCTGGCCCTTGTACTTCCCCGTGAGGAATGTGCCGTCCATGCAAAGGACCAGCGACGGCGATCTTTAACGCATTTATGCATGCTCCCAGGGCGAAGAATGCACGCTGCAATACCCACTTACCGGCGCACACACTACCCGCAGGAAACTCCGCAAGGTCGACGGATGTACCGGGGTTCCTACGTGTGATTGCCCTGAGCAAGTGGGGAATATTCTCGCACTGAAGCCTCGTGCGTCCAACCTTATTTCGAGCTATCCTTTTGCTCTTCATGCCTTTGCGTAGCTAATCTTGTCTCAAACCTCTCCTCCACTCTGTGATAATAGATCGAGGTCGCAGATGGGGATTGTCCAAGATCGACCATAAACACATTTGCCACCCAAGTGGAAGATGATTGCGGTGTCCTCGCTCCGCTTCTTCTAGCTCGCAGTTATGCTCAATCACTATGGAGCATTTCCAGTAGTCCTTCCACTTCCCTGTTATGCATGCACCGCCATGGGCACGAATCAACTACGCACTTCACGTCGTAGTCCTTCTTCTTGGACTTCACTACCCCGAATTACCACGGAGAGACATTGCCCAGTACTTCACCGCATCCATCACAGCCTCCTTGTCTTTATATATGGCCCCCTCCGTCACCTCGTTCTCACGATACTCCCATGCATCTGTTAGTGTTATGCCCTTGAGGCAATCATTTAGATGATTGTAACATGACTATGTTTATGAATAATAATATGATTATTGGTCCAATGAATGTATATCATTGTATTGATCAACAAGTATGTGACTTGATTATGAAGCTCTTTACTTAATGATGTAATTCGATAAATATCTCGATCGGATATCATCGATAGGACTACGATGAATAGATCAAGACATGTAGTGATCGATGATCATGCTTCATAGATCATGGGATATGGAGATATCATCTCTACATTGTGGACCATGTTGAAGAACATGGGTTAGATAGACCCGCTATGGGACAACGCGAGAATGTTTCATTCTTATGTGTCATCAGTGTATCTCATACCTAGAAGATGTATGATCCTTAGACCGAGATTGTCATATTCCCTACATGTGTAATAGTTTTCCTTGGGGCTATCAAACACTACTTCCTAACCGGATAGTTATAAAGGTAGCTTTCATGTTTACTATGAAACGTGCGAGAGGAAGTGAGCAATAAGATGGAATTTGCCACTCCAATGAAACGGAGATATATGACAAGGCCACTCGTGTGATATGATTAAGAAAGTGCATGGCCATGCCGTGATTGAGGAGTCAATCACAACTTATTAATATATCACGGATACGAGATGGATTGAATCATCAAAGGATGACATGCTTCTCGCCTTGAGATCAATCTTCATATACTTGGCAAAGGGATTATTACATGAGTTCTTTTGATAGGTTCTGCTCGATTTGATCACAAGATGTTTGGGAGTTGGCATACTTTGCAAGAAGCCGCTACCAACTATTGGATTGAAAAGGAGTTTTCCGAATCCATGTCCAAACGTATGTGAACCTCGCAGGTCACACACTTAATAGGTCGGACGCATTAATTTGGATTGGATCCGTAATTAATGAACCTCGTGGGCTTAGCATCTTTGGTGGGCCCCGGTTTAGGTTTCATCTCGTGGCTATATAAGGAGGGAGGAGGGAGGCGCAGAGTGTGTTTTCCACGGTTTAGGTTTGATTCACTTGAAACCCTAGCCTCCTCCTCTCGCCGCCTCGCCGAGCGACTAGGTGCTTGCACACGACGCACGCGTTCCATCTCGGGCGTGTGGACTATGCGGTGACGCTGCTGCGATCTGCGGCGTGGGAGGACGATCCACGGCGAGGCGAGGACGATCCACTACATCGACGCAACGATCGCGGCGAGGACGAACCACTACATCGACGCGAAGGATTTCGCAATCTGCGCGTCTAGTGGTAATCTTATCTATGATCCCCTTCTTGCGAGTAGCTTTACGTTGCGCGGTAGTTTTTTTGTGCTAGCGTAGCATACCGCGCTTCCTTCAAAGATCAATGTTCCTTCATTCATTGTTAGGTCTTGAAATCGTAATTGGTCCACGCACCGTGGATAGGCACCTCAGGAGCGCTGTCCTCCTCGTCGGAGTGCTCACCATCAGGGACTTCCTCATCCGCACGGTCCTCCTCTTCCATCAGGTCAACAATGTCCTCCACCTCCTCTCCCTCGTCGGCCACCCCTCGCGCCTCCACCGCTGTCTCCTCTGCCCCCCCCGGTCCCTTCGCCACCGCCAGTCTCGTGCTCCTCGTCTCCGGGTTCCTCGGCGCCTTCCTCTTCGCATCCTTCTACATTTGACGTCCCCTCCCTCGTAATGTCCACCCGACATCACGAACTTGCGACACCGAGGAGCTACCGGTAGCATCAGACCAACAACATGAGCGCCAACCCCGCTCTACTAAAAACCAACATAACTCCTCCATGTTGACGCCGAGTTAATAGGAATCAACTCTCCGTAAAACGGTCTTGCGCCGCTCACTCACTCTGCTCGACCCGCAATCGAACAGTCTGGGCATCCAAACTGAACATCCGAGACATTCACTCCAACAAACCCCTGTATGCCCTATCGCTCGGTCCACATATGCTCCGTACGACTCTTGAAAATGATGATAGATCCACCCCATCCGCCCCCTGTGCTATCTCCCCATCTCCGTAAAATATTTGGAAATACAATTTCTCCGACATGCTGCAACGTCCGACGGAAAAATATTACTCTAAAATACAATCTACAAAATGTACATTAATCGTACTACAAAATACGACTATAAATAAGTGTGATTTTGACTACAAATAAGTAATTTGACTTGCCTACCATAAGGCCTAACATTATATTTGTGCCACATTACATTAACCCTACCAAATTAAATTTGTAAATATTGCCTACTATTTTCACTATATTCACTTTCTATATACTGAGTACTATACAATCCTGAAATTTCTAAAAACTAAATACTACATTAAAGTTCTAAACGCTATCCGAGAAATTTCTAAACAACACTATGCGAGAAATTATAAATGCTGCATAATCCTAAATTTTCTAAACACTAAAATAAATTTCTAATACCACAATAAATTTGTAACGTACTAAATACTATACAATCCTAGAATTTCTAAAAACTAAATACTACATTAAAGTTCTAAACGCTATCCGAGAAATTTCTAAACAACACTACGCGATAAATTCTAAACGCTGCACAATCCTAAATTTTCTAAACACTAAAATAAATTTCTAATACTAAATAAATTTGTAACGTACTAAATACTATACAATCCTTAAATTTCTAAAAACTAAATACTACATTAAAGTTCTAAACGCTATCCGAGAAATTTCTAAACAAAACTATCCTAATTTTTCTAAATATTAAATGCTACATTAAAATTCTAATAACACACTCCTAAATTTTCTAAAAACTACAAAATCCTAAAATTTTAAATAATAAATGGTACATTTAACTTCTACGTAACTAAACAATCATAAATTTTTTTGTAAAAATACCTTCGCAGAAACGACGATTTACTTTTCCCCCCTTTTTCTTCTTTTTCTCTTCTTTTTTTCTTCTTCTTCTCTTCTTTTTTTCTTCTCTTCTTTCTCTTCTTCCTCCTTCTCCTCTTCTCTTCTTCTTCTTTCTTTTCTTACGCCTCATTGGCTTCCCTTCCTTGAGCGATCGGCTTTATAGCCCTGTCGCCTTTGCCTCGGCGACGCCTGCCTCGGCGGAAGGGGGCCACCATACACGCCAATTCTTGGCCGTTTGGAGGGGAGCTATCGCCATGTATGGGCGATCGCCCATACACGCGACCGGAGGGCACTCGCAATTTTTCATCCGGACGTATAGTTCTGAAAAAAGAATAAAAATAAATATTAAAGAAAAAAAATCCTTTGTGGCTTGTACGGGTGCAGCTAGGCAGTAACGGAGCTGAGGGGATGCTTCGCGTACACTACACATCTACCCGGGTGTTTACTAGATAATAATTCCCAAGACAAAAGTCCAAGTAAAATATAGAGAAAAATGGAAAAAAATATGAAGGACCATGTGGAGGTCCATCCATATTTGTGATGAGTATTTGACTTTATTTGAGCAAGGTGTGCTCAAATTTGAGTTTGATTTGGATTGATTTTCAAAATGAAGCAATTTGAGTTGTCTCTGCCAGGAGTGGCAGTATCGGTCGTATAGACGCGGTAGTGATGAGTTGGATGGTTTATTGCACATCTTTGTGGGCATTGTTATGTGAGGAGTTTCCTTGTCTTTGATGGTTGCAGGGCGACGGTGCTAGGTTATGGTGAGGCGAAGGATGACCGGGACTAGGCGAGGAGCGTCGGAGGTCCAGACGGTTGGGAGATCGCCGGAAGATGATCGAAGACGGAGTCCGGGCAAGTCAAGAAGACAAAGAAAAGAGTTGATGCTAGCTAGATGCCACGTGGATCAATGAGGGCCGTCGGATTGAGGTCTAGTTGATAGGTTAGCGGGTCTAGGTAGTATGCTTTGAAAACCGTGCAAGAAAACCCGGTATGTGTGTGGGTTTTGGGTTAGCCCTTGCATGACTGTCTGTGTGGGTTAACCCTAGCCCTTAGATGAGTGCTCTAGGGTTGAGGGACTCATCCAAGGGTGGTAGGTGGCCCAAGAGTAGGATAAATAGGGGTGGAGGGGTAGCCTCCTTCCCTTGAAGGTGTTGAGGTTTTTGATGCTCATTTGAGCTTTGCCCACATGAATGTGAGGCTTTGTAACCTCCCCTTCCAGAAATGAAAGTTTTATCCATCCACCTCTGAATTTATTTTGCGCATTTACATTATGTCTTTACTTTACGCAATTTAAATTCAAGATTTACTTTCCGCAATTACATTCCCGCAATTTACTTTCAAGTAATTTGGATTTGCCTCCACTCCTTCTAAATGCTGCTGATCTTGGATGTTTTGAGTGTGTTCATATGGTTTTACATCTCTTTTGCACTCTTGGATTGAGTAGAGAACATCTTTTCTTTCAAGTTCCAACTTTGTTCAGAACTTGTTCTTCACGCAGCAGTCAGTGTTTGATTGTTGAAAAAATATAGAAAAATCCTTTTTGAGTGATTCTTATTGGAGGAGGTGCGGAACTCTGATATACACCTACATAAAAATTTTGGAGTTCACTTGTTGCACCTTTTGGGCGCCATGAGGTGAAAACCGAGCCCCAAACTTTCTGCTCGAAGTTCTTGAGCATACTGTGTTCTTAGATTTTTCCTGTTTTTTCTGTAAGGCTTTTTGAGGAGAAATTTGATGGAGTTCTTCACGACTCTTATGCTCATAGGGAGAAAAATTATTAGAATTTTTTGAGCTGCAGAAACCCACCAACCTCCTGTGCAAATTGAGGACAAGTTCTGGAAATTCTGATTTTGCTTTTCTGAAAGTGACTTTTGTGATTTGAATTGATGTCCTTTCTAAAAGCAGGAGTTTGAATTGATTCCTCTTTATCTTGGACACTAGACAACCAGGATTGTGACTCAAAAATCCCCACATATTTTATGGTACTTATCCATGCAAGCTTGGGGTACACATAGTTGTCTAGTTTTTCGGGTTTTTCACAATTTCCTTTGAGCGATCTTGTCGAGGTTTTTGTTGGAGTATTTTGGGGGAATTTTTATTTGCGACCATTCACCACCCCTCTGTTCGCCATCTCGGTCCTTCAATTGGTATCAGAGTCGGTTCTGCTCTTTCTAGATCTTGACCGGTCTAAAGAGCCATTGCGACGGACAAATATTCCACCAAGCCTCCCATCTTTAATGGAGTTGATTTACCTTTTTGGAAGTCCCGGATGGAGTCATACATCACTGCCCATGGCTACCTGATATGGCAGAAGGTGAAACTCCCGTATGAGGTTCCTGCTGATGAAAATGTCACGGTCATCAATATGGTTGACGTTGAGGCGAATGCTAAGGCAAGGAACATTCTCATACAGGGTCTTAGCCGCGGTGAGTATGATAGGATTTCTCACCTTCGCTCCGCTCACGAGATTTGGGTAACCCTCGATACTTACCATGAGGGCTCTACTCAAATCAAGACTGTGAGGCAGGACCAGTTCAAGCGCGAGTACAACAAGTTTGATCAACGCGCTGGTGAGAGTCTCGACGAGTGTTTTGGTCGGTTTACAAAGATTTTGAGCGACCTTCGAGCAGTTGGTTGCATATACCCTGACTCGGACAATGCTCGGCATTTCTTGACCGCACTCGACCTTCGGGTTTGGGAGATTAAGGTGACCACCATCAAGGACACCACCGACTTATCGACTCTGACTCTTGACGGGCTTTATTCCCACCTCAAGACTCATGAGATCGATGTCGTCTCTCTAAGACGAAATCTCGATCGATGGCTTTGGTCACCGATCCCATTGGATCTTCTTCTTCCGATCCTTCTATTGGTTTCTCTCTTTCCGCCCTTTGCGAGCTAGCGATAACCAATCGGAAAAATTTCGAAAATGAGCTTGCTCTTCTCGCCGCAAGTTTTCTCATGCATACAAGAGGGTGAGAGAGAGAAGAGAGGTGGCATGATCACCGCTTGAGTGTGGTGGCCCCAACCACATTCGGCGAACTATCCCAAGCCGGAGAAGGGCAAGAACGACGTTGGCGGTTCGGGCAAGAACGACTACACCGACAAGAACCGCAACAAGAAGCCTCCGGTTCGTGAACCGCGCACGAGAAGAAGTACCGCAACTTCTCCAAGAACAAGAAGCTCTTCCACAGCGTACTCGCCGGCAGACGACATCAACCTCTCCGACACGGAGACATGGAGCGACGAGGCGAGGATGATCCGCAAGAGAAGAAGGGCGGCGATGACTTCTCCAAAGATGTGCTTCATGGCGACACCAACGACATCGACTCCGATCTCTACAATGACTGGATGAGGTACCCTCCTATGACCAGCTCAACGAAGCTTTCTGCAAATTAGGAAAATTTCATGCTAGAGCTAGAGCTAGGTGTACGGAGCTTGAGAAGGAGTAGGTACCTTGACTCGGGAGTTAGCTTCACTTAGATCTTCTCCCTCCCGAGTCACTGATGATTGCTCTTTGTGTGATGCTATTCTTGTGGAGTTGGAGAACCTAAGGACCATATATGATAGTGTGCTTGCTGAACTTGATGGTCTTAGGTTGAAGAATGCTAGCACTAGTTCTATTGATGCTATTCCTGTTGAGGCTAGTTTTCTTCATGCTCACTCCACTCCATCATGTGCTAATTGCTCTAAATTGCTTGCCAAATTGATGCCATGAGCGAACACCTTAGAAAGCTTTACGCTAAAAATGATGAACTTGAATTGCATGCTTCGAGGACCCAACGGCCATGTGAGGGTCAGAAGCAACTAAAACTTGACAATGATGCTTTGAATGTCAAGTGTGATCAACTTGCTAAGGATTTACTAGTTAAGTCACAAACCAGTTTGCTTGCTCGTGTGTTGGGGTTAAGGATGATGTGGATCAAATCCATGTCGAGCTTAAGAAGAAGTTAAAAGACCAAACCCTTAGGATTAGAGTTGCTCCTTGCGTTTCTTGTGAGGCCCTCAAGATTGAGGCAGCCGTGCTAAGGGAACAAAAGCACGTCTTTGAGAGATCTTCTCTTTACGGTTCTTCTTCTTCATCTCCTTCCCTTGTTCTTCTTGTGCTTCTTTCTTCCGAGATTGCCAAGATCTTATGAGCACTCTCGAGAAGTTTGTTGGAGGCAAGAAGAAGCTCAATCTTATTCTAGACCAATCCAAGATTAGTAGATTCAATCAAGGTCTAGGATTTGATCCCTTGGAGCACGCCGGGCGCATCCTCCCACCATTGTGCGCGGCTCCAAGAGTGGTGAGATTGTGGTAGCTCCCAGAGTGAGCACCACCAAGTTTAGGTCTCACTGGGTTGTCCATCTGACTTGACCGAGAAGGGTGTTACTCCTATTGCTTCGCCTCTAGCAAGGCGAAGTACACATGCACCTTCTGTAAGAAGGATGGTCACCTAGTAGATTTACCTTGGTAGCGCCAAGATCACTCGGCGTGGCGTGTTGTCGCTCTTAGGGTATTCGGGGTCATCCCGGACTTTGAGTGCTCCTAAGACACACACTTCTTCTAGACAGTTAGAGAGTCGCCTGTGTTTGGACAAAGATCCAGACTCGGTTTTCATGCTAGTTCTTTGAGTTTTAGCCCTAGAGCTGTTCGTAGTCGATCTTTTCCGTCGCCTTCTTGATATTCCTCGCTTTTCCCATCGAGGTAGATATCGCGACGTGAGGTGTTTTCCGGTAGGAGATCCAGCAACCTTCTTTGGGATGGTCCGGCTTTTGCACCACGGCGTGCTAACCCGCTTTGACTCCTAGATTATCTACCGAGTTGCTCCCGATCGTGAGAGTTGAGCGTCGAGAGACACTCGAGTCCGCCTTCTTCGTGGTCGGTACTGAGGTGTCGTATGGTTCAAGATTGGGTTCCTAAGTCTTCACTCTATCCCAAGATCGAGTCATCTTTCTCTCTTGTGTCTTGATCGAGTTCGCTCGGATGGGGAAGGGCGATGTTTGGATTGTTGACTCGGTTGTTCTCGTCATATGACCGGAGATTCTCGTTGGTTCTCTTCCTAGTCCGAGCCCTCGGTGATGAGTTAATCACTTTTGGGGATGCATCTTCAGTAGAGTCATTGCTAAAGGTACCATCCGCATTAACAAAATTTCATTCTTAAAGATGTTGCCTTAGTAAGTAAGTCGCAATACAATCGCTCTCTGTTTCTCGACTTATCGATGACTCTTTCGAGGTAAGTTTCAAGAGTAATGCTGTAGAATCCTTGATTCATCGGGAGGGTTAGTTTATGGATTTCTAGATTTGGGAGAGTCTTTCGTGCTGATTTTTCTCGCTTCTTCCGGAGACTCTCTTCGATGTTTGATTGCTTCGAGTTCCGTGATCTCTCCTTCCGCATAGGAGACTTGATCACATTGGTTTTGATCATTTGACCCGAGTTAGCGTACCACGATCTCATTCGGGTTTGCCTAAACTCAAGATGGTCAAAGACTTAGTTTGCTCTCCTTGCCGACATGGCAAGATGGTTATCGCTTCTCATCCTCCATCACCGTAGTGATGACTGATGCACCGTGACAGCTTTTACATATGGACACCGTTGGTCCAAATAGAGTGCAATCGGCAGGGAGGAAGTGGTATGTTCTTGTCATCGTTGATGATTTTTCTAGATACTCTTGGGTATTCTTCATGACCTCGAAGGATGAGACCTTTTCTCACTTCAGGGTTTGATCAAGAGGGTTGTCTATTGAGCTCCTGGTGCATTACGAGCTATACGCAGTGATAATGGCACGGAGTTCAAGAATTCCTACTTTGAGAGTTTTTGTATGGAGTCCGGTTTAGAGCATCGCTTCTCTTCTCCTCGCCTCGGCAGAATGGCGTAGTGGAAAGGAAGAACAGGACCACAGTTGAGATGGCCGGGCGATGCTAGACGCAGTCAAGATACTCTAGGAAGTTTTGGTGAGGCTATAGCTACGCTTGCCATGTTTCTAATCGCGTGTTTTTGAGAGCACATTTGCATCGCACTTCTTATGAGTTGAGGTATGGGCGAAAGTCCAGTGTGTCTCATTTTCGCGTTTTGGTTGCAAGTGTTTTATCTTGAAGTCCGTAACCTAGATAAGTTTGAGTCTCGCTCTTCGATGGTATCTTTCTAGGTTACTCGACTTCTTCTCGTAGCTATAGGTCCGGAGCGTTAATGCGCATAGAATCATAGAGACACGTGATGTGACCTTTGATGAGGCTAGCCAGAGCTGGACTCGATGTTTCGTGCTCTTCTTATCCCTCCGAGACCATCTTTGTAGAAGATGAGGATGATGGAGATGATGGTGTTCCACCGGATCCAGTCCCTCTACACCGAGGTGCCTCCTGCTTCTATTTCGCACCTCGGGAGACCGACCCTTGCCTTCCGACTCTCCTTCAATGAGTGGCTCTGCTCCTACCTCTTCTATGCATGGGTAGAGGCCACTACATTCGTCCTCCCGTCATATCCGAAGCTCATCCACCGATCGGATCATTGGTGATCTGTTTGAGCGGGTCACTCGCTCAAAATCGTTTGTCCGATTCCGCCTCCACTCTGCCTTTGTTGCCTCCTTTGAGCCGAAGGATGTTTCTCATGCATTATCCGATGAATCGTGGATTAATGCTATGCATGAGGAACTTGAGAACTTTGAGAGGAACAAGGTATGTCAGCTTGTCGAGCCCCCATCTGGTCATAATGTCATTGGGACCAAGTGGGTGTTCAAAAACAAGTAGAGTGAGGATGAGGTTGTCATTCGCAACAAGGTTAGGCTAGTTGCAGGGGCTTTTCTCGAGTTGAGGGTCTTGACTTTGAAGAGACCTTTGCCCTCGTAGCTAGACTAGAGGCTATTAGGATCCCGCTTGCATTCTCTGCATCCCGGGCTTCAAGCTCTATCAAATGGATGTTAAGAGTGCATTCCTCAATGGCTATATTGAGGAAGAGGTTTATGTCAAACAACCTCCAGGATTCGAGAACCCCAAGTTTCCGAGTCATGTATACAAGCTCTCCAAAGCTTTGTATGGACTCAAGCAGGCCCCCAGAGCATGGTATGAGAGGCTCAAGTCTTATCTTCTCAGCCATAACTTCAAAATGGGCATAGTAGATAAAACTCTGTTCATCAGATACCATGAGTCTAATTTTCTTCTTGTCCAGATTTATGTGGACGATATCATTTTTGGTGGCTCGTCTAATTCGCTTGTGTCTCAGTTTTCTGAGGTGATGAGCACAGAGGTTGAGATGAGTATGATGGGCGAGTTGAGCTACTTTCTTGGCTTCCAAATCAAGCAGACTCGGGAGGGTACTTTCTTGCATCAAGGCAAATATACCCGTGACCTCTGAGGCGCCGACATGTCCGATGGGAAGCCGGTGATGACTCCTATGGCCACCACTACGCCCTCGAGCTCGATGAGGATGGTGAGCTGCGATCAAAAGGAGTTTCGGAGCATGATCGGCTCCCTCTTGTACCTCACTGCTTCGAGGCCGGACATACATTTTGCTATGTGTCTGTGCACTCGATTTCAAGCTTCTCCTCGCGTCTCTCACCGCCAGACGGTCAAGCGCATCTTCGTGTACCTTCGTGCTACCACCGATTATGGTATTTGGTACTCTTCGTCTTCTTGTCTATCTCTTAGAGCCTTTTCCGATCTGAGACTTTGTCGGGTCAGAGGATAGATAGGAAGAGCACTTCGCACTTGCCAATTCATTGGCACTTCTCTTGTTTCTTGGTCGCCTAGAAGCGGTCGAGTTGCACAATCCACCGGCGAGGCCGAGTATGTTGTCGCAGACCGATTCTTTGTAGCAGTGCTCTGGATGAGATCGACCTTACGGGACTATGGGTTAGAGATAGAGAGTGTGCCACTTTTCTGTGATAACACTTCAGCTATTTGCATTGCTAAAAACCAAGTGCAACATTCCCGGACCAAGCACATTGATATTAGATATCACTTCCTTAGAGACCATGTGGAGAAGGGAGATATCGCGCTTCAGTTCGTAGAGAGCGACCTTCAGTTAGCCGATATCTTCACCAAGCCTTTGGATAGCTTCAGATTTGTTGCCTTGAGGAGTGAGCTTGGAGTCGTGAGCCCTTACGGCCTTTCGTGAGTGGGAGCTAGTTTGTATATTATGTATTATATGTTTTCGTCCAGCTTAGCTTTTCTTTTCTTTGTGTTTCTTTTGGGTGACTTTGGGCTTGTTTTCTTGAGTTGAGTTCACTCACTTAGACTTCTGGCATGCCTTCCATGGACCTCTTATCTTGTGCTTTAGGTTGCTATCATGCGTGATTAGCTGTTCTCTCTTCTCTCTAGGTTGAGTTCCCTCACGCCTTATAAGTCTAGCGGTATTGGGCCTCCTGGTAGACGAGTGCATGTGCACTCCTTAGTTGGGATCTAGAGTCGCTTCCCTATGTCACCACTGGGAAGATAAGAGCGAGTCCGAGCCGTAGTGAGTCTCTTCTATCTTATATATGCTCAATAGCCATCCGCTTTGCGCCTCGACTTCTTCTCCTCATTCTGCTTTTTCTGGTTATTATCGAGTTCATTCGATTTTTCTTTGTGCCTAATCTTGATAATAACTCAACTTTAACCAGATTTGAGCTTAAAATTGATTCATTTGTTGAGGGGGGGTTTGGGAATCTGTTCATGCATTGCATTTAGACTGCATTTTCTGTTTTATGAGCTTTGTCTATTATGCAATTGATTTCTTCTTCATGCTATACACCATGCTACATCATTTGAAGAAAATCACTAGCTTAGGTATGTCCAAGTTCATTTAACTTGCTAAGCTTAAAAATGAAATAAGCCTTAAATGAAAAACTTGATGAAACTTGTTGCTTTTACTTGCTAGGTTTCTTCTCTAGAGGTTTGTGCCATAATTTGAGAAATTTAGGAGTTCTCTAGAGTCCCTATAGCAACTTGGGTGAAACTAGGTTGATTCATGCTAGAATCCTTCAATTGCTCATGAATCATTGTGCAAAAAAAATGAAAATTAAACAAAATTGACTCTTCTTGTGCACATATGACTCAACACCTTGTATTCACAAGACCGCTTCCCATTGCACTTGGGATGAACTTGGAATATATCGTGTTTGACCTAGACCATCCTCTTAAGAGTTCATCTTGAGATGGTCGCATACGGCTTGAGTCAATTGGTTGTCAAAAGAAAATACAAATAAATTAAAAACAAAGACATATGTGGGTAAAGAATGCAAATAATGTCAAACATTTGCACCCCGCTATGTTTTGTATGATGATAAATCAAAATTTGCATTAAGTGATAAATGAGCCCGAAGGACCTTGTATGCTCTTTTAGATTCCCCAAAGTGTTGAGTAGTGTTTGCACCAAAATTCGGCAAGTTAATCTAAATCAGGCAGATAAAATTAAAGATACGGAAACTAACGGAGGTTTGGAAAGAATCCGAGATGTTTGGTAAAACTGTAAGATTTTAAGGGAAACAACCTCTCAAGATAAGGCCGATACGGATATGGACTTTGAAGCGTGTTGGAATAGGACACGATCGGCCGAAGGGTATAAAAGAAGAGCCAAAGCAAGCTGCAGAATCATCAACACAACACAATCAACTAGCTTTTACTTTTCATCTACTTTTCCTGTCGACTAGGAGTAGTTCTTGTAACTTAGCCTTTGTAATCGATTTTGATCAATAAAGTTGCGCATCGCCGATTGTTGATCATCCTCGATTACCTGTGTTTGGTTTATTACGATTTTGTTGCGCATCGCCTTCTTGTAATTGATCCGCCTTTATCCTCCGATTAGCCTTAATCGGCTAGTTAGATTTATCCCTTGATCTTGATCGACTTTAAGTCGATCGAGTTTAGCCGATTGATCTTAACGATCGGCTTTGTTTGAATTTTATTGTTTTTACCTTGTCGATTCTGAGTCAAATCGACCGCACGCTCAACCGGTGTTAAATGCGGTGTCTTCTTTGTCGAAACCCTACATCAAGTTTTTGACGCCAACACACTTGGCACGCCGGTGGGACCATGTCTACGTCGTGGAAGTCGATTCCACCGTCTCGATCTCAACACGAAGCTATAATCGTCCCAACAATGGACGATTTAACCGCAAACAACGTCAAGAGATTGAAGATCGGAAAGCCGTTAGAAGAGATGATGCTAAATTGCTACCAAAAGACTAGACGTGGCGTTACGTAAATCCGCCTGCCGACGGTCAATACCGGAGACACAGTGCGGCGAAACGGTAAGTCGATATCTACCCGCCAGCCGAATTATCGGCTATGATTAACCAATCATGCACCATGCTTTAATAAACCAATCATCGGCTCGTAACGACTCTTAAGCCGATGATAGCAAATAGCGTTAAATCTATAGCCCAGAGTTAGCCTCGTCGCATGACCCACTACAAGCTCGCCAAATTATCCTGCTTTTTCAAGATCACAAAACACGCAGAGCACACCAAATGATCCTAAACCATCGGCTATGACCTCACCTCCCACGATGATGCCCACACAACCTACGGTCATATTGCCTAGGGATCCTCGGTCAAGTGGGGTGAGCCATTACCACGCCTATACCGACGCCGCTAAGTATGATCCATCCATCAATCTACCACCGTCGGCTCCTTTTTACGCTTTTCCCCAATCGGTTTCACGGTAGATTGGCTCGGAAGATATCCCCAAGAGCCTACCCTGCTTAGAAACCCGGGTCCACACAGGGTAGTAACGTACTCAGAACCGTTTATCCCGGTGCCGGAACCACAAACTAGGCATAATCGGCATGATCAGTATAATCGAATGCCGATGGCACAGCATAATTGGCAACCCGAGCTTGCACTCGGGGGTGCAGGATGCAGATTATGATCGACATTATCAAGGGCCTGCTATGCCAGTGGCCGATAATGCCAATTGGGCCGATCAGATCTGTACCGTTTTGAGGGATCAGTTTGGCATACAACCAAAAGGAAAAGTGATCGGCTATAGAAAGCCGTACCCCGATTACATAGATCGTATGCCTTACCCTCATAATTTTAGAGTCCCGGACTTTGCCAAATTCTCCGGGGATGATTCCATCACCACCCTGGAGCATGTCGGACGCTTTATCGCGCAATGCGGTGAAGCAGCCCAATCCGACGGGCTTAAAATTAGGTTGTTCCCATTGTCCTTATCCGGGGCAGCATTTACTTGGTTTACTTGTTTACCTCCGAATTCGGTCCATTTATGGAACGATTTGGAAAGCCGATTCCATGAGTATTTCTTTTCAGGCAGTTTGGAGCTTAGAATTTCAGATTTGAGTTCTGTGCGCCAAAAGTTTGGGGAATCAGTGACGGATTACATCAAGAGGTTTAGAGAAATCGAGAATCGGTGTTTTAGCGTTATGTTACGACAATCAACTCACGATTTAGCATTTCAAGGTTTGATTCCCCTCTTAGGGAGAAATTCAAGTGCGTGAATTCATCGACCTTAGCCACTTATTGCATCGCGATCGGCTCAAGAAAGCCGATTCACCGACAATAAGGTGTTTAATAATAGATTTAAAAGTAGTAACAACAAAGAAAAGATAAGGCTAAGGTCAATATGGTTGAATATTGTCCTAGTGATTCGTCGGAAGACGAGGAAGCGAAAATAAACATAGCCGAATGGGTAAAAGGATCCAAAAATCCATAGTCCATTTCTTGGCTTAAGCGACTAGGAACAAATCGGAGGTCAAATACTCTTTCGATGTTTCCAAGTGCGATCGTATTTTGATTTACTACGCAAGAAAAGATAATATGATTGCGGAGGGACATGTGATACCATCGCCGATGAGATCAAAAACGCAGTATTGCAAGTGGCATCATTCTTATTCACATAATACTAATGATCGCAATATCTTCCGTCAATGATCCATGCGCTATTGAAGATGGTCGGTTGAAGTTTGCCGATGAGCCGACCATGCGGTGGATGTCGATCCGTTTCCTATCAATATGGTGCATTACTCGGCTAAAGGAAAAGAGCCGATGCAAGACGAGCGAGAAAAAGATCGACAAGTCGACGTACAATCAAGCTCCTGACGGCAAACGACAATCGAAAATTACCATCGGTTCCTTACAAATAGAAGCCGATCGAGAAGGAAAAATTCAAGGACCATCAAACCCAAGGGAATCCCGGTGGGTAAATGGTACAAAGCGTAGAAATCTCCATCTAGACGGCCCGCGAAAGGTTTGGTCCAACGTTCTCACAATTAATGGAGAAGTATGAAAGGATGAACAGTGACCATCGCATCATACCCGCCCGGTCGGATAATTTGTACCGCACGAGAGAACGTGGAGAGGCACATAGAAAGTGTCCCTTTTGGCAATTTTTTGGGAGAGGAGAGTAAGCGTTGCCATCACCGTATACTTGCTCGATGGAACATTATCCTCGAGACGATTGGCCAACGCAATCGGCCAAACATAGGCTATCTGGGCCGATTAGAGAGCAAGACAAAAGTCACAGAAGGCCGGTCCATGAAAGATTATCTAAACCGAATCAAGAACAAAGTCAAGCCAAGACACACAAGACCGCTTCGATCAAGGAGACTTGGTGGCGATCTGTAAAGTGGTGGAACCTAAACCCAGGTGGTGCCCATCAGGCCTGAGCAAATCACAAAGATGACGGCTTCAGAGGCTAAGGACGCAAGAAATTCGTGAAGCCGATGCCGAGAAAGAGAGAGACGAAGTGTTTAATGAGCTTCGTCCAATGAGATGCGTCAAGAAAGAGTGGAGAAGAAAAGAGCAAGCCGAAGAAGATTTCGAATCGGCTGACGACTTGGATTCTCCTATGATTCGGGATGACACACCTCCCATGGATGTCAACATGGTGTTCACATTGCCGGCCGAGTTCAAAGTCAGAACTGAATCGGCCAAAGAGGCAGTTGCTCAGCTATGCTCCGGAGTGCAGAACGCCATCTTTGAGAAACCCAAAGACGATCACCGGCATCTGAAACCTCTGTACCTGAAAGGATATATAAATGGCAAGCCGATATCAAGGATGCTGGTAGACGGAGGCGCCACAGTGAATCTAATGCCATACACCACATGTAAAAAACCGGGTAAGTCCGATGAAGACTTAATCAAAACTAACATGGTTACGAATGACTTCACAAAGCGACCCTACGAAGCAAAAGGTGTCATGGTCACGAACTAATCGCCGGTAGTAAGACCTTGCCGACGCGTTCTTTGTAATTGATGCCAAAGGAAACTACGATGTCTTTGCTTTCGGACGAGATTGGATTCATGCAAATTGTCAGTATCCCATCGACCATGCATCAATCACTTGTTCAATGGAGCGGAGAAGAAGTTGAAGTCATCACGGTAGATACATCGCCCATATTGCCATGGCTAGCTCCGGCGCGAATTGGCAACACGAAGAAGCCGGTCAGATATCGGGCAAGGTCTTTGGGCGATCGCGATTTCATATCGTAAGCAAATCGGACTTATGCCGATTAGTGTCAAGCCCGCACCTTTGATCGGGCAAATGAAGTGTTGCGCAGATGGGGACAAGAAAACATTGAAGGCGCTACAGACAAAATGCAAAGCTATCGGCAAACAACGGATAGCCACGGCCATAGAAGACTTGAAGAAATCGAAAAGTTAGGTCAAGGGTTCACGCTCTACCGATTTGCTTGAAGAAGTCGATATAGGTAACGGTGATAGGAAAAGACCAACTTTTGTTAGTGCAAATCTAGATATGAAATACAAAGAAAAGCTAATAAAAATACTTAGAAATTATAAAGATTGTTTCGCGTGGGAGTATCATGAAATGCCCGGATTAAGCCGTCAACTGGTGGAACATCGGCTACCAATAAAATCGGGCTATCGGCCATTTAAACAATATCCCAGGCGTTTTAATCCAGCCTTGTACCAAGTCATAAAAGAGGAAATAGAACGATTGTTGGAAGCAAAGTTTTTCGTGCCTTGCCGACACTGTTGAATGGGTTTCCAACATCGTTCGAAAGAATGAAGAAAATGGAAAACTTCGAGTGTGCGTCGACTTCAGGGATTTGAACAAGGCAACGCCAAAAGACGAATACCCCATGCCAATAGCCGATATGCTTATCGATGCTGCATCAGGAAACAAGATCATAAGCTTTCTGGATGGTAATGCCGGGTATAACCAGATACTCATGGCGGCCGATATACCAAAGACACCTTCGATGTCCGGTGCAATAGGGCTATTCGAGTGGATCAGAATGACTTTCGGCTTGAAAAACGCTGGAGCAACTTACCAGCGAGCAATGAATCTGATCTTCCACGATTTAATCGGCCACATTGTTGAAATTTATATAGATGATGTAGTGGTAAAATCTGCAGAAGATTTCCAACATCTGGCCGACTTAGAGAGGGTATTTAAAAACATAAGATCGCACGGTTTGAAAATGAATCCTTACAAGTGCGCGTTTGGTGTGTCGGCTGGGCAATTCTTAGGCTTTATGGTACATGAAAGAGGAATCGAAGTTAGCCAAACAAGGGTCAAGGCCATAGCCAATACTAAGCCGCCAACATGCAAAAACGAATTACAAAAGTTGATCGGCAAAATTAACTACCTCCGTCGGTTCATCTCGAACCTCTCTGGTAGGATCCGTGCTTTTACCCCATTGCTGAAGTTAAAAGAAAATGAGGAATTTATATGGGGAGCCGATCGTGACTTTTGACGAAGTAAAGGGTATTTATCCAACCCTCCGATCCGGGCGGCACCAAAAACTAATTCCCTTGATTATATGTATCGGCTAAAGAAGATACTATTGGAGCTGTTTTGGCGCAAGAGGTACATGGTAAAGAGAAGGTTATCTTTTATTTAAGCCGACGGTTGCTAGATGCAGAAGTCAGGTACCCTTTTATCGAAAAACTATGTTTATCATTGTACTTCTCATGCACAAAGCTAAGGCACTACATACTAGCATCGGCTTGTAAAGTTATCTGCGCAAAACCGATGTCATAAAATATATATTATCGGCTCAATTTTGCGAGGTCGATTGGGCAAATGGGCTTACGCCTTGGTCGAGTTCGACTTATCATACGAATCGGCCAAAGCAAATAAAGGACAAGTCCTAGCCGATTTCATAACGAGACATGACACAATGGCAAACTTAGTCTTGGTGGCACCATGGAAATTGTTCTTTGATGGATCGGTATGCGAGGAAGGATATGGTGTCGGTATTGTACTCACTTCACCTAGAGGACATAGCTTTGAATTTGCATTAGGTTAAATAGCCGATGTTCAAATAACTGTGCCGAGTATGAAGCATTACTCAAAGGCTTACGATTATTGGAAAATATTGGAGTGAGTCTTTGTTGAGGCATATGGTGATTCACTATTAATAGTACAACAAATAAAAGGAGAATACCAATGTCGAGACAATTGCTATTAAAATATTTAAGGCAATGCGCAGAGATCATCGATTCTTTTGCATCATTTTCTATCGGTCATGTTCCTCGAGAATTGAACGATAGAGCCAATGCTTTGGCCCAACAAGCATCAGGGTATAAAAATGTTGGCGAAGTCGAAACCGAATCGGTAGATAAAGCAATAATGTGCGGATATTGCTTGATTGGAGGACGCAAATAAAAGACTATCTAGTCAACCCATCTAAGCCGACGGAACGAAGGATACGGCGACAAGCATTGAAGTACGTTATCATGGACGATATACTGTATTATCGGACTATGGAAGGCTTGTTGCTAAGATGTCTTGAGGCTAAAGAAGCCCGAGTGGCGATGGGTGAAGTGCATGAAGGCATTTGTGGTTCTCACCAATCGGCACATAAAATGAAATGGATGCTTAGGCGGACAGGTTATTTTTGGCCGACGATGCTAGAGGATTGCTTCAAATATTACAAAGGATGTCAGACATGTCAAAAGTTTGGCAACGTACAACTAGCACCAGCATCGGCTTTGCATCCAATTATCAAACCTTGGCCGTTCAGAGGTTGGGGAATAGATATAATCGGCCAAATATTTCCTGCTTCGAGTAAAGGCCATAAATTTATTTTGGCCGCAACCGATTATTTCTCAAAATGGGTCGAAGCTATACCGCTCAAAAAGGTAACTAGCGTTGAGGCGATTAATTTTGTGAATGAACATATCGTCCATCGGTTTGGAATACCACAAACAATCACGACCGATCAAGGTACGGTATTCATGTCTAATGAGTTTCAGGGTTACGCTACGAGTTTGGGGATCAAACTGTTGAACTCTTCGCCGTATTACGCTCAGGCCAATGGACAGGCCGAGTCGTCTAATAAAATACTAATCAAGTTAATCAAAAGAAAGATTGATGAAAAGCCGAGGAATTGGCACTCAACACTATCGGAGTCACTTTGGGCCTATCGACTATCTTATCACGGAGCGACGAAGCTTTCACCTTACCAGTTGGTGTACGGACAGGAAGCCGTTCTACCTGTAGAGATCAACATTGAGTCGATACGAATAGCCAGACAAAATGGTTTGTCGGCTCAAGATTACAATGACGTAATGATAGACAACTTGGACGAGTTAGCAGAGTTACGTTTGTTTACACTTGATCGGCTTAAGAAGAACAAGATCAGAGTAGCGAAGGCGTACAATAAAAAGGTCATGCCTAAATCTTTCGATCAAGCCGATTTAGTGTGGAAAACTATACTGCCTGTTGGTTCTAAGGATAACCGATTCGGAAAATGGTCGCCTACGTGGGAAGGGCCATATAAAATTAATCGGTATCGGTGGAAACTCGTACTTACTGGAAACGCTGGAAGGGCATGTCTTGCCTAAGGCAATTAATGGGAAATACCTAAAGAAATACTATCCTAGCATTTGGATCGGAGCTTAGCCGACTAAAACCTTGTTCAGAGCCAGCATTAACACGATGCTGTTAATCAGCTGAAAGGATTGCAAACTCAAGATATAAGCAAAATAAAATCGGTTAAACAGCCGATTGTACACAACAAAATTACAGGCATTCATAAGATTCAGAAATTTTGAAACGACCAAATAAGTTTTACATCCCGTAACACAGGAGTCGTGCTCCTAAAGCCGATAAAGATTGCTCCACCGCTTTGACGATTGTTTCTTGTACTTCATCCGTCACTCATCTTCTTTGCTTGCACAGGATAAGTACAAGTTTGGCCGATTGTTTCTTTAAAGGCCTCCACGGTGATGCTATTTCTACCCTCTGTTCCTTGGCAAGATGATGTTTTCTCAAGAGAATCTTGGCTCTCGGTGATAAGCTTCATTGTCTTTGATACCATCCTCAAGAAATTTCTTAGTGACTTCTAACTTTTGAAGAGAAATTTTGTTAGCCTTCAGAGACTCCATGGTCACATCAAAATTTTTCTTTTTGCCTTAATCTCTGCAATCATTTTGTCAAGGATTCTCTGCCTGGCTTCTTGGGCTGCTCTCTTTTCTTCCTTTCTTGACCGCCTCCACGAGCCTTCTTCGCATCCAAATGACATACTTCAAGCGGTCGCACCATGGCTTCAGCGGTAGTTCGGTTTCGATCGCAGCCATAGCATCTCGAATCGGTGATTATTATTCAGATCTCGATTGAGGCCTTGACACCAAATCAAAGAGCCCGTTGAGGCGATCTTGCATTCCAGAGCCGATGAGACAAAGAAATGATGCATTTTTGAAACCGCAATAATGTTCTGGATTGCAGAGATATAATCATCGGCTACAAAGATCTCTGGATCATCCAAGTCAGATAAGTTGAAGCCAAGGACGTTGGATGGATCAGAAGTCTCTGGGACGGCGGGAGTTGTTGGTGCTGGCATCGGCTGAGGAGGCAATGGCTCTTTGGCCGATATATCTGGCAAGCTTGCCAGGATGTCTGCCACTTGTGTCGATGCGGCAGGCTGGAAAAAGAATGTAATAAGAACCAATGATCTAAATCTAGACCGATGGGCTGAATCGAGATTTGTATTTGTAGATACCTGAGCAGTAGCCGATTCGTGAGGTGAACTCTCGCCACTTTGTTCCTGTGGTTTAGAGTATTTCTTCTTGGCAGGGACTTTGGTGGACTTCGACTTCTTTTCTACATATTCATCGGCTGAAAGTCAGTTAACGAAACAATGAAAAAGAACAAAAGATGATTGAGCATGACTTACTTGGTTGCTGTTGCCTTTCTAAATCAGATAAAGATGGGCTTTGAATGCCCAAGGAGCCATATGTATAACCAGTAAGTGCAGTTGCCTGTCGTGGTCGTTTCCCTTTACTAGTCGCAGGAGTATCAATCGGCTTCTTGCCGGCAGTTTTAGTCTGCAAAAAAGAAGACAGCCAATGAGATTGATTCATATGGGCTACGATAAAGAAAAGCTAAATCGACTAAATACCTCGCTAGTAATATTTATAAAACTCGTATTATCGTATCTGGAGCTCGAATCGTCACTTGAATCATTAGTCACCATCGGCTCAGAACGCGTCGGGAAGAGGGCATCGATAATAGCCGATGGAGTGCGATCAAGGAGAAGTGCGCGTCGCGATTGAAGACCACCATGAAGTGAATCGGCTAGAGCGACGATTGTTCAAAATGAAATGTGGCAAAGATTTGATCTGCAAATCATAGGCTATCTCCAAGACCATGTTGGTGCGACTAAGGATCGCACTCTAGTCCTAGGTTGAACCAGTCGAGAAGTGGAAGGTCGGGATCACTTGGCGAAACCCAATTGTCCGCAAAGATGGAAGGATGGTAAAATTCATAAGAAGGTTGAAAAGTACGATTCCTGTATTGAAGCCGACGTGAAAGATACCAGGAGATATAAATTTTTGATGAAATCCAAAGTCGATTCTGCATTTGAATCGCTCGAGAATCTAGATGAAGAAATGATGGCCATTCAAAATCAATTTATACCGGTATAATCAAGAAATCTTGTTGGTTAAAATCATTGCTATCCGTGTTCGGAAGAAAGATAAATATTTTTCAAGCCGATGGAGATATCCTCTTGCTTTGAGCACATTATGTATCTCTCGCCATAAGATCGGTAGCTCACATTACAGTGTTGCATTTTCCGTGTATCGCGAGGGAATGTTGAATCTTGAGAGGATCCAGTTTGAAAGATCGGCTAAATAAACAGTACAACCAAATTTGGATAAACCGAGGGGACCACCTACATTGCCGACGCAGAATTTGGCAAACCCAGAAAAGCCGACTCTAATTACATGCATCATTTGATAAAGCGCTCCAAGGAACATCTTTCCCAATGCTAGCCGACGTCCCTCTACCAATCGCTCCGCCATTAGTGATACACTTGTGTTGGTCCTAAAGAAGCACCACGTAACAAGAATCGGTCTAACCATAAGTTCGTAAAAGCGACATGTTCTTCATCCGATACCACCCGCTCACTTTATTATTGTTATTAATGTACTTACGCCAACCTTCTCCTTTAGATTGAATAAGCTTGTATTTCGGTTTGCCACTAAAAGCCGATATTTGTTCACCATCCGCCTCGAGCAACACAATTGGGCTATGTCCATGAGAGTCGGGCCGATGGGACCGGTGCTAAACAAGAAGGCATTGAAGGTCTCCGACTGAAATAATGTGCCGTGGCCACTAAGGGCTCATTGGCTTCGGATCGGCTAAAGAGAGAGAATACACTCAGCTATACCCATTTTTTCCCATTCCCTCTTTTTGGCGCCACACGGATATACCAAGATCTCCATCCTTTAAGCGGCCGGCCATGCCCTCAAGCTCTTATCCCACTCTCTATGTTGAATGCGAGGCGATAAAGGAAGACGGGGAATATCTTGGCTAATTACTGTGCGTCTAGGTTTCCTATCGGACCAAGAAAATACTGATCTTTACTGTTAGGGATCGGAATGAGTACCTGACTCGCGTCCATTTCAGCCGATCTTAGCAAGCCGATTGGAGAAGATGTATGCAAGCCGACTGATGGAAACTGAGGAATGGATAAACAGAAGCCGATTGTTTGGGTTCAGAGAGCTTGTGCGCGTGAGAAATGACCGAGGTGGGGGCCGCATTTTATAGCATGGTAAAAATTTGAAACGGCGGGAAGTGAATCCCAAAGGACGGGAGCAGTTAAAACGCACTAACTGCATGTTAGAGAAATACGGCGCGAATAAAGCAGCAGTTAATAGGTGAAGATCAAACGTTAGCCGATTGCACAAGCCGATAATTGTGATTTTTGACAGATAACAAGTCATCTCTCAAAAATGGGGGGCATATGTTTGCACCAAAATTCGGCAAGTTAATCTAAATCAGGCAGATAAAATTAAAGATACGGAAACTAACGGAGGTTTGGAAAGAATCCGAGATGTTTGGTAAAACGTAAGATTTTAGGAAACAACCTCTCAAGATAAGGCCGATACGGATATGGACTTTGAAGCGTGTTGGAATAGGACACGATCGGCCGAAGGGTATAAAAGAAGAGCCAAAGCAAGCTGCAGAATCATCAACACAACACAATCAACTAGCTTTTACTTTTCATCTACTTTTCCTGTCGACTAGGAGTTGCGCATCGCCGATTGTTGATCATCCTCAGTTACACCCTAGGTTTGGTTTATTCTGATTTTGTTGCGCATCGCCTTCTTCAGAATTGATCTGCCTTTATCCTCTGATTAGCCTTAATCGGCTAGTTAGATTTATCCCTTGATCTTGATCGGCTTTAAGCTGATCGAGTTTAAGCCGATTGATCTTAACGATCGGCTTTGTTTGAATTTTATTGTTTTTTACCTTGTCGATTACAGGTCAAATCGACTGGCACGCTCTGAACCCGGTGTTCGTCTGGTGTGCTGCTGTCAGAAACCCTACATCAAGTTTTTGACGCCAACAAGTAGGTTGAACTCTAGGTTTTCCTTTTGATCCTTAGAGTGGCTATTCTTCTATTTTTGAAACTAAAGCTAAGTGTTGCACTTGTCTAATCTTGCTAAAAATGAAATATTCAAAACTAAGCTCGTATTTGCACTTGGACATGTCTTAGTTTAGTCATCTTCTGAAATTGACAAGCTTGGTGTAATATCCTTCCATTTTGATCAATTGGATAATCTTCAAAGCTCTTTCGATTGCATTTCATGCATACATAAAAAAAATTGATGCCTATATTGCCAAAAGGGGGAGAAAACGTAGAAAAGGCATCACTAAAATGATAAAAATGTGAATGCTTATTTGGTTATTATGATCTTTGTAAAACTATGCTACTACTACATTTGGATCATAATCTCATAATCACATTTGACATGTTTAGTTGGATTTTAGAGTTTTGTTGAAAACTTGCTCTTTCTTAAATTTAACTCTAAAATCTGAATTCCTCTTCGTCAACTTGGTCATGGTTCTAATTTCTATCTTTGGACCAAGTTTGACTTTGCAACTAAAAATTGCTTTCTTCTTCATTTTCTTCAAACTCAAATTTATGCCTTTTGTGTGGTTTGTCAATATACTCATCAAGGGGGAGATTGAAGGACCATGTGGAGGTCCATCCATGTTTGTGATGAGTATTTGACTTTATTTGAGCAAGGTGTGCTCAAATTTGAGTTTGATTTGGATTGATTTTCAAAATGAAGCAACTTGAGTTGTCTCTGCCAGGAGTGGCAGTACCGGTTGTATGGACGCGGTAGTGATGAGTTGGATGGTTTATTGCACAACTTTGTGGGCATTGCTATGTGAGGAGTTTCCTTGTCTTTGATGGTTGCAGGGCGACGGTGCTAGGTCATGGTGAGGCGAAGGATGACCGGGACTAGGCGAGGAGCGTCGGAGGTCCAAACGGTTGGGAGATCGCCGGAAGATGATCGGAGACGGAGTCCGGGCAAGTCAAGAAGACAAGGAAAGGAGTTGATACTAGCTAGATGCCGCGTGGATCAATGAGGGCCGTCGGATTGAGGTCTAGTTGATAGGTTAGCGGGTATAGGTAGTATGCTTTGAAAACCATGCAAGAAAACCCGGTATGTGTGTGGGTTTTGGGTTAGCCCTTGCATGACTGTGTGTGTGGGTTAATCCTACCCCTTAGATGAGTGCTCTAGGGTTGAGGGACTCATCCAAGGGTGGTAGGTGGCCCAAGAGTAGGATAAATAGGGGTGGAGGGGTAGCCTCCTTCCCTTGAAGGTGTTGAGGTTTTTGATGCTCATTTGAGCTTTGCCCACATGAATGTGAGGCTTTGTAACCTCCCCTTCCAGAAATGGAAGTTTTATCCATCTACCTCTGAATTTATTTTGCGCATTTACATTATGTCTTTACTTTACGCAATTTAAATTCAGCATTTACTTTCCCGCAATTACATTCCCGCAATTTACTTTCAAATAATTTGGATTTGCCTCCCCTCCTTCTAAATGCTGCTGATCTTGGATGTTTTGAGTGTGTTCATATGGTTTTACATCTCTTTTGCACTCTTAGATTGAGTAGAGAACATCTTTTCTTTCAAGTTCCAACTTTGTTCAGAACTTGTTCTTCGCGCAGCAGTCAGTGTTTGATTTTTGTAAAAATATAGAAAAATAAGTTTTGAGTGATTCTTGTTGGAGGAGGTGCGGGACTCTGATATACACCTGCATAAAAATTTTGGAGTTCACTTGTTGCACCGTTTGGGCGCCATGAGGTGAAAACCGAGCCCCAAACTTTCTACTCGAAGTTCTTGAGCATACTGTGTTCTTAGATTTTTCCTGTTTTTTATGTAAGGCTTTTTGAGGAGAAATTTGGTGGAGTTCTTCACGACTCTGATTCTCATAGGGAGAAAAATTCTTAGAATTGTTTGAGCTGCAGAAACCCACCAACCTCCTGTGCAATTTGAGGACAAGTTCTGGAAATTCTGATTTTGCTTTTCTGAAAGTGACTTTTGTGATTTGAATTGATGTCCTTTCTAAAAGCAAGAGTTTGAATTGATTCCTCTTTATCTTGGACACTAGACAACCAAGATTGTGACTCAAAAATCCCCACATATTTGATGGTACTTATCCATGCAAGCTTGGGGTACACATAGTTGTCTAGTTTTTCGGGTTTTTCACAATTTCCTTTGAGCGATCTTGTCGAGGTTTTTGTTGGAGTATTTTGGGGGAATTTTTATTTGCGACCATTCACCCCCCTCTGTTCGCCATCTCGGTCCTTCAAAATACTACAAGTCGTTCTAAGTTCTTTTATAAAAATAAAAAATCATATTACATCAAGTCAATAACACCGTGATTAGACTGCCCAACACAAGCATTTAGCTCTACCTCCACTTAGAGGTGGGCACTCGGGCCGGGCTCTTTTGGGTCGGCCCGAGGCACGTCGTCACGGTCCGGCACGAAGCCCAACCCGGCACGAAGTGGGCGTGCTTGCCGCGGCACGACATCAGAGCACCGGCGTGCTTGCTCGAGAATCAGGCACGATGGGCGGCACGGCACGGCACGACACCGTAGAATGGACTATACTGGGCCTGATGATCCAGGGTATGAGGAAGAAGCCTAGCATGAAGGTCACCGACTCACAGAGCATGACCGTCATGGATGCACCCAGTAGCATGAACGTCACCCCTATCGCCAACACCTGAGAGAGACAGACAAAACAGGAGAGAGAGAGCTAAGAGAGATTGAGAGATGGTGCAAGAAGCTGCTCTCTCTCGCTCGTCCCTCTCAATCTCTCTCAGCTCTCTCTCTCACCAGTCTCTCTCAATCTCTCTCGTCTGTCTCGCTCACTCTCTTTCTCGCCCATTCTCCCCTCTCTCGTTCGTATTGAGCACATCCTTCTCGCTCTATATAACTGTTCGATAATAAATAAATTTTAGTTCTTTTTCTCATAATATTTGCATTCACTGCCTTAATTCTATGTTTCTCCGACTCTTTTCCTCTTGTTGAAATAGTGCAAATGGGTCGGACCTGGGCCGGCATGGCACGAAGCAGGCACGAATCGCAAATGGGCCGTGCCTGGGCTCGCCGAAGACGAGTTGGACCGGCACAGCGAGCACGACGGGCCGTCGCGGCCCGGCACGGTTCAAGCACGAAGCACGATAGGCCCGTGCCGGGCCGACCCGGCACGGCACGACGCCCACCTCTACCTCCACTCTCAGTCACGTCATGTCTTCTTGCCTACACACCTAGAATTGCTTGGGTATTTTTTATGCTTGTTTTGTTTGAGAATTTTTGGAAGATAGGCTTTGTTTATTGGTATATTATTTTTTTTGTTAGACAATATTTAGCGAAATAGAATTTGTTTGTTGGTACATTGTTTCTCTGTTTCTGTTAAAAAAAATAGAGAGGTACAAAAAGAAGGTAGAATAGGAGAACGGTAAAAAGTTTGGAAGTCCTAATTCAACCACGAGTTTCCCAACAAATGCATGTAAGTGGAGTTCATAGTACCGATCAACATCCATAACCATGCAATGGCCGACACGATAATAAAATGGATGCCTTCTGTATTGCAATTCCAGTCATGTACAACAAGATGCGTGGGCGCGGAGCACGCTGTGCCAGCCGCAACGCTAAATCTGGGCCTTCCTGCGAAGAGAGAGATCTAGATGTAATTTTGAAAAAAATATAGTACAAATCGCATAATTTTCGCAACGTGCGCTGTAATTTAAAAAAAAATGGGACAAATCTCAGAATTTTTGGGAGGGCCTTCCTGCAAAAAGCAACAAAAATACGGCCTCACGCGCCGTGCGTGGGAAAAAATTCGGAATTTTCGAGGACCTCCGCGTGAAAAATGGGACATGGATGTAATTCTAAAAAATCTCTGGGACAAATTTCAGAATTTTTGGGGGCATTCCCGCAAAAAAGCGAAGAAAAGGACCTGGATATAATTCTGGAAAATTTCCTAAAAAATTCGTATTTTTAGAGCTTTTCCGCAAAAGGACCTGCATGTAATTTTGTGGATTTTTTGGGATCTTTTCGCAAAAAAACCAACGCCACGCGACGGCCGAGCGCCCGTGCCACGCGTCGTGCGAAAAAAAACACCAGGGCGAAGCGCGTGCGCAGACGGGTGGGGACTTGAACGCGCGTTACGGCCGTCACACTCGAAGAGCTTCCAGCTGCGCCACGTGGGCGTTTAAGTCCGAGCATTGTGATCAATTTCTTAAGTTGGATTAGAACGGGCACAAACGGGCGACGTGGCTCACGGCGGAGCGAACGCGTCGACCGGAATGGCGTGGACACCGCGAGCACGCCGGAAGTCTATGGGATACAATATACGGAGTACGTGGCATGTCATGAAATCAAACAAAGGGATTGATATTCTTGGGAGAGGTAAGTTAAAATCTTGAAAACTAGCTCTTCACAAGGCGTGTCCAAGAAGAATAAAGAAAAAAGATATTGTCAACTGAAACCAAGAAGCACCAATCGGTTAGATGTCTGAAAGCAAAACACAAAAGAAAAATGAAAGATATAGGCCCTATTTGGATTCATTAGTGCTAATAGTTAGCTGGCTAATAGCTAATAGCTAGCTAACTATTAGCTGGCTAATTATTAGCAGGGGTTGTTTGGATCTACCCGCTAATAAAGTCCATAAAATCAGTCAATTAAAGAGAAATGATCATAATACCCTTTTAGTAGGACAGTGAACGAGTGGACAGGGACGCTCGATTGGATAGGGTTGGAGTGAGGGCAAAAGTGTTAATTGGCTATCTATTAGCAGCTTTTAGTAGGATATAACCTGCTAATGAACTAATTGTTAGCAGGATGGGCAGCTAATAATTAGCAGGTCTATTAGCATGCCTGTTTGGATCCATAGCTGCTAATTTTATTATTTGCATCCGGACTGACTACTCCGTATTCTACGCACGACCGTGCATCACAAGTCACACGATTTTCGGGCGAAATACGCGCGCGTGCGGTTGCTAGAACTCGAACTCATGATCTGCTGCCTCACGCGAGGTCACTTTACCATCTCACCAATCACTCATTACTCAACCAATATAGGATATATTTTCCTTTTGTTCCTTTGTCTCCGAACCTTTTGATGATTATTTGGATATCTAAATGAATTTAAATGGAAAGATTGTCAACTACAAAGTTGTAGATCTGGTCGAGAGATACAATTTTCATATAAATTTTATCTCCATCCGACTACGTATGGAAAAGTTATGATTTTTCGAAAAATGATTGGTAGCATTATTACTGTCGGTTGGGAATACGAACCGCCATTCGGCAGTGATACTATTATTTGGATATTTAAACTACTTCAAATGAAAAAGTTGTCAACTACAAAGTTGTAGATCTCGTCGAGAGCTACAATTTTCATATAAAATTTATCTCTATCCGACTCCGTATGAAAAAGTTACGAGTTTTTGAAAAATGGTTAGTTACGTTGGTAGCATTATTAATACAAACCGCCAACCGGCAGTGATACCATTATTTGGATATTTAAACTATTTCAAATAAAAAAAGTTGTAAACTACAAAGTTGTAGATCTCGTTGAGAGCTACAATTTTCATATAAATTTTATCTCCATCCGACACTGTATGAAAAAGTTATGATTTTTCGAAAAATGGTTGGCAGCATTATTACTACTGGTTGAGAATACGAACCACCAACCGGCGGTGATACCATTATTTGGATACTTAAACTACTTCCAATGAAAAGTTGTCAACTACAAAGTTGTAGATCTCGTCAAGTGCTACAATATTCATATAAATTTTATCTCCATCCGACCCCGTATGAAAAAGTTATGGTTTTTCGAAAAATGGTTGGTAACATTATTACTGCCGGTTGGGAATACGAACCGCCAACCGGCAGTGATACCATTATTTGGATATTTAAACTACTTCAAATGAAAAAGTTGTCAACTACAAAGTTGTAGATCTCGTCGAGAGCTACAATTTTCATATAAATTTTATCTCCATCCGACCTCGTATGAAAAAGTTATGATTTTTCAAAAAATATCATCATTGTCGGTTCTTCTAAAAACCGGCAGTGATAGTATTACTGTCGGTTCGGACACGAACCGGCAGTAATAAGGAATTTATCACTACCGGTTCATCAGAAAAAAACCGTTACTGTCGGTTTTCCATCCGAACCGGCAGTGATAATATTATTACTGCCGGTTTTTGATGAACCGGCAGTGATATGACGGCAAGGATAACTGATTCTGTAGTAGTGATATATGAGCAAACGGGGGATTTAAGCTATGTATCAAACAAAAACACAATGGGTTTAGATAAAAACTATTTCTACGTAATATATAATAATTTCAAATTCACACAAAATAACAAATTTAGTAGCCCGTGTAGATGTACGGATTGATGACTTGTTTGCCTAATTAAGTGTCATGTTTTACATGTCGAGGGGTTAAGTAGACGAGCACCCCAAGTTTAGTAGGTAAACTAGACTTTTTGCTTTATATTTTTGCAAACTCACTTCAATTCTTGTGGCATGTAAGCTCACAACCCATGAAATAAAACGGAAGATACTAGAAGGCCAAAGGGATATTTCGCTAGAGCTGAATGATAGTACAAGAGCGCGAGAGAGATATTAATTAATTAGTTGGTACATGATGTGCGCCAACTTCTGGGAAAGATGGTAATGCTTGAAGGCTTGATCTTCACGTTGTAAGATTAAGGGTAGCACAATGAACGCTATGAACAGTAAGGATAAATTGTAGAGAATGACCCGTGCGTTGGGAATGACGATCTGAAGCTTCTATGAACGTCGACCCACAATACAGTCACAGAACCACACCTTGAACTAATAACCCACACAAAAACGGTCAAACCATCAAGCACGGATTAGGGGAAACTAGAGGTTTCAATCTCGCAAATTCTCGAAGAATTCACAAAAACGAGGGAAATAAGAACACTCTCATATTTTGTATATAAAGTTTGAACATCAAAAAGTTGAGACGCACAGGTCTCAAACGTCTAATATATATAGCAATAAGATGTTGCCTACAAGTAAATGGAAACAACCCAAATAAAAGGAAACATGCAAATATTCATTCTGGAAATTGGCACACCAAAAATTCTGCTTGCATGCATGCGTGGCCCTCCTTAATTCTATCCCTCTAAACAATAAGTAATTCCCCGATTTGATTTGGTATTTCGGTCTTCCCAATTCTTGGCGCACAAAAATATGGATGCTTGCATGTAAAAAAATCTGCATGCCCGCATGATGGCTCATAAGTGAGTGCAGCCACTACAGCTGCATCTATACTCCTTTATAATGCACCTAAGCATTCTTTTCTACGTCCATCCCAAATAATACACCCCACTAGAGATGGTCTAACCATCATGCACCCAGCGAAACGTCCCCGGAAACTTGCCTCCATCAAAATTAACCTCTCAGATCTTTCCTCAGCTTTACTCACCCACATCCGATGGTCATTGTTTAATGTGTCTAACTCATCTCTGTGGCCCACAACAGATCTCCCCCCATCTCCAACATCATCTCAAGGAAAAGGAAACAAATATCCTGGAATTAAGGAAAAGGAAACAAACGTTCTAGAAAAGAAAAAAAACCATATATTACGTGCTGGGAAAAGAAAACCAGAAGACAGAGCACTATACTAGTTTCTCCTAATGCACACAAAATTCTGCATGCATGCATGGTCCTCCTCTTGGTGCGTGAGTGCAACCAATACTACATCTCTTCTATATACCTAAGTAACACAAAAGAAACAAAATCCATGGGAAGTATAGCCAAATCATGTAAATCTGAAATTAAACTTAAATTATCTTTCGCCTGGTTTTGAATCTGATATAGCACGACTACAAGTAATTAGACCATGGTACACTTTCTGTTAGAAATAAGGCCCAAGTGGCCCATTTATCTCTAATGCCAAAGCTACAAATAAAAGTACCATATTGCTAGTTGAGAGGGGAGAATACCAATTTAAAAGAGAGAGCTCCCACCATGTCTTGTAATGAGACATATGGAGGGTGAGGAGCTGGCTAAAGTCACACGCACGCTGCTGCTGCAGATTTCGCGAATTATCACGTATTTCGCGTGTTTTCCGCGTGACTTGTGACTTACGTCGCGAGTCGCCGCGGCCGTGGATTAAATTCCCGCACGCTTAAACCCGCTTTAATTTTCGGTTTCTCTCGTTATTGGTGAATTAATGGGGTCATTTATCGAGATTTGAAACAGCCATGATAATGGCGTCGCTTTCTAATAGAAACTGCCATTTGAATGACCTGCGCTTACTAGCGTTTAATGGTGACCGTTCTTCGTGCGAGGCTATAAAATGCAGACGCCCGCATGAATAGGGTTTTGATTTTGGCTCGATACTCGCGCTCATCCACGGTGATCGTGTTGCATTTTCGTGTTGTGCTCATTCTTCACCGACCTTCCTCTCGGCGTGCACCGCGAGGCAAGGAGAGCGGGATCTCGAACCGCTGTCACGAGAGAACCCGCACGGGACGGCAATAAGGTTTCGGCAGCGCAATCTGCGCGACCGCCGAGCTCTTCATCTTGCGATCCACGACGCCGACTACTTCCTCTACGGCCGATCGCTCATCTTTGCTTCCTTTCGCCATCAAGCCCATCGTAAGAATTCACGTGGATCGATCTACTTTACGTAAATATGTGGTGTCTTTTGTCTTGCTGTTGTATTTAATCTTTTGGAAATTAGTGTTTTTTCAAATCTAAAACACAAATAATACCTAGTTTTTAACAATCCGTAAACCTTATTGGTATTATTTGTGTGATTGTGATTCAAAGAATGGTCGGTGCAAGTGATGCCATGAAACCCGAGAGGTTCAATGGTCGAACTTCCGTAGGTGGCGACTAGAGCCAAGTTTTGGCTCATGTCTCTGGGTATGTGGTGGGTGATTTTCCTCAATACCCGCTACGGATGAGGAAAATAAGCAGTTTGAGAATGCGAATAACACCGCATTGGGCTGCGTTACGACCATCTTGGCGGATCGGTTATATGATGTGTATATGAGTTACACATCCGCCATCGAGTTGTGGTTGGCTCTTGAACAAAAATATGCGTAAGTCGAGGTCGGTCGGTGGTTGTATACGTCACGAGCAATTATTCGATTTTACCATGGATGAGTCTAAATCGATTGTTGCTCAAGCGCATGACTTTCAACTACTAGTGGGCGAGATTGCACATTTGGGATGTGCTTTACTCAGCAAAATTTGTGGTCATGGGCATTGTGGCTAAACTTCCCCATCTTGGAGGAATTTTGCCACGGTCTAAAACACAAGAGGGAAGAGATTTCTATTGAAGATCTCATTGTCGCCTCGACGTGGAAGAAAAGCGAGCCAAAGATGCGCCAAAAAGTTCTTCTCAGAACCAAACAACGCAAATGTGATTGAGAAGAAGGGTGGCAACAACAACAAAGGCTTGAAACCAAACAAAATACTAGCTTCAAGAAGAAAAAGTTTGAGCAGAAAGATATGAAGAACATTACTGCTTTGTGTGCGGAAAAAATGGTCACATGGCTAAAGACCGCTCGCTTCCGCAAGAACAGGCCAAATGAGCAAGGCAAGAAAATTGCCAACGTGACCATAAGTGAGGGAACTACTTGGAGGGTATGGTAATTCTCCCGTTGTTTTTTCAAAGATGTCAATCCACCGATTGGTGGGTTGATACGGTGCAAATGTTCACGTATGTTCGACATATCTCTATTTTCTTCTTACCAGCAAAGAGGGCTTCCTCCGTCCTAATGGGGAACAGGTCGCATGCTTTTGTTCTTGGTGTTGGCACGGTGGATCCGAGGCTTACTTCAGGAAGATTGTCCACTTAAAGAACGTGCAAAGATGCGCCAACAATAAATAAGAACCTTGTCGGTGGTTCCCTATTATGTCGAGATGGCTATAAGCTAGTATTTGAGTCTAATAAAGTTGTAATATCCAAGTTTGGAAACTTTATTGAAAAGGTTATGAAAGCGGAGGCTTGTTCCGCTTAAGTGTACTAGAGCCTTGTTTAAATTTAAATGTTGCTACTCAAGTTAATAATTGTGAATCCAATGTTTGGCATTCTCGTTTATGTCATATTGGTTATGATACCATTGCTCGAATGTCCAGATTACAATTAATTCCAAAATGTGATATTGTCAAAGGATCAAAGTGCCATTCTTGTGTGCAAGCAAAGCAACCAAGAAAACCCTTTAAGGGATTAGAGGAAGAAAAGAACTTGGCACCACTAGATCTTGTCCATTCTGACCTGTGTGAGATGAATGGATTGTTGACAAAAGGAGGCAAAAGATATTTTCTAACTTTTATAGATGATGCAACTCGTTATTGTTATGTGTATTTGTTGAAAACAAAGGATGAAGCTTTAAACTACTTCAAAATTTATAAGGTCGAGGTTGAGAACCAACTAGAAAAGAAAATTAAACGACTAAGGTCCGATCGTGGAGGAGAGTATATCTCTCATGAATTCTCCCGCCTGCTTACGAGCATGGTATAATCCATGAAGTTACACCACCATATTCTCCCAATCTAATGGGGTAGTGAGAGGAAAACCGAACACTAACAGACTTGGTGAATGCCATGTTGGAGAGTGCCAGTATGCCTAAAATGTGGTGGGGAAGCTATATTAACAAGAAATTTTGTCCTAAACAGAGTAATCACTAAAGGTGTGAGATTACTCCGTATGAGGATGGAAGGAGAAAACCCAATGTCAATTTTCTGCGAACTTGGGGTGTTTGGCAAAAGTCAATATACCATTGCGTAAAAGAGAAAGCTTGGACCTAAAGCGATCGATTGTATTTTTCTAGGATATGCACATAACAAAGACACCTATAGATTTTTAGTAGTAAAATCGAAACTCCCGAGATTATTGTTAACACAATAATGGAGTCCAGAGATGCTTCGCTTTTGAGGATATTTATCCTATGAGACCAGCGGGTAGTTCTTCACGAACTGAGAATACTCAAACTAATAATAATTATAATGCTGAACCTACCACTGTTTCTGAACCAATAAATGATACACTACCAGTAGAAGATAATTTTGAGGAGGATAACAATTTAGTCGCAGAGGCTCCTCGTAGGAGCAAGAGACAAAGGGTTGAGAAAACCTTTGGCGGCGACTTTATTGTATACCTCGTGGATGATGTGCCAAAATCTCTTTCAGAGGCTTATGCACTACCTGATGCTGAGTATTGGAAAGAGGCGGTCCGTAGCGAGATGGATTCCATCATGGCTAACGGGACTTGGGAGATCACTGATCTTCCTAGTGGGTGCAAACCTGTTGGATGCAAGTGGATCTTCAAAAAGAAAATGAGGCCTGATGGTACTGTTGATAAGTACAAGGCAAGACTTGTGGCCAAGGGTTATACCTGAAAAAGGAGAGGATTATTTTGATACTTATTCTCCTGTGAGCTGATTAACCACCATTAGAGTGCTCATAGCATTAGCTGCTTCCCATGGTCTACACGTCCATCAAATGGATGTAAAGACAGCTTTCCTTAATGGAGAGTTGGAGGAAGAAATCTATATGGAGCAACCAGATGGTTATGTGATTACTGGACAGGAAAATAAAGTGTGCAAATTATTAAAATCCTTGTATGGCCTAAAGCAGCTCCTAAGCAATGGGACGAAAAGTTTGATAAAACTTTGACATCTGCTGGTTTTCTTGTTAATGAGGCGATAAGTGTGTATACTATCGTTATGGTGGGGGTCAATGTGTTATTTTGTGTTTGTATGTTGATGACATACTTATATTTGGGACAAACAACTCTTTGTATTGACGAGGTCAAAACTTTCTTATCTCAAAGCTTTGATATGAAAGACTTGGGAGAGGCAGATGTTATTCGAATATTAAATTGATCAAGAATGAGGATGGGATCATTTTGCACCAATCCCATTATGTTTGAGAAAATTTTGAGTCAATTCGGTTTGAGAATTGCAAAATCTCCCAACACCTTATGATCCAAGTGTTAAGCTTCTAAAAATCAAGGGTTAAGAAAAGATCAACTGAGATATTCACAAATTATTGGGTCCCTTATGTATCTAGCTGGTGCAACAAGGCTCGATATCTCATTTGTCAGTGAGCAAATTAAGCGGTTTACATCTAACCTAGGAGATGATCATTGGGAGGCACTTGAAAGGTTGTTGCGCTACTTGAGAGGCACAACATCTTATGGAATACACTATCTTGGGTATCCATCTGCTTTAGAAGGATATAGTGATTCCAATTGGATCTCGATGCGGATGAGATCAAAGCTACAAGTGGCTATGTTTTTACTTTAGTGGTGTCATAGCTTTCATGGAGGTCTTGCAAATGACCATATTGACGAGGTCAACCATGGAAGCTGAACTCGTAGCACTAGACACGACCATCGTTGAGGCCGAATGGCTTAGAGAGCTATGTTGGACTTGCCATTGGTTGAGAAACCAATACCGGCGATCTTAATGTACTGCGATAACCAAACAGTGTTGACTAAGGTTATGAGTACTAAAGATAACATGAAGTCCTCCAGACATGTGAAGCGTAGGCTTAAAACTGTCAGAAAATTGAGAAACTCCGGAGTTATTGCTGTGAATTATATTCGTACAGAGAAAAATCTGGCAGATCCTTTTACAAAAGGACTTGCAAGGAAAGCGATTTCCATTGCGTCTATGGACATGGGCATGAGGCCCGTTTGAGTTACACCACAACGGTAACCCTTATCTTCCTGATCGGAGATCCCGTGAATTAGGTAATGGGAAAAACAAGTTGAGGTTGTAACAAGAGAGTACATATTATTAAATTTGTACCTGTGTCCAAATAGACAAAGTACTCTCATCAGATGGAAGGTTGGCTTAAAGCCTTAATGTATTCTAGTGTCAAAGGAAAAGGTATTGGCCTCTGAATACCTAAAATGAATACACCTACTTGAGCCTAACTGTGAGGTCGCAGTTCACGAGAAAGGGGCATTCTCTAGAAAGCTCATGAGAAGATTAGGGAGCATGACCATTTAACGCTCCGTTGAGGTGAAGTTCTTTGGCAGCCTAGTATCAGTTAAGATTTCGGGTGAAATCAAACCACACAAAGCTGTGAATTCAAGGCTTAGTCCATTCATTAGCTGTGGGAGGATGGATCACGTTATTCTAGGTGAAAGTTCAACCCGTATGGGACTTACACCGAAACACTGATATATTAAACGAAGATTCAGCACAGTGATCAAAATTTTGAGCCTTTGTCAACTTCGGCATTGGTGGGGGATTGTTAGAAATGAGGCCCAAGTGGCCCATTTATCTCTAATGCCAAAGCTACAAATAAAAGTACCATATTGCTAGTTGAGAGGGGAGAATACCAATTTAAAAGGGAGAGCTCCCACCATGTCTTGTAATGAGACATATGGAGGGTGAGGAGCTGGCTAAAGTCACACGCACGCTGCTGCCAGATTTCGCGATTTATCACAGCGTATTTCCGCGTTTTTCCGCGTGACTTGTGACTTACGTCGCGAGTCGCCGTCGCCGTGGATTAAATTCTGCACGCTTAAACCCGTTTTAATTTTCGGTTTCTCTCGTTATTGGTGAATTAATGGGGTCATTTATCGAGATTTGAAACAGCCATGATAATGGCGTCGCTTTCTAATAAAGCTGCCATTTGAATGACCTGCAGTTACTAGCGTTTAATGGTGACCGTTACTGGTGCGAGGCTATAAAATCTGGAGACGTCCAGACAGAATAGGGTTTTTGATTTTTGGCTCTGATACTCGCGTTCATCCACGGTGATCTGTGTTGCATTTTCGTGTTGTGCTCATTCTTCACCGACCTTCCTCTCGGCGTGCACCGCGAGGCAAGGAGAGCGGGATCTCCGAACCGTTGCCGCTGAGAGAACCTGCACGGGGACGGCAATAAGGTTTCTGGGCAGCGCAACTGCGCGACCGCTCGAGCTCTTCATCTTGCGATCCACGACGTCGACTACTTCCTCTACGGCCGATCGCTACTGCGCTGCTTCCTTTTCGTCATCAAGCCCATCGTAAGAATTCCTGTGGATCGATCTACTTTACAGAAATATGTGGTGTCTTTTGTCTTGCCTGTTGTATTTAATCTTTTTGGAAATTAGTGTTTTTTTTCAAATCTAAAACACAAATAATACCTAGTTTTTTAACACTTTCTCCTTTGAATCAGTATGTGCATCATCACCAAGTGTAGATGGACGGGATGTCCTCATCTGTGCATGAAGTAAATTAGGTCCAAAGAGTGCACCGGATGGCCCATATGGACAAGTTATGCTGCATAGTGTGAATTATTTTCATGTTTGAGAACACATTTCAAGATGCTCATATATAACTACTGTCTTGAAAAACGAAGTATGACAATTGCGTGTGGTAATTTTCACTTGCATAGCACCAGTCCCATGGGTTATATCACCATGTTGTAAATTAACTATCATAATCCATAAAACATACCTATGTTGTAAATTAACATACTTTTAAAGCTATTTTCTATGTTGGACTGTGCTGGTGGCTAAGTCCAATCCCCACTCGTCAATCTTTTTCTTCCACAAGTGTTGTCTCACATACACTATACCACATACCACTTTTTAGGGTTTGTGTGGGAAGTCCAAAATCCCAACCCATCCACGTAAATGACTTGAGATTTTAGTTCAATATCTTGGCCCATTCACATTGGTGGGATAGGATTTTAGATATCCCAAACAAAACCATATGGTGTCTATAAACACTATTACAGAGAAGACTGTCACAGACGATTCAAAAAAGTCATCACAGACAGTTTTTTGAACCATCCGTAAGCATGTGTCTGTGATAATACGGCGCATCACAGACGGTTTCTGAACCGACTGTGAAAACACATATCACTGACGATTTTTATCTAGAACTGTCTGCGATATGTGTTGATTACAGATGGTTTGTATCTATAACCGTTTGTGATATATGTTGATCACAGACGGTTTTTAAATAGAACCGTCTATGATATGTTTTTTTTCTAACTCTCTCGGCAGAACTTGCATGATAAGTATCTGTTGTTCGAAATTTTCTTCTCGTTAGATATTTCTACAACGACATTTACAAAACACAACCAGTTATAGATTTTGTAATTGAATATTAAAACATCCTAGATACATTGAGGCAACAGCTTATTTGATGAGGATGGTCTTAAAATATGAACATTTCTAGCACTTTCATCCTTTTTCTTATTCTAATGTTGATGGATTCCAAGACAAAATCCAATTTCATCCGCGGTTCATCCTGAAAGTTGTCATGCTCTGATATATCTTCCACTTCATCTTCATCCCTGAATGAGAATCAAGCACAAGACCAGAATGAAAATAGGTTGCATATGGTATTCTCATTCGAGGATGAGGATGAAGTGGAAGCGATAAATCATAGCATGACAACTTTCAGGACGAACTGTGGATGGAATTGGATTTTGCCTTAGAATCCATCAATAATAATTAGAATAAGAAAGGTGATGAAAGTGCTACAAATATTCATATTTTAAGACCATCATCATCAGGCAAGCTGTTGCCTTGGTGCATCTAGGATGTTTTGAATCACTACTACATAAATGTACATCACAATCGGTTTTTTTCGTCATCACAATCGGTTCTAGTAGCGATACAAAGTCATTAGACAGTGATGAGGTGATACTATCACAGTTGGTTTTTGCCTGATTGTGATAAAAGCATCATCACAATCGGTTCTTGCTCAAAACCGATAGTGATGAGAGCCTTATCACAATCGGTTCTGGTATAGAAGCGATAGTGATGTGTCCATCATCACTATCGGTTCTTTATAAGAAGCGATAGTGATGACGCCCTCATCACTATCGGTTCTGAGATAGAAGCGATAGTGATGACGCCCTCATCACTATCGGTTCTGAGATAGAAGCGATAGTGATGAGAGTGTCATCACTATCGCTTCTTACCATCGCTTCTAAGAACCGATAGTGATGACACCCTTATTACCATCGCTTCTTATAAAGAACCGATAGTGATGAGGATGTCATCACTATCGCTTCTTATAAAGAACCGATTGTGATGATGGGTGTGCTGATTCTCATTTGTGCACCTTTGTAAAAATAGCACATATTACAAACATTATTCACATATTACATTCACAACACATATTACACACAACATGTACATATCACATTCACAGAACATAAACACTTTATTACAACACATATCGCATTCATTCACAACATAGAACACAAATATACTTAACAGTCAGTACACATGCATGCATATCGTATTCACATATATAATATTGTTTATATATGAACTAGTAGGAGCCTTTAGGATCTCTAAACCCGCCATCCTCTGATATAACTTCCAGTCAGTACCACTGTCATAATTGGTCTTGTAATTTGTTGAGTTCTTTGCTTTGTAAGTTATTGAGGGGGATATCGATCCTCTACAATAGAAATACAAGATGCCACTATCTGTCAACAAATGAAACTGTTTGCAACACTGTAATCTGGATCGCAAAATTTAGCCATCATGTAGGTGATGCTCATAGACACAGATTCTTCTTTAATTGCTATGGGTTGTATGAGCATAAAGAGCTGAAGCAAAGGAAACTTTTGCATGTAAAATTGCTTGACAACAACAAAAAAAAAAGTTACCAGTATGACCTTCAGATTGATTGTTGGTTGCAAACATTTTTCTATCCTTGTCAAGACAAAAATATAAAGAGGTAAAAAAACTTTAGATGATCTCAATTACGTGATCTACATCTTTGTGAGTCATAAAATGAACCTTTAACAACTTCATCAGTTAGTGCGGGAAAGAAGATCCCTACATTTTACTCTCTAGAAATGCAGAACGGGTTAGACTGAAATTCAGAGTATAACTGGAACCACTACAATGACGCAACAAAGCAGCATCAGATTTCCTAGATGAAATATGATATGGTATTATATTACAACCGAAGCAGAGAGTACCTTCAAAAGAAAAGCATGCACATCGGTGGTAGCTTTCAGGTCACCTTTTGTGTAATCCGATTTGTTCAACAAGTATGACATCCCAACACCAACAGGGGGAGTCTAGGTACATGATGTTTGAAACCTATTTACTGGCATGATGAAAGAAGAGCAACAAGCATGTCAGACATATTGAAATTAAACAAACATCAGGGTATGTAACAACTGATGGCTAACACGTGCAAGCAAAGACGTGAAAAAATTCAGCTACTTCTTTTGCCACTTCTTTATAATGCTACGCACAAGATAAGGTACATTCAATTCGTAGTTTGTGCAGGTAGTACTCCATGAAGGCATCCATCACATAAACACAGCCCTGCGGAGTCCTCCCATGCTCCAGTTAACAAATTGGAAGGAAAAAATCAATCTTGAGAGGGGTTCATGGACCAATTCAAGCAAGCAATCAGGAAAGCACCTTGAGGAAGCAGGGGACGGATCCGGTCAGCGATCCGACGATGGTGAGGAAGGTCATGAAGCAACAGGCGTAGATGGCCTTGTCGATCCGCTCCTCTACGTCCGAGTCGTACCCATGGGCGGCGAACAGGCGAATCGCACCCGAGCATCTTTGGCGTGATGACGCTCCAAGTGCACAGCACTCGCCGCGGTGGCCACGTGGGGGTTCGACGCCCCACCTACCCTCATGCCACAGGGCCATGCCCACACATCCCGAAGGACAAGAACTGCGGCTGGAACCTGTGGTGATGGGACTGACCTGCACTTCTTGGTGGGACGGCGACGGCGCGGAGCTCGGAGGCCGACGAGGACGGGGACTGGGGGAGCTCGAGGTAGGGCTGCGCCGGTGGGGGGAGGTGGGTGGGGGAGGCACTCAAACCCTAGCTAGCCGCTGAAAGAAATGAAAGCACAGAGACGGACTCGATCGGGAGAAGATGAAGTAGTGGGGATCATGTGTTATCTGTGTCTGTTTTCATGAGAAAGCGACACAACTAATGTCTGTATCTATGTCAGTTTTCAACAAAGAACCGACACAATTGATATTACTACCTGTGTTGATTTTAACGCTGAACCGACACAATTGAGTATCTCTATCGGTTTTCAATTAAGAACCGACACAATTAATGCCTTTAGTAGTGTCAGTTCGTACTAAAACCCGACACAAATAAAGAACAAAACACTATCGTTTCTCGAGTAAGAACCGATACAACTGACAAATAATCACCATCGGTTTAAAAAAAACCCGATACAAATGATATAGAGACACATCACTATCAGTTATTGATTAAAAACCGACACAACTAAAACCCACATCACTATCAGTTTAAAAAAAACCGACACAAATGACAAGACAATCACTATCGGTTTTTTTTAAAAAACCGACACAACTAAGATACACATCACTATCGGTTTCCAAAAGAAACCGACACAAATGAAAGAGAACCATTACTGTCGGTTATTGATTAAGAACCGATACAATTAAAAACCACATCACTATCGGTTTAAAAAAAACCGACACAAATGACACTAGAAATCACTATCGGTTTTCAAGTAAAAACCGACACAAATGTCAAGACAATCACTATCGGTTTTCAAGTAAAATCCGACACAAATGACAGAGAACCATCAGTATCAGTTATTGATTAAAAATCGACACAATTAAAAACCACATCACTATCGGTTTAAAAAAACCCGACACAAATGACACTAGCTAAGTCGCGAATTCTTCGCGAGGCTTTGGAAAAAGTGTTGAACCCAAAAAACGACGTTTAAGGCCTCAAAACAGCCTCTGAAGTTTCGGTACCCGGCCATTTTCGTCGATTGTTCATTGCTAGTTTGAATTTGTTTTCATTATAGCTTGTGTAATCCTTGTTTCCAGTCTATATTTTAGAGTATGCTCATTTGTGAGAGTTTGATTCTGAAAATTTTTCATATAAAATAGATATTACATATAATATCAACAATCACAATCTGTTCTTTTCAGCACAAATATTACACAATATCAATAGTCAATTCTTTAAGCACAGATAGTCCACATTAGCAATATCTAACACAATATCACATAACATTACGAAATATATGTACATTCACAACAAAAGCATATCACATTCATAGTACACAATAAAACCTAATGAGACTCATCACAATCGGTTCTTACTCAGAACTGACACAGATGAGGGAGCCCCTCATCACAATCGATTCATAGCTAGAACCGATTGTGATAACACCCCCTCATCACAATCGGTTCTTTCTCAGAACCGACACAGATGAGGGTTCTCATCTGTGTCGGTTCTGAGAAAGAACCGATTGTGATGAGGGTCACCCTCATCTGTGTCGATTCTGAGAAAGAACAGACACAGATGAGGGGGTGTCATCACAATCGGTTCTAGCTAAGAACCGATTGTGATGATAGTCACCTCATCTGTGTCGGTTCTGAGATAGAACCGATTGTGATGACACCCCTCATCACAATCGGTTCTAGCTCAGAACCGATTGTGATGACCCTGTTTCCGAAAATTACAAATTACATACACATATCACAATCGGGTTTTTTTTTTCAAAAGTTAGGAACCGACACAAATGAAGCGATAGTGTTGTACCATTCTGTAGTAGTGAATATTGAAATCTATAACTGGTTGTGTCTTGTAAATGTCATGCAGAAATATTTAAAGAGAAGAAAATTTCGAAAAACAGATACTAATCATGAAAGTGCTACCAAGAGATGTAGAAAAACTTTTGGTTCCAACAAGTAGGTTCGACACTATTCAGTAATTGGATTAATTCAAGATGAATAAATAGTAAGGATAGTTTCAGTAATCAATACATTGACAAGATATGATATCACAAATATCAATAAGCATACATTGAGAAATAACATTAATTATTTGATAGATCAAGACAAGGACACCTTAAGGCTTTTCCATGTCTGCCATTATCTATGCCACAGCTTCCGCAATAGAGGTTTTTCTATTCTCCCTGAAGTTACACAGCTCCGACACAGTGCCTATTTGTTTGACACCAATAACTGGTTGACTTCTAGCCATATCTCTTAATCCCTACGAAAGCTATCATATTGTTGTGAAAAGGATGTCTTGGTATATTATCAGTAACCACGTTGAATTACATACTAGAAACAGTTATATTACCTCTATAAGCTTAGCTTTGGCTTCTTCCAGCTCTGCATTTGCCCTGCGCTCCTTAATGATGAGCGCCTTATTAAGAGAATCAATATCTTGCGCTTTGCTATCTATATCTTTTAGTTTTTGTTTTATCTCATAAATATTTTCTGTTAACTCAGACTTTCCATTCAGTTGTTCTATTCTACCTCAAATTTTTGTTTAGTATCCAACAGTTTTTCTATGTCGTTTATCTTGTTTGTAGACTCTATTTTTATATGTGTGCAATTTGCAGTCACTGGGATATATAATGTATATATGATGAATCACGACAAAAGTTAAATATCTAAATGTTTTTAGAGTATAATGTGCACAATTCAAATCTTGCAAAAACAAAATAATAGAAAGGATAAGCAATTCATAATTATTATATCGACTTAACATTGAATTATGTCTACTTAATAGATTAATCAGTAATTGTATGATAGAGTGCTCTCAGGTGTCGAGCTGCTAAAGGTTAGATATTTAGCCTCCTCGCCACAAGGTGTAGGGCTGTTAGAGATAATCTCTTACCTCCACTACACCTGGGTCATATAATCAAAATTGAACTAGACAATTAACTAAGCAAATAAGACATTGAACTCTTACTTTTCTAAATTATACGTCATCAAAATCATATTATTAATAGTATCTAAGTGTTTTTCTAGTGTATGGGTGTAGCAACAAATACAAAAAGAAAAACACTATAGGCAAATTCAATTACCCATATAGATCAAGGTAATGGTCAAATAGATCATATAAAACAAAATATGACATAATCATAGAAAGATTAGAAGTTCTAAGAACAGGGTATCTGCTTACTTAAACAAGTCATATTATTAGAATTACATGTTATATTCTTAGAATTACTGAATACTGAATATGATAATCAAGCTCAAAGACTGTGAAATAAAAGTAGTACTTTCTAGCATTAATAGGAAATAACTCTATAGTTCAAGACCACATTCGCTACTTTAATTGTTTTAGTTTATCATCATAGAAAACTAACCATTCATATATCCAGCATTCATAATCATAGCAAACTAACCATTCATGTATCTGTAGCAAACTAACCATTCATGTATCCAACAATCATAATCGTAGCAAACTAACCATTCATGTATCCAGCATTCATAATCATAGCAAACTAACTATTCATATATTTATAGCAAACTAACTATTCATGTATCCAGCAATCACAATCATAGCTTTGTGAGACTAATCTTGTAGAGGAAAATAAAGAGCTCAAGGCTCAAGTCATTAAATTGGAAAATGACTTGAAGAAATGCTACAAAGGGAAGGCCACCCTCGACGATATCCTAAGCAAGCAACGAGTCTTGCAAGACAAGAGAGGGATCGGCTACATCTCCAAGGAGAATAGCAAGACAAGGTACAATGCAAGACACTCGAAGATAATTAAGTGCTTTGGATGCAACATGAAGGGATACCTCGCCTCTGTGTGCCCAAACAAAGTGGATATCAAGCCACAATCATCAACAATGAGGCAAACCGGGATTGAGCACGACAAGAAGGTCAAGAGAGGACCAAATAGCGTGACATGCTTCAATTGCCGGGAAAGGGGACATTTCGGTAAGAATTGTCCCAAAGGTATCACTCCTAAGCCCACTCTTATCAATGATCATTATTTTCTTAGGAAAGATAAAAATGGCAATGTGTTTACCAGGTTTGTCAATTCTCCTAAGACTAAGCAAAATAGTGATAATCATTTGCTTAGGAGAATAAATCTAGAAATGTGTTTGCTCAAAATGCTAGATTTCCTAAGACTATGAAAAATCATGTGCTTAGGAAAAATAACAATAGCAAAACATTTGCTAGAAATATTAGATCCTCTAAGCATCTGTAACACCCCAAATTTTTGCTTTAAAATCATTTTATTGGTTATTTGTCCATTTTATGTTTTTCTGGAATTTATTGGATTTTTCTGGATTTATTTGAATTTACTTTAAATTTAATATATTAGTCGTTTGTTGAAAACTATTTAAAAATATGCAAAGTTAAAATAAGGTTTTGTCAAAAATATTTTATTTGAGTTCAAAAGGCCTAAAAGTATTTTTGAGAATTTTCTTGGATTTTTCCTGATAATTTTATTGCCTGAAACAGATAAAATGAATTTCTGTGATTATTTTAAATCAAAAATCCTTTTAAAAAAATGGATGAACAGTATTGGGCTTGGCCCGTATACTATGCGTGAGTGGCCCAAAGTTGCGCGGCCCGTTTAGCCCGTTTTCTGGAAGGTTTTATCGTCGCCGTTGGATCGAGATCGCACGATGGACATCAAGGCGTACCGGTTCGGGACTCGTTGGATCAGCACCGTTAGAAAGATATCGCGGAAGGTTAGGATCGTGCCGCGCCGGGAGATCTTCTGGGCCGTTGGATCGCCATCGAACGGCGCTGCGTTATCGTCCTCGCCCAGGACTCGGAGCCGTGGCCGCCGTGGACTCCGTGTCCGAGTCGCCGCCGGAGAGGGGTAGCACGGCTATAAAAGGGGGCACCCGGTTCGCCTCTCTGCCGCAGATCAAAGCCCTAAGCTAGCCTCTTGAGCGTGCCGCCGTCTGTCGTGAATTCGTGAAGATTTGTCGAGCGCCGTCGCAGCGAAGAATCATCGATTCGCCGTCGTTAAGCCACCGCAAGGTCCGAGACAGATCGCATCTGCTTCGCCTTCACCCAGAGCACCTCGTGCGCGTGTCTGTTCTGCCAAGGCGCCGCCCGAGAGGGAGATCACCGAGAAGCCGTCGCCGCCGAGGAAGAAGCCACCGCCGCTGTTGAACCAGTACCCAAATTCCAGATCCGTTCGCGTCAGAAGGTAGGCGAGGTTGCGAGCGTGCCGTAGGTAGCCGGGCCGATCGCCGCCGCCGACCCTAGGTCCCCGTGCCGCCGCCGTCGACGTGGCTTGACATTTCGCTGACGCGTGTCGCACACGTGGGCAGCTTCGCTGAGGTGGCAGCGTCGTGGCGTTGCGTGTGTTCTGCGCTGGTGCCGAGTCAGAGACGCACGGGCCTGCACGTCAAAGAGATGTGGTCGCATGGACTGGGTCCACGGTGGACCAGATCGAAACCGTGAACCGGGTCCATGGACCGTGGCACGTGTCGCCGTAAGATTGGCTGACATCAGGGCTGACGTCAGCGTGACGCAGTTAATCGGTTTTCGATTTAAAAATAATTCGGTTAATTCTGATTTTCTAATTTCTGTAATTTCAGTATTTATTCAAACTTCAAAAAGCTATATCTTTTGCATTTCAACTCGGATTTGAGTGATTCAAATTTCTAAAAATTTGTAAAATTGAGATATATTTAATGGTGAATTTTATTTGATTTTTGGAGTTCATTTTCTCTCTGTTTTTGTATTTATTTTCTTTTCTTTTTCGGTACGCGTAGACGTTGAATTGTGCGACACTTCGGAAGAAGATCCAGCAACTCAAGAGCAAGCTCCAGATCAAGATCAGGACCTATTCCAAGGCAAGTTGTGCTTTGATCATGTTGAACCCATGTTTATACAAATGCTATATTGTTTTACTCTATTGCATGGTATTTCAAGTATACAATTGTTTCAACTTAAATTGGGATCTAGTTAAGCTACCAATTTGATCTATACCCTACCTTGTCATTGTATGCCATGATCTATTGTCACCCTAGATTGGTTCATTATAGTTGGTTAGTAACGATAATCAACATGGGGTGGTTAGACCGTATTAGTTGCTTAGCCATGCCACGTCATCACATGTGTTTGAATCATTGATAATTAATCTTGACTAATGGAATATGAAACAATGTTATGAACTTGTGTGTCATGTGGGATCACACGATGAGATTGAGTTGTTTGTGGTGAGTCATGTCACGCAACGATGTTGAATTGTTGATGGCACGTGGTGCATGGTAATCAACTTGGGTGATAATCACTTAGATTGGGGCAAGTGACAAGGGGCGAGTATGCCAAGGTGGGCCCGATAGGCAGAGGGTATGTGGATATCTTGCCTTGATCACTCTAAGGACTTAACCTTGCAAGCCTTTGACCTGAGTCAATCACGCAACCACATGTCTGGTATGGGCCAGCCTAGCTGATTAATTTGCAATGTCTTAACTTTGGTACTATCTTGGTCGGTGTGAGTTCCCGAGTTATGGAGTAATTCACATGGCGCAAGAGGGGGGCCCTGGATGTGGTAACCAGTCCCACCAGTGTTGAAACCTTAGCGGGTGGTACCAGGTTAAGCCAGCGCATTGTAAAGGCTTTGTTATAATCACTTGCCTTGGTGGTGTTTGGTTGTATCGCGTGGGTAAAGTGCATAACCTCTGCAGAGTGTGAAACTATTCGGATAGCCGTGCTCGCAGTATTGAGCAATGCTCGGGAATTACAGTTAAGGGTTAGCTTAATTAATTGAACAATTTGGTTGGGATGGCAGAATGCCATGTGGAAGATGGAACTTGACTTAGGATTGGAAACTTGGTTTACTTCAGAAATGCTGAATCTATTTACTATTGATATTTGTTTTATAGTCTTTACGATCTATTTATTGTATTTGTTCATAAATGCTGCTTATTGCAAAATTGCCATGATAGCCTATCCATTGGAATAAGCCTTGCATATAGTTACGTAGAATTGCATTCTGTGCACAACTTGTTGAGTGTTTTAAGTACTCACCCTTGCCAACAACAATAATCAACAGTTGAAGAATCTACACCTGTGTTGGAGGAGGAGCTCCAGGAGGACACGAGTCATTAGGGTACGAGCCTTGTCAGTTGCCTGTGGTGAACTGATGAGCTATCTACGTTTTCTACTTTCCGCTGCTTAATTCTTAGCTTATATTTCAAGTCTTGCCCTGCGTGGCTTAATAATGTAAGTTGGTCATAAGATCATACACTTAGCTATATCAATAAATGGAGTATTATTCTATTATCATTGATCCCGGGACTAGTGCGGTAAACGCAGTGGGTTCGAATCAGTGGATTCGGGTCCTTACAGCGTCCTCATTATAATGATTATTATGTGCTTAGAAAGGATCAAACTAGGAATAGATTTACTAAAAGTGCTAAAACTCCTCAACCTCCTAAATTCAATGCCGACAAATCGCTTAGGAGTAATAACAATCACAAATCCATTGCTAGTCTTGTTGGTTCACCTAAAACTATTAATGCTAGGGCCATTTGGGTTCCTAAATATCTTGTGACTAACATTCTTGGACCCAACAAAAATTGGGTACCAACAAGTGCCTAAAAGTTTATTAGGTATTTGGAGATACATTGGAAGCTTTGGCTCAATCAAGAGGATGATTTCATCATGTGAAAAAGGGAGCCAAGCTTGAGGACATTCACTTCAATCATGAACCAATGCCATCTCGGGTAACAAGTATTTAAATTGATTCTTATAGCTTCTAGCCTTGTGTAGGTTAAGCTACATTATTCATGAAAATCAATTTGAATTGCTTGTTCATATTCTTACTCATGCTTATTAGTTGTATTGATTGCAATCTTGAGCAAGTTAGAAGTGGCACATTTAGAGGGAGTGCTAAATCATAATCATGTATATTACATCCCTATGTGTACCCATATTTATATTAGTGCTAACATAGATTTTCAAAATGAAGCCTTTTAGCCAAAACTCAAAAATTTGTGTATCTATTAGTAATCTTTTGAAAAACTAGTTTAAAAATATATACAAATTCTTTCAAAAGGTTTTCCAATAGTTTTGGCTTCACAAAAATCTATTTTACAAATAAAGTGAGTTTCAAGGCCAAAATCTATTTACTAGTATCTTGTTTTGGTTTTATACTTATAATTTTCATAGAATTAAGTGTCAAATGATTTTGAAAATAATTCCAAAACGAAAAACCTAGTGTTAGTCATTCTTAACAATTATCGTGTTCAAAATATTTTGAAAAGACCAATCTAGCAAAAGTTATTTGATTTTGAAACTCACCTAAAAACTATACTTGACCCATAATGGTCATATTATTGCACTTTGTGGGTTTATCCTTTTGGACCGGATCTTGTGTAGAATCTTGGTACAAAATGGTATTTAAGACTCATACACAAATTCAAATCTCTATATCTCATCTTATTCTTCATTTGAATCTTGTGTTGAAATATTTGGCTTTGTTTTACAAATAGTTATTTCAAAAGGACTATTTTGATCAAAAGTTAATATTTGTGTTAAAAAGGCCCAAAATTGTGAAAAGCTTTGTAAAAGTATTCTATTATGTATTTCAAATGTTTTATAAGATTTCAAAATAAAAATTCTATGTTGAAATCAAATTTAGCCAAAAAGGCTTTTGATTTCAAGCTAAATAAGCTTATTTAAGCATATTGCTCAATCTTTGCTTTCAAGTTTGATTTTATTATATATCTTGGCTTGAAACCATCTTGCTAAATCATTCTAAGCCATGAAAGTTCAAATCTCCACTAAATCCGAGTTGAATTGTATTTTGAGGTTTTGGTGAAAATTCAATTTCTCTTTATGACTACAATGCACATTTTGCCATATCTTTTGAAAGAAAATTCATTTTAAGAAAATTCTTTTTATAAAACCTTCTAAATAGTCCAAAGTTCATTTCTAAAAAGTTTCAAATCATTTGGACTTCATTGAATTGCTTTTTTGCAAAAATTTGTATTTTCAGCCTATCAGAGCTGGTTGCACCGCCATGAACCGTGGTAGCACAGGATCCCGGTACTATCGACCATGTGAGAGCGGTAGTACCGACCTTGGCAGATCTAAACTGAATTTTCAGATTTTTTCAAAATTGATTTTGGGATATTTTTTGATTGGAACTTCTTTTTCAAAAAAAATTCTTTTTGGAAAAGCTTCTTATGATCCCAAAGTATATTTTTGCAAAATTTCAAATCATTTGAAAATTATTTGGCTTAGTTTCAAATGGTATCCACTAAGTTCCCCTTGATATATTTTAGGTGGTATCAATTTGGGTTCTTTTTGAAAAATCATTTAATGGACTTTTCATGTGAGTCTTGTTGTATTGTTGAAAAGCCTAATAAAATGAGGAGTTTTATTTAAATGTGTTTCAAATAATCCTTTTTTGTTCTTAACTCTAAATATGGCCTATTTATAAAAGTGGTTTACTCTTTTAGGTCATATTTCAAAAGTTCGCAAAAGCTTTGGTTTTCATTCTTTAAAACCAAAATTCCTTACAATGGTCATATTATTTTATTTCAGATTCTTTTATGACCTATATTCGATTGCTTCTCTTGCGAAGCTCTGTACTCGTTTTCATTTAGCACATGATCTTCCAAGTGATGCTTAGCTCTCGATGTTTCCAAGTGGTATAACCTTCTTTTTGGATTGGTTTTCCATTTTTGGTATTTAATGCCAAAAGGGGGAGAATTATTATTAGCTTTGATGAGGACATAACTCCTATGGATACAACTTTAACTCTTGGTCCAATAACACGAGCCCGAACAAAACAACTCAATCACAAGGTGAGCTTGTTCTTAGATGATAATACTTGTTCTAATGAGAATGTGCTTCTGCATAATTTTCCTTGTGATGTATTGTTACTTAGGAGATGGGAGAGGAGATGCTAACTAAAGGAGACCTCATACACAACTTGAACATCAACAAGCCATGTTTAACTAAAGTACAAGCCCAATTGATGCCGTCTGTGCACTTCAATTCAGACTACAACTCGTCTCAGAGTCAGCCTGACAGCGCCGGACTAAAAAGGCCATAACTTCCTCATACGAAGTCCGTTTGGGCTGAGCCACCACTCGTTGGAAAGCTTATTTCAAGACCTCTCTATTGGATACATAACCACCTCCAGATTCATTTGGGAAGGCCTCCAAATCGACACAAAAAGTTGCTGCTATTGCATACTTTGAATCAGAACCGTTGATTGATCACTTTTTTGTAACTCGTCCTTATATATACTTAGCCGTCGCTTCTTTTAGGGTTAGGTTATTTTTCTAAGTTTGTTCTCCATTGTGTGTGAAACACTTTGCGTGTGAAACACTTGTTCATCGGAGTAGTGTCGCAAGACCTGGTTTGGTGAAAGAGATAACCTTAACTTTGATCGTTTTGCATTGTCAGATTGCTTTCTTTCTCGTTCTTGCTCGTCTCTTCTACTACATGCAAGAATTAACCTTCGTGGTTAGGTCATCTGGGCGTGAGCACAGTTGATAACGATAGGTGCGTGGGTGTAGCGATTGCAAGGATTCAATCTTCGCTGATTGAAAGCCCTTGGAACGCGAACGTCTCCATTCTGCAAAAGTAGAACCTATCGAAAGATCGGGCCGTTGTCGTATCAAGTGGTATCAGCACTTTTCCCCTTTAGATTAATTCTGTTCTTTGTCCTTGAGTCCAAAAAATGCTCCACAAAAAAATATATTTATTCATCGTTTTTATCCCTGTCCAAAACACTTTGTGCCTGCAATTTCACTTTCTGTTTTTCTTTTCTGAATTTTGGTCCCTTGCCGAGTCGTCGTGTTCGTCGGTTCTAGTCAAGTCGAGGTCTAGATTGCGCAGTGCTCAGTAAAACAGGCATAACTTTTGCATACGAACTCCGATTGGGGCGTATTTTTTTGTTTCGAAGAGGACGACGAGGTGCATGTGAAAAAACCACAGGTTAGACCTGTGCAATTTTTTACCCTCAAAATTAGCCTCTAAGACCGAGTTCAGGGCCCCAGAAGTTTACTGTGCTATTTCTGCCATTTCTTTTGGCCATTTGTTTAACGTTTTCCCTTGCTCCAAAACATGAGATTTTTGCTTTGTTGTCCATCCCTACTTGACCGAGAGGTATACCTTTAAGTTAAAAAAAAGGCAAAGGTGCATACAAAAAAAATAAAAGCAAGGAAAGGAAAAAGGCAAGTGCAAAAAAAAAAAAAAATCAAAAGCCGCACTAAAAAAAATCAAGAGCATCCTTTGAGTCCTTTGCATAATTGTGTGCTTCGTTTTGCTTGAACTAGGTCTGAGACGAGTTTAGGTCGGCAACACAGACTAGCTTGGTACTACTCTTCAGTTTTGCAATTTCTAAATTGAATTATTGCTAATCCTTGCAACATATACATAGCCTTTCGAACTCCACTTTACTTCCAACTCAGTTACAGATTTACTTTGCAATCTCTAGCTCCATCACTGTCACCAATTGTCACGAACCAGCCTACCAGATTGCACCACCTATCGCAGTAGGTAAGAAACTTACAAGAGCTTGGTAAGAAGCTTGAGCGAGAGTGATCTTTACCCCTTGTCCACCACCTAGTAGTTAGGAAGAATATATACTCTGTGTTTTTTCCTTCTTGTCTTCTACTAACAATGACAGGATCATATAATAAATTTCCGGATAGAGACGAATGTGTTTTAAAAATTGAGCTCATGAAGTACGTGGATGATCATCAAAGCGCGTTGAGAGGCATCGACGCAAATCTCACCTAGCTTGTTCAAGACAATGAACATAGGATGGAGCGAATCGAGCGGAGCATTGCCAACCTCGTCACAAGAATGGAGTACCTTGAGAGGTAGCCGCTTCCACCTGTAGGTCCTGCACCTCCCAATGGAGGTCGAAGGGTGGGCAATCTTGCTGCCCCTAGAGATGAAGAAGCATTCCCCGTCGACGATATAGAGGATGATGAAGGTGAAGAAAGTGTTGGCAATATAGATGATCGTGCTACTGAACAGAATGCCCATTTTCGTGATCGTCTTCACCGTAATCGTCATGGTATGGGAGGTAACAATGTTAATACTAATCGACATCATGGTAATGTTAATTATGCATTTTCTAAAGTTTAGTTTACCATGTCATCTTTTGTGGTTCGTTATAATCCAGATGAATATTTAGAATGGGAGCTATCTGTGGATCAAAAAATTTCATGCTTTGAAGTCCCAGAAGAACATAGAATAAGACTTGCCACTGATGAATTTACTAACTTTGCATCATATTGGTGGCATGAAATTAAACAAACAGATAATGTCCCTACCGCTTGGAATGCTTTGAAAGAATGCATGCGAGTTAGATTTGTACCCTCATATTATGTGTCGGGACCCGAATTTGCAAATCCGGACCCTCTGTGTATACCGCACTAGTCCAGGATCACGCTAGTGCACACAGGCTCAACATAGATGCTATCATAGTCACACACAGCGAAATATAGCATAAACTTCATTAATTAATAATAACTGTTGTCTTACATGAATAATGCCTCACAGGGCTTAAAAAGAGTATCAATGAGAAGCGGCGAAATAGAATAAACGCGTGGCGCTCGATTCGCCACAGCAACCGACGAGGCTCGGACCCTAAGCATTCGTGATCCAAGTAATCCTCCTCCATGAATGGTATAGATTCCTCTTCTTACGAAGTTGTTGTTGTTGGGGTGAGTACATAAAGCACTCAACAAGTTGTGCACAACAATGCAAGTCTAATATTCTATATGCTTGGCTTAATCCAAAGGAATGGCTAGTAAGGGTATTTTGCAATAAAGCAGCATTTAACAAGAATACAATAAATAGATTGGAAAGCAGTAAAACAAATACAGTAATTAATAAATTCAGTATTTCTGAAATGCACCAAGTTTCCAATCCTAAATTAATTTTCCACTTTCCATGGCACCTTGCCATCCCAACAAGTTTTTTGTTTAACAAAAGTCTAACCCTTAACTATAATTCCCGAGCATTGCCCAATACCGTGAGCACGGCTATTTGAATAGATTGTACACTCTGCAGAGGTTATGCACTTTACCCACACGATACAACCAAACACCACCAAGGCGAGTGATCATAACAAAGCCTTTACAATGCTACACCTAGACCCAGTACTGCTCGCTAAGGTTTCAACACTGAAGGGTTAAACCACCACAACAGGGACCACTCTTGCGCCATGTGAGTTAAACCGTAACCCGGGACTCACTATTCACCACGACAAGATCAAATCTAGGTTTCACAAATTATTCACTAAGTTGTCCTATTCCGACATGTGGTTGCAAGAGAGACTCAGGTCAAAGGCTTGCAAGGTTAAGTCCTTAAAGTGATTAAGGCAAGACTTCCACATACCCCTGCCAAACCTGGCCCACCTTGGCACACTGCCCCTTGCCACTTGCCTCAATCAAATCATTACCACCCCAGCTTGATTACCAAGCACCACATGCCATCAACATTTCAATCCCGATGTGTGACCTCCTCGCCACGACAACTTGATATCATTGTGTGACAACACATGACACACCAATTCATAAACATTGTTCCATATTCCATTAGTCAAGATTAAGTATCGACATTCGGACACATGTGATGACGTGGCATGGCTAAGCAATCTATGACGATCTAACTAGCCATGTTGATTATCAACTATAGTTCCACATCCTAGGGTGACAAATAGATCATGGCATATAATTGACAAGGTATGGTTTAATTCAAATAGGCATATTATCTAATTCCCAGATTAATTGAAATCATTTATACACATAAAATATCATGCATAAAGTTTAAAAGACAAAATAGCGATTTGGTGAAAATTAGGTGCAACATGATCAAAGCACAACTTGCCTTGGAGTAGGTGCTGGTCTTGATCTGAGTTTGGTTCTTGGGCGACGAATCTTCCTCCGGATCACCGAGCGGTTCAACGCTCTACGCTAAACGATGCCAAAATAGCAAATAAACACCAAACCAGAGAGCAAACAAACTCAAAAATAAAATAAAATTCACCAATAAATAGATATTGATTTTAAAATTTTTAGAAATTTGAATCACTCAAATCCGAGTTAAAATGCAAAAGATATAGCCTTTTGAAGTTTGAATAAATCAAAATACGTAAAATAGAATTTCGATTTTTCCAATTATTTTCTATTGGAAAAGATCTTTATTGCGCAACGCCGACGTCACCGACTCGGACCAATCAGCGCCGACCGTCGCTCGGTCCATGGACTCGGTCCACGGAACCGCCTCAGTCCACCGTGGGCGCGGCCACGGCGCCTCGCACCACGCGCCCGACACGCGGCGCAAGATCGATTGGTCGCGACGCCGCCGCGCCGATGCTCGACACGCGGCGCGCATCTGCGCGACGATCCGACGGCCACCGATCTACCCCTACGTGGCTCAATCCCGATCGTCTATTCGGATCTAACGGTTAGAAATTTACCCGGCGAACAACGATGAAGAAGCGACGTGGCTTGATCTCGATGGTTCGGCGAAGATCCAACGGATCGCCGGCTCCGAGACACGGCGGGCTTGCACCGAGCGGAGGAAGACGACCACCCGAACGGCGCTTCGACGCGACTCGGCGAGAAGAAGGGGGACTCGACGCGACACGACGCGAGGAACTCGGATCCGAACCGATTCGGCGGGAGGATGCTCGACGGTGGCGGAATGGCGCAAAACTCGCGCGCAGATCGCAAAGAACTACGGCGAGCTCTGGCGATGATGGCGGCGAAAAACAGCGAAGAGGCTAGAGCTACTTGGTGCGCAAGGGAACGAGGAACATCGGTGCGGGCTGCGGCTTTATAGCCTCGGCATGCGCCGTGGAAGGAAACCCTAAATCACGCGGCGGCGGCGGCAAGCGGCGGCGGATTCGAAACCGAATCGGAGACGACGATCGAGACCGTCCGATCTAAGATGAGCGCCAAGATTAGATCCGGCGATACGATCCGATCCGCTCTTTCCAAATCCAACGGACGAGATCTAAACTTACCAAAACAACGCGAAGCGTCCCGACCACTTGATCTCGATCCAACGGCTCGCGGCACTAGGGTTTCGCGAAAGGAGGCGACCATCGATCTTCATCCGGTCACACACACGCGGCGAAAGCGGTGGCGGGCGACGGACAACAAAGAATGGGTCACGACGCACAAGATCTTTGGCTTGGCCCAAGATCTTATTCACTCGATTTTCAAAAGCTTTTGATTTAAAATAATTCCGAAATTAGATTAATCTATTTTAAGTAATTAAAATATCGTGAAAAATCCTAAAATTCTCATAAATACTTTGAGACATTCGAGCTCAAATAAAATATTTTTGGTAAAACTTTATATTAACTTTATCTATATATATTTAGTTTTCACCAAAGGTTCAATATACTTAATTAAAATAAATTTAGATAATTTCGAAAAATCCAATAAATTGAGAAAATCACAAAAATGCACGTGAGCGAAATTATAAGCCAAATTTTGGGATGTTACAAACCTCCCCCTAATGTAATCTCGACCCGAGATTCAAGGTGACTAGGAATAGGTTTGGAAATTCCATCTTGAGTCCTCTTCACGCTCCCGGTTGCCTCATTCTCGAATGGTTGCTCCATGAACTCTGCAAAAACGAATCGACTTGTTCACAGTTCTGCGGTCCATGACATCCAAAATTTTCATTGGATGTTCTTTGTAGGTCAAATCATTCGCAACTCAATCTCTTCCATAGGTGTCTCTCTCACTGCACCAAGACACTTCTTGAGTTGTGACACATGGAACACATCATGCACGCCGCGAAAGAATGCGGCGGTTCAATCGATAAGCAACCTCCTCGACGGCTCAAAATTTTGAACGGTCCAACATATCTTGGGGCGAGCTTTCCTTTAGCGTGGAACCTTTTAACTCCTTTTAGAGGGTAACCTAAGATACACGAAATCATCGGGCTCGAAACTTAGATCACGACGTCGATTATCGGCGTAACTCTTTTGCCTTGATCGCGATTTTCAACCTCTCTCTTATCATAGCAACTTGCTCTTGACTTCCTTGAGAATATCGGGGCCAAATATCATACGCTCTCTGTCTCATTCCAATTTAGCGGGGTACGACAGGCACGACCATATAAAGCTTCAAATGGCGACATCTCCAAACTAGCCTGGTGACTGTTGTTATAACTGAACTCTGCATACGGCAAACATTTATCCCATGATGTAGTGTAGGCTAAAGCACAAGCTCTTAACATATCTTCCAAAATCGATTTACTCTTTCACATCGACCATCGGTCTGAGGATGATATGCTGTGCTAAAGTTCAAACGCGTTCCCATGGCTTCATGCAATTTATCCCAAAATCTTGAGGTGAACTGAGTACCTCTGTCTGACACTATTTTCTTTGGTACACCATGCAAACACACGATTCTGGCAATGTATAGTTCTGCTAACCGGTCTCCTGAGTAAGTTGTCTTGACTGGAATGAAGTGAGCAACTTTGGTCAATCGATCCACAATGACCCATATAGAATCATACCCATTTTGAGTTCTTGGCAATCCGGTGATGAAATCCATACCGATTTCTTCCCACTTCCATTCTGGGACCTTTAGCGGTTGTAGCAAACCTGCTGGTCTCTGATGTATTGCCTTAGCTCTCTGGCATACATCGCACAAGGCAACGTGCTCGGCGACTTCACGCTTCATATTCGGCCACCAAAACCTCTCCTTTAAGTCTGGTACATCTTAGCGCTTCTGGATGAATTGAATACTTGGAATCATGAGCCTCTTCCAAAATCAATGCTTAAGTTCTAGTCTGTTTGGCACACAAATCGACCCTTGAACCACATGGTACCTTGGTCGTCCACGGTAAAGTCCTTTGCTAATCCTTCATCCTTTTTAGCCTTGATTCGGTTGACTTTCTCATCATCTTTTGTCCTTCCCGAATTTGATCTTGAGCATTGGCTTCACTTCCAAAGCAGCTAGGAATCCTTCGAAACTACTTCCAATTTTAAATTTTGCAATTCTCGCACGATTCATTGTCCTTCTGCACCATCATATTCGCCATGTAGCTCTTGCGACTTAAGGCATCGGCTACCACATTTGCTTTTCGGGATGGTAATGAATTCCCATGTTATAATCCTTGATTAATTCCAACCATCTCCTTTGCCTCATATTGAGATCGATTGAGTGAAAATATATTTCAAACTCTTATGGTCCGTATATATCTCACATCTATTTCCAATGAGATAATGACGCCACAATTTCAAGGCATGCACCACGGCACCAATTCCAAGTCATCGTAGGATAATTTCCTTCGTGCGGTCTTAACTGCCTTGACGCATATGCGACCACTTTACCCTCTTGCATCAATACGCATCCAAGACCCTGTCTTGACGCATCACAGTATATATCGAAGCTGTTCTGAACATTAGGCAAAACCAACACTGGGGCTGTTGTTAAACGCTTCTTTAATTCCTCAAAACTCTTATCACAATCTGGCGTCCATGAAAATTTCTTTTCCTTTTCAATAACTGAGTAAGAGGTCTCGCAATCGTCGAAAATCCTTCTATGAACCGGCGATAATATCCTGCCATTCCCAGAAAACTTCGGACTTGAGTGACAGACTTTGGTTGCTCCCAATGCAACACTGCCTCCACTTTGCTTGGGTCGACAGCAACTCCTTCTGCAGTCATGACATGACCGAGAAATTCCACCTTTTCCTTCCAAAAGTCGCATTTACTGAATTTAGCATACAAATTGTTGCTCACGCAGACTTTTCCAACACTAGCCTCGGATGATTTGCGTGCTCGCTTGGTCTTGAATATACCAAAATATCATCTATGAACACAACAACAAACTTGTCCAAGTATTCCATGAAAATCTTATTCATCAAGTTCATGAAATATCTTTGGCGCATTGGTCAATCAAAAGACATGACCGTGAACTCATAATGTCCATATCTTGAAGAGAATGCGGTCTTTGGAACATCTCCGCCCAATCTTTAGTTGATGATATCCGGACGAAGGTCTATCTTGGAGAACACTCCGGCTCCTCTCAAGCTGGTCGAGCGGATCATCAATCCTTGGCAACGGATACTTATTCTTAATCGTCACTTCATTAAGTGCACGGTAATCAATACACATTCTAAGGCTTTCATCCTTTTCCCGACAAACAAAATCGGCGCTCCCCATGGCGGCGAACTTGGTCTTATAAAACCTTTCTCTAATAACTCGTCGATCTGTTTCTTCATCTCTACTAACTCATCGGTAGGCATCCGATAAGGTCTTTTGCTATTAGTGCGGTTCCGGTGCTAACTCAATGACGAACTTCGATGTCACGGTCCGACGGCATTCTGGCGGATCTTACGAAATACGTCTGGATATTCCCTAACTACTGGCACGTCCTCTATGACGACGGTTCTCATGCTATTAACCATTAATTGACCCTTACGAACTGATGTCGCTCGGAATTCCACCTTTTCTCCTCTAGGGCTCTCAATGGATACAACCCTTCGACCACAATCCAAAACTGTCTTATACTTGGTTAACCAGTCCATTCCCAAAATGACATCTAAAACTTGGGCATCTAGAATAATCAAGTTCGCTAGGAACTCTACCCCATTAATTATTAGCTTCACCCCCAAACACCCAAGGTTAGATCTTAACTTAGATCCTGGGGCTTGTACTAGCATCACACACTTAAGATTTTTCATGCTCAAACCATTTTCAGATGCAAAAGCTCGAGAGACAAAGGAATGCGAAGCTCTGAATCAAATAATCTTTATGGGTCTTGAGTTTACCAAAAACTTACCCAGTACGACGTCTGATGCTTCCTGGGCTCTATCGGCGGTGATGTGGTTGACTCTGCCTCGAATAGTAGCTTGAGGCGTCACTCCTGCCTGTCCAGCTCCTCGATTCGCTCCCGTCATCGGTGCCTTAGCAGGTGTCGTTCCAAGGTTGAAACGCACTGGCGTGATTCCTCCTTTCTGGGGACATCTATTAGCATAATACCCCAGCTCATTGCAACTGTAGCACCTTCTAGCGGTTGACTGCTGCACTCCCCCTTGAGCATTGTTACCTTGGGCCGGCGTCTGATAACCTTGTCCTGATGGTCGCGGTGCAGGTGTTGCTGGCTTGTTAACAGCTTGTGGTTGGAACCTAGCAAACTGTTGCGGTGTCATCCTCATTCGCAGGTGGTTAGGGCGTCCACCTGGGTTAGTCATCAAGTGTTTGCGATTTTCCCCAAGCTCCCTGCGCTTATCCTCCAGAATCAAAGCCTTGTTTACCAATTCTTGGAAATATGGAAAAGTGTGGGTAATCAGCCCCACTTGCAGCCCTGAGTTTAGTCCTTTCATGAAGCGGACTGCTGGCCTTGTCCGTCGCTCGTCCTCGAAGCATAGCGAGCTAATCTGCGTGAATTTGTTTAAGTAATCGGCCACGGTTGGCTTCCTTGCTTAAGCGCCTGAACTCTTCCTTTTCAGTCCATCATCCCTTCCGTACATGGTATCTGGCGGAAGGCCGTTGCAAACTCTTCCCATGTGATTTCCATGGGTGCTTCATGAAGCGACACAATAGTTCTCCCACCATTCTGCAATTTGTTCCTCTAGGCGATGGGATGCGTAAAGAACCTTCTCATGGCCTTCACATTGAGTGATGTACAATTTCCTCTCAATGGTTCTCAGCCAATCATCCGCTTCCAAGGGATTGACATTTCCTGAGAATGTTGGTGGTCGGGTCCTCATGAAGTCCGACAACTTGGAGTAAGGACGAGGCCCGCCATTGTTGTTACGGCGTGAGGTTGTTGATCGCAGCCATATTGGTCATCTGCAGCATCATAGTGCGCATCAACCGAGTTTGCGCAAGAAAGAAAAGCTCCCAAGTTACGCATATCCATCGGCGGTGCTTGCTGCGGTGGTGCTCCTTCATTGGGATTGTTGCTGGCGCGAGACCACTTCTCAAGCCCCATTGTTGCTGCGAGTGTTCACCATCTGCTTGATTGCTTCTTGGGTTAGGAAAGATAGATGTAGCATAGATAAGATGCAAGAATTTCTAAGGCGGGGGAAACAGGTTAAACCCAACTTAAATAATCTTTATTATTATTACTTGGTATGGTTGCTTACAATGCCTAAGGGCTTTGCAACACATAACGCACACTCGACAAACAATTAAGAACCAAACTAAACATGCAACCTTAACGTCTACTAAAAGGTAAAGGCTAACTTAAGAACGCGACTCAACACTCGAGTCTCAACACAACTCTAAGACCAACTCTCACTCATCCAGCCACCCTGGCTGAGACTGATCCGGTGCATACACCGGTGGGTGGGCTGGCATGGGTGCGAACCTATCCTGGTGACCCTCTGCTGGCTCCTCAGGCTCCCACTCACGCTCTTCCGGTCTTCTTCTTCCTCCTCGGCGACCTCATTCGGCTCTGGGCGACTGGTCCGCTAGCTCCTCGGCCACCGCAAGGCTTCTCCAACTCGCCGATGACTCTGGGCTGCGGCGTCACGGGTCTTTGAAGCTCTCGCTCCGCCACTCTCGGCGCCTCACACGCTGTCTCCGGCTCTGCGCATGTCCCTCGGTGATCCTCACGGCGGTGGCGAACTCGGCAAGGTGTCTGCGATGCACACTCTCCCTCCACGATCCGTCGACGCCGCACGCTTCGCCTTTGTCGGGTGAAGTCGAAACACGGTGTCGCTGGCTCGTAGGCGTAGTCGTGGCGAATCCGTCGTGAGCAAGTCTAGCGACCTCCGAACTCCGGTCTCGTAAGTGAACCTCCGGGCGGTGATGTGGATCGGTGCGGTGGTCTTGTCGCACTCTCGGCGAAGATGATCGACTTGCGAAGAACCCCGATGCACACCGTTGACGTTCGCTTGCTTCCTCGGTAGAGCGGACGATCAAAGCCTCCAATCACTTGAAGAACTCTACACAGCTCCATGGCATAGCCACCCTGTCTTGACTCGAAGGACTGGAAGATCGGCATCTATTCAAAACAAAATTTTGAATAAGATCTCCACTCAAACAACAGCGAAAAGAAGGTAATTTAGCAAGGATGAGAGTAGGAGGATGAGATAAGCCAAGAGTTTCATATTAGTCAATTTTACCGTTTTCTTTAGAAAATAATTTTGGACACTCCTAAGAGATACCAACTACCTAGGGCCAAGACCTATAGTCAGTATGGCTCTGATACCACCTCTGTCGGGACCCGAATTTGCAAATCCGGACCCTCTGTGTATACCGCACTAGTCGAGATCACGCTAGTGCACACAGGCTCAACATAGATGCTATCATAGTTACACACAAATGAAACATAGCATAAACTTCATTAATTAATAATAACTGTTGTCTTACATGAATAATGCCTCACAGGGCTTAAAAAGAGTATCAATGAGAAGCAGCGGAAATAGAATAAACGCAGTGGCACTCGATTCGCCACGAACAACGAGAGCTCGGACCCTAAGCATTCGCATCCAAGTAATCCTCCTCCATGAATGGTATAGATTCCTCTTCTTACGAAGTTGTTGTTATTGGGGTGAGTACATAAAGCACTCAACAAGTTGTGCACAACAATGCAAGTCTAATATTCTATATGCTTGGCTTAATCCAAAGGAATGGCTAGTAAGGGTATTTTGCAATAAGCGACATTTAACAAGAATACAATAAATAGATTGGAAAGCAGTAAAACAAATACAGTAATTAATAAATTCAGTATTTCTGAAATGCACCAAGTTTCCAATCCTAAATTAATTTTCCACTTTCCATGGCACCTTGCCATCCCAACAAGTTTTTTTCTTTAACAAAAGTCTAACCCTTAACTGTAATTCCCGAGCATTGCCCAATACCGTGAGCACGGCTATTCGAATAGATTGTACACTCTGCAGAGGGTATGCACTTTACCCACACGATACAACCAAACACCACCAAGGCGAGTGATCATAACAAAGCCTTTACAATGCTACACCTAGACCCAGTACTGCTCGCTAAGGTTTCAACACTAAAGGGTTAAACCACCACAACAGGGCCCCCCTCTTGCGCCATGTGAGTTAAACGTAACCGGGACTCACTATTCACCACGACAGATCAAATCTAGGTTTCACAAATTATTCACTAAATTTGTCCTATTCGCACATGTGGTTGCAAGAGAGACTCGGTCAAAGGCTTGCAAGGTTAAGTCCTTAAAGTGATTAAGGCAAGACTTCCACATACCCACCAAACTGGCCCACCTTGGCACACCGCCTTGCCACTTGCCTCAATCAAAATCATTACCACCCCAGTTGATTACCAAGCACCACATGCCATCAACATTTCAATCCCGATGTGTGACCTCCTCGCCACGACAACTTGATATCATTGTGTGACAACACATGACACACCAATTCATAAACATTGTTCCATATTCCATTAGTCAAGATTAAGTATCGACATTCGGACACATGTGATGACGTGGCATGGCTAAGCAATCTATGACGATCTAACTAGCCATGTTGATTATCAACTATAGTTCCACATCCTAGGGTGACAAATAGATCATGGCATATAATTGACAAGGTATGGTTTAATTCAAATAGGCATATTATCTAATTCCCAGATTAATTGAAATCATTTATACACATAAAATATCATGCATAAAGTTTAAAAGACAAAATAGCGATTTGGTGAAAATTAGGTGCAACATGATCAAAGCACAACTTGCCTTGGAGTAGGTGCTGGTCTTGATCTGAGTTTGGTTCTTGGGCGACGAATCTTCCTCCGGATCACCGAGCGGTTCAACGTCTCACGCTAAACGATGCCAAAATAGCAAATAAACACCAAACCAGAGAGCAAACAAACTCCAAAAATAAAATAAAATTCACCAATAAATAGATATTGATTTTAAAATTTTTTAGAAATTTGAATCACTCAAATCCGAGTTAAAATGCAAAAGATATAGCCTTTTGAAGTTTGAATAAATCTCAAAATACAGAAAATAGAATTTCGATTTTTCGAATTATTTTCTATTGGAAAAGATCTTTATTGCGCAACGCGGCGTCAGCCCGACTCGGACCAATCGGTGCCGACATCGTCGCTGGTCCATGGACTCGGTCCACGGAACGCCTCGTCCACCGTGGGCGCGCCCACGGCGCCTCGCACCGCGCGCCCGACACGCGGCGCGCATCGATTAGGCTGCGGCGCCGCGTGCGATGCTCGACACGCGCGCGCGCATCTCGCGACGATCGGCGGCCACCGATCTACCCCTACGTGGCTCAATCCGATCGTCTATTCGGATCTAACGGTTAGAAATTTACGGCGGAACAACGATGAAGAAGCGGCGTGGCTTGATCTCGGCGGTTGGCGAAGATCCAACGGATCGCGGCTTCCGAGACACGGCGGCGGGCTTGCACCGAGCGGAGGAAGACGACCACCCGAGCGGCGTTCGACGCGACTCGGCGAGAAGAAGGGCGGACTCGGCGCGACACGACGCGAGGAACTTCGGATCTGGAACCGATTCGGCGGGAGGATGCTCGGCGGTGGCGGAATGGCGCAAAACTTCGCGGCGGCACTGCAAAGAACTACGGCGAGCTCTGGCGATGATGGCGTGAAACAGGCGAAGAGGCTAGAGCTCTCGGCTGCGCAAGGAACGAGGAACATCGGAGCGGGCTGCGGCTTTATAGCCTCGGCATGCGCCGCGGGAAGGAAACCCTAAATCACGCGGCGGCGGCAAGCGGCGGCGGATTCGAAACCGAATCGGAGACGGCGGCCGAGACCGTCCGATCCAAGATGGCGGCCAAGATTAGATCCGGCGTACGATCCGATCCGCTCTTTCCAAATCCAACGGACGAGATCTAAACTTACCAAAACAACGCGAAGCGTCCGACCACTTGATCTCGATCCAGCGGCTCGCGGCACTAGGGTTTCGCGAAAGGAGGCGACCATCGATCTTCATCCAACGGTCACACGCGCGCGCGGGCGAAGCGGTGACGGGCGCCGCGACAATGGGCACAAGCGCCTGCAAAGGTCTTGGGCTTGGCCCATCTTATTCACTCGATTTTCAAAAGCTTTTGATTTAAAATAATTCCCGAAATTAGATTAATCTATTTTAAGTAATTAAAATATCGGAAAAATCGAGAAAATTCTCATAAATACTTTGAGACATTACGAGCTCAAATAAAATATTTTGGTAAAACTTTATATTAACTTTATCTATATATATTTAGTTTTCACCAAAGGTTCAACATACTTAATTAAAATAAATTTAGATAATTTCTGGAAAAATCCAATAAATTCAGAAAATCACAAAAATACACGTGAGCGAAATTATAAGCCAAATTTTGGGATGTTACATTATGCTAGAGATTTATTGAATAAATTACAGCGCTTGAACCAAGGTAATAAGTCCGTAGAAGAGTATTATCAGGAGTTACAAATTGGTATGTTGCGTTGTAAAGTGCAAGAAGATGAGGATGCAAAAAAGTATAGATTTTTGGGGGGTTTAAATAGTGAAATTCGAAACATATTAGATTATAAGGATTATCATAATATCACTCGTTTGTTTCATCTTGCTTGCAAAGCTGAAAGGGAAGTACAGGGACGACAAGATTGATCACGAGGAGTTACTTCAGGAGGATCTCATCCAACTCGGGCCACACCTAGGGCGCCACCTGTGACACCTTCTGTTGGTCGCTCTACATCATCTTCTTTCCGTGCACGTTCTGCTGATTCCACACCACAACCCGTGCTCCCGCAACAAGCAAATCAGCGATGGTGCAAGCACCGTCAAAGAGTGAGTCATCAGTTGCTTCCACGGGCAGGACACGTGACACGCAGTGCTACCGCTGTAAGGGATGGGGTCATGTGATGAAAGACTGTCTAAATCAGCGAGCTCTCATTGTAAAAGATGATGGTGAGTATACTAGTGCTAGTGATATTGATGATGAAGATTTGGCTCTTGTTTCAGCTAACTCCGCAGGTGATGAACATGAGATGGGTAGTGATGATGATGGAGTTGACAGATTTGGAGCTGAAACTTCTGAGAGGTATATGAGTATTGTAGCACAACGAGTACTTAATGCTCAAATGGAGAGAGCGGAGCAAAATCAACGCCACACCTTGTTCCAATAAAAGTTCGTTGTGAAGGAAAGATCATGTCGTGTCATTATCGATGGAGGTAGTTGCAACAACCTTGCTAGCATTGAGTTGGTCGAGAAGCTTGGCTTGACCACGCAGCAGCACCTGTGATCATATTACATTCAATGGTTCATCTCTTGCGGTAAGTTGAAGGTAAATAAGATTGTGAGAGTGCATTTTTCAATTGGTACCAACCATGATCATGCAGATTTTGAAATCGTGCCTATGCAAGCTTGTTTTTTACTTTTAGGTAGGCCTTGGCAATATGATACTGATGCTTTACACTATAGTAGAAGCAATAAATACACTTTCACACATAAAGGAAGAACCATTGAATTAATTCCAATGACGCCCGCTGCAATTTTGAAAGATGAGTTAGAAAGAGCTGAAAAAGAACGTAAGGTGAAGGAAACTAACACTGAAAATTAGGATGTAGCTAAAGAAGTTTGCCCACCTAAAAAAGAAAAGGAAGCACCTAGTGTTAAGAAGGCGGGAATTAAATTGGAAGGTGCTAACATGCTTGCTACAAAATCTGATTTACTTGAGCTTGATGAGTCTAATTTGGTTTGCTATGCTTTGATTTGCAAAGAGGCTTATTTTTTCCTTGATAAATTGCCTAGCTCTTTGCCTCCTGCTGTCATTAATCTTTTACATGAGTATGAGGATGTATTCCCGGATGAGCTTCCCCCAGGGCTGCCACCTATGAGGGAAATTGAGAATCAAATTGACTTGATTTCGGGGGTGACTTTACCAAACCGTGCGCCTTACCGAACCAACCCCGAAGAGACTAAGTAAATTAAGCGCCAAGTCCAAGACTTATTGGACTGAGGGTATGTACGAGAGAGCCTTAGTCCTTGTGCCGTTCCTGTTATTTTGGTTCCTAAGAAAGATGGTAGTTGGTGAATGTGCGTAGATTGTAGAGCCATTAATAATATTACAATAAGGTATCGTCATCCTATTCCTCGGTTAGACGACATGCTTGATGAGTTAAGTGGTTCTATCATTTTTCTAAGGTAGAATTGCGAAGTGGATACCGTCAAATTAGAATGAAGTTGAGAGACGAATGGAAAACTGCTTTCAAAACTAAGTTTGGGTTATATGAGTGGTTAGTCATGCCTTTTGGGTTAACTAATGCACCTAGCACTTTCATACGACTAATGAACGAAGTTTTACGTGTTTTCATTGAAAAATTTGTGGTGGTTTATTTTGATGATATTTTAATCTATAGCAAGTCACATAGAGAACACATGGAACATTTACATGCTATTTTTAATGCTTTGAGAGATGCACATTTGTTTGGTAATCTTGAAAAATGCACCTTTTGCACGGATCGAGTCTCTTTTCTTGGATATGTTGTTACTCCACAGAGAATAGAAGTGGATGAAGCGAAAATTGAAGCAATCAAGAGCTGGCCGACGCCTGAGACAGTCACACAGGTGAGAAGTTTTCATGGTCTTGCAGGATTCTATAGGCGTTTTGTGAAGGATTTCAGCACCATTGAATGAGTTAACAAAGAAAGGCATTCTTTTCTACTGGGGACCAGCACAAGAACATGCTTTTAATGTGTTAAAGGAGAAGCTCACTAATGCCCCTCTACTTCAACCCCAATTTCGGTAAGACTTTTGAGTTAGAGTGTGATGCTAGTGGGATTGGAATAGGAGGAGTGTTACTACAAGAAGGTAAACCCGTTGCATATTTTAGTGAAAAATTGAATGGCCCTGCTTTGAATTATTCTACATATGACAAAGAATTGTATGCTTTAGTGCGTGTGTTAGAAACATGACAACATTACCTTTGGCCCAAAGAATTTCTTATTCATTCCGATCATGAATCTTTAAAATATATTAGAAGCCAAGCGAAACTAAATAAACAACATGCTAAATGGGTTGAGTTCATTGAATGGTTTCCTTATATCATCAAGCATAAGAAAGGTAAAGACAATGTGATTGCCGATGCGTTGTCTCGGAGATATACTTTATTATCACAACTTGATCATAAATTTTTTGGTTTGGAAACAATCAAGGACTTGTATGCCACTTATCTGGATTTTAGAGATGCTTATCTGAAATGTAGAGAAGGAAGAACTTGGAATAAATATATGCTAAATGATGGATTATTATATCATGCTAACAAGCTATGGGTTCCAGCTAGTTCTGTTCGCCTTTTATTTTTGCAGGAAGCGCATGGAGGTGGTTTGATGGGACACTTTAGAGTTAAGAAGACGGAGGATGTACTTGTGCCCATTTCTTTTGGCCTAAGATGAGGCGTGATGTCAAGCGCTATGTGTCACGGTGCACCACTTGTAATAAAGCTAAATCCCGTTTGAATCCACATGGTCTTTATATGCCTCTTCTTGTCCCTAGCATTCCTTGGGAGGATATTTCAATGGATTTTGTGTTAGGATTGCCTAGGACTAATATGGGAAGGGATAGTATATTTGTGGTGGTTGATCACTTCTCTAAAATGGCGCATTTTATACCTTGTCATAAGAGCGACGATGCTACAAACGTTGCTGATTTGTTTTTCAGGGAGATCATTCGTTTACATGGTGTGCCCAATACCATCGTTTTAGACCGTGATGCAAAGTTCTTGAGTCATTTTTGGAGAAGCCTATGGAATAAATTGGGGACAAAATTGCTTTTCTCCGCTACTTGTCACCCTCAAACCGACGAACAGACGGAGGTCGTCAACCGCACATTGTCTACTATGCTAGGGCGATTCTCAAGACAAATCTAGAGATGTGGGAAGAGTGCTTACCTAATATTGAATTTGCTTATAACAGGTCCATACACTCCACAACCAAGGTAAGTCCGTTTCAGATCGTATATGGGTTTAATCCACGATCTCCTATTGATTTGTTACCTTTACCTCCTTCTGAAACATTAAATTTTGATGCTAAAAGCCGTGCTGAATTGAGTTTGAAAATGCATGAATTAGTTAAACAAAATATTGAAAAGATGAATGCAAAATATAAAGTATATGGTAGCCAGGGTAGAAAACAATTAACCTTTGAACCTGGTGATCTTGTTTGGTTGCATCTACGTAAAGATAGGTTTCCTGAATTGAGAAAGTCTAAATTAATGCCTCGAGCTGATGGTCCTTTTAAAGTACTTGCAAAGATTAATGATAATTCATATAAGCTTGATTTGCCTATAGATTTCGGGGTTAGTCCCACATTTAACATTTCAGATTTAAAACCATACATAGGCGAAGAAGATGAGATTGAGTCGAGGACGACTCCAATTTTAGAGGGGGAGAATGATGAGGACATAACTCCTATGAATACAACTTTAACTCTTGGTCCAATAACACAAGCCCGAGCAAAACAACTCAATTACAAGGTGAGCTCGTTCTTAGGTGATAATACTTGTTCTAATGAGAATGTGCTACTGCATAATTTTCGTTGTGATGTGTTGTTACTTAGGAGCATGGGAGAAGAGATGCTAACTCAAGGAGACCTCATACACAACTTGAACACCAACAAGCCAAGTTCAACTAAAGTACAAGCCCAATTGATGTGATCCATGCACTTCAATTCGGACTACAACTCGTCTCGGAGTCAGCCTGACAGCGTCGGACTAAAAAGGCCATAACTTCCTCATACGAAATTCGTTTGGACTGAGCCACCACATGTTGGAAAGCTTATTTCAAAACATCTCTATTGGATACAAGCCCACCTCCAGATTTGTTCGGGAAGGCCTCCAAATCGACGTGAAAAGTTGCTGTTGTTGCAGACTTTGAATCAGAACCGTTGATTGATCACTTTTTTGTAACTCGCCCTTATATATACTTAGCCGCCGCTACTTTTAGGGTTAGGTTATTTTGCTAAGTTTGTTCTCCATTGCATGTGAAACACTTGTTCATCGGAGTAGTGTCGCAAGACCTGGTTTGGTGAAAGAGATAACCTCAACTTTGATCGTTTTGAATTGTCAGATTGCTTTCTTTCTCGTTTTTGCTCGTCTCTTCTACTGCGTGCAGGAATTAACCTTCATAGTTAGGTCATCCGGGCGTGAGCACGGTTGATAACGACAGGTGAGTGGGTGTAGCGATTGTAAGGATTCAATCTTCGCTGATTAGAAGCCCTTGAAACACGCACGTCTTCATTCCACAAAAGTAGAACCTATCGGAAGATCGGGCCGTTGTCGCATCAAGCTTAATTCCTTCATTTGGATTTGTGAAATAATTTATATTTACTTTATGTTTTGAAAATTCAACAAATGGTATAAGATCTAGGATTTGTTGTTTAAAGGAAAATTTGATGCAAATGGTATAAGAGCTTGGTTTTATTAAGAAACAACATTTGTATAAGTGGTGCGAGAGCTTATTGGTTAAATTTCCTCTTTAGTATTTAATTGTTCTATTTGTCAAAAAGAGGTAGTTTTATTTTAATGCCAAAGGGAGAGCTGCAAATTTGAAAATTTTATTGTATAATTTGATTTTTGATCTTTAAAACCCCTTCATGCATTGTTTTTCGTTCAAATAAGAAATTAATGTAGGATTTGTCATCAATCACAAAAAGGGAGAGATTGTAAGTTCAAGCTCCAGTAGTTTTGATGATTGGTTTTATATTAATGTTTAATCTTTGTTTAATGACAAATCTAATCATTATGAGACTAACATGTTCATTGAGCTTCATTCTTATTAGTCTCAAATTTGGATAGAAAATAGAAAACCAAAGGTATGCACTTGTATTTACTCTATTGTCTTAATGCATACTTAGGATTCAAGTTAAAAGATAAACTCTTTCATTGCCTTAGTCTAAATATGTGCATTATGTTTCCAAATCTATATATACATGAATGCATACATCTAGGGGGAGTTGATAATTTAACTTGATGTTTCAATTGTATTGATCCATGCCCTCTTGTCATATAATATAAAAGATCAAGACTTTGAAACAATCTTTTGAGTATATATAACTTGTGTAGTTGTAATATACTCATGTAAATATAGGATAAACTCATATGCAATCTAAGATTGATTATGTGCATATTGATTCCATGTTCAATTAATATATGCACATACTTAATGGAGTCTGTTCTACAGTTGATGGTCTAAATGTATTGATCCCATTTCTATCACTCAAGCATATTGGATCAATACTTTCCATCAAATGGAGTATATGAAACTTGTGTAGTCATATATACTCATGTCAATTTAAATGAAATTTAAATTGAGTTCGGTTGTCTTTTAATCAAATCAAAGAACGCTTCATCATGTGTTGATAGTGTTCCTTGTTGATTAAAGACAAGCGAAAAGTTTTTGAGTATAACGAAGCATTAGTTGCATCAAAGTACTCCAGACACCTTTAAATCATTCAAATTGATTTGGGTTGTGCTCAATCGATCTTGGAGGCATCCATTATGTGTTAATGGAGTGCAAATGATGATTGAGACAATCGTGTTTGTTGGACTAAGATCTTTCATGAGTTATGAAGTAGGTTGTGTCCAAGAAAATGATGAATCGGGAAGAAGAAGAAGTCGTCATGTGTTGATGAGCTTCAAGAGGTGATCCTGAAGTAAAGAGAAGGGCTAGGGAAGCTTCATCATGAGTTGATGAACAAGAAGAAGAAGATTCGATCCTGGAGAGAAGATGATTGGAAATCATAAAAGCTCCAAGTGCATCGCTAGAGGCAAAGGTATAACTAGCTAGGGCTAAGGATGTGTTCCTAGTCTTTTACCAGTCTTGGTGTTTGGATGGTAGACCGAGTTGCTAGTTAGGTGCCGTACTATTAAGAGGGGTTGAGTCATTTAGCTTGAGGTTCATCATGTATTGATGAACTCAATCCAGTTCACTCTAGCTCACTCTCTTATTTGGATTTTGCATAGAGCTAACCATTTGGTATGTGTTGCGAATGGGTGAAGGTCGTGCATTGGACTTTGCATGAGCAAAGTATTTGCATGTGTTGCAAATAAGGGAGTTCATGCTTGCTTCTTATTAAATCTTAATTGATTTGGTTTTTGCATAAAGATATGGATTTGCATGTGTTGCAAAAGGGAGATATCTTATGCAATGTTGTTTATGTGGTTATTGTTTGGAGCTAAGTTTTGCATGTGTTGCAAAAGGAGAGAGCTTAAGCAACTTGGTTTAAAAGTGTTTGCATGGAGCTAAAGATTTGCATGTGTTGCAAATAGAGAGCTCATGCACTTGAGTTTGTTTTGGTTGTTTGCATGGAGCTAGAGATTTGCATGTGTTGCAAATAGAGAGCTCATACATTAGAGTTTTAGCTTATGACTTGATCATGTGTTGATCATCACAAGGCTAAGTGTGTTTTGCACTTTGAGTTTGCAAAATATGTTTTCGCAAAACATTGAATATATTCGTTATTTGCAAATGTGTTTTGCAAATAAGCTCAAGGTTGTGGGTTTCAATTCTAGAGCATGTGTTGGCATTTGCAAATGTGGTTTGCAAAGGGTCGGGATCATATGTTGATCCTTACATGACTAGAGGATTGATTTCATATGTTTGTGGTTTATTTGCGAATATGTTTTGCAAATAAGTTGGAGTTGTTATTTGCAAATGTGTTTTGCAAATGAACTTGAGGTTATAAGTTTCGATCCTAGAGCATGTGAATAGGGTTTGCAAATTGACTTGATCATGTGTTGATCATCACGTGGCTAAGATGATTGATCTCATAAATTCTTTGGTTTATTTGCAAATGTGTTTTGCAAATAAGTTGTGCTTAATGTGATTCTTTAGAGAATGTGAATTGGGTTTGTAAATGTGTTTTGCAAATTACTTAATCATATGTTGATCATCACATAGCTCAAAGAATCAATCATTATTGGTGCTTGATTTGAAAAGAAAAGATTTTTATGTAAAATCTGGTTTTAAGCTGGGTGGCCGGTGCTATCGACCGAGCGGTAGCATCAGCCCCAGTGTGGTGTGTAAAAACCCGATAGGGTATTTTTGGAGTTCAGGCAGGTCGGTGCTACCTGTCGGAATTTTATAAATTTTGTCATGTTTGATCATGACCTAAAATTTTTAGGAGAGCTTAATAATTCCATCATAACACTTGTGTAAAAGTTTCAAAAAATGTAAACCTGTTTTGGTTACTCAATCAAAAATTGTATACGGTACAAGCACGCGCTCTAAAGTCCGAAAACTGTGAAGTACCACTTTCACAGCTAATCTCAATAGCTTTTGGTTTTCCATTATCTTGACTCTTTCACCACTCCAGTGAAGTGAGTCTCAACCTTTCACAGGAATGGTGGCCTTCCACAATCTCTATTGGATAGGTCGCACCAACAACTTCTCCAACCGTCTAGGAACAGCTAGTTCCAAGAGTAATAGACTATCCACAAGCCCTGTCTCTTGGTTCGGTAGCTAGATGCAAACTAGACTTAGCTTGGAGCAAGTACTCTAAATATTCAGAATGAATATTTTTGATTTTCTGAGTTGAAGCTCAAACTCTTGATGAAAATGAGGCTCAGGAATTCTAAAGATCAAGAGTTGTATAAGATTTGAAGGACGTCAACTATGTTCAGGATGTCAAAGATGTGAATGTGCAAAGCTCTATATGGTTTGTGAACCCAGGCATTCTATATATAGATCCTGAACAAAAATAACCGTTACACCTGCCATTTGCCTATTGGGGGTGGTAGGATAGATGGGGTAGGTCAACTGCTGCCCTTTTTATAAGATTTTTAAAGTATATGAGTCATAAGTCAAATTATACACTCACGCCGGACTGAAATTTTTAGTCCGGGGTACATAGGATTGGAGAAGCATAATTGTACTCAGAGTGACCTATTTGCGCCGGACCGAAAATAATGGTCCGTCGTACACGTACATTGTTTGATTTTGATATCAGAAAGACAATGCTTGCGCCGGACCAAAAAAGTTGGTCCGGCGTACACAAGGTTTTGTTTCTTTTGAGTACCAACAAATAACATTTGCGCCGGACTGAAAAGGTTGGTCCATCGTACTTGGGAAAACGGTTGGTTTTATCAGAGTGAAACATGTTTGCACCGGACCGAAAAAGTTGGTCCGGCGTACACATATAGTTCTGGTATGCATCAGTCTTCATATTTCTGGTTAAGATTTAAGCAAAATAATTCTTAACACAGACTAGAATATATTTAAGATGAATATATAACTTATGCCGGATTAAATTAGAGAAGGAAGTTAGATTGGTCTGACAAAAATCATGTATACTTGGTTGAAAAATAATCCTTAACGTCGGACTGAAAAAAAATCAGTCCAGCGTACATGGAAAACGCTCGGTGAAGAGAATTTTTCAGCGCCGGACTGAAAAATATCGGTCCAGCGTACATGGTGTACGCTCGGTTGGAAATTGAACTTAGGATCTTTGAGCGCCTAAAAATAATGAAGTTTGGTCCAGAAAAATTGTTTTGGCTAAGAAGATAAAGCTCTGGATTTTTGAGTGAGAAATATGAAAAGTCCTATGCTCCAAGTAATCTTAGCGATTTTGCATATGAACCAAGATTATTTCTTATGTATAATCCCTCTCAATAGTACGGTGATTCTAGCTATATGACTTGAATCAACTCCCAAGCCAAAACTAAAAAAACACCTTAGCCTTGATCATCAAATCTATCTGTTGTCGATTATCACTAAGTATCTTTTTTAGTCATCAACAGCAAAACCTATGTAATAAGCAAAATTTACACAAATAGGGAGTCTAGATGCTCTCAATCTCCTCCTTTTTGGTGATTGATGACAATACCCTTGATATTCTGCTCAGAGCTATGACAGAAATACTTTTTCTGCAGATAAAAGTTAGTCTGATAGAACAAATAGTAATATTTAAATGACTTAAGTATTTTATACTCCCCCTGAATGAATGCATGAGATGAAATTCAATTGAACACATGAAGCAATATCAGAATCATTCAGGATAAGTTTTTCAAATAGATTAAGAGAAGCAACTTCATAAAGCAAAGTCCATAAAAGACTTGAGTTTTCTTATAACAAACTCTCTATATAATAAGCTTAGATTACTAAGATAGGAGACTCTACAGAGAGAATAATTCTAATTCTAAACCCTTTTTAACTATGTTATTCTTCTCCCTCTTAAACTAATTTACTCTTAATGTTCTTCTATTCTTCTCCCCCTTTGGCATCAATAGCCAAAAAGGTTACTTCTTGCGCTTTGAAAAAGTCCTTTTCAGCATGCTTGCCATCCTGGAACTTGTGCTTCTTCTTGGAAGAGAAGGAGATGATTGCTCTTGGTCTTTGTCAGAGTGTGGAGTAGCCATTGCTTGATCATGCCAACTAGGATAATCAGGATCACCAGGCTGAGGATTGAAAGAGATAAAACTGAAATCATGCTGGACATCTCTGATCAGCTCTTGAGTTTCTTCAGATTTATCCAACAAGATATGTGCAAGTTGTTCCTGATTAGACATCAAGTTATTTCTAGCATCTTTAGAGTAATCTCAAAGATAATCAAGCATATCCCCTTGACAATCCAAACAGCTGCCAGACTTCTCAAAGTTCTTGTACACATTTTGAGCAAACTTGTCAACCTTTGCATCTTGAGCATTTTGCTTTTTGTTGAGATCATACATTCTATCCTTGATCACCAGTTCCTCAGTCTTGATCTCACCTAACCACTTCCTCATATCCCATTGATTTCCTCTGATCATGTCAAATTTTTTATAAGTTTCATCTCTGAGATTTGCTTGGTCTTGATAGATCTTTTGCAATAATTCTTGCTGTTGTTGGATGACTGTCATCTGCTCATTATGTCTCTGGGCTGCCAACCTTCTTTCTTCTTCAAAGCTTTCTTGTGCATGTCTGAGGTCAGTGTTGTATTGTTGCTCAAAAGAAGTGAACCAACCAAGCTGAGAATCCCATCAAGATGGTTGTTGACCAAAATCATGAATGGACTCGGGTTCAGCAAATTGAGAATAGTGAGAGTCCTCACTTGAGTGTTGAGAAAACGTTGGCATATGACCCTGAGGTGGCCTAGAACCACCTGCTTCATGTTCATGGGCTGCTGATGGAAATCTTTGAGCCTCTATGAATCTAGCTGCAGCTGCTAGTTCTTGTAATTTGTGCACTTCCTCATCTTCATGATGAGACTCTGAGCTAACATGGACTTCAGTGTGCTCAGATTGTCCAAACCTTTGCTGACTATGATGTTCAGAGCTGTAGCCCATAATTTCTGTAGGAGTATGTGGAAAGTTTGGAGTTGGAAAAAGGTATTCCTAAGTATGATAGCTATGAAAAAGGTATTCCTAAGTATGATACCATCTCTGTCGGGAACCAGATTTGCAAATCCGAAACCCTCTGTGTATACTACACTAGTCCAGGATCACGCTAGTGCACACAGTGAAAACATAGATGAAATATCATTCCATACAACTAATTAACTAAGAAGAAGCAAATTATTATTAAATAAAGCAAACAACCTTATGGTCAAAGTTTACACCATTATGCCTTAAGGGCATAAGAAACAAATACTATTGCAGCGGAAAATATAACTTGAGCCATTCGACATGCCACAGGCAATCGTCTGGGAAAACGCCTTCCTAATCCACGTAGTCTTCATAGAATTCCTCCTCATGATACTCATTATCTCCTGGTCCTTCCTCAGCAACTCATCAACAAAGGCGTATAGCCGTGAGTACAAAAGTACTCAGCAAGCCGTAGGGATTTGATGCAATATATTCATGCACGGCTTGACAAGAATGGCCATATGGTTCATTTGCAGAAAGCAATAACTTGAATTGAAATACAATAAATAGATTGAAAGCGTATTTATGAAAAGATAAATAAATAACTGGTAGATCAATGGTAGACAACACGAACAGAATGGCGAGGCATCACCCTACACCTTCTAAAACAAGTATCAACCAATAAATTTAACAGTATTACTTTAGACAACAAAACAACAATGAACTCCCCGATCACATCCCAACAATTCCACATTCCACACTTCATGAAACAATCTATACCCCGTGTGAAATTCCCGGGCTTGTCCATGACCATGACGCGCTATTCGAATAGTTTACACTCTGCAGGAGGTTGTACAACTTTACCCACAAGACATGATCGGCTCTTGTTGCCATGCGCAATAAGCACACTTCCTTTGGTGTGTTGGCAGAGAGATCATGACAAAGCCTTTACAATGCACTGTCTAAACTCGGTACTGCCCGCTAAGGTTTCGCCCATTAGGGCCCCCTCTTGCGCCTTGCGAATCTACCCGTCCATCCCGGAACCCACACCATCAATTGGTAGTACTCAAGACTAGACATTGCAAATTAATCGACTAGGTGCATCCCATACCAGACTTGTGGTAATGCAGTTAGGCCAGTTCAATGGCGCACAAGATTAAGTCCTTAAGTTGTCTCAGGCAAGACATCCACATCCCAATGTGCTAGAAAGCACCCCCTTTAGTGCACGATCACTTGCCCGAGGGAAAACAATTCGTTCAACCAAGACAAATGGCGAACCCCGCCATGGTACAACAAATTTTACAACAGTGGCTAACGGTCACGATTCAATATCTCATTAAGTCAAGATTAACATTATTCAACATGTGATATGGATCCCAACGTATATCTAAGCATGTCTAAGCATAGCTACGATAACCCAATGTTGGTATAACGATTATGTCCAACTAGTATTGTCCCAACCTAGGTTTAACAATGGATACATGGCATCCCAATAGTCAAGGTGGCATAATGACAACTAGGTACATATCTACTCCCATGAAATAACATTGATACACAAAATAGCATGCAATTGTATAAAACAATTTACTTTTGCAAACATAGGATCAAATATGATCAAAGGTTACGACTTGCCTTGCTGATCTAGTGCTGAGTCTTGGTCTTCAAAGTCTTCGTTCGCTCCCTCGGAATTAGCGTCTACCGGAAAATAAAGCAATGAAACCAAATAAATACAAAATAGAGATACAAACAAACTCCAAACTGAAAATAAATAGCTCTGGAAGATAGATCTTGATTTTCGAAAAATTTAGAAACTTGAATCGCCTCAATCGGAGTTCGTATGAGGGAGAACGAGCTTCTGGAAAATTAAATCAGAGAAAAAGACTGAAAATCAGAAAATCCGAATTTCCCGATTTATTTTTATACGGGAAAAATGATTTATTGCGCAATCGCTGACGTCGGCCGGCTTTTGGTGGACTGGGTTCACAGCACGGTGTTCGGTTCACCGTGCACCGATTGCCTTCTTGACGTCGTGCCACGCGAAGCGGCTCGGGTATGGCCGGTAGCGAGCGATGATGTGGAAGGGCCACGCGTCACGCATCGGCGACAAGGACAGGATCGGACGGCAGGGAACAAGGCACGGGCGGCGAAGGATGTGGCAGAATCCAGAGCGTTGCCGAGCGATCGGACGGCCACGGCAAGATGAAGCAGATCGACGGCGAGGCGATGGCGCAACTCACCGGAGCCGAGGAAGAAGCAGCGGCAAACGACGGAACGACGATGGATCGGGCGCGGAACAAGGTGGATCCAGACAAGGGCGTAGCGGGCAACGTGGAAAGGCAAACGGCGGCGGCGAAGAAAAGGCGGCGGAAAGCTTCGGCCAAGGCGAAGAACACCGACGAGGCCGCACGGAGCAACGGCGTTGTCTCGGGCAGCGAGAGGTAGGGCAAAAGGGGCGGCGCAAGGAGGGGATACTCCGGAGGCATGCGGCACGGGCTTTTATAGCCTAGGGTGGCGTGCGGCGCACAGAAATCGAGAACGGCAGTGCGCGGCGGCAGGACTCCGAGTCGGCGGCGGTGTGGGGTGATGTGGAGGCATCAGGACCGCACGTGTGTCCTCGATCGGACGGTTCACACGAAAGCGGCTACGGCCAGCGAGTCTGTTGGATCGAATCGAGCCAGGTGGGTGTGGTGGCCCAAATGAAGGCGCGCGAAGCGGGCGATCTGAGCGGCTGGTGGTGGTGGCGAGCCAAAGGGAAGCAGAGCGGGCCGAGATGGGCTACGCGGGGAAAAACGGCCTGAGGGAAAATTTGGAAATAAAATTTATTTTCCGATTTAAGAAAAATTCAGAAATTTGAATAAGTGCAATTAAATTCAAATAAATAGCAAATAAATTTTAAAAAATCCCCAAAAATACAAAAAAATTCCTTGGAGCACAATGAACCTAACTAAAGCTAAAAATCTTTAATTTGATGAATAGTTTAGTCAAATTAAATCATTTTATTAATGGAAAATTCAAATTAAGCTGGAATTAATTCAAGAAAAAATGCAGATGGTTTCTTTTCAAATTCAAACATTCCAAAACTCAAATTTTGGGATGTTACAAACCTCCCCCCTTAAATGGAATCTCGACCCCGAGATTCAGGCTGGCTAGGGAATAGGTGGGGAAACTTGAACTTCAAATCCTCTTCACGCTCCCAAGTTGCATCCTCTTCTGAATGATTGCTCCACTAGACCTTGCAAAAACGGATGATCTTGCTTCTCGTGATACGCTCTGCTATATCCAAATTTTTCACTGGTTGCTCCTTGTAGGTAAGATCCTCTTGCAAATCAATGGCTTCCAATGGCATCTGTTCCTCTAGCACACGCAGGCATTTCTTCAACTGCGATACATGGAACACATCATGGATTCCGGCAAAAGACTGAGGTAATTCTAACTTGTAGGCAACCTCGCCTCTTTGTTCCAAGATTTTGAACGGTCCCACATATCAAGGGGCAAGCTTTCCTTTTACTTGAAATCTTTTAACTCCTTTGAGAGGGGTGACTCTGTGATAAACATAATCATTGGGCTCAAAACCTAAATCTCGACGACGATTATCTGCATAACTCTTCTGTCTGCTTTGAGCGATCTTTAAACGGACTCGAATTAATTGAACTTTCTCTTCGGCTTCTTGCAGTATGGTAGGGCCAACAATTGTCTTTCTCCTGACTCCTTCCAGTTGAGAGGTGTCGGGGATCGGCCATCCTGGCACGTGTCCGTGCCCCCCCGGGGGGGCTTTAAGCCGCCCTTCTCCGAGCTCGGGGGACTATTCCCAAGCTCGGACAAAGCTATCCCCGAACCGGGTGCAAACCTCGGCGACCTCCTCAATTTCGGCACCCCTGGCCCGGACTCCAATGTAAAACAGGCCTCCTCTTCTATAAATGTATGACTCCCGTCCCCTGCATGGGAATTAGGGCCTCTGCTCTTGCAGTCCCTGCTGCGCGGGGCTAAAGGCTATCTACCTGTCGAGAACCCGGCGTTGGGACTAGGGTCAACCACTCCCCAACAGTTCCTGCCGAACCCCCTGCCTGGGGACTAGGACTAACTGCCCCCGTCAGCTCACAGGCGACCTCCCGACGTCAGCATCGAGATCAGCACCAAAGGCCTATAAAGCGTCAAGACCACTCCGATCCCACGGTGGGGCGAAAGAAAGAAGAGAACAGAAAGAACACAATAGTAGTAAGGTCGCACAAGGCGACACCCCAAGAAATCTAAGAAGGCGAATACGTCCGCAGTAATACTTGTACACTCCATCGTTCACGAAGCTCCCCCTCAGTGATTGCTCGGCGATCCGAGTCGAGCTCCTCTGTAGCTCTCCCGGAGGAGCCTTTAGTCCCCTTTAGCCTCACAGGCAAGGCCGAGTAGAGTCATTACCCGACCTAGGGGCTCGAACGATATAAACCGTGTCCCTGTTCATTGTCCTTTTCCCCTGTGCTACGCGTCTGCCGGCGCCCCTTCCCGGGCGAACGAGGCTCTAGGCCTCGCCCTTCATATGATCCTTCCCCCCTCTTTGCAGTCGAGGGTCCCGATCGTCGATAGCTGGCGCCCACCGTGGGGCCCGAAGCTTTGTTCGTCCAAAGTCTGTTACCCCAGCGGCATCAGCACCTCCAGCTCCACCATCGGCATGTCACGGACAGTAAGCCTAGGCTCGGACGCTATCCCCGAGTGCTAGGGCTCCACATCCATGCTCTTGCCCTCATCGCCGCCCCATGAACGCCGGGCCTTGAGTGGCCGTGGCGCGAGCAACTCCGAGGCGAGATAGCGGTGGCGAGACTCCTCGCGGCGCATCGGCTTCGCCAGGTTGCCATCAACCAAGCCCTCGCCGCTATTCGGCGAGAAGAGCGTGGTATAACCCGCTCACTGTCCGGCCACCTCAGCCCTCCCCGTCCGGACGAACCTGCCCAAGAACGTTTGCGGGCCATCGCCCGGGTCATGGCTGACCCTGCTCGGACCGGCTCGGCCCTCTTCCGACGGTCCCTGGCTGAAGAGCTCAACAAGGCGATCGACGGCGTCGCACCTCGACGACAAGCGGGCTCCCTGGGCCCTGAGTCTCGCCCCATGGTGGCCAGCGGCCCCCCGCCACGCGGTCATCGGTCGTTCGACCATCGGATTCCCCGTTCGCGGGCTCGCACCCCGTCGCCATCTCCTCCGCCGGCCGACGGGGAAAAGGTTGTCGCTGGGCCGCCCGCGCCCGGCGGCGTAATAGCGATCTTTCGAACAAGCGGCGATGCCAGGAGGCCTCTCCCGGCGTTCGCCCGCGCGAAAGATCGCGACCACCCGCGCCACCATCATAACAACGCGCCCGCCGACAGTCATGATTGGCGCGGGGCGCGCCGCCGGCTCGAATTTCCCCTGTCGGCCGATGACGACTCCGACGCCAGTAGTGGCGGTAGTAGCCTTCCGGCCTATGGCTGCCCGGCGTACTCGAACGACCTCCGTCAGGTACGCTAGCCGGCCCTGTTCAAGCCGGCGATGATGGAGCGATTCGACGTGACCAAGAACCCCGCGGAATTCCTCTCCATATACTCCACCGCCATTTTTGCGGTCGGTGGGGGCGAGGCCGCGATGGCCAACTATCTCCCCACCGTCCAGGACGGGGCCGCCCGCACCTGGCTCTTCAACCAGGCGTCCGGCACCTTTCGGTCATGGCGCCAGTTGCGGAGCGCCCTCCTCTCCAACTTCGGAGCGCTCTGAGCGGCCGGATGAAAAGGACTGGACCGTGTTATCCAGGGAAAGGGGGAGCACCTGCGAGACTTCGTGCGCCGGTTCACCTGCGCGCGAAACATGATTCCTAACATCTCTTATGAAACCGTCATCAAGGCCTTCAAGTTCGGCGTCCGAGACAGGTGCCTCACGGAGGACCTCGAAATAGCTACAAGGCTCACCGTTAACAAGCTGTCCCCACTGTGGGAGGGCCCCTACAGGGTCGTCTCAGCAAGCCGCACGGGAGCTTACCGCCAGGCAGTCCCCGAAGGTAGGGAGCTCACAAGCTCGTGGAATATAGGCCAGCTTTGGAAGTTCTATGCCTAGCTCTCCTCCTTCATTTGTCTCTAAGTTAAGATGTTTCCTCTTGCTGCCATGCTTGTTTCCTGTGTCCCGGGCAAGCGAACCCAGAGCGTAACACAGACGCTTGCATCGCCACACTCTAGTTTGGCCTAGGTATGCGTCCGTAATAAAGGTCTCCTTCGCCTCCGGCGCTAACCTCTTTCGGTTTATAAAGGGGGATGGCGTTCCGCCACGACCCCGAGTTACAGGTCCCTTCGTCAAAGGTCGCGCCATCTTAGTAGGCCTCGGACCTAGGGCCCCGTTTTTTTTCTTGCAGCCAAAGTTCTCCTTTCTGTTAGGACGCCTCGAATGGCACGATCTCGCGGCGTGACCATAAGGGCAACCATAAGGTCACGCGGCGAGCCCAGCTCGGAGCGTCCATGTGTGTTCTTTTTTGCAGCGCCCGGGGTCGCATTCTCTAGGTTCGCCTCGGGGATGAACAACCCGAGCCTGGGCATCCCCAGGATCGGGGGCCGCAATAAGGCGATTGTTTTCGGGATAAGCCAGCCATTCCCCCGTGCTGCCAGCCATTGAATGTTCTCAGAGGGCGCCCCGAGCCCGATGACATTTCCCGGGCTCGGAGGTCGTAGTTTTAAAATTCACCACCGGGGATGACTCGGTCGCGATAAGCTGGCTCGCGCACTAAGCCGACCTTTCCTCCGGGGCCAAGTAGCCAGGTTCGAATTTCTAAACTGCCCTCCTAGGGGGCCTCGCCGAGCTTGAAGCATTCCCGAGCTCGCCGAGCTAGACCTGAGGCCTAAATCTGAGTGCAGGCACAGGCAACCCAGCCAACCAGTCAGTTGTGCCCAAAGCCGAAATCTTGCCAGGCGAGGCCTCAGTCAAGTTGAGGCCGCGTTCTCTAGGTCCGCCTCAGGGATGTCGATATCCGAGCACGATGCATTCGGGCTCGGAGGCCACAGTAAAACGATCCTTATCGAGGTAAGCCGGCTATTCCCCTGTGCTGTTGACCATTGAACATCCTCAAGGAGCACCCCGAGCCTGATGTCATTCCCAGGTTCGGAGGTCATGATCTCTAAAATTACCTCTGGGGACGATCTCAATCGCAATGAGCCGCTCTGCCGCAAAGAGCCGACTAATTCCCCCATGGCCAGGTGGTCAAGTGCCCGAGCTCGAGTAATCTGACCTCGAGCATCAGTTAGCTCGGTCAGTCTTCAACCCAAGTCATGCAGAGCAGAGTGATTTGAGGCGGGGCCTCGGTTATCGACCTCGAGCATCGATTAGCTCGGTCGACCTTCAACCCGAGTCGTGCCCGAGCAGAGTGATTTGAGGCGGGGCCTCGGTTATCGACCTCGAGCATCGATTAGCTCGGTCGACCTTCAACCCGAGTCGTGCGAGCAGAGTGATTTGAGGCGGGGCCTCGAGTATCGAACTTCGAGCATCGGCTAGCTCGGTCGACCTTCAACCCGAGTCGTGCAGAGCAGAGTGATTTTAGGCGGGGCCTCGATTAATCGACCTCGAGCATCGATTAGCTCGGTCGACCTTCAACCAGTCGTGCGAGCAAGTGATTTCGGGTAGGGCCTCGGTTAATCTGACCTCGAGCATCAGTTAGCTCGGTCAGCCTTCAACCCAAGTCATGCCCGAGCCCGAGTCATTTCGGGCGGGGCCTCGAGTAATTTGACCTCGAGCATCAGTTAGCTCGGTCAGCCTTCAACCCGAGTCGTACCCGAGCCCGAGTGATTTCGGGCGGGGCCTCGGTTAATCTGACCTCGAGCATCAGTTAGCTCGGTCAGCCTTCAACCCGAGTCATGCCCGAGCCCGTGTGATTTCGGGCGGGGCCTCGGTTAATCTGACCTCGAGCATCAGCTAGCTCAGTCAGCCTTCAACCCGAGTCGTGCCCGAGCCCGAGTGATTTCGCGCAAGTCCTCGGTTGATCTGACCCCGAGCATCCCTTAGCTCGGACAGCCTAGTCTAAGTGGTTCGAGTGAAGGGCAGTTGCTCGCCTTGCGAAACCTCGTAGAAACACGCCTGCTCCACTTCACGGATCCGGCGTTGTTCGGACCCTTCTACGCAGCAAGCCGTGCGAAATATACAAAGGCGACGCGGGCCAAACAAGCAATCTAAGTCTTCTAAAAAAAGAAACACGGCCTTACAAACTTAGCAAAAGGATACATCGTCTTTACCAGAGGGCGCGAATCTTTCGCCCCTCGACCCATCCACTAACTCTAGTCTCCTACGCTACAGACATGTCTCGTGCGTGTTTCTCCCTTCGAGTCGGAGACCCGCGCGCGCGATCGCGGCGCCTCGCCCTCAGCTCTGTCAACCCGGTCGCGGTCGCTCTGAAGCTGGGCCAGGGCGCTCTTCCCCGCTCGAGCCACCTGGGCCAGCTTCCCCTCAAGCCCGGCGACCTTGGCCTCGGCCTCGGCCGCCCTAGCTTCCGCTGCTGTGGCCCTCGCCTCCAACCCGGCAGCTGTCTTCTCACGCGCAGCCACTGTCGCCTCGGCCGTCATCACCTTGACCTTGAGCTCGGCCGCCTCGGCCTCGAGCTCGGCAGAAGACGCCCCCGAGGCAGCCGCGAGCCCCCCGGATAGCGCCCGAAGCTCTGCGGCCTCCTCGCGTGCGGTCTCCGCCTCTGCGCGCATGGAGGCCTGGTTCCCCAGCTGTGTCCGGAGCCCCTCAGCCTCCTTCTGTGTGGCTGCGAGATCTTCGAGCACAACCGACGCAACCGAGCAGCTCTCCTCACGGGCCGTTCGGGCGGCTTCAAGGCGCTCCCGGAGTCCCTCCAACTCCTGCCGTGCGGCCTCCGCCCTTGAGCGAAGGTCAGAGACCTCGAGCTTGAGGCGCCGGATCATCACCGCTGCGCTCGCGCGGTTCTCATCCAGAACGTCCTGCGCCTTCCGTCGAACTCGGGCGAGGGTCTCCTCTGCCTTCTTCCGCTCCTCCTCGATGGCTTTGGAGAGCGCCGCGGCGCGAAGGTCCCTCTCAGCATTCAGCTCGCGCTCAGTCTCCCGGACCCCGCGCTCAACAACTCACGCGACCTCGAGGGCCTGGGCCTCCCTCAGGCGTAAAACCTCCTCTCGACCACGCACCGCAGTAGCTTCGAGCTCGGCGGCGTCCCTCTGGCTGACCTCGATAGCGTCACGGAGGGCCCGGAAGCTGAGCACATGCCCGCGCACGACCCCATACCCCTGGGAGATCAGCCGTAGGCCCTGCAATGAAGAAGGAAAAATCACCACGTCTACAAGAAAAGGAAAAAAAATGAAAAATCGCCACAAGTGCGCTTACCGCCGCTAGCCGGTCCTCCAGCATCGGCAGGTCGATGGCGCCATCAAAACCCCGCGACAGTTCCCTCGCGGTGACATCCTCGGCGGTCTCCGCCACCGCGGTAGCACCGGCGCCCCCCAAGGACCCAGGGCGATCCGCTTCGGTCGGCACGACGGCGGTCGAACGCGGAACCTCCATCGGGCGTGCCACGCGTCTGATCGACCAGTGTAGGTCTGCGCGCAACAAACTATCGAGTCTTTGCTCGGACGACCCCACCGCGACGAAGTTGAAAGGCAGAAGGGGGTACTTACTGCGCCGAGCGGGTGCGCGGTAGCCTCGCTTTCTTCGCCAGACCCCTCGCGGCGATCGACTCTTCGCCTCCCAAGGACTCGGCGCCGAGGCGCTTCCACTAGGGGCGCGGCAACTGCGGCGCCCTCGACGGCGGCGCCCTCGGCCATGGCGCCCAGCCATGCGGTGTCCTCGACCGCGGCACCTCCGACCACGGCGCCCTCAACCACGGCACCTCCGACCACGGCGTCCTCAACGGCGGCACCCTCAATCGCGACACCTCCGACCGCGGCGCCCTCGACCACGGCACCTCCGACCGCGACGCCCTCGACCGCTCCTCCCTCGGTCACCTCGTCCTCCTCGAAAGACACGGCAAGTGGCACCCGCCGCGGCCTGGGTCGCGGCACGAGGCTGCCGTCGTCCTCCTCCCCGACCTCGCCCTGGACCACAGGAAAGGTCGGTGCCCCTCAGGCTTCGAATGCCGTGGCCAGGCGGGGCGAAAAATGTCTGAGGCCGTACAGGCGTGGCGATTCCGCGGCGGCGCGGCCAGAGATTCCACCCGGGAGCTTAGCGCCAGAGCTCGTGGCTCCAGCTGCGCATCCGGGGCCAGCGGCGAAGCCGCCTCATTCTTGACAGAGAGAGCAGGATCAGTATAAGGAGGACCGAGGAGGGAGCACGGGGAAAGCAAGCTCAGGCCCGGATGCCCCCGAGATCGGGGCATTCAAACTTACCACGACCCGGTCGCCCCACTCGACGTAGGGTGTCTTGGCAACCGGCCCTGAGGCGTCAGGAGCCGGTCTCTTACTCCCCTTCTTGCCTTTGTTCAGACCAGGGAGCGGCAACATCTGCTTCACCGTGTCCCAGAGCTCCCTGGTCGCCTGCACGAGTCCCGCCCGCAGCCGAAAGTAGAGACACCCGACGACGGGGTCCTTCGCGGTACGGGACAAGGAATAAAAACGGAAGAACAACGAGAGGGTAGGAAGAATGCCCAGGAACCCCTCGCAAAGATGAGCAAAAATAGAAAGATGGAGAAGGGAGTTTGGTACCAAATTGACAAGCTCGATCTCACACTGCGCAAGGACGGCGGCCAAGAAGTCGCTCTCCGGAGTTCGCAGTCCAAAGAGCATGTATTGCTCCGTGCTCACGATCTCGTCGTCCCGAGGTTGCGGCACGTTCTCCCCGGACGGGAGCCGCCAGGTGAACGGGTCCAACAGCCCCAAGATCTCCATTCCCTTCATCCGCTCCATGGTGAGCGTACTCCTCCCGAACTTCACCATAGGGTCGGGGGGAAGAGGAGAGGGGGGGATAGGTTTGAGAGCAAAGGGCAAAAGGCGCCAGCGCAGGAGTGCAAGGAAGGAGAAGACAAGAGTACGAGCAGTAGGGAGAGAGAACCCCAAAGGCTGAGGCTCCCCTCGGTTTTTAAAGTCGCCTCGTCTACCGACGTCACCACCACCTCAAAAGGCATGCTCGTAGCCGGCGGGTGGTAACCAAGGCGCCAGGGCCCTTTGAAACCCCTGCACGGGCATGTCTTTCCACGCATCCACTAAACCGTCCCTTCGACTTCACCCGTCCGTGGGTCTCTCGGGCTTCCTGAGCCTGCTCAGAAACAAGGTACTGGAATTCAAGTGTCGCCCAGAACGATCTCGCCAAAGACACCCCGATCCCGGCCGAAGGGGTGATCCCTCCTCGAAAGACTTCAGACTCAAGAGCGCCTAGAGTCTCAGACCGCTTCTTGAGCCTCGGGGGCTGGTTGTCGGGGATCGGCCATCTTGGCACGTGTCCGTGCCCCCCGGGGGGGCTTTAAGTCGCCCTTCTCCGAGCTCGAGGGACTATTCTCAAGCTCGGACAAAGCTATCCCGAACCGGGAGCAGACCTCGGTGACCTCCTCAATTTCGGCACCCCTGGCCCGGACTCCAATGTAAAACAGGCCTCCTCTTCTATAAATGTATGACTCCCATCCCCTACGTGGGAACTAGGGCCTCCTGCTCTTGCCAGTCCCTCTGCGCAGGGGCTAAAGGGCTATCTACCCCTTTCAGAACCCCGACGTTGGGACTAGGGTCAACCACTCCCCAACAGTTCCTGCCGGACCCCCTGCCTGGGGACTAGGACTAACTGCCCCCGTCAGCTCACAGGCGACCTCCCGACGTCAGCATCAAGATCAGCACCAAAGGCCTATAAAGCGTCAAGACCACTCCGATCCCACGGTGGGGCGAAAGAAAGAAGAGAACAGAAAGAACACAACGATAGTAAGGTCGCTGGCGACACCCCAAGAAATCTAAGAAGGCGAATCGTCGCATGAATACTTGTACACTCCACCGTTCACGGCTCCCCTCGGTGATTGCTCGGCGATCCAGGTCGAGCTCCTCTGTAGCTCTCCCCGAGGAGCCTTTAGTCCCCTTTAGCCTACGGGCAAGGCGGGTAGAGGTCACATTGCCCGACCTAGGAGGCTCGAACGATATAAACTTCATGTCCCCTGTTCATTGTCCTTTTCCCTGTACTCTGCGTCTGCGGCGCCTTTCGAGGAAGCGAGGCTCTGGGCCTCGCCCTTCATACGATCCTTCCCCCCTCTTTGCGGTCGACGGACCCGATCGTCGACAAGAGGTGTTGTGCACTTTCTTCCATATAAGGCTTCAAAGGCGACATTTGCAGACTGGCTTGATAACTATTGTTGTACGAAAACTCGGCATAGGGCAAACACTTGTCCCACTTGGTCCCATACGTTAAGGCACAAGCTCTTAACATATCCTCTAGAATCTGATTCACACACTCAGTCTGTCCATCGGTTTTGAGGGTGATAGGCAGTATTGAATCTGAGATGAGTTCCCATGGCTTCATGCAGACTTTGCCAAAAACGAGAGGTAAACTGGGTTTCTTTATCAGATACTATCTTCTTAGGCACTCCGTGAAGACTGACGATCCTTGACATATATAATTCTGCTAATTTATCTCCTGCATAGGTAGTCTTAACTAGAATGAAGTGAGCTACCTTAGTCAATCGATCCACTATTACCCAGATTGAGTCATAACCTGCTTGGGTCTTAGGAAATCCGGTGATGAAATCCATACCAATTTCTTCCCACTTCCACTCTGGAATCTTGTCTGGACCCGAATCTGCAAATCCGGACCCTCTGTGTATTCTGTGCTAGTCCAGGATCACGCTAGCACACACAGTCATACAGGGTTGCACATTACAGACATTCACAAAGATATAAGAATAAATAGTGCAAACATGTATATAAATCGAGTTATGCGACCTTATGGTCTCTTTACGGATAAATCGACCACACAGGGCTTACATTATTCAAAGTAAAGAAATAGCGGTGAACATAAATAAAAGGGTCGTGGAAGCCTTCATCTTGCCACGAGCAACCGACCGAGCTTGCCCCTAGTTGCTCGCATCCTCGATGTACTCTTCCTCCCATCTTTGGTGTAGACTCCTCCACGATGTTGGGTTTGATAAGCAAGGTGGGGTGAGTACACAAGGCACTCAACAAGTAATGCACAAAATGCGGCGCTATTACTATATGCAAAACTTATTCCAATGGATTGGCTTAAATGGTTCTTTTGCATCAAGCGGCATTTTGAACTAGTATCTTGTTTAGATTAAGCGATGTACAGATATAAATAATACTAAACTCAAATGGTTTTCATTGAAGATTCTCGGACGCATGACCTTAACAGTTCATTTCCAACACTAGCACACACCACCTATTCGAATAGTTTGACACTCTGCGGAGGTTGTACACTTTACCCACAAGATCTGACCGCTCACCACACGGTGATTGTCGCAACAAAGCTTTTCAGAACTTCTACCTTAACGAGAGAACCTCTCGGTGTTGCCTTCACTATCACTTCCCTCACAGAGCGAAGTATAGGACCGGCCAATCACCGTTGGATGGGCACCAAGCCGTAGCACAGTCGCTCCCCATACAGATACACCCACGTGTCTTGTCACCCCGAGTATCGGAGGAAAGATATCGTAACCCTAGTCAACTAGGTGCATCCCATATCGGACATGTGGTTATGCGGGTGACTCGGATCAAAGGCTTGCAAGGTGAAGTCCTTAGCGACCAAGGCAAGACTTCCAACACTCAACAGTGTCACACAGCCCAATGTAGCACAGACTCACATCACTCATCAACCCAATGCCACACAGCCCACGAGTCACCACGACCTCTTGCCACTTGCCCCGTCTAAATCTTTTCCCACCCGGTTGATTATTGTGCAACACATGCCAAGAATAACTCCACATCGATGCGGAACCACACAGTCGCGGTACCTCAATCTCATCATATGGCATCATCACACCACTTTTCAAAATACATTCAATATGTCTTTAGTCAGTATTGTAGCATTTTTCCGAAAGATCACTCATGATTCGTTGCAAGGCTAAGCATCTACTCACGGTCTAGCCTCCGTGTTGGCACAATATTAGCATCCAACTAATATAATCAAACTTAGGGTGACAATGGTTTAGGGCATACAATTAATAATTCAAGGTGGCATAACAAAATGGGTTGATTATCTACATTATCCCAAATCAATTTAATTTCATTTTAAATAATTAGCATGCATAGTTTCAAAGCATAAATTACATTTTAAAATCTGGGATCAAAATGATCAAAGCATCACTTGCCTTCAAAGAGTTGCTGGTCTTGTTCGAAGCTTGGTCTTGGCGACGAAATCTTCCTCGAAACTTTCCGCAAATTTGCGTCTCTGGCGTACAAACAAAATATGCAATAAATAACTAATACAGAAGACTAAACGACCTCAAAAATTCAAATAAAATTCACCATTAAATAGCTCATAATTTTATGAATTTTTAGAAATTTGAATCATCAAATCCGAGTTAAAATGCAAAAGTTATAGTCATTTGAAGTTTGAATAAAATCGAAAATACGAAATTAAGAAAATCCGATTTTTCTGAAATATTTTTACACTGAAATTCGCATTTGTGACGTCAGCACAGCGTCATGATGACGTCAGCACAGAAAAGAAATTCGGTCGAAATATTTTTATATATAAAAATATATATGACGTCATCGCCGACGTCATCTCGACGTGCGGCACGCCGCAGGTACGCCACGTCGCTCTGATCTATGGGTGGGTCCACGGGTTGGCCTCGTCCACCGTGGACCGGCGACGATCGTGCTCGTGCCGGGTGGCGCAAGCCGTGGCGTCGTGACGGCTCGCGCCAATCCCAACGCGACACGCGGCGCTAAACTAATCGCGAAACTCGATTCAATCTCGTCCTTCGATTTAAAGCGAGCGGCCGAGATTCATGCGACTTCGCCTCACCTCTACCGCGAGCCAACCGTGGCTTCACCGTGACCCTTGGATCGGTCGAGCGGTCACGATTACTCGGGTGGCGTCGGCGAAGCGGCGGCGGCGACTCCTCGGTTTCGCGCGTCGCGCGTCAACACGGGGCGGCCCGATGCGGTGCGATCTCATCCGCTCGATTCAAGCGGACGGCCGTGATGAGCCAAGGCTATCGGCTCTAGCCTCTTCGCGGCGCGACACGCGGCACAATCCAAGGCAGCCGCGCGCATCCGACGGTGTGTGACCTTCTGCGACGCGGTAAAAAATAAACCCTACGATCTAGATCTAACGGTGAAATAAACTAATCGTGAAACTAATCGAAGCAATCTAGACCGTTGATTAGATCAAGCGGTGAGGGTGAAGATGAGGATTCTTGTTGATTGGCGGCGTGGATGAATCTGAGTGCGTTCGGCGGCGATCGGACGGTGGGCGATGCTCGGTGGCGGCGATGTCGCGGTGGCGTAGATCTTGCGGAGAGGATGAAGGCGACGTGCAGCGCGCGCTGCGGGCTTCTCGGCGTGATGAAGTGGTCCACTCGATGCACCGTGGCCGGTGAACTCGGGAAGGGTCGAACACGGCGGAGCGGCTCGGACGGCGATGGGAGGAAGCAAAAACAGCGGTGGCGAAGGCAACAACTGGCGAGCTCTCACGGGCGCTAGAGGAGTCTCGGCGTGCGTCGCGGAGTCAAAGATGCGGGCGAAGGCCTCGCACGACGCCTTCAGCGGGGACTTAAGGGCTGCCTCGGCGTGCGCGAAGCGGCCGGCGGAAGTCACGGCCATCAACGCCCGTCTCTCCGATGATCTCGCGGGGGCGAAGCGGCGTGGCGCGATCTGTGCGTTCGTCGGCGGCGATGATCCGAAGGCTCACGCGCCGCAGCGACGTGGCACATGCTGCAGCGTGCGATCCGGATCGACGGCTTGGGCTAAGCGGCGCTAGGGTTTGGCGGGCGGGCTGCGTGGGCCGAGTCACGAGTGGGCGAGCACGATCTTGGGCGACCAGCGATTTTGGCCTGCACAACGTGCAGGATTTTAAATCCTTTTCGAATAAAAATAATTCGGGAAATTAGTTTTGGCCAAAGAAAGTAGTAAAAATATCTGAAAAATTCCAGAAAAATTCTGGAAAATACTTTGAGATGTTTGGAACTCCATTAAAATATTTTCAATAAAACTTTGCAAAAACTTTTCCTTTATTTAATTTGTTTTCAAGAAAGGCTATATTTGAATAATTCCAAATAAATTTCAATAATTTCCTAAATTTCTCAAAAATGAAAAATACTTCAAATTTTAAATTAGAGCAAAAATTAGGGTGTTACAAACCTCCCCCCCTTAACAGAATCTCGTCCCCGAGATTCAGGGCTGTCTACAGAAATAGGTTAGGAAACTCCTTCTTCAGATCTTCTTCGCGTTCCCACGTGGCTTCACTTTCCGAATGGTTGCTCCACTGAACTCTGCAGAAACATGTTGACTTGTTCCTTGTCTCTCTGTCCATTACGTCCAGAATCTTCATCGGATGTTCTTTGTAAGTCAGATCTTCTTGCAGCTCAATTGCCTCCAAAAGTGTTTGCTCTTCCGGTACTCGAAGACACTTCTTCAGTTGTGATACATGAAATACATCATGCACTCCTGCCAAAGACTGTGGTAACTCCAACTGATAAGCAACTTCACCTCTGCGGCTCAAGATCTTGAATGGTCCGACATATCTGGGTGCGAGCTTCCCTTTTGCATGGAACCTTCTGACTCCTTTGAGTGGCGTTACTCTAAGATACACAAAATCTTCGGGTTCAAAGCTCAGTTCCCTGCGACGGTTGTCAGCATAACTCTTTTGCCTTGATTGTGCAATCTTCAATCTTTCCCTGATCAGGGCGATCTGTTCTTCCGCTCCCTGAAGAATGTCTGGTCCAAAGACATGTCGTTCGCCTGTCTCATTCCAATTCAATGGTGTGCGACAGGACCGACCATACAAAGCTTCAAATGGAGACATCTGTAAACTCGCCTGATAACTGTTGTTATAACTAAACTCAGCATAAGGCAAACACTTGTCCCATGAGGTTGAATATGCTAAGGCACATGCCCTCAACATGTCCTCCAATATCTATTGACTCTCTCCGTTTGGCCCATCTGTCTGCGGATGGTATGCTGTACTGAAGTTCAAACGAGTTCCCATCGCTTCATGTAGCTTACCCCAAAATCTGGAGGTAAATTGGGTACCTCATGCGATACTATCTTCTTGATACTCCGTGCAAGCGGGCGATCCGTGCCATATAAAGTTACGCTAACGGTCTCGGAATAAGTGGTCTTTACCGGTATGAAATGTGCCACTTTGTTTAAGCGATCCACTATGACCCATACGGAATCATATCCACTTTGCGTTCTGGGCAATCCGGTTATGAAATCCATACCAATTTCTTCCCATTTCCATTCAAGTATCTTTAAGGGTTGTAATAGCCCTGCTGGCCTTTGGTGCATAGCTTTGACTCTTTGGCATATGTCACACAATGCAACGTATTCGGCGAGTTCCCGTTTCATGCTTGGCCACCAAAATCTTTCGTTTAAATCTTGATACATTTTCACACTTCCTGGATGAATTGAGTACTTGGAGTCATGAGCCTCCTCCAGAATGAAACTGCTTCAACTCCTTTTTGTTCGGCACACAAATGCGCTCTTTAAACCACATAGTACCTTGTTCATCCAGTTTGAAATCTTTTGCTTTGCCTTCATCCATTTTGCCCTTAATTCTTTTGATCTTATCATCATCTTTCTGCCCTTCCTTGATCGATCTTCGAGGTAGGTCTTACTTCCAAGGTTGCTAGGAATCCTACGGTACTATTTCCGTTCTAATTTACGAATTCCTTACACAATTCTGCTGACTTGTTTCCATCGACATATTTACACCGTGGTTCTTTACTGCTCAAGGCGTCGCCACCACGTTGGCTTTACGGGGTGGTAGTGAATTCCATATTATAATCCTTGATTAACTCTAACCATCTTCTTTGCCTCATATTTAGGTCACTTGCGTGAAGATATACTTAAGACTTTTATGATCTGTATACACTTCACATCTATTTCCGATGAGATGATGACGCCATATTTTTAGTGCATGCACCACGGCTAATTCCAAATCATGGGTCGATAGTTCTCCTCGTGTGGTCTCAATTGCCTCGATGCATAGGCGATTACCTTCCTATTTTGCATCAACACACATCCCAATCCTCGACGCGATGCATCACAATAGATGTCGAAGCCTTGATGGACATCGAGTAAAACTAGTACAGTGCGATGTTAATCTCCTCTTCAACTCCCAAAACTCTTCTCACACTCAAAGCGTCCATAAGAATTTCTTTTCCTTTTCAACAATTGCGTAAGAGGTCTCGCAATCGTAGAGAATCCTTCGATGAATCGACGGTAATACCCGCCATTCCAAGGAAACTACGGTTTGGGTTACCGACTTGGGTTGCTCCCAATGCGAACCGTCTCCACTTTCTTTGGATCTACCGCAACTCTGCTGCAGTCATTATGTGTCCAAGAAATTCAACCTTATTCTTCCGTAAATCACATTTGCTAAATTTACAAACAAGCATTGCTCTCTCAACTTTTCAAGGACTAGCCTCAAATGCTCGGCGTGCTCTTCGCTCGTCTTGGAATAGATAAGGATATCATCTATGAATCTGACGACGAACTTGTCCAAGTATTCCATAAACACCTTATTCATTAAGTTCATGAAATATCTTTGGTGCATTTGTCAAACCAAAGGACATCACTGTAAACTCGTAGTGCCCATATCTTGACGAAAATGCAGTCTTCGGAATATCCTCTGATCGGATCTTCAATTGATGGTATCCTGATCGGAGATCAATTTTGGAGAAAACTCCTGCTCCTCTCAACTGGTCAAACAAATCATCGATCCTGGGTAGAGGATACTTATTCTTTATCGTCACATCATTGAGTGCACGATAGTCTATACACATCCTAAAACTCCCGTCCTTCTTCTTGACGAATAGGACAGGTGCTCCCCATGGCGATGAACTAGGTCTTATAAATCCTTTTTCCAGCAGTTCTTCAATTTGCTTCTTCATTTCCACCAATTCCTCTGTGGACATCCTGTAAGGTCTCTTAGCTATGGGAGCTGTCCCTGGAACCAGCTCTATCACGAACTCGATATCTCTATCTGGCGGCATTCCAGGTAAATCTTTCGGGAAAACATCCGGATATTCATTGACTATGGGCACTTCTTCTAAGCTGACAGTCTTCATGCTGTTGACCATCAATTGTCCCTCCCGCACTGATTTTGCTTCAAACTCAATCTTCTTTCCATCCGGGCTCTCGACCGATATGACTCTTTTTCCGCAGTCCAGCACTGCCTTGTGTTTGGTTAACCAATCCATTCCCAGGATAACATCCAAGGTTTGGGTATTAAGGACGATTAAGTTCGCTAGGAACTCCACTCCATTAATTATTAGTCTTACCCTAGAACATCCTACTTTAGATCGGAGTTCTGATCCAGGGGATTGGACTATGAGCACACATTTAAGATTCACTATTTCCATATCATTTCGAACAGCAAAATCTCGGGAAATAAAAGAATGCGAAGCTCCGGAATCAAATAAAGCGATGGTGATGCGAGTTTACTAGGAACTTACCCAATTACAACGTCCGTGGCGTTCGGACTTCATCCGTCGTAATGTGGTTGACTCGGCCTCGTGCGGTTCCTTGGGATGGAGTTGCTTTGCTATTGATGCCCCGGTTCCACGATTGGCGCGGAGTCCTTGCCGTGTGTTCCCGTGTTAAAGCGGACCGGGTGACACCTCCTTCTTAGGGCAATTGTTGGCAAAATGCCCCATTTCATTGCAATGGTAGCAACGTCTTCCCATGCTGAGAGGTTCCTCGATCGTGCTCTGATTCGGTTTAGATCGAACATTCGACCCATCGGCGATTTGCGGCGGTGGTGCCCTATCATTGCCTCCAGCCGGTACCGAATGAATGTTGGGGTGTCGTCCTCTGCCTCTGCTGCCCAGACGACCTCCTTGTTGCGCCATTCTGCGCTTCTGTTGTCATCCCACTCGGCGCTTGTCCTCTAAGATAAGAGCTTTGTTAACTAGCTCTTGGAAGTCGGGAATGTGTGGGTGATCGGTCCCACTGCACCACGCATTCAATCCCTTCATGAAGCGGGATTATGCGGCCTTATCCGTAGCCACGTCCTGCAGTGCGTAGCGTGCGGTTAGGTGAATTTGTTCGTAATCGCCACCGATCGCCCCCTGCTTGAGGCTTCGAATTCCTCCTTTTGAGATCCATGATACCCTCGGGTACATGGTATCTGGCGAAAGTCGAGGTGAATTCCTCCCACGTGATACTCTGTGGGTCCTCATGAGCTGCGCAGAAGTTTTCCCACCATTCTGCGGCAGTCCCTTCGAGTTGATGAGAGGCATAGAGTACCCTCTCATGTCCTACACACGGGTAATGTGCGCTTCCTTTCAATTGTCCTTAGCCAATCGTCCGCCTCCGGTGGATTGGCGTTGCCTGAGAAGGTAGGTGGACGGGTTCTCATAAACTCCGACAACCTTGAGTAGGGTTGTGGTCCATGGTTACCCCGGCTTGAACATTCGCAGCAGCTTGGTTGGATATCTGCCGCATGGTTTGAACCATCGTGTTCATAAGTTGAGTCCAGGCGATCAAGAAGGCTCCTGTGTTACGCATATCGACCTGCGGCGGTTGAGGAATCGGCTCTTCATTCTGGTTATCCGCCTGGTTAGCTCCACTTCCGCTGGCTCCAACATTTCCACGTGTCCTCACCATCAGTTGCAAGCTTCCAAGGTTAAGAAAAGAAGAAAGCATAGACAAGTAGAAGAATTTATGTGGGGAAACAGGTGTAACTTAAATTATTTAGCCACTTTATTGATATAATATAAAGCAGTATGGTTGCTCACAAGTGCCTAAGGGCAATGCAACGCATACGAGACACTCACAACCAGAACAAGTAAGCAAACATAGGAACCCATGACGACTCACACCTAATGGTGACTCTGAAGAAAAAGACGCTACTCAACCTTCGAGTCTCGACACTATACTCTACTAGACTCGATCACTCATCGAGCCAACCCGGCTGCGGCTCCCCCGGAGCATACACTGGTGGGTGCTCTGGCATCGGGCAACCGGGTCACGTGACCTCTCGCGGTGGTGCAAAAGACCCCATCGACTCCGCTGGTCCCGGGGCTGCCTGCTCCTGCACTGGTGCCTCCTGCTCTGGCTCCTCCGGATTTGGATCGTGTAACTCCAGGACTGGCTCAGGCTCGGGTCCGTACAAAGCCATCTCCAACTCCTGGATCTTCTGCATGGAATGAGCTAAGCCCTCCCGCAGCTGGATCCTCGCCTCTGTGACCTCGGCGCGGGTCCTCTGCAACTCCCGGACTGTCTCATCCAAGGCATCCTCCTGGGCGATGACGTACCTCGCCAGGTGGGTGATAGTGGCGTCCTCCTCTACAAGCTCCATCCTCTCCAAACGATTGTCTCGACGCGGATGGTGACGAAAGACGGTGTCCTCCAACTCTGCGGAGTAAGTGCGGGCAATCTGCCGCATCGCCTGTCGTGCCGTCTCCTGGATTCCGGCCTCAAAAGAAGACCTCCTGACCGTGATGTAGATAGGACGGCTCGCCCTCGTCCTCTCCCGAGCATACACTGTGATCTTGACATCCCAGGCGACGTCAAGTCCTGCCCGTACCACCGAAGTCCCTCGATACAGTGGTCTGTCAAAACCTCCGAGCAACTGCATCATACGCCATAACTCCGCGGCGTATCCTCCGGTGCGCTCTCCATAGGTATGGATCATCCTCATCTGCCAAAAAAACCTTGTTTAAATTAAACAGAGAATAATAAAAATTCAGCATAGGTATGAATAAGGGAGAAGAGATAAGTCGAGATTTCTTTGATATTCTTGCTCAAGTTGATTAGGTCTTTTAGAAAATAGTTTTACCCTCCTAGGCACAACCAAACTAGGGTCAAGTCCTACATCGGCTGCTCACGATACCACCTCTGCCGGGACCGAATCGCAAATCGGACCCTCTGTGTATTCATGCGATCCGAGATCACGCTAGCACACACAGTCATACAGGGGTTGCACATTACAGACATTCACAAAGATATAAGAATAAATAGTGCAAACATGTATATAAATCGAGTTATGCGACCTTATGGTCTCCTTACAGATAAATCACCACACAGGGCTTACATTATTCAAAGTAAAGAAATAGCGGTGAACATAAATAAAAGGGTCGTGGAAGCCTTCATCTTGCCACAGTAACCGACCGGGCTTGCCCCTAGTTGCTCGCATCCTCGATGTACTCTTCCTCCCATCTTTGGTGTAGACTCCTCCACCGATGTTGGGTTTGATAAGCAAGGTGGGGTGAGTACACAAGGCACTCAACAAGTAATGCACAAAATGCGGCGCTATTACTATATGCAAAACTTATTCCAATGGATTGGCTTAAATGGTTCTTTTGCATCAAGCAAAGATTTTGAACTAGTATCTTGTTTAGATTAAAGCGAAGTACAGATATAAATAATACTAAACTCAAATGGTTTTTCATTGAAGATTCTCGGCACGCAGCCTTAACAGTTCATTTCCAACACTAGCACACAGCCACCCTTCCCACATTTTGTTTATGAAAATCTACCCTTGATCAGAATCCCGAGCAATGCTCAATACCGTGAGCACGGCTATTCGAATAGTTTGACACTCTGCAGAGGTTGTACACTTTACCCACAAGATCTGACCGCTCACCACACGGTGATTGTCCGCAACAAAGCTTTTCAGAACTTCTACCTTAACGAGAGAACCTCTCGGTATTGCCTTCACTATCACTTCCCTCACACAGAGCCAAGTATAGGACCGGCCAATCACCGTTGGATGGGCACCAAGCCGTAGCACGTGCGCTCCCCATACAGATACACCCGTGTCTTGTCACCCCGAGGTATCGGAGGAAAGATATCGTAACCCTAGTCAACTAGGTCATCCCATATCGGACATGTGGTTGTACGGTGACTCGGATCAAAGGCTTGCAAGGTGAAGTCCTTAACTGACCAAGGCAAGACTTCCAACACTCAACAGTGGCACACAGCCCAATGTGGCACACAGACTCACATCACTCATCAACCCAATGCCACACAGGCCCACCAGGCACACAGCCTCTTGCCACTTGCCCAGTCTAAATCTTTTCCCACCCGTTGATTATTGTGCAACACATGCCAAGAATAACTCCACATCGATCGGAACCACACAGGTCGCGGTACCTCAATCTCATCATATGGCATCATCACACCACTTTTCAAAATACATTCAATATGTCTTTAGTCAGTATTGTAGCATTTTTCCGAAAGATCACTCATGATTCGTTGCAAGGCTAAGCATCTACTCACGGTCTAGCCTCCCGTGTTGGCACAATATTAGCATCCAACTAATATAATCAAACTTAGGGTGACAATGGTTTAGGGCATACAATTAATAATTCAAGGTGGCATAACAAAATGGGTTGATTATCTACATTATCCCAAATCAATTTAATTTCATTTTAAATAATTAGCATGCATAGTTTCAAAGCATAAATTACATTTTAAAATCTGGGATCAAAATGATCAAAGCATCACTTGCCTTCAAAGAGTTGCTGGTCTTGTTCCGAAGCTTGGTCTTGAGCGACGAAATCTTCCTCGAAACTTTCCGGCAAATTTGCGTCTACGCGTACAAACAAAATATGCAATAAATAACTAATACAGAAGACTAAACGACCTCAAAAATTCAAATAAAATTCACCATTAAATAGCTCATAATTTTATGAATTTTTAGAAATTTGAATCATCCAAATCCGAGTTAAAATGCAAAAGTTATAGTCATTTGAAGTTTGAATAAAATCTGAAAATACAGAAATTAAGAAAATCCGATTTTTCTGAAATATTTTTACACTGGAAATTCGCATTTGTGACGTCATCACCGCGTCATGATGACGTCAGCACAGAAAAGAAATTTGGTCGAAATATTTTTATATATATAAAAATATATATGTGACGTCATCGCTGACGTCATCTCGACACGTGGCACGCCCAGAGGCTGCCACGTCGCTCTGGTCTATGGGCTGGGTCCACGGGTTGGCCCTGGTCCACCGTGGACCGCGACATCGTGCTCGTGCACCGGGTGACGCAAGCCGTGGCGTCAGCGACGGCTCGCAGCCAATCCCAACGCGACACGCGGCGCTAAACTAATCGCCGAAACTCGATTCAATCTCGTCCTTCTGATTTAAAACGAACGGCCGAGATTCATGCGACTTTTCGCCTCACCTCTACCGCGGAGCCAACACGTGGCTTCACCGTGACCCTTGGATCCAGATCGAACGGTCACGATTACTCGGGTGACGTCGACGAAACGGCGGCGCCGACTCCTTGGTTTTCCGCGCGTCACGCGTCAACACAAGATCGCCCGATGCACGTGCGATCTCATCCGCTCGATTCAAGCGGACGGCGCGATGAGCCAAGGCTATCGGCTCTAGCCTCTTCGCGGCGCGACACGCGGCACAATCCAAGCGCGGCCGCGCGCATCCGACGGTTTGTGACCTTTACGCGACGCGGTAAAAATAAACCCTACAATCTAGATCTAACGGTGAAATAAACTAATCGTGAAACTAATCGAAGCAATCTAGACCGTTGATTAGATCAAGCGGTGAGGGTGAAGATGAGGATTCTTGTTGATTGGCGGCGTGGATGAATCTGTGCGTTCGGGCGCGATCGGACGGTGGGCGGCTTCGGTGGCGGCGATGTCACGGTGGCGCAGATCTTGCCGGAGAGGATGAAGACGGCGTGCAGCGCGCAACGCGGGCTTCTCGGCGTGATGAAGTGGTCCACTCGATGCGGTGGCCGGTGAACTCGGGAAGGGTCGAGCACGGCGGAGCGCTCGGACGGCGATGGGAGGAAGCAAAAACAACGGTGGCGAAGGAAGGCAACTACGGAGAGCTCTCACGGGCGCTAGAGGAGTCTCGGCGTGCGTCGCGAGGAGTTAAAGATGCGGGCGAAGGCCTCGCACGATGCCTTCAACGGGGACTTAAGGGCTGCCTCGGCGTGCGCGAACGGCCGCGGAAGTCACGGCCATCAACGCCACGTCTCTCCGATGATCTCGCGGGGACGGCGGCGTGGCGCGATCTCGTGCGTTCGTGGCGGCGATGATCCGAAGGCTCACGCGCTCGGGCGGCGTGGCACACGCGAGCGCGTCGCGATCCGGATCGGACGGCTTGGGCTAAGCGGCGCTAGGGTTTCGACGGGCGGTGCGTGGGCGAGTCACGAGTGGACGAGCACGATCTTGGGCTGGCCAACGATTTCGCCTGATAACGCTCGGGATTTTAAATCCTTTTCGAATAAAAATAATTCGGGAAATTAGTTTTGGCCAAAGAAATTAGTAAAAATATCTGAAAAATTCCAGAAAAATTCTGGAAAATACTTTGAGATGTTTGGAACTCCATTAAAATATTTTCAATAAAACTTTGCAAAAACTTTTCCTTTATTTAATTTGTTTTCAAGAAAGGCTATATTTGAATAATTCGAAATAAATTTCAATAATTTCCAAAATTTCTCAAAAATAAAAAATACTTCAAATTTTAAATTAGAGCAAAAATTAGGGTGTTACAAATCTTCAATGGCTGCAGCAATCCTGCTGTCCTCTGATGCTCTGCCTTGACCTTCTGGCAGATATCACAAAGTGCAACATACTCTGCAATCTCACGCTTCATACTAGGCCACAATACCTTTCTTTGAGGTCTTGATACATCTTGGTACTTCCAGGATGAATGGAGTATAAAGTCTCATGCGCTTCTTTGAGAATCAACTCCTTAAGCTCTTTCCGATCTGGTACGCAAATACGCTTCTCATACCAAATAGTAACTTGTTCATCTTCAGTGAAACCTGGGCTTTTCTTTTCTTCATATTGCTCTTAATCTCCTTGACATCAGTATCATCTACCTGTGCTTCTCGAATCTGATCTTCCAACTTAGGACGTACTTCCAAAGTGGCTAAATAACCTTCCTGAACCAATTCCAAACTAAGCCTCTGAAATTCCTTATAAAGGGCTGGCTGACTTTCCTGAATCATCAGAGTATTGCAGTAGCTCTTTCTACTCAAAGCGTCGGCTACGACATTGGCTTTGCTTGGATGATAATGAATCCAAATGTCATAGTCCTTGATCAATTCCAACCATCTTCTTTGTCTCATATTGAGGTCAGCTTGGGTAAAGATATACTTCAAACTCTTGTGATCAGTGTAAACCTCACAACGATTACCAATGAGATAGTGACACCAAATCTTTAAAGCATGCACTACGGCTGCCAATTCCAAATCATGGGTAGGATAGTTAACTTCATGAGGCCTTAGTTGTCACGAAGCATATGCTACAATCTTCTTATATTGCATTAACACACAACCGAGTCCTTGTCGGGATGCATCACAGAATATCTCAAAATCCTTCCTATTATCTGGCAGGATAAGCACTGGGGCAGTTGTCAAACACTTCTTTAGCTCTTGAAAACCTTGCTCACACTCTGGCGTCCAAACAAATTTCTTCTCCTTCTTTAAGAGTTGAGTGAGCGGTCTAGCTTTTCTAGAAAACCCTTCTATGAAACGGCGATAATATCTCGCCATTCCAAGAAAACTTCAGATTTGGGGTACCGTCTAGGGTGACTCCCAACTTAGCACATCTCGTACCTTTCTGGGGTCAACAACGACTCCTTCTGCTGATATGACATGTCCTAGGAAAGCAACTTCTTTCATCCAGAACTCACATTTACTGAACTTTGCATAAAGCTGATTCTCTCTTAGCTTCGTTAAAACTTGGCGCAAGTGATCCTCATGTTCTTTCTCACTTTTGGAGTAGATCAGAATGTCATCAATGAAAACAACAACAAACTTATCCAAATATTCCATGAACACCTTATTCATTAGGTTCATGAAGTAGGCAGGGGCATTGGTTAATCCAAAAGACATCACGGTGTACTCATACCATCCATAGCGAGTAACAAAAGCTGTTTTGGGGATATCCTCTTGACGAATCTTCAACTGGTGATATCCTGATCTCAGGTCAATCTTCGAGAACACTCTGGCTCCTGGAAGTTGGTCAAACAAATCATCGATTCTTGGCAGAGGGTACTTATTCTTGATGGTGACCTCATTGAGTGAGCGATAATCTACGCACATTCTCTGAGTACCATCTTTCTTTTCAACTAGAAGAACTGGCGCTCCCCATGGCGAAGAACTTGGTCGAACAAAACCTTGATCTTGTAGCTCTTTAATTTGTCTCTTTACCTCAGCTAACTCATTAGCAGGCATCCTGTAAGGTCTCTTGGAAATGGGTGGTGTTCCAGGAACTTGTTCTATCAAGAACTCTATATCCCTATCTGGTGGCATCCCAGGCAACTCATCTGGAAACACTTCAGGAAATTCGCTGGCGACTGGCACATCTTCCAAACTTATTCCTTTGGCACTACAATCTTTAATTCCTTTAGACTGATCTGTAGCAGCTTGAAACTTTAACGTAGCTCTAATTATACTGGCATCAAAGCTTGCTTCCTTAGGCAACTGTTGGCATAGTGCCCCAATTCATGGAAGTTGAAACACGTGACTCCTTCAGCTGGATTACGGGTCCTCTGAGGTAGATTGCTGTTGGTGCTGAGGTTGAGATTGCTCAAAGCAGCTAGGTGAGGTGCTGGTGCAGGGGTCCTGAATGCATTCGGAGGAGTGAAACGAGCAGGCTGTTGAGCATTGGTTCTGACTCTCTGCTGGTGATTCTGATGGGCTCCATGCTGCATCATCTGTGGCTACATCCTCTGGAGCGTAGCGGGCAAGTTGAGTGAACTTATTGAGGTATTCACTCACTGACATCCCTTCTTGCTTAAGCTCTCGGAACTCATTCTTCTTCATCTCCACTTTACCATCTGGGATATGGGAGTGGCGCAAAGCAGTGAAAAACTTTGCCCAAGTAATAGTCTGAGGATCATCATGGGCAGCACTGTAGTTCTCCCACCATTCAGCGGCGGTGCCCTCCAGCTGATGAGCAGCGTAGAGAACCTTCTCACGATCTGTGCACTGAGCAATTGTAAGCTTCTTCTCAATGGAGCGAACCCAATCATCTGCGTCCAACGGTTCTGAAGAGTTGGAGAAAGTTGGCAGGCGAGTCCTCATTGAAAGATCGAGATGGCGATCAGAGGGGGGGTGAATGATCCCAAATTAAAATACGTTCTCTAAGGAAGATCACAAATGCATATTTTCACCCAAATAAACCAAGCCAAAACCTTTAGATATCAAATGGAACCGAAAGGGTCAATTTTCACAAAAATCAGCCCGAGGCCGTAACTACGCACTGGGCCGGAACTATCGAATCATCGTAGCTACAAAGAAAATCGTGCAAATGAACAGCGATTTCAGCACAGGATCAAATGGGAGAATTGATGTATCTTTTGATCCGTTGATCCAAACTCAACCAAACTTGGTAGATAAGGTCCTTCGGATGTCAGGAACTTATTCCAACCTTCAATTAGAAGGATTGATGTCAAAGTTCCGACCTTTATGCCCGAGAATGAAGAACATACCAAGTTTCAACAAAAATCGAAAGAACTTCGATCAAGGCTTGCTCGTGGGGTTTTGATGATCAAAGTGATCTTGAATGACTTCCCACACGTCCCAACAAGCAAGATAACACAAAGAAGTTCAAGGAAACACGCTCTATAAAATCACACATTCAAAAACGCAAAGAACAACTTCTTGCAAGAAGAACGCATGAATTTCTTATATGATTGAGAACAAGAATTCAGAAGTCGAATCATTCATCAAACATCAACCTCAACAAAGATTAGTAAGCATGTAGAAGGAGAGGAGGCAAATCCAAATTGCGTATATGTAAATTGCAAGAAAGTAAATGCTGAATTTAACTTGCGTAAAGGAAATAAAACATGAACATAAATGAAGAACATTTCATTTCTGGAAGGAGAGGTTACAAAGCCTGACATTCATGTGGGCAAAGCTCAAAGGAGCATCAAAAACCTCAAAAACCTTCACAAGGGGGGAGGCTGCCCCTCCACCCCTATTTATACAACTCTTGGGCCACCTACCACCCTTAGATGAGCCTCTAAACCCTAGAGCATCCATCAAGGGCTAGGATTAACCCACTCAACCAGCCATGCAAGGGCTAACCTAGAACCCACCACACATGGGTTTTCTTGCATGGTTTTCAAAGCATACTAACTAGACCCGCTATTCTATCAACTAGACCACAATCCGACGGCCCTCATCGATCCGAGCAGCATCTAGCTAGCATCACATCCATTCCTTGTCTTCATGGCTTGCACGGACTCCGTCTCCGATCATCTTCCGACGATCCCCGACCGTTTGGACCTCCGACGCTCCTCGCCTAGTCCCGGCCATCCTTCGCCTCACCATGACCTAGCACCGTCGTTCTGCAACCATAAAAAACAAGGAAACTCCTCATATAGCAATGCCCACAAAGATGTGCAATTAATTCATCAAAGTCCACTCATAAAAATTCACTTTTACTTGAATTGGTCGGCTCTACCGCCCTCAGGCCGGTAGCACCGCCCATGGTGGACCAATGCTATATCCTACATTAGTCGGATATAGGAATCACTCGGCCAAGACCCGCGCAAATCCTAAAAGGTCCCAACATGGACCAGAGCTATATTCTACATCAGTCGGATATAAGAATCACTCGGCCAAGACCTGCGCAAATCCTAAAAGGTCCCAACATGGACGAGAGCTATATCCTACATCAGTCGGATATAAGAATCACTCGGCCAAGACCCGTGCAAACTTCGACAAACCATTTCAAATCTAACTCAAACAAAAGCATACTAAGCTCAAATTTAGTCAAATACTCATCACAAATCTGGGTAGACCTGCACATGGTCCTTCAATCTCCCCCTTGATGAGTATATTGACAAACACAACGAAAGGCATAAATATGAGTTTGAGTAAGATAAGAAGAAAGCAATTTGATTTCAAAACCACACATGGTCGAGAGAGAATAGACCGAGAACATATTTTAGAGCTAAATCAAGGAAAGAGCAAGTTTTCCACAAAAAGCTCTAAAATCCACAAAAAGCTCTAAAATCCAATCATTAGCAAAACTTTTACAAAGATCATAAGAACCAAATAAGCTTTCACATTTTAAGCTTTCACATTTTTAATGGTGCCTTTTCTACGATTTCTCCCCCTTTTGGCAATATAGGCATCAAAATGAAATTTTCTCCCCCTTTTTGTGTATGAAATGCAACCTAAGGGAGCTTTGAAGATTATCCAAATGATCGTAATGACAAGATATGACACCAAGCTTATCAATCTCAGATTAAGAATAAACTAAGATATGTCCAAGTGCAAATAACAAATTTTGCTCATAAGCTAAGTTTTGAAAATGTGTCATTTTTTTTGCAAGATTTGACAAGTGCAAAACTTAGCAAAGTTTCAAAGCTAGAAGCAAAACCACTCAAGGATCAAATGGAAAACCTAGAGTTCAACCTACTCAACACTTTGGGGAATTTTGAAGTGCATATAAGGTCCTTCGAGCTCATTTTTCAATTTATGCAAATTTTCTTTAAGACTTTGAAAAACATAGCGGGGTGCAAATGTTTGACATTATTTGCATTCTTTACCCACTTATGTGTTTGATACTTGCATTTTTTTTATTGATTGACTCAAGCCATTTTCGATCATCTCAAGAGTAACTCTTAAGAGAATGATCTTGGTCATATACAATATATTCCAAGTTAATCCCAAATGCAATGGGAAGCAGTCTCGTGAATATAAAGTGTTGAGATCAATTTTGCACAGAAGAGTCAAATATTTTATTTTTCAATTTAGCACATATGAGCAATTCTGAAGGACTCAAATATGGATCAAGCAAATTTCACCCAAGTTGCTATAGGGACTCTATTGAAATCCAAAATTTCACAATTCATGGTAAAAACCCCTAGAGAAGAAACTTAGTAAGTAAAAGCAACATGTTTCATCAAGTTTTCATTTAAAGCTTTCAAGTTTTTCAGATTTTAATTAACCTTAGCTTGATAAATGAACTTGGACATGTCTAAGCTAGTGATTTTCTTTAAAAGATATAGCATGATGTATTTCATGAAGATTGAGTCAATTGCATAATAGACAAAGCTCATAAAACAGAAAATGCAGTCTAAATGCAATGCATGAACAGATTCCCAAACTCCCCCTCAACAAATGAATCAATTTTAAGCTCAAATCTGGTTAAAGTTGAGTTATTATCAAGATTAGGCATAAAGAAAACCCAAATGAACTCAATAACAACCAAAAAAACAGAATGAGGAGAAGAAGTCGAGAAAACTGCAAACTGAGTGGTTATTGAGCATAGAAAAGATAGAAGAGATTCACTACGGCTCAGACTCGCTCTTATCTTCCCCAGTGACTAACATAGGAAAGCTGACTCTAGATCCCAACTAAGGAGTGCACACAGACCCTGTCTACCCAGGAGACCCAACACCTGCTAGACTTATAAGACTGTGAGGGAACTCAACCTATTGAGAAGAGAGAACAGCTAATCACGCATGATAGCAACCTAAAGCACAAGATAAGAGGTCCATGCAAGGCATGCCAGAAGTCTAAGTGAGTGAACTCAACTCAAGAAAACAAACCCAAGATCACCCAGAAGAAACACAAAGAAGAGAAGAACTGGAAGAGAATATATTATACATAATATACAAACCAGCTTCCCCTCACGATAGGACGTAAGGGCTCACGACTCCAAGCTCACTCCTCAAGGCAACAAATCTGGAGCTATCCAAAGGCTTGGTAAAGATATCGGCTAACTTAAGATCACTCTCTATGAACTGAAGCGCGATATCACCCTTCTCCACATGGTCTCTAAGGAAGTGATATCTAATGTCAATGTGCTTGGTCCGAATGTCGTGACTGGTTCTTAGCAATGCAAATAGCAGAAGTGTTATCACAAAAAAGTGGCACACTCTCTATCTCTAACCCAAAGTCCCGCAAGGTCGATCTCAACCAGAGCACCTGGCTACAGCAACATACTGGGCCTTAGCGGTGGATTGTGCAACTCCGGATTGCTTCCTAGACGACCAAGAAATAAGAGAAGTGCCAATGAATTGGCAAGTGCCAGAAGTGCTCTTCCTATCTATCCTACAGCCAGCAAAGTCGGCATCGGAAAAGGCTCGAAGAGATAGACAAGAAGAAGCAGAGTACCAAATACCATAATCAATGGTAGCACGAAGGTACCTGAAGATGCGCTTGACCGCCTGGCGGTGAGAGGCGCGAGGAGAAGCTTGAAATCGAGCGCACAGACACACAGCAAAATGTATGTTCGGCCTCGAAGCAGTGAGGTACAAGAGGGAGCCGATCATGCTCTGAAACTCCTTTTGATCAGCAGGCTCACCATCCTCATCTGGCTCGAGGACAACAGTGGTGGCTATAGGAGTCATCACTGGCTTTCCATCAGACATATCGAAGCGTCTCAGGAGGTCACGGGTATACTTGCCTTGATGCAAGAAAGTACCTTCCCGAGTCTGCTTGATTTGGAAGCCAAGAAAGAAGCTTAACTCGCCCATCACACTCATCTCAAACTCTGTGCTCATCACCTTAGAAAACTGAGACACAAGCGAATGAGATGAGCCACCAAAAATGATATCGTCCACATAAATCCAGACGAGAAGAAAATGCGACTCATAGTGTTTGATGAACAGAGTCTTGTCTACTATGCCCATCTTGAAGTCATGGCTGAGAAGATAAGACTTGAGCCTCTCATACCATGCTCTGGGGCCTGCTTGAGTCCATACAAAGCTTTGGAAAGCTTGTATACATAACTTGGAAACTTGGGGTTCTCAAATCCTGAAGGTTGTTTGATATAAACCTCTTCCTCAATATAACCATTGAGGAATGCACTCTTGACATCCATTTGATAGAGCTTGAAGCCCCGGGAAGCATAAAATGCAAGCAGGATCCTAATAGCCTCTAGTCTAGCTACAGGGGCAAAGGTCTCCTCAAAGTCAAGACCCTCAACCTGAGAAAAGCCCTGTGCAACTAGCCTAGCCTTGTTGCGAATGACAACCCCATCCTCACTCTGCTTGTTTTTGAACACCCACTTGGTCCCAATAACATTATGACCAGATGGACATTCTACAAGCTGCCAGACTTTGTTCCTCTCGAAGTTTTCAAGTTCCTCATGCATAGCATTAGTCCAAGACTCATCAGATAATGCATCAGTCACATCCTTCGGCTCAAACGAGGCAACAAAGGCAGAGTGAAGGCAGAAACTGGACAAACCTATTTTTGAGCGAGTGACTCGCTCAAACAGATCGCCGATGATCTAATCAGGTGGATGAGAATGCTGAATATGACAAGGAGGTCCAGAAGTAGAAGTGGTCTCTACCTCATGCACAGAAGAGGTAGGAGCAGAGCCACTAGCTGCATGAGAGTCAGAAGGCAAGGGCTGGCCTTCCTGAGGTGCCGAAATGGAAACAGGAGGCACCTCAGGTGTAGAGGGGATTGGATCTGGTGGAACACCATTGTCGGCGTTTCGAGCACCGGCAAGTAAATTTGTAAGTCGGAAGGGGCCACGCGTTCCCTCTCCCTGAATGGTTAGACTCGAAAGCCCAAGATGTATACTGGTTTGGGCCGAATGTCCCTACTCCAGTTCGTGTGGTGGTGTTGTATTGCCTTGGATGCAGTCGACTGCACCACGTTTACAAGTGAGGGCTGAGGGCTTGAACACGAGAGCGTTCGTTGTCTGTTCGTAAAGACTTAGCGAGAAGAGGAGCTCTCCCTCTCCCAGAGGGCCCTGCCTCCCTTTATACAGTCGGGAGGGGCAGGTTACATTGAGAATTGGGAGAAGGAAGGAAGGAGAAACCTATACTAGGGGCCCTAGGCCCTCGTCTTGGTGATTGGTCGCCGTCCAGCTTCGCCCACACCGGGTTTGGTAGGCTTTGCTGAGCAGAGCAGTTCGCCGTTTCCTTGGGAAGCAGCGCACCTGCCCTCTGGGAACCTGTCAGGTGCTGATGTAGCGAAGAGTGGCCCTGGCGCTGCCTCGGGAGGGAGCGCGTCCCCATACTTTGTGTGACTGGGCGATGGGACTGGAGTTTTGAATTGGGCAACCTCGTCTTTGCCTCGGAAGCGCCACCGCCTGCACGATCACTTCGAACGATCCTGTCCGTGGGGCACGTGGCCAACAGTTGGCGGAGGCCTGACACGTGGCCCTTGGCGAAGGTTGCCTCAGCTTGGTCGGGGCTCGGGGGAGCCCGACCTGTGACGGGGGTCGGCATCCCACTTGGTCAGGATCGCTCGCCCTACTCTGGTCGGGGACGAGCGTCCTTTTGTGGCCCCGCAGGTCCCTTGGTCAGAGCTGGGCCCGGGGGCGGCTGGTTAGGTCGGAGCTGGGCTTGACGCAGCCTGCTTGTCATCCTGGGCCGTTGGGGTACCCCTGGTATGAGTATTCGTCACTAGCCCCCGAACCCCTGAGCGAGTTCGTCAGATACGGTCGGGGGTTGAGCCTGGTTGGTGAGAATCTCGGTTGTATGCGGCGACCGGGCCTGGTCGGACGAACCGACCGGCCTGGTCGGCTGGTCACAGCCTGGTGTGCTCTAGCGCATCCGGCGGCTGCCTAAGAGTCGGTCGAGGGCATTCGAACCACCAGAAGCTTTTAATTTCATCGTTGCACGCACCGCGCATGGCTTGGCGCTTCGTGACCATTCGTCTTCTTTGCCACTTCGGGACCCGGCGAAGGGCGCTTCGTTTTCCTACACTTGACATTTATGCGGAGTCGTTTGATCTTCCTTCCTCCGGGTATATAAGGGCACCACCGCTTGCTTGGATAGTTACCCCCAGCCCAGAATCCTTTTCGATCCGTCAATGGCTTCGACGCCTCCGCTGGTCTTTGGCTTTGGTGATGATGACGAGGTGGAAGAGGAGGATCCTTTGGCCGAGCTCTGGGCTGAGCACGATCAGGCGATGGCCGAACTCGCAGAGGAGGAGGAGGCCGTGGCCCCACGACATTACTGCGGTCGACGCGCTGCTTTGGGTTGCTCCGAAGCTCTTCGAGGTGAGGAAAGCCCTCTTAGAGGCAATGGCGCACGCGCCGGTAACCGTCAGTGCGTCGGCACTGACGCGATCCAAAAATCGTGATATAGTGCTTGGTGTTAAGATAGCTCCACCATATCATGTAGCTTCGCGTAGTGTTTGAGCCTGCCGGCCACCTCATGTAGCATTGTAAATCTTGAGCCTGTCGGCAAATAATAAAATTTTCCTTTCCTCTGTGACTGTTTGTGTTTTTGTGATGAGCTTGTCTTAGACATTTCTCCCAACTAACCCGGCCCTCGAGGGTTGGCAGCCGGTGGAAGATCGCTCTTCTTGTGCGCGGGCAGTCGGACGCCTTGCTCGTACTCACAAATGTTTGTCGGGAGGCTCCGGGTGCTCGTTTTAACGTCGTAGCTAGATGTGGCTTTGGTTGGAGCGGACGACCAGATGCCTCTCCGGAGGTTCCGGGGTTCGAGTGCTCGTTTAGCGTCGTAGCTCGAGGGGACCTTGGTCGGCCGGGACGACCAGATGCCTCTCAGGAGTTTCTGGTGTCCGAGTGCTCGTTTTACGTCATAGCTGGACAGGGCCTTGGTTGGCCGGGACGACCAGATGCCTCTCAGGAGGTTTTGGTGTCCGAGTGCTCGTTTTACGTCGTAGCTGGACGGTGCTCATTTTACGTCATAGCTAGACGGTGCCTTGGTCGGCCGGGACGACCAGATGCCTCTCGGGAGGTTCTGGTGTCCGAGTGCTCGTTTTACGTCGTAGCTGGACGGTGCCTTGGTCGGCCGGGACGACCAGATGCCTCTCGGGAGGTTCTGGTGTCCTAGTGCTCGTTTTACGTCAGAGTGGGGCGGGGCCTTGGTCGGCCGAACGACCGGATACCTCTCGGAGGTTCCGTGTCCGAGTGCTCGCTTTACGTCGTGGCCGGCGGCGCCTTGGTCACCGGACGACGGATGCCTCGTGAGGTTCTGGTGTCCTAGTGCTCGTTTTACGTCGTAGCTAGACGGTGCTCGTTTTACGTCGTAGCTGGACGGTGCCTTGGTCGGCCGGGACGACCAGATGCCTCTCGGGAGGTTCTGGTGTCCGAGTGCTCGTTTTACGTCGTAGCTAGACGGTGCCTTGGTCGGTCGGGACGACCAGATGCCTCTCGGGAGGTTCTGGTGTCCGAGTGCTCGTTTTACGTCGTAGCTGGACGGGGCCTTGGTCGGCCGGGATGACCAGATGCCTCTCGGGAGGTTCTGGTGTCCGAGTGCTCGTTTTACGTCGTAGCTGGACGGTAGGGCATCCATCCCGAGTCCTCGTCCGGCGAGGGTAGCTGCGAGAGGAGTGGCCGCTGTCTATCTCACGTGTACGCCCCGTCCGCAGGTGTGGGACCTGGAGGGGGTGAGCGACGTGCGTTTACCCGCGTTGGTTTGAACGCCGTGCTCGTGGAGCTAATGACGGGTGGTCCGAGTGGGTCCTGGGAGGTCCCTCCCAAGGGGGACCACAAACTTCTCGAGAGTGCTCATGAGATACTCACACTCTCGGAAGAACGAGGCACATGAAGAACAGGGGAAAGGAGAAGAAGAAAAACCAGGATAAGATCTACCAGCACGTGCATTTTTCTCCCTCAGCACGGCTGCCTCAATTTTGAGGGCCTCACAAGAAACGCAAGACACATTTCTAATCCTGTGGGCTTGGTCTTCTAATTTCTTCATAAGTTCGACATGGATTTTATCCATATCATCCTTAACCCCAACACACAGCAGGCAACCAGTTTGTAACTTAACTAGTAAGTCCTTAGCAAGTTGATCACACTTGACATTCAAAGCATCATTGTCAAGTTTTAGTTGCCTACGGCCCTCACATGAGCTGACTGGGTCCTTAGAAGCATGCATTTCAAGTTCATCGTTTCTAACAGAGAGCTTCCTAAGGTGTTCGCTCATGGCGTTGATTTCAGCAAGCAACTTAGGGCAATTTTGACATGAAGGAGTGGAGTGAGCATGAAGAAAACTAGCACCCACAGATATAGCATCAACAGACTCTTTGCTAGCATTCTTCAACCTAAGACTATCTAGTTTAGACAACACACTATCATGCATAGTCCTTAGATTCTCCAACTCCACAAGCAAAGCATCACAGAGTGTACAGCTCTCAAAGTCTCGGGAGGAACATGATTTAAGTGAAGCTAACTCCCGAGACAGGCTATCTACCTCCTTCTCTAACTCCAAACACCTCGACCTAGCCTTAGCATGAAACTTGCCTAATTTACAGAAGGCATCATTTAACTAGTCGTAGGTGGGTACCTGATCCGTGTCGCTGTACAGCTCGGAGTCGCTCACTTCAATGGTGCCTGCCATGAAGCACATGCCGGAGAAGTCGTCGTCGCTCTTCACCTTCTCTTGTGGATCGTCCTCGCTTGCATCGCTCCAGTTCGATGTCGAGAGCTCGATGTCGTTGTAAGGCGAGGACCCGGTGAAAGAGCTTCTTGTTCTTGGCGAAGTTGTGGTACTTCTTCTTCGCCGGCTCACGAGCTGGGGCTTTCTTGTTGCGGTTCTTGTCGGTGTAATCATTCTTGCCCGAACTGCCTTGTTCGCTCTTGCCCTTCTCCAGCTTGGGGCAGTTCGCTCGAATGTGGTTGGGGCCACCAGACTCGAAGCAGGTGATCACGCCACCTCTTTTCCTCTCTCTCACCCTCTTGTAGTCATGAGAAAACTTGCGAGCAAGTAGAGCAAGCTCATTTTCTGGAAATTTTTCCAGTTGGTCATCGCTTAGCTCGCAAAGGGTGGAAAGAGAGAAACTACAAGAAGAGTCAGAAGAGGAAGATCCAATGGGATCGGTGACCAAGGCCATCGACTGAGATTTCGTCTTCCGCGAGACGACGTCGATCTCATGAGTCTTGAGACGGGAATAAAGCCCGTCAAGAGTCAAGGTCGACAGGTCGGTGGTGTCCTTGATGGTGGTCACCTTCATCTCCCAAACGCGCAAATCGAGTGCGGTCAAGAAATGTCGAGCATTATCCGAGTCAGGGTATATACAACCAACTGCTCGAAGATCGCTCAAGTTCTTGGTAAAACGACTGAAACACTCATCAAGACTCTCACCAGCGTGTTGTTCAAACTTGTTGAACTCACGCTTGAATTGGTCATGTCGAACCGTCTTGATTTGGGTAGTGCCCTCATGGTGAGGGTTACCCAAATCTCATGAGCAGAACGAAGGTGAGAAATCTTGTCATACTCACTTCGGCTAAGACCCTGTATGAGGATGTTCCTTGCCTTAGCGTTCGCCTCAACGTCAGCCATATTACCGGCCGTGACGTTTTCATCGGCAGGAACTTCATATGGGAGTTTCACCTTCTGCCATATCAGGAAGCCCTGGGCAGTGATGTATGACTCCATGCGCGACTTCCAGAATGGAAAATCGACTCCAGGGAAAATGGGTGGCTTGGTGGAACACTTGTCCATCGCCATGGCTCTTGAGACCGATCAAGATCTATGAAAGAGCAGAACCGGCTCTGATACCAATTGAAAGACCGAGATGGCAATTAGAGGGGAGGTGAATGATCCCAAATTAAAATACTTCTGTAAGGAAGATCACAAATGCAGATTTTCACCCAAATAAACCAAGCCAAAACCCTTAGATATCAAATGGAAATGAAAGGGTCAATTTTCACCAAAAAAATCAGCCTAAGGCCAGAACTACTGCACTCTAGGGCTGGAACTATCGGGGTTACTGTAGCTACAGTAAAATCAGTCAAATGAACAGCGATTTCAACACGGGATCAAATGGGAGAATTGATGTATCTTTTGATCCGTTGATTCAAACTCAACCAAACTTGGTAGATAAGGTCCTTCGGATGTCAGGAACTTATTCCAACCTTCAATCAGAAGGATTGATGTCAAAGTTCCGACCTTTATGCCCGAGAATGAAGAACATACCAAGTTTCAACAAAAATCGAAAGAACTTCGATCAAGGCTTGCTCGTGGGGGTTTTGATGATCAAAGTGATCTTGAATGACTTCCCACACGTCCCAGCAAGCAAGATAACACAAAGAAGTTCAAGGAAACACGCTCTATAAAATCACACATTCAAGAACGCAAAGAACAACTTCTTGCAAGAAGAATGCATGGATTTCTTAGATGATTGAGAACAAGAATTCAGAAGTAGAATCATTCATCAAACATCAACCTCAACAAAGATTCGTAGAAGGAGAGGAGGCAAATCCAAATTGCGTATATGTAAATTGCAAGAAAGTAAATGCTGAATTTAACTTGCGTAAATTAAGTGCGTAAAGGAAATGAAACATGAACATAAATGAAGAACATTTCATTTCTGGAAGGAGAGGTTACAAAGCCTGACATTCATGTGGGCAAAGCTCAAAGGAGCATCAAAAACCTCAAAAACCTTCACAAGGGGGGAGGCTGCCCCCACCCCTATTTATACAACTCTTGGGCCACCTACCACCCTCGGATGAGCCTCTAAACCCTAGAGCATCCATCAAGGGCTAGGATTAACCCACTCAACCAGCCATGCAAGGGCTAACCCAGAACCCACCACACATGGGTTTTCTTGCACGGTTTTCAAAGCATACTAACTAGACCCGCTATTCTATCAACTAGACCGCAATCCGACGGCCCTCATCGATCCGAGCAGCATCTAGCTAGCATCACATCCATTCCTTATCTTCATGGCTTGCACGGACTCCATCTCCGATCATCTTCCGGCGATCCCCGACCGTCTGGACCTCCGACGCTCCTCGCCTAGTCCCGGCCATCCTTCGCCTCACCATGACCTAGCACCGTCATCCTGCAACCATCAAAAACAAGGAAACTCCTCACATAGCAATGCCCACAAGGATGTGCAATTAATTCATCAAAGTACACTCATAAAAATTCACTTTTACTTGAATTGGTCGGTTCTACCGCCCTCAGGCCGGTAGCACCGCCCATGGTGGACCAGTGCTATATCCTACATTAGTCGGATATAGGAATCACTCGGCCAAGACCACAAAATCCTAAAAGGTCCCAACATGGACTGAGCTATATCCTACATCGATCGGATATAAGAATCACTCGGCCAAGACCACAAGAAATCCTAAAAGGTCCCAACATGGACCAGAGCTATATCCTACATCAGTCGGATATAAGAATCACTCGGCCAAGACCCGCGCAAATCCTAAAAGGTCCCAACATGGACCAGAGCTATATCCTACATCAGTCGGATATAAGAATCACTCGGCCAAGACCCGCGCAAATCCTAAAAGGTCCCAACATGTACCAGAGCTATATCCTACATCAGTCGGATATAAGAATCACTTAGCCAAGACCCGCGCAAATCCTAAAAACCATTTCAAATCTAACTCAAACAAAAGCATACTAAGCTCAAATTTAGTCAAATACTCATCACAAATCTGGGTAGACCTGCACATGGTCCTTCACTCATAAATTCTGCTAGCTTGGACTGAAGACGATCTTGAGGGGGTGCAGCGGCAGCTTGGTTCTATTGGTTCAACGGGTTTGCTAGGGCAACTGCAGTCTGGTTTTGCTGGTTCATCATGTTGTTCATGTTCTGCATCATTGTGTTCATAAGCTAAATCTGAGCTGCCAGAAAAAGTCCCATGTTCTGATCTGTCACTGCTGGTGGTGGCGGTGGAGCATTGGACTTGGGGTTGGCGCTAGCACTGGCACTGGCATCCACGGGCGAACTACGACCGGCTCCAGAACAATGGCAAGATGGTTGATACTCTCTCTGGAGTAGATCCAAGGGTTTGATAGGTAAGAGGGAAAAGAAATAGACAAGTGGTAAGATCATCGAGGGGAGAAGGTAATACCCAGGGACAAAAGGACATAGCCGAAAAGGCTACAAAAGAGAGGCAAATAAAGCTTTCAACTAAAGGCATGGTTGCAACACCGTTCTTGGGGCAAGTGTACAACATACCAGGCACACAAGCAATAAAAATCCTAGTATACGTGGACTAAACGTAACTGAACTAAAAGGGGGAAACATGCTCAAACACCGCTGAGCACAAAAACCCTATCTTATATGGTAGGCTTCTCGGATATGTATTTGATGGCTTGATTCATCGTCTCTCTTGATTTGATTCCTTGCAGAAGACTCGAGGCCTTGAGAAGTTTCATGAGATAAAATCAATTTAAATTTCAAATCAATGTTTCAGCAAAGGTGAGGAATAAGAACCTAAGAATAAGACGAGAGGAGACGAAAACTATTAAATACCAATTTGTTGGTTTAAATTAGAAATTAATTTTGAAGACCATGCTAACTAGGATAGCGACCTACAGTCGATATGGCTCTGATACCATCTCTGTCGAGACCCGGATTTGCAAATCCGAAACCCTCTGTGTATACTGCACTAGTCCAGGATCACGCTAGTGCACATAGTGAAAACATAGATGAAATATCATTCCATACAACTAATTAACTAAGAAGAAGCAAATTATTATTAAATAAAGCAAACGACCTTATGGTCAAAGTTTACACCATTATGCCTTAAGGGCTTAAGAAACAAATACTATTGCAGCGGAAAAGATAACTTGAGCCATTCGACATGCCACAGGCAATCGTCTGGGGAAACGCCTTCCTAATCCACGTAGTCTTCATAGAATTCCTCCTCATGATACTCATTATCTCCAGGTCCTTCCTCAGCAACTCATCAACAAAGGCGTATAGCCGTGAGTACAAAAGTACTCAGCAAGCCGTAGGGATTTGATGCAATATATTCATGCACAGCTTGACAAGAATGGCCATATGGTTCATTTGCAGAAAGCAATAACTTGAATTGAAATACAATAAATAGATTGAAAGCGTATTTATGACAAGATAAATAAATAACTGGTAGATCAATGGTAGACAACATGAACAGAATGGCGAGGCATCACCCAACACCTTCTAAAACAAGTATCAACCAATAAATTTAACAGTATTACTTTAGACAACAAAACAACAGTGAACTCCCCGATCACATCCCAACAATTCCACATTCCACACTTCATGAAACAATCTATACCCCGTGTGAAATTCCCGAGCTTGTCCATGACCGCGGACGCGGCTATTCGAATAGTTTTACACTCTGCAGAGGTTGTACAACTTTACCCACAAGACATGATCGGCTCTTGTTGCCATGCGCAATAAGTACACTTTCTTTGGTGTGTTGGCAGAGAGATCATGACAAAGCCTTTACAATGCACTGTCTAAACTCGGTACTGCTCGCTAAGGTTTCGCCCATTGGGGCCCCCTCTTGCGCCTTGCGAATCTACCCATCCATCCCGGAACCCACACCACCAATTGGCAGTACTCAAGACTAGACATTGCAAATTAATCAGCTAGGTCTGTCCCATACCAGACTTGTGGTAGTACGGTTAGGCCCAGTTCAATGACGCACAAGATTAAGTCCTTAAGTTGTCTCAGGCAAGACATCGACATCCCAATGTGCTAGAAAGCACCCCTTTACTGCACGATCACTTGCCCGAGGGAAAACAATTCGTTCAACCAAGACAAATGGCGAACCCCGCCATGGTACAACAAATTTTACAACAGTGGCTAACGGCCACGATTCAATATCTCATTAAGTCAAGATTAACATTATTCAACATGTGATATGGATCCCAACGTATATCTAAGCATGTCTAAGCATAGCTACGATAACCCAATGTTGGTATAACGATTATGTCCAACTAGTATTGTCCCAACCTAGGTTTAACAATGGATACATGGCATCCCAATAGTCAAGGTGGCATAATGACAACTAGGTACATATCTACTCCCATGAAATAACATTGATACACAAAATAGCATGCAATTGTATAAAACAATTTACTTTTCCAAACATAGGATATCAATATGATCAAAGGTTACGACTTGCCTTGCTGATCTAGTGCTGAGTCTTGGTCTTCAAAGTCTTCGTTCGCTCCCTCGAAATTAGCGTCTACCGGAAAATAAAGCAACGAAACCAAATAAATACAAAACAGAGACACAAACAAACTCCAAACTGAAAATAAATAGCTTTGTAAGATAGATCTTGATTTTCGAAAAAATCAAAAACTTGAATCTCCTCAATCGGAGTTCGTATCAGGGAGAACGAGCTTCTAGAAAATTAAATCAGAGAAAAAGACTGAAAATCAGAAAATCCGAATTTCCCTATTTATTTTTATACGGGAAAAATGATTTATTACGCAATCGCTGACGTCGGCCGGCTTTTGGTGGACTGGGTTCACAGCACGATGTTGGTTCATCAGTGCACCGGTGCAGATCGCTGACGTCAAGATCGACGCAATGGCTACCGCTCGGTAGTGGCCGGTGACACGCGATGACATGGAAGGGCCTCGCGTCGCGCATCGGCGGCACGGACAGGATCGGACGGCAGGGAATAAAGCACGGGCGACGAAGGACGTGGCAGAATCCAGAGAGTTGCCGAGCGATCGGACGGCCACGGCAAGATGAAGCAGATCGACGGCGAGGCGGTTGCGCAACTCACCGAAGCCGAGGAAGAAGTAGCGGCAAACGGCGGAACGACGATGGATCGGGCGTGGAACAAGGTGGATCTGGACAAGGGCGTCGTGGGCAACGCAGAAAGGCAAACGACGGCGGCGAAGACGCATCGGCGGCAAAGAAAAGGCGGCGGAAAGCTTCGGCCAAGGCGAAGAACTCCGACGAGGCCGCACTGAGCAACGGCGCCATCTCGGGCAGCGAGAGGTAGGGAAAAAGGGGTGGCGCAAGGAGGGGATCCTCCAGAGGCGTGCGGCACGGGCTTTTATAGCCTAGGGAGGCGTGCGGCGCACGGAAACCGAGAACGGCGGCGCGCGGCGGCAGGACTCCGAGTCGGCGGCGACGCAGGGTGATGTGGAGGCATCAGGACCGCACGCGTGTCCCGGATCGGACGGTTCACACGGAACGGCTACGCGGCTTCACGAGGTGCGCTGGATCGAGATCGGACGGCAGCGGCGGCTAGGGTTTCTCGGTATTGGTTGGGTCGGGTCAATGGCGAGGCGAATCGGGCCGGGCGCATGCTGCGGGCCGAGGCGAGCGGTGGATCAAGGATTGGCAGCCAAAGGGAAGCAGAGCCGAGATGAGATTGCGCAGGAAAAACGGCTTGAGGGAAAATTTGGAAATAAAATTCATTTTCCGATTTAAGAAAAATTCAGAAATTCGAATAAGTGCAATTAAATTCAAATAAATAGTAAATAAATTCAGAAAAATTCCTTGGAGCACAATGAACCCAACTAAAACTGAAAATCTTTAATTTGATGAATAGTTTAGTCAAATTAAATCCTTTTATTAATGGGAAATTCAAATTAAGCTGGAATTAATTCAAGAAAAAATGCAGATGGTTTCTTTTCAAATTCAAACATTCCAAAACTCAAATTTTGGGATGTTACAAACTAGCTTGGGAATTTTGTATTGCTTTCTGTCCATCTCAAGTTGTGAGATGATCCCTTGAGCCAATAACATCTGAGTGATTCGCATGGCAAAAGGAAGAGGGCTGCCCATTTTTCTGTAAATAGCTTCTTCCATCTCTCAAAAAATATAGTATGTCAGATCAATGGGTTGTCTTGACAGAATTAGATGCAGCAACCAAGCAAGACATGGAGTTACTCCCTCCTTGTAGCCAGATTTAGGGTAAATTGTGTGTCTGAGAATTAGGAGCAGAGCCTTGGCCTCGGCAGTTAGACAATGAACTCTATTAGCATTAAATCCAGCCTCATGGATATTTCTGTAGATGTGAGCAGATACTTGCAAGTCAGGCATGTCACCAATCTGCCTCCATCTATTTCCAGGAAACATCCTATTATGAATCCTAGTTCTGTTTAGCAGAGAACTTGAGGCTCCAATAGCTGCTTCAAACTGAGGTGATCTCACTTTTCTCTTATTTCCATCAATAGTAAACAGAATATAGTGTCGATTCTTGTTCACTAACAAAGATGCATAGAATTCCATAATTCTGTTTTCACTCCAAGCTGGCCCAGCAGAAGACATAAGTGTTGCAAGGCCAGGAGTTGACCTTACACAATCTAGAATTCTATTTGATTCTAGGACAGAGTTAATCTGGTTCTAGTCAACATATTGATGCTTGCATAGGGCTGACAGGAGTTTACCATTCTTATTTTTCCTGTTTTTGTAGCCCATATATATATTTCTCTAGAATGTGGTGATGAATTGCTCATTAAAGGAAGGTCTATCAAAAGGAAACCAAACCCTTTCTGGCACCAATCTAGCAGCTCTTAGTTTCTTTCCACCTAAAGCAGCTAGCTCATGCCCACAAATCATGTCAATTTCACCACTAAGTTCTATTTCTTCATCAGAAGATATGTTTGCACTTGGCTGATAATCACTGTCATCTGAAGAAGAGGTTGAATTAGGTTGCACTTGTTGTTTTCCCCTTTTTGATGGTTTAGTTGTTACTTTCTTTACTACTCCACCAGATTGCTGGGTTTGACTGGATCTGTCGATTTTGGCTTTCTTTTTCCCTTTGACCTTATCAGTAATTTTTCCAAAAAGACCTCTTTTGTCTGGATTCTCAAAACTCATTTTGACTTTGACTTCCTTTTCAAGCAAAAAAATTTAGCTGACTTGGATAACAGACAAACAGGCTGTTTATTAACAATGCAAAAAGCAAGAACTGAAGAACGGCCTAAAGAACAAGAGGAGGACCTTAAGAAAAGATTTCTAACTTAGGGTTTCAATCTAAGCAAAGATAAGATATAAAGATTGAAGAACTTACAGAACCTTAGATGCAGTGCCTTGCCGTGAGCACAGACAGAGATACCGTCGTCAATCACCCGGTCAGGATGAGCTTCGGTGAACAGAAGGTTTTGCGCTCAAGAACAGGCTGCGAGAGGATTTGTGGATCAAAAGACTTGAGAGGTTTCTGAAAAAGATGAAGCTATAAGTTGCGCACAATGCGAGGAGTAAAATAAGGAAGTTATTGCAGTTGTTTTGAGTACGAACAACATATGGGGAAAGAGATGCCTGCAACTGCCCGGATTTGAAGGAAGTTTCTTTATGGTGTGGGGTCGAAAAACAGAGAATCCAAGAAACAAGTTTACCAAATTCGGATAGGTTTAGCAGAGATAAGTCCTAAGAATTGGTAAGATTTTGACGAATATAGCAAGGGTAAGATCTTTTAGAGTTTTGAGATGAACACGGTTTGAAAAAGATAAGTGCTTAGATGATAGAGTTATTGTCGTGCAGGCCTCGAACAGCTTTTTCAGATAAATTTGAAAACCCTTTATCTGCGCCGGACCGATTCCTGATGGTTTTCCATCTACGCCGGACCAATTCCTGATGGTTTTCCATCTGCGCCGGACCGTGTCCGTATAAGACACACTTGGTCCGCCGTAGTTGGAAAGCTTTCGGTTAGGTTCAGCAGTCCGTGGTACTTGAAAATACAGATATAACTAATTTCTTAAAGATTCTCTGAGATCTCTCCTTTAAGAAAAACACACAAATTTTAGAGGGATCTTAGAATAATCTTAATATTTATATCAATCAACCAATAAATTCAGGAGATGTTGGATTCCCAATGGAAATGTATGAGCCCTAATTTTCATAAGAACATGAGTATGATTAACTCAAGCTCAAGAGAAGAGAACTCATGTGCTGAGTAATTTAAGTTTTCAAGAATTCTTTTTTAAATAAGTATTTTCTTTTGAAACTTTCTTATCCCAATTACAGTGTTTTAGGAAAGCATAGTATAGTAATAGAGAAAGAGAAGGTTTTTAGCAGTAACTTTTATGACTACTAGCTTTTCAAGTGAGCTTTATTTTAGAATATTGCTTTAATATTATTTCAGCACTAGTAATTTATTTTGATCATATAAAGGTAGCAAGATATGCATGGCAAGCAGTCTTGACTCCCCCTTAGTATGTTATTTCAAAGAACTTAAGCAATATTTGAAAAGGCAAGAATATTTAGTTTATTTCTTAATTTTGAAAAACTAGCCTCATCAAGTGGTTTAGTGAAAATATCAGCCAATTGATCCTCAGTCCTTACATACCTAAGCATAATGTCACTTTTGGCAACATGATCACGTATGAAGTGATGTCTAATTTCAATATGCTTAGATCTAGAATGCTGGACTGGATTGTTGGCTATTTTCAGTGTACTTTCATTATCACATAACAGAAGCACATTTTCAAACTTAATACCATAATCCAAAAAGGTATGTTTAATAAAAAGAATTTGAGCACAACAATCACTGCAAAACATATTCACTTGAGTTGGCGATTGCTCTTGAATTTTGTTTCTTTGAACACCAAGACACTAAAGATCTTCCAAGTAAATGACAACCCCTAGAGGTGCTTTTTCGATCAACTTTACAACCGGCATAATCAGAATCTGAGTAGCCAAGAAGTTCAAAAGAAGCACCTTTTGGGTACCATAAGCCAAAACAAGGAGTAAGCTTTAAGTATGTGAAAATCCTTTTTACTGCACTAAGATGTACTTCTTTAGGTGCAGCTTGAAATCTAGCACACATGCATACACTAAACATGATATCTGGCCTAGATGCTGTCAAATAAAGTAAAGAACCTATCATGGATCTATATAACTTTTGATCAATAGACTTACCTCCCACATCTTGATCAAGATGTGTATTGGTTGTCATAGGAGTTTTAAGAGGCTTGCATTCTTCCAGATTAAAGTGCTTGAGAAGGTCTTTAGTATACTTTTCTTGTGAGATGAAAGTCCCTTCCTTCAATTGCTTGACTTGAAATCCCAAAAAGAATGTAAGCTCTCCCATCATTGATATTTCAAATTATTTAGCCATTTGATTGCTGAATTCTTTGCACAGAGACAGATTAGTACTTCCAAAGATAATATCATCAACATATATTTGGCAAATCATTAGTGTACCATTGAAGTCTTTTAGAAATAATGTTGGATCAACCTTCTCAATTTTGAAATTCTTTTCTAGTAAAGAGTCTCTAAGGCGCTCATACCATGCCCTAGGGGCTTGTTTCAAACCATATAGTGCCTTAGATAACTTATATACATGATTGGGAAATTTATATGTTCAAAACCAGGAGGTTGTTCAACATAGAAAGTTTCTTCAATGATACCATTAAGAAAAGCACTTTTTAATGTCCATTTGAAAAAGAGTAATATTGAAATGACATGCAAAGGCTAGAAGAAACCGTATTGCTTCAAGTCGAGCTACAGGTGCATAAGTTTCTCCATAATCCAAACCTTCAACTTGAGAGTATCCTTGAGCTACTAGCCTTGTTTTAATGCGTGTGACCACACCATTTTCATCTTGTTTATTTCTGAAAACCCACTTTGTTCCAATGACATTATGATCTGTGGGTCTTTCCACTAAGTTCTAGACTTTGTTTCTTTCAAAATTGTTGAGCTCTTCTTCCATTGCCACAATCCAATCAGCATCCTTCAAAGCTTCATCTATATTTCTGGGCTCAACACATGAAACAAAAGAATAATATTCACAAAAGGATGCTTGTTTAGAACGAGTTTGAACACCCTTACTAAATTCACCAATGATTTGATCTACAGGATGATCCTTTGTTATGGTGTGATGGCTCTTTATGAAGTTCAGTCCTTCATCCTTCTTTTCATCATCTTCAAGTTGTGATCCATCTTGAGGTATTGTGGACATTTGTGGTACATCATCTTTACCCTCTTTGGGCTTGATCTCACCAATTTCCATTTTCTTCATGGATTCTTTTAGAGCTTCTTCACCTACATCAACTAGATTCTCATGCTCACCTTGTGAGCCATTAGATTCATCAAATTTAACATCATATGTTTCTTCTACTAGCCCAGTTGTATTATTGAACACTCTATAAGCTTTCGATTTAGAAGAATAACCTAGCATGATACCTGAGTCACATCTCTTTTGAAATTTTCCTAAGTGTGTTCTCTTTTTATAGATATATACCTTGCATCCAAACACACGAAAATATGAGATATTAGGTTTTCTTCCTACCAGAAGCTCATATGAAGTCTTCTTGAGAAGTCCGTGAAGATAGAACCTGTTGATTGCATGACATGCAGTATTGATAGCTTCAGCCCAGAAAACATCAGAAGTATTATATTCATCCAACATTGTCCTTGCCATCTCTATGAGAGTTCTATTTTTCCTTTCAACCACACCATTCTGTTGAGGAGTGTATGTGGCTGAAAGTTCATGCTTTATACCTAACTCATCACAGTATTCAATAATGTTAGTATTGACAAATTCAGATCCATTGTCACTCCTGATCTTCTTAATAGGATAGTCAAATTCATTTTGAGCTCTTTTTGCAAAAGTTTTAAATATTCTTCTAACTTCACTTTTATTTGGCAAAAAGAATACCCATGTGAATTTAGAGAAATCATCCACAATTACAAGACAATATGAGTTGCCTCCTATACTTGCATATGAGGTAGGACCAAAAACATCCATATGCAAAAGTTCTAGGGGCCTAGTAGTAGACATAATATTTTTTGCAGGATGAGAGTTAGCTACTTGCTGCCAGCTTGACAAGCACCGCATAGTTTATCCTTTTCAAATTTAACATCTTTTAGGCCCACTACTAGCTCATTTTTGAAAAGCCTTTTGAGATTAGACATACCTACATTCCCAAGTCTTCTTTGCCAAAGCTAACCATGTGAAACTTTAGCAAGCAGACAAGTTGAGATGCATGAGGATTAGAATTAAAGTCAACAAGGTAGAGATTTTGAAATCTGAAACCCTTAAAAACAAGCTTCTTATTTTTGTCAAGAACTGTTACTCCATCACTGGAGAAAATACAATAGAAACCTAGATCACAGAGTTGAGCAACAGACAAAAGATTGAAATTTAAAGAATCAACAAGTAATACATTTTTAATAGAGTGATCATTTGAGATAGCTATTTTACCATTTCCCTTTACCTTTCTTTTACTGTTATCTCCAAAAGTGATTTTGTGACTTGAATCTTTTTCCTTTTCAACTAAACTGAACATTCTTGAGGTGCCAGTCATGTGTTGTGTGCAGCCACTGTCGATAACCCAGTGCTGGCCGCCACTCTTGTAATTTACCTAAAAGAATGTTCATTTCTTGATTTTAGGTACCCAAATGCTTTTGGGTCCATTAGTGTTAGTCTAAATAATTTTGGGGCCAAATTGATTAGTAAGTAAGGACATAGGCACCCAAATAGCTTTAAGATTTTTATCCAGATTAGAGGGGCCAACATATTTGACATTCATTTTACCCCTAAAATCTTTAAACAACATATAATGTGCATCAATCATGTATCTTCTGTTAACCTTAGCATATGAAGCACAGGCAAACTTGCAATTTATAGAAGCATGATTGTAGTTATGACAATAATAGCATCAAGTCCTACTTTTGACAAAAAATTATCTTGGTTTTTGGCTGTTCATTCCTTTTGGGTATATATTTGGCTTTATAACCTAATCCCTTTTTACCCAGAACAACCTTTTGCTCACCGAGAATTTTATCAAGAGTAGCACTACCAAGGAAGCATTTTTCTAATCCTTTGTCAAATTTTGCTACCTTGGATTTCAGCTCATTGTTTTCTGTCATGAGTTCTTTAGCATACAAAGCATTTTTGCAGTTTTCATTACACACACTAGGTGAGCTAGGAGTAATTATATTATTAGACAGCAAATCACAGTGAATTGATATATTGCGAGAAGAAATATTGTCAGATTTGTGACCTTGCATTTCATTATCAATTTCCAGCTCGTAATATTTATTAAGTAATTCATCATGATCTTTAACAAGTTGTATATGAGTGGTTTTCAAATAATCATGAGAATTAATAAGAAGAATATGATCGGAATTTAGTACAGAATGAGCATGTGAAAGTTTTTCATGTTTATCTATAAGCTCATTTTGACTAATTTGTAGCACGTCATATTTTTCATGCATGATCTTGATGTTAAATTCAAGAGTATCAACTTTATTTATCAAGCTAATATTATTTTTCTTAAGAGCTTTGTCTTTAGCAGATTTAACATATAAAGTATTATTAAGTTCTTTAATAATCTCTACAAGCTCTTCATACGAAAGTGAATCATTTACCTTATCTTCATCATTTTTGGCCATTAGGCACAGAGATAAGGAAGCTGAAGGTGAAGGTGGTGTAGATTCATCCAGAGCAAGCCCTGCTAATCCCTTGGGCCTTGGCTCTTCTTCATCTGAGGAGGAGGAGGATTCTTCACTTGAATTTTCTTCATCAGTGATCCATTTACCAATGTGTACCTCCTTCTTCCCTTTCCTCCAATGTTTCTTGGAGTAGCTCTTCTTGTGATAACTTCTTTTATAGCTTTCCTGAGCTTTTTCTTCATCATTGTCATCTTTGTTTTTGCTCTTGCCCTTTTTGTTGCTTTTGTTAGGGCAGCGGGCAACTATGTGTCCTTTCTCATTGCACTCAAAGCAGACAATGTTAGAGAAAGGGTTTCTTTTTGAGAAGTGGTTAGATGATTTACCTTTGGCATTTACCCTTCTCATGATTTTGTTTCCTGATCTCATGAGTAATGCCAATTTTCTTACATCTTCATCCTCTTCATAGCATGTATCTTCTTCTTCTTCTTCATCAGAAGAATCTTGAACTTTTTCCTTGGCCTTTAGTGCAATAGATTTTTTCTTGATTTCAACTTCATCGCCCAAGGTAAGCTCATGAGCTGATATCTTGCCCAATAGTTCAGTGGGTGTGAACTTCTTCAGATCACCACTATTGGATAGATAAGTGATTAGACTGTGATAGGCTCGAGGTAGAACCCTGATCATTTTCCTGCATACTTCAACATCATCAATTTTAGTTCCTAGACTTTTAAGCTCATTTACAATGGGGTTTAATATAGAGAATATATCATTAGCATTTCCATGAGGTAGCATTTTGAATTGATCAAATTTTTCTTTGACAACGAAATATCTTTCCTCTTTTACATCAGAGGTACCCTCATGAATTTCTTGAAGAGTAGTCCATATATCATAGGCAGTTGACAAATTACTAACTCTATCAAACACTTCAACACTAAGACAAGAAAAGATAGCATTTCTAGCCTGAGCATCATATTGCAAATTTCTTATTTCTCCATGTGTAAGTTCTGAGGATGAGGATTGCCCCTTCAGGTATGACCCATGGAGGCAAAGGTCTTTCTGTAACCCTCCACACGTCATAACTTACGGCCTCAAGATAACACCTCATTCTAATTTTCCAATAAGCATAATTTGTGCTATCAAAAATAGGAACCCTTCGTACACTTATTGTAGTTGATCCTATTCTCTTGGCCATTTTACCCAAGCTGTTAAGCTTTAAAGGGGTAACCTCGCTCTGATACCACTTGTAAGGACCAAGTTGGCCTAGAGGGGGGTGAATAGGCAACTTTAAAACCTTTTCAATTATTATAAGAAAAACTTTTCTCAATAAAAATAGAAATGGAAGCAATTAGTATAAAGGTTCAGCACAACTCTTGTTCAAGAAAATTTTGTATGGAAGGGAATTTCGAATGAGAAACTATAAGAGAATAATAAGCAATGATAAACCAAACACATGAGAACTCAAAAATTTTCTACCGAGGTTCAGAGATCACTCCTACGTCCCCGTTAGAGCACTTCTTCAGAAGTATTGCTCCACCAAACAGCTAATCTTAATAACTTTTGGTTTTCCACTATCTTGACTCTTTCACCACTCCAGTGAGGTGAGTCTCAACCTTTCACAGTAATGGTGGCCTTCCACAATCTCTGTTGGATAGGTCGCACCAACAACTTCTTCAACCGTCTAGGAACAGCTAGTTCCAAGAGTAATAGACTATCCACAAGCCCTGTCTCTTGGTTCGGTAGCTAGATGCAAACTAGACTTAGCTTGGAGCAAGTACTCTAAATATTCAGAATGAATATTTTTGATTTTCTGAGTTGAAGCTCAAACTCTTGATGAAAATGAGGCCCAGGAATTCTAAAGATTAAGAGTTGTATAAGATTTGAAGGATGTCAACTATGTTCAGGATGTCAAAGATGTGAATGTGCAAAACTCTATATAGTTTGTGAACCCAGGCATTCTATATATAGATCCTGAATAAAAATAATCGTTACACCTGCTATTTGCCCGTTGGGGGTTGGTAGGATAGATGGGGTAGGTCAACTGCTGCCCTTTTTAAAAGATTTTTAAAGTATATGAGTCATAAGTCAAATTATACACTCACGCCGGACTGAAATTTTTAGTCCGGGGTACATAGGATTGGAGAAGCATAATTGTACTCAGAGTGACCTATTTGCGCCGGACCGAAAATATTAGTCCGTCGTACACGTACATTGTTTGATTTTGACATCAGAAAGACAATGCTTGCGCCGGACCGAAAAAGTTGGTCCGGCGTACACAAGGTTTTGTTTCTTTTGAGTACCAGCAAATAACATTTGCGCCGGACCGAAAAAGTTGGTCCAGCTTACATGGGAAAACGGCTGGTTTTATCGGAGTGAAACATGTTTGCGCCGGACCGAAAAAGTTGGTCCGGCGTACACATATAGTTCTGGTATGCATCAGTCTTCATATTTCTAGTTAAGATTTAAGCAAAATAATTCTTAACACAGACAAGAATATATTTAAGATGAATATATAACTTATGCAGGATTAAATTAGAGAAGGAAGTTAGATTGGTCCGACAAAAATATGTATACTTGGTTGAAAAATAATTCTTAACGTCGGACTGAAAAACAAATCGGTCCGGCGTACATGGAAAACGCTCGGTGAAGAGAATTTTTCAGCACCAGACTGAAAAATATCGGTCCGACATACATGGTGTACGCTCGGTTGGAAATTGAATTTAGGATCTTTGAGCACCTAAAAGAATGAATTTTGGTGCAGAAAAATTGTTTTGGCTAAGAAGATAAAGCTCTGGATTTTTGAGTGAGAAATATGAAAAGTCCTATGCTCCAAGTAATCTTAGCGATTTTGCATATGAACCAAGATTATTTCTTATGTTTAATCCCTCTTAATAGTACGGTGATTCTAGCTATATGACTTGAATCAACTCCCAAGCCAAAACTAGAAAAACACCTTAGCCTTGATCATCAAATCTATCTGTTGTCGGTTATCACTAAGTATCTTTTTTAGTCATCAACACCAAAACCTATGTAATAAGCATAATTTACACAAATAGGGAGTCTAGATGCTCTCACTCACAGAGGCATACCCGTAGTACGGGGAAGAGCGTGTCCCGTGGTGGGGGTGGGTAGCAGGCAGCACAACCACAGGATGATGCAGGCTAATGGTGAAGCAGCCAGTCTTCCAGCCATGTGGGCTTCCCAACTGAGCATAGTGGATACGGTTCGATGCCCTATAGATGGGATCAGGGTGGGTAAGGTTCTAGACAGAGTTATGACGGATTAAGCATCTCTTGGTCATTTGACTACATTGATCCATACGCCAATCCATACGCACGACACTCATCTGTCAGTGTCAGGTACCTTCACCAGTCAGAGAATTATAGTGGCTGGATGGCTCATTACGAACATTGAAAGTCTGCCTCCTACCACAGGATATGACCTAGAAAGAATAAAAGCAACAGCACGAGAGAAGGTATCACGAGGTCATTATCGATAACGCGGAGGTGGAGTTTGCACCACAGGCATACTACTACTCGTAGGCGCGTGATGCAAATATACATTGATTTTATTGTGATGCAAATATGTGATAAATTGTCATATGTATCAATTTTATTTCATGCCTATTAATTGTCATGCAAATATACATTGATTGTTTTCAACTGTGACTCTCAAAATCCGAATTTCAGTCGAAATGCTGTCGAAATTTCTAACTTTACGGATTGATGATCATCTAAAAATTTTATGGCAAGGTTAATGATGCATCATGACCATCCAATCAAGATTTCAAAAATTTTTAACGTACTTTCAACCATTTTCCATTGGAACATCACCGCTGTCTGAATTTTTAAAAATCCCTCAAGCTTCATTATCACCTAAAATATTTATGGAAAGATTAATGATATGTCAGAATTATGCACAAAAAATTTCAAATATTTCTAATATGGTTTGTCCTATTTTTCATTCGTTTCAAAATTGCCGGTCAGCGTTTTATCACGACGGTAGCAATGTTTGAATTTTCAAAAAATGCAGACTTCATAATTGTCTGAAATTTTTATGGAAATATCACCGATGTGTCAGGAATCTCCAGAAAAAATTTCAAAATTGTTCGTCGTCGTTTGTCCCACTTTTCGTCCGGTAGAAAACTACTGAAATTTCAGCTATACCGGCCGAAATTTCGGTTTTCCCAATTGAAAACGATCCGGATTTGAATTTTTTATTTTGAATTTCAGCCGAGATTTGTCCGAAATTCCTAGATTTTGGCGAAATTTCGGATTTCGGCCCAGGCAAGATTTTATCCGAAAACGAAATTTGAATCCTTGCTCCCTACGTAGTATTGTTTGGATAGTTTTCAAGGAAACATAAAGTAGAGATACTTCAAAAGAAAAACATGAAGGGGCAAAAGAAATCCATGCCAGCCATATATACGAAGATGTCAACAAAAGAAAAGACAAATTGCAAACCTGCAAACTAAATCATTAATCAATAGAAATCAGTTCCTATACGTACGAGCGCCAACAACAGGAAGGGAAAAAGAAGTGTTCTCATAAGGTCACACTACTTCACTAGGTACGGCATGGTTTTCCGCCGTTTTATCGATGTAATGTAATGCAATGCAATGCAATCTTTGGTTTCTCTGTCGCTCGTTTCGTTGCTTCCTGTTTGATGCTAGTTAGTTCCTGTATCCGCGCATGGGGCCTGGCTCGTCGGTAGAGGAAGATGAGTTCTTGCTTGATTACACTAGCTGCCCTGTGTAATCCTGGTCGTGGATAATGACGGGGCTTGTCCTGCTTGAAGTTTTCATCGTGATGCCCAAGACACAGAGGGTAGCTGTAATATTGCGGTCTGTTAGCGTAAAGACTAATGTGATTTATATAGAGCTACAGTGACATTAGTCTTATAATATTTATCTAAAATAATTTGTAGTAGCATATAATACTTTTTGGATTCAAATATAATACCTTTGCGTTAACCATTTTACATGAAGCTATGACATAAATGTAAACGAGTGCTACACATATGTGGACTTGCCCTACGATGGGCTAGACTTTGAGCGGATTTTGAACTTGAGTATTATAGCATTAGCAAACAAAAAAAGCTAGTTGTTTCTAGATGCAGCACCCTGTCACGTGTGTTAGGATGTGACAGATTTGGTAGGAATTGATTTTTTTTCCAAAAGAAATGGTTGCACAATTAATATGGAATTGCTACGCAAATACGTCTGATTGGACTTTTCATGCCAGATGCATCTCCACTCCCCCCACACCGCTTCCACCATCCAGATTCTAGACACCTTTCCGACATCTTCTTCTCTAAGACCCTAACCTCTTCATGCACACTAACTTCTCGCTCACCCACCACCCACCTCCAATAGCTCGCCGATGGCCGAAGCTATGATCGGAGCACATACGCAAATTTGGGGAAGAACAAGCACGGCATGGCGCTATGACAGCGACACAATGGGGCCGCACTGCTATCCTCATTCAGGGTCACAGGGTGGTCGGCATCGCTCGAACTCAAGTTAGGGTCGCTGGAACTAGCTTCCATGTGGACCACCTAAGCTCCGAGCGCTGTGGTTTCTGTGAGCTCCTAAGGCATCCTAAGCTCTACTTGTGGCAGCGGCCTCAACGAGCGTCGCTCAAACTCTGTCAACTCCCACAACTCTAATACTGCCGTAGGCAAAAAAAGAGCTACTCTCTCCTGTCTCTCAAAGCAAAGGGCACCAAGGATATTGCAACAAGTAAATCGTAGTGTTAGACAAGCCTTTTTTTTTAATATTGTAGTATATGATTTTTCAAATATTGCCGTAAGAGTTCTTTTTTGCAAGTATGTTCTTAATTTGTTGCAAAAGAGTATTTTTTTTGTCACAATATTTTCATTGTATTGAAGAAAAACATTGTTTCGTAGGTTTTATTGTACATGGAATCCAAATTTCGGTGAGGATTTTTATAGTTTCTCTAATGTTTTTGATGACATGGCATTTTTTCGTATTTTTGTTGTAGATGTTGATTATAATTGTTGTATATATTATTTTGTGATGTTACACTGACACGTATGATGAGAAGCTTTTTATTAAACGTCTGATTTTCCAAATTAATAACATAAAACATAATTTTGGATTGCATAGGTGCCCAATTTGTCATAGCTAGCACGGCGTTCGATAGCGGCAGGCAGGGGAGCCCATCAGGGTTCATCACGCACCCTGACCTTTGGAATTTTTATTTTAAATAATATAATTTTTTATTCAAATTGCAAAAATATCGGTGCCGCTCCGAACGCGCGATATTTCCTCTGTCTGCGGTCAGTTCCTAAACAAATCATAACTTTTTCATATGATGTCGGATGGAGATGAACTTTATATGCAAATTGTAGCTCTCGACGGGATCTACAACTTTTGTATATAAACTTTTTCAATTTGAATCCATTTAGATGGTCAAAAATAGGATAGAATGTTCAGATCTAAAAACAGATATGTTTTTAGATCTGAAACTTCTATCCTATTTTTGGCTATCTAAATGGATTCAAATAAAAAAATTATATACAAAAGTTGTAAAGCCCGTTGAGAGCTACAATTTTCATATAAAGTTCATCTTCATCCGATATCATATGAAAAAGTTATGATTTTCTTTATGAACTGACCGCAGACAGAGGAAATATCACGCGTTGAAAGCCGCACCGATCGCCCGTGTATGAGCGACAAAAGTATATTTTTGTAATTTTTTAAGATGGACGTATATTTTTGCAATTTGAATAAAAAATTGTATTATTTAAAATAAAAATTCCTGACCTTTGATCCTATCTGGATGGTGGTGGCCCAATATTGGGTGGCCCTAGCCACCAAACCAGGGCAATAGAGTGTATTGGCAAGTACGGCAAGCTATTGAGGTTAACGAGTTATTATTAATTTTTTAAAATTAACATAATTTGATATAAATTTATTTTATTTACTATTTAAGTAGTCATTTCAATTTCAAACCAATGAGTCACTATCAAATTGAGCTTTGTTAACAAATTTTTTTTGTTCAAAATGGACCTATTTCAATTCTAAACCTGTTAACTATTATAATTGAAGCAATTTTGATTCAAGCTGTAACGAGCTTTCTTACCAGCGCTGGCTAGGACTCTGATAACCTAGTTAGATTTTGTTGACTGGTGTCAGTGATCAAGTTAGGTTCTAAGCAACAGGGATTGATGAGGTAGTACCGCGTGTTTAAGAAGTTAGCTATCCATTTTTCATTTATACTTCAATATTCATATAATTTTTAAATAGAAGCACCTCCCATACAAGAATTTGGCCCCGACAGCAGCCAGGAAGAGTCGGGAGGTGGAAGAAAGGATCTGCAATGGATGGTTTGACGCAAGAAACCAAAGGGATTTATGGGGCAACGTTCAGTTCTTAACAAAAGAATTAAAGAAAAGACCAAAGGGATTTATAGGGCATCGTTTAGATCTCAGGAGAAACAAAAAAGAAGAAGAAAGACCAAAGGGCTTTATGGGGCAACGTTACCCCCACTCCCCCAGTCTCTAGTAGTTTACCTCGTAGTCGTAACCGTATAATACGATCCTAGTCGAAACGCATACGTGGGCCAAGGAAAGCAGGGAAGTACAACCGTACGTGTATCCACCGGACTCGTGTACGAACGCAATTCCTCCTGGATTCCCATCACGTCAGGGGCAGGCTGGTCGGGCCGCGACTCCAGGCCGTGAGATCGGCGACGGACGTGGTGGATTAATCCAGTACTACCTCATATATATATATATATATATATATATATATATATATATATATACTCGCCTCGTGCTACCGCCGCTGCGTTCGTTGTTGCTGGGCTCGCAGCTCGCTCGCCCCCTCCACCAGCCCGCAGCTCGCTCGCCCCCTCCGCCAGCCGTAGTCCTGGGCACATGGGCCATGCCCGTTGGGCGGCCGAGCACGCAGGCACGGCACGGCAAAGCCCGGCCCGCAGACGTTAGCGGGCCGTGCCGTGCCGCCCATTACTATACATCGGGCGTCGCCGCCCAAAACCCGACCACGACGAGCGGCACGGCCCGGCATGCCCGTTTGGGCCGTGCCGTCTTGGCCGGCCGGGCGAGCAGCACGCCGCCATGCATGCACGCTGCACACGGCAGACCCGCGGCCGGGCAAGGCACGCGCAGCCGCCTCTCGCCGCGCCGCGCCGTCAGCGCCAGCGCCAGCGCCCGGCCACACACCCGCGCGCGCGCCGCCGCGTGTGAGGGAGGGGAGAGGAGCGGCGGCGCGCGGGAGGCCGGCGAGTGAGGGGAGGGGAGAGGGAGCGGCAGCGCGCGCGGAGGCCGGAGGGTGAGGAAGAAGCGGCGCGCGGGGAGGCCGGAGGGGAGAGGGAAGGGCGGCGGCGCGGGAGGCCGAGGGGGAAGGGCGGCGCGGGGAGGGGAAGGGTGGCGGCGGGGGAGGCCGGAGGGGAAGGGCGGCGGCGCGGGGAGACCGGAGGAAGGGCGCGGCGCGCGGAGGAAGGGAAGGCGGCGCACGCTGGGAGGCCGGGAGGCCGGGCGGGAGAACCGGCGCCGAGCGGGAGAACCGAGGAGGCGAGCCGCGCCTCGCACGGGAGAAAAGGGGGAGAGAGAGAAGGGGGAGAGAGAAAAAGGGGGAGAGAGAGTGGCGTGCCCGCGTGGGAGAGAGAAAAAGTAGGAGAGAGAGGAGCATGGGAGAGAGAAAAGGGGGGGTGTTTTTTTGACCGCGGGAGTGAACGAGGTGAATTTGATTGAGCGATGTCATTCAAAAAGTAAAGATTCGATACTCTGTCACTCTGGGTGTGCATGCATACAACTGCATGATTTTGAACGAGTGAATCACGGGAAGAAAATCACGCGCCTGATGTATTTGAGTTTTGAACGCGAGAGAGACAGCGATGTGATTGATCGATCCCATCCCGCCCTGTCATATTCGTCCCGCTTTTCAATTTTCGTAATGAGCGAGTGCGCAATTTCCATCCCGCTCTCTAAAGCAATTTTGAACGGACACACTCACACTCGAGGAATCACGCGGCGTAACAACGGTCATTTCATTTGGACACACCATAAATACAGGGATGGCTTGCATTTTCTCTGCACAACTCTCAACTCTCTTGCGCTCTCTCTTGCCCATTTTTGCTCAGCGCCAAGACATTCTCGCATCTCACTCTATTTGCTTCCATTTTTTGCTCTCGTTGTGAAATAAAATGTTTCGCAAAAGCAAAAGCGAGAGCACGCCCGCGCTCTCCTAGTCCCCTCGTCGGATCAAGAGATCGATCCACGCCAACTCTCCCCAAAGATGGGAGACTACGGCATGGATGACCGTCATCTGATCGGCACGCACGGCATCGAGGATGCCTCATACACTCGGATGCACCGAGCTCGGATGCCGCTACCTCGGTGCATGCGGGACGGCGTCGGTATCCACACCGAACACGCAGCCCGACATATCCATGCAACAACCGACGGGCGTCCATAGCCGGCGGTCGGCGTGCGTGGTCGCGGCAACATATGGACGAACCGTCAAATCTGTTGACGGACATGAGGTAGTGTATCTTTGTTTGCAAATCATCACAATCTAAACATCTGCGCGTGCATGTGGTGGTACAGTCATCTAAAGAGACACGCGAGAATTGCTTGAGGAAGATATCGGCGGACGGAGGCGGCGAGGCGTCTGAACACAGCTCAACTTCAACACCGACGGTTCGGTAAGCACATGGGTATACAACGCCGACGTAGCTAGAGAAGAAATTGCACGTTACATAGTTACAGAGGATCTTCCGCTTAGAACGGGTGAGAGCTCTAATTTTGAGAGAATGGTGCAACGTGGTTTTTGCCCGCAATACCAACATGTTAGTAGAAGAACAACAACACGTGATGTTGGTAAAATGTTTACAACTAAACTAGAAATGTTAAATCAGACCTTTATGACGCTTAGTTTTTCATTCGTATTAACATCTGATATATGGACTTCCTCTCACCAAAGAGCAGCATATATTAGTATTGTTGCGCACTATCTAGATGACGAGTACGTACTAAATAAAAGAGTTATAGGGTTTAGGCCAATCTCGGAGTCACACACCGGACATGCTATCGCTACCCGTATACTCGAGGTTGTTAATGAATTTAAAATAGAAAGTAGAATTGTTTCCATTACTCTTGACAATGCATCAGCTAACACAACGGCTATGGAGCATCTCTCACCGCGACCTGGAGTCTTATATTGGAGGTTTTGTACTCCACCAGAGATGCGTATGCCATATTATTAATCTCATTGTACAGGCAGGTTTGCATGTAATGAAACCTACTTTGGAGGGCATACGTAATGCTATCGATTTTATTACTAATTCACCTGTGAAGTTTGCCCAGTTCTCAGAGTACTGCAAGGCCAATAATATGGTACCAAGAAGATTCAACCTAGATATGAAGGTTAGATGGAACTCAACTTATACTATGCTGCAACGGTGCGAAGGCTACGAGCACATTATCACTGTCTTCGTCAACTGCAATAATGGTGAGGTATTGGTTACTGACGCGGATTGGATAATTGCTAGTCATTTTCGTAATTTTTTTAAAAAAATTTACGACGCAACTAAAAAATTATCCGGTGTTTATTACCCAACTTCTTGCTTAGTTATCGAGTGGCTTTGGCTTATTGCTAATGCTTTTAAAGAAAATAGAGATAATTATGTTTTACGTTCCATTATAGAACCAATGGAGCAAAATTTTTAAAATATTTTCAAGCTATTCCACATTTGTACTGTTTTGCTGTCATTTTGGATCCTCGGAGAAAATTTTCTGACTTGCAGGGCGCCTACGCGGGAATAGGTGAGACATTCGATCTTGATTTCTCCGAGGCCTATACTCATGTTTATAACGAGTTTTTCAGAGTTTTCGACAAATACTACGAGAAGTTTGGCACCAGAAGTGAAGCACGGAGATCTACCTCAACAACGCAACAAGCACGAGGCGGTTCGATGGCTTCAAACATGTGAAAGAAGCTGAAAGGCAAATCGTCTGGTTCATCTTCCGAAACGCCGAGCAGACCACAATGGAATCCACGGGTAGAGATCAACCACTACCTCGACACGCTTTTCATGGAGTCCGAGCTTGACATGAACGAGGAAAATGAACTTAACTTGCTTTTGTGGTGGAAGAATAACCAACGTATTTACCCCGTGCTATCCCATTTCGCATGGGATGTACTTACGGTTCCGGTGTCCACTATCTCGTCGGAATCCACTTTCAGTTCGGTGGGGAGGATACTTGAGCCAAGGAGGTCGTCTCTCACACCTGAGATGGTTGAGGCAATTACATGCCTCAAAGACTGGGAGCGTGCAGATGAGAGGACACAACATCAGCCAGAGGATCAGGAGATCACGGACGCGGTAGCGGACTTTGACAATCTCAGCCTCGGGTAGTCTATGTATATAAATGTAGTTACTGTACTCTTTTCCTTACTGGGGGTACCCCACACCGGGGTGTAAGGTTTTTAACGAGACAGTAACTTTGTACATGTTCAAGATTTAATAAAATTTACTTCTTTTCCCCCCAATATTTGTGTCCATTGCTAACAATACCGATATCTACACAGGATGTTTCTTTCGCATGCTTTCATTTAGTCATTGCTTTGCGTGTACATTTCTTCTCGTCATTTATTTACTTACTTTGCTAATTTCTCCAGAGATACACAAGAGAACGAATGCGTGTTCGCTAATAACGATCTAATTAATCGGCAATCTACTGTAGCAAAAATGGAGCAATTTACTGTAGCAAAACCGAAGGAATCTACTGTAGCAAAACGCAGCAATTTACTGTAGCAGCAATAATGTACCAATTTACTGTAGCAAGACCGTTTTATTAATCTGGACCGTCGATTCGCTTGATCCGACGGTTGAATGCCCATCAACTTCAAACTTGGCAGTCACTGTGACTGCCAAGGATCTCTGTCCATGCGTGTTGCTCGATTGTAGATTTGCATATTTATTTAATCAAGGTGGCTATACATTCGCTACACCGTAGCATCGCGTACGCACGCTACTACAAGCAAATTTGGGTCATTTCCTATCGTCGCAATAGTGTAAATGGACCGGACCTGGACCGGCACGGCACGAAGTAGGCACGAAGCGTAAATGGGCGTGCTTGGGCTCGCCGAAGGCGAGCCGGGCCGGCACGGCCCGGCGCGGCCCGGCACGGTTCTAGCCCGAAGCACGATGGACCCGTGCCGGGCCGGCCCGACACGGCACGACGCCCACCTCTAGCCAGCCGTCGCTCACGCCGCCGTCCCGTCTTCCACGCCCTACCGCACCGCGCGGTAGGGGGACACGTTCCAGGTGCTCGTCGCGAAAACCTCGAATCTCTCTTCCCGGTTTCCGGCCGATCCATCGATCCTCCCGTTCTTGCCTGCGTGCGGCCGTCCAGGCCTCCTTTGCGCCTGGCCCGCATTGGTTTGCGATTATCTTTTTTCGAACTTTTTTTTGCTGTTGGCGATGTGATCTTCGTGGTTTGGTTCGTAGATGCAGTTCTTGTTTGCCAACTCCTTGTAGCGACTCTAGCATTGTGGATGTTAAAGAAACAGAGGCAAGAAGGAGAAAAGAACAGATTTGCTTGCTTCCATCGATCCTGAATCGTGTTAGGCTTTTGGTGCTGATCGGGTCCGGATTGTACGTAGTTTTCGTGCGAGGGTATTCCAGGTTCTGGGGACGGCCGATTTTTCTACTAAAAAATAGTTGCAATGGATGATCGGTTGTTACTCGGTGATTGTGGTGGCCCAAATAGCTTACTGTGTGATTTTTGCAAATGGCGGCTCAAATTAATCAGTTGATGGTTGATTCCAAAGAATGGTTCCGCACCATTATCAATTTGAGATTTCAATCAATACTTGCTGTTCTATATGTTTGCTCTTGTACCAAAGAAAATCAATTATACATTTTATGCTGCAGTAGTTCCTTCCTCTGTAGCCAAGCCATGGTGATTGTTGCATAGATAAAACTTATAAATACAGTAAAAAATTTGTACATACTTGTCCCAAAAGCCGTCAAAATATTTTTGCATGAGTTGTGGGAATCCTTCTTTCCCCAGAAAGAAGAAGTGTCCTATTTCAACTCAAATGCACTCCAATTGTGGTTACAGATTGATTTCATATAAAAGCAAACATGTTAACAATTAAATATGTGTTATATATAGGCTTCGTTCTTCATTCCAAATTTTATTTCAATTCCCCTTTGAGATAAAATAACCAGAATGGTTTCCTCTCAATCTAATTATCTGCCATGCATGCACAGGTTGTGGTGAGCTCTCTGCAACCATGGGGAGAACCTTGATTATGGCTCCCGCCCTTCGATCACCTGCCGGAGGAGGTAGCATAGCCAGCTGGGGGTCTCACAGCATGAGGAGGCCTCCCTCCATGGCTCCAATGCCGCAGACCCGTCCCATCAGAACGTCGGCGTTCGCCGGTCCGCGAGAGATACGCACTCCTCCGGTTACGCCTGCGCAGGGGGGCTTCCGATCATCGTTGTCCGCGGCTGCGCTTCGCGGCGGGCCATCGAGGCGTGGAAGCAGGCGCCGCGCTGGTTTCGTCACCAGGGCCATGTTTGAGAACTTCACCGAGAAAGCCATCAAGGTCATCATGCTCGCACAGGAGGAGACGAGGCTCTAGGCCACCACACGGTTGGGAGTGGGCAGATCCTCCTGGGCCTCATCGGAGAAGGCACTGGTGTCGGCGCAAAGGTGCTCAAGTCCGCGGGCCTAAACCTGAAGGATGCGCGCGTCGAGGTGGAGAAGATCATCGGGAGGGGCCCTGGTCTTGTTCCTGTTGAGATCCCATTTACGCCGTCCGCGAAGAAGGTTCTCGAGTCCTCGCTTGAAGAATCGCGCCAGCTAGGTACGTCAGCCAAGAGGTTCTTGCGATCTTTGGGTCAATTTTTATGATTACACTAAGTAGGAACGTAACTCTATAATCCTACTGAAAATAGAAATCATCATTTTTTTAGTCTCATGGTAATTTTTTTTTTTGCAAAATTAGCTCTCTTGTGAACGGAATTACAAAAATAGTTCCATCTTCAACTGCGAAAGTACCATGCTCTCGCGCCATGGAAGGGGGAAGGCTTTGAGAGCGCGGCAGCTCCTTCCAAAGCGTGTTACCTTCTGCACTCCCTCGGTCGGAGATGTGGCTATTTTTGCAATTCTGTTCGCAATGGACCAGATTTGAAAAACAAATATCACTTACAAAGCTAGAAAATTGATCATTTCCTAAAAATATAAGTTGTATTTTGTTTAATTCTGATGCACCTCAATTTATCAGCACAAACAGTTCCCTTGTTTAGGAATTTCTTTTTTAAGTTCTTATATGAGTGATCTAAACTGCGACTGCTGCAACTAACGATGATTAAGATTGTAAGCTATTATGTTTTAGAGAGAGAGTGTCATCCTCAGGAGGTACCATTACCTTTTTACCAAATTATTCTTCAACTCTTGATACCTTTACCCTTAAACTCTTCCTACCAGCTAGCTTAATTGATGACTTGGTACCTCCGAAAGATGGTGACAAATCTCTATGTTTTACCAGTGAAACAAGATCTTGAGTACATCTCTCGTTTTTCATGGGTAACTGTAATTCTCTCACGGTAGAACATCATTTGCGCAGTAAGCACGGTGATTTTTAGTTATCCTTGTTCTTCACTGCTAGCTTTACTATTGCACATTGTTTTTCCTTGTGGCGCCTTCGGTTGAAGAAAAGCTCAGGTAATCAGTCATTTTTCTAGCACTGAATCCCCTTGTATTGTCCAGGACATAATTACGTTGGATCTGAACACTTGCTTCTTGGGTTGGTCCGTGAGGACAAAGGTACGGCAGCCATTATACTTAAGAACATTCAAGCTGATCCCGGTAGCATACGTAGTGAGGTAAATTTATATTGAAAGCTGATTACGTTCTGTCCATAACGGTGACTCCTAATCAATTTTATTCTCGGTTGATAGTCATGAATTTATCTTGCTTCTTAGGTTATCCGAATGATTGGTGAAACCACTGAAGGTCAAACTGTTAGTGCTTGTGTTGGGGGAAGAAGCAGTGGATCTAAGATGCCCACACTTGAGGAGTATGGGACTAATCTAACAAAATTGGCAGAGGAGGTACTGTATTACACTCATCGTTAGACTGTAACACAATTGGGAATGTACCAGAATAATAACCGGTAAATTGGTCGTTTCCTGTAGGGAAAGCTAGATCCTGTTGTTGGAAGGCAAAAGGAGATTGAGCGTGTAATCCAAATTTTTGGCAGACGGACGAAGAACAATCCCTGCCTAATTGGAGAGCCTGGTGTTGGAAAGACCGCAGTTGCTGAAGGCCTTGCTCAGCGCATTGCTACCGGAGATGTGCCTGAAACAATAGAAGGGAAAATTGTTTGTGTTCATTCTGATATCATCTCTTTAGATTTATTTTTCTTTAATTTTGTTTAGTAATATTCCAATGAAGCTTCATTTTTCTATTTTATGTATTAGATCTATGGAAATATCAGCATAGGCATGAACCTTCATGCTTATGTGAGTTAGGTTTCTCAGTTGCTGCGCTCTTTATCATTTTGTGCTGTTCAGTTTGGGCATACCTCAGTAGTTTTCCGGTTTTGATAGACTGATCAGCATTCACCATATGAGCACTAAGAGATAGTGAGGAATTAGCACGAGTCTTTTAGACCGGCCACTATCAAGCAGTATGGAATGACACATCCAGAAGAATGATAATTTGTTTTCCCCATCTTCTTATGCTTTCTCTGGATGGTTTTGTAAGATCAAAAATGAAAATCTTCCTATAATATATTGTGATATGATGAATTCCTTTGTAGACATACGTCCAAATTCTTTGTTATGTAAGTTGATAAAAAAAATTAAGATCAGAAACATGATCAATATGTTCAGCATATTTCCCTTTTTATTGAGCTATCCTGCACTTCCAATGGCATCACCAGGAGATGATCAATAATTAATTCTTGTAATCCGTCACTGGCAGGTTATCGCCCTTGATATGGGACTTCTTGTTGCCGGTACAAAGTACCGTGGAGAGTTCGAAGAAAGATTAAAGAAGCTGATGAAGGAAATCAAGCAGAGTGGTGAGATAATACTGTTCCTTGATGAAGTTCACACGCTGGTAGGAGCAGGAGCTGCAGAAGGTGCTATTGACGCTGCTAATATTTTGAAGCCTGCACTGGCAAGAAGTGAACTTCAGGTACGCAGATGTCCAGATGTACACTTGTCTATTTCTTTGTTATACTGTGATCATAAAATCAAGTATGACCTTCTTGGTTCATTTTGTTTTGCCATGTTGCTCATAGTATCCTTGATATTGTCAGTGTATAGGAGCCACTACCATTGATGAATATAGGAAGCACATTGAGAAAGACCCAGCATTGGAAAGGCGTTTTCAACCTGTGAAAGTCCCAGAGCCCACAGTTGATGAAACCATAGGAATTCTCAGAGGGCTTCGGGAGCGATACGAGATCCATCATAAAGTCCAATATACAGATGAAGCACTGATTGCAGCTGCTGAGCTCTCGTATCAGTACATCAGGTTTGCGAATTCTATCAAAGAGACTGACACGGCCAGTAGGTCTTGTGAAAGGTGTCCTTCGGTGGCTTCTGTAGATTGTCTTATACTGCACATATTGTACTCACATGAGCTAGTTTCCCTGTTCTATTCCTGAAACTTCAAGGAGAATCCTCACATACTTTTTTTTAGAAATATTCTTAATAGATTTTTTTTTGAGAACTAATCCTAGTAGATAGAAATACAAGAAGACCAGATTCGAATATCATTGGACGACTTAAACCTGGATCCTAAAATATTACAGGTAGTTAGTGAAATTTTGAAATAGAAGCACACCATATAATGCAATGTTTTCTGATTAATGTCTTTAGAATGTTTCTTTTTAACTTCTCAAGTTAGAAATGTAGTTCTGAATGAACTATGCTTATTACCTGTCAATTATCATATATACTTGGTTGATTCACACTGGAGCATTCCCTCCAAATCCTGTCTTGCATCCATTTCTTCTTTTTGCATTTTCCAGCGATCGTTTCCTCCCAGATAAAGCAATTGACTTGGTTGATGAAGCGGGATCCCTTGTAAGGCTACGCCATGCCCAGGTAGAAGAACCCATGCATGAGCGAGTGCATGCACCATCGTCTTTCGATGCGCCTATCCTTCCCCCTTAATTTTGCCATACAGTTAACAAGATCTGAATCTGAACAGAAACCATGTTTTGGCAGCTCCCTGAAGATGCTAAAGATCTCGAAAAACAGCTAAAGAAGATTATGAAGATGAAGGAGGAAGCCATCCGTTGCCAGTGCTTCGAAAGGGTAAAGCTATCTATCATTACGCATAGTCTCAAACATTTGTGATCAACCTGCAACTTCTTTGGTATTACAAAGTTAATAATATTTACATGAAATTTTCGTTCGAATGGTTTATATTCAAACTAGGTGGGAGAGCTTCGTGGTCATGAAGTGGAGCTCAGGTCCCGGATCATGGTCCGGATCAAGAAGAGCAAGGAGATGAGCAGGGCCGAGGTGGAGTCCGGCGAGTCCGCCGGGCCGACGGTCACCGAGGCAGACATCCAGCGCATCGTCTCCTCCTGGACCAGCGTCCCCTTGGAGAAGGTCTCCGTCGACGAGTCCGACAGGCTGCTCAAGATGGAGGAGACATTGCACCGGCGCGTCATCGGCCAGGACGAGGCCGTGAGGGCTATCAGCCGCGCCATCCGCCGCGCCCGCGTCGGCCTCCGGGACCCCGGCCGGTCTGTCGCGAGCTTCATCTTCGCCGGCCCGACCGGAGTCGGCAAGTCGGAGCTCGCCAAGGCGCTGGCCTCCTACTACTACGGCTCGCAGGAGGCCATGGTCCGGCTCGACATGAGCGAGTTCATGGAGAGGCACACGGTGGCGAAGCTCATCGGCTCCCCACCGGGTTACGTGGGGTACACGGAGGGAGTCCAGCTGACGGAGGCCGTCCGGCGGCGGCCGTACACCGTCGTGCTCTTGGACGAGATCGAGAAGGCGCACCCGGACGTGTTCAACATGATGCTGCAGATCATGGAGGACGGCCGGCTGACGGACAGCAAGGGGAGGACGGTGGATTTCAAGAATACGCTCATCATCATGACCTCCAACGTCGGCAGCAGCGTCATCGAGAAGGGCGGGAAGCAGCTGGGCTTCGACCCCGCCGGCGTCGAGGGCGGCAGCTACGGCAGGATCAAGAGTCTGGTGGTGGAGGAGATGAAGAACTACTTTCGACCCGAGTTCTTGAACCGGCTCGACGAGATGATCGTGTTCCGGCAACTCACCAAGATGGAGGTGAAGGAGATCGCCGTCATCATGCTCAAGGAGGTTGCCGGCCGGATCAGGGGGAAGGGGATCGAGCTGCTGGTGACGGAGAGGTTCAAGGAGCTCGTCGTCGAGGAAGGCTTCGACCCGTGCTACGGCGCGCGGCCGCTGAGGCGGGCCATCATGAGGCTGCTCGAGGACACGCTCACGGACAAGATTCTCGCCTTGGAGGTCAGGTGTGGAGACTCGGTGATCGTCGACGCCGATTCGGAGGGGAAAGTGGTCGTGATCGGCCGGCCCGGCGGCTCGCCGGGGCTGTTTGCGGTCTAAGTGTTGGTCAGGCAATTCAGTTTTTTTGTGTGTATATATAGTGAATTAAGCAGTTGCAAAGTTAGTTGTCTTAGTACGGTTTAGCATCTCAGTGTCGGGATCCGAATTTACGAATTCGAAACCATATATATATACTGAACTATTTCAAAATCACATTAGTACACAGTGGTAAAATAAATAAAATACCATACCAAATAACGAATTAACTAAGAAAATAATAAATTATTACTAAATAAAACAACAGATCTTATAATCAAAATTTATATATACCATTGTGTTTAAGGGCTTAAGAATCAAATAAACTATTGCAGTGAAAATAAAATAACTTAACCCATTTGACATGCTACAGGCAATCGTCTGGGGATCGACTTCCTAGTTCACCTAGTCTTCATAGTATTCCTACTCATAGAAATCTGTATTTCCTGATCTTTCCTCAACAACTGATCAACAAAAGCGTATAACAGTGAGTACAAAAAGTACTTAACAAGCTGTAGGAAAATGATGCAATATATTCATGCAAGGCTTGCCAAAGAATAGTCATTTGGTTCTTTTGCAAAAAGCAATAGCTTCAATTTAAATACAATAAATAGATTGAAAGTATATTTATAAAAAGATAATAAATAACTGGTAAACCAATGGTAGACAACATGAATAAAATGATGAGGCTTCACCTAACACCATCTAAAACCATTATCAAACCACAAAATTCATCAATGTTATCTTTAGACAACAAAAACAGCGGTGAACTTCCCCGTTCACATTCCAACAATTCCACCTTCCAACATTTTATGAAACAACCTATACCTCATGTGAAATTTCTAGGTATATCCATGGCCGCGGACACGGCTATTCGAATAGTTTTACACTCTGTAGATATTGTATTGCTTTACCCACAAGACATAATCGTCTCTTGTTGCCATGCAATTAAAAAACTTCTTTTGGTGTATCGGCAGAGAGATCACGACAAAACTTTTACAATGCTCTATCTAAACTCGGTACTGCCCACTAAGATTTCACCCCTCAGGTCCCTTTCTTGTGCTATGTGAATCTACTCGTCCATCCCGGAACCCACACAATCAACTAGCAATACTCAAATTTAGACATTGAAAATTAATCAGTTAGGTCTGTCCCATACCAGACATGTGGTTGAACGGTTAGGCCCAGTTCAATGGCGCGCAAGATTTAATCCTTAAGTTATCTTAGGCAAAACATCCACATCTTAAATGTGCTAGCGGCATCCCCTTTACTACAAGATATCTTGCCTGAGGGAAAACTATTTTGTTTAACCAAGATCAATAGCACACCCTGCTATGGTACAATAAATTTTACAACAGTGACTACCAGCCACAATTCAATATATCATTAAGTCAAGATTAACATTATTTCACATGTGATATGAATCCCATCATACAACTAAGCATATCTAAGTATAGTTATAATAACCCAATGTTGCTAATATGATCATGTCCAACTAATAATGTCCCAACCTAGAGTTAACAATGGATACATGGTATTCCAATAATCAGGTGGCATAATGTCAATTAGGTATATAACTATTCTCAGCAATTAATCATTGATATACAAATAGCATGTAATTGTATAAAATAAATTATTTTTGCAAACATAGATTCAACATGATCAAATGTTACGATTTGCCTTGTTGATCTACTGCTGAGTCTTGATATTCAAATTCTTCGTTCTCTCCCTAGGGATCAACATCTACGCGCAACGAAAACAGATACAAAAATAAATATAAAACAGAGACAAAATAAACTTAAAAAATCAATAAAATTCTCCAAAATAAAGATCTTGAATTTATTAAAATTTAAAATTTTGAGTCGTCTCAATCAGAGTTCGCATAATTTTGGAAGGTTTAAATCACATAAAAAAATAAAGAAATGATTTTTGAATTTTTAAAATTATTTTTATAAAAAAATAAATTTTTGAATCACCGAATATAATCAGAAATCTGAATCTTAAATTTCAAAAAAAAATATTTTTTTGTTTTTTGTTTTCTCTTTTCTCTCTCTTTGTCTGGCTCTGGAGACTTGCTGTGCTCGGCTACTACACACTGAAGCATGCACACAACAGAAAGAAACAAACATGCAGCGCCAAGGGCAGGGCAAGGGACATGACACACGGCCAAGCGGAGGGGAGCACGGGAAATAACGCGGCGGGGCAAACTCACCGGAGGCAACGGCAGCAGTGGAGGGCCACAGACAACGACGTAGCGGCACGATGAACACGGTTCGGCCGGCGATGACAAAATGTGAAATTCGTCACACACGATGCACCAATCTTAAAATTGATTGAGGGGTTACCTTCAGGACTATCGGTGGTACGAAGTGAAACAAACGGTTTTGGACGAGACACTCTGAGGCGTCGGGAAGCCTGCTAGGGCACATTGGTCACTCTGGGTCTCGTGGTGTTCCAGCCAAACGGAGATAAGAAGTTGGAATAACGGGAGAAACAGGTTGAGTAATGAGAGGGGATCCCAGTGCTCACTTTAAATAGGCTTAGGGTGGCTTGTAGAGATAGATACGGATACGTTTCAAGAGGAGTCTGTACCGAGAAAAACTCGAATTTCTCTCGAAAAAGAGGGGATTAGAACGAAAGAATCACGGGGATTGGTTAAAGATAAGGTGGCACACATATTGGATACAAATTCGAAAGCAAAAACGTGTTGGATGGGAGGTCCAAAATCATAGCCTGTCCTTGCTCCTAGGTTGAAGATGACATATCACATGTGGGCCTCTTTATTATTTATTTTCGAATTTAATTAATGCTTAAAATAAAAAGGCATTGAAAAAATAGCAAATTAGGTTAAAAAATTCTGGAAATTTTTTCAAAAACACCATGAGACATTTTCAACTTACTGTAAAAATTTCAGAAAATTTTGAGTTATAATTGTGCTACAGTATCTTAATGTAAACTGAAAATAGAAAAATAGTTTTATAAATTCCAGAAAATTCAGCAAAAAATTTAGAAAATTATAAATATGTAATAAAATATTTTATCCAAATTTTGGGATGTTACAATAGGTGAATGTTGAAAGAAGAGTTATCTCATAGATAGCAAGGACGGCTTCATTTTTTTTGCGTAATTTTTATACGAATGGTAGGATTTCTCCTCTTATGGAGCGTTTGGATTAGGGTATTTCATTACAATGTTTTATGATCTAGTTTTCTAAAACCTCCTAAAGAATTACCATTCATCCAAACAGAGCCTTAGAGTGATGAGCATAGTAAATTGTATTGCGGGTCACCGAACTTGCCGTGTTGGTTCAAAACCATCAATAAACACATTTAAGTAGGTCTCCGGTTGACATTAGTAGGCTAGGTCGGCTTTGATCGTTTGCAGGGTTTCTGAAGTTACGTACGTGCGGAGGCACCCCAGCACGGCGGTCAGCGGGGCGTTTTGGTGTCCTGGTTGACATATTTAAATGTTTTTCTAGGGAATTTATTTCAACATGTTTAGTAATCTAAATATGTTGTCTGAGAGTTTGGACCTATTTGAATCAACACGACAATGATCCTCACTACAATTTACCCCTAAAAAAAGTACGTACCTGGGTTAGTGCAGGCAATGTATTTCTCTGTTACAGGTTCGTTTTCCTTCTACTTTCGGAAGCTACAATCGACAACTTCATTGATCAATCTCAGTTAAAGTTTGGTCGAAATTTGTAAACGAGTTTTTTTTTCCTCTACACTAGCTAAAGACCGGTTGGTAATGCTGTCCACGATGAAAATTCGTTTGGCAAAGATTAGTCTAGAGAGCTTAGAGCGGCTGTGTTTGGATCGGAACACGATAAAGCTTCAGGGTCAGCTGGGTTCCCTGTGGAGCTTTATCAATACTTTTGTGATGTGGTCAAGAGTGATTTAAAGCAAATGTTGGATAACTTCTATAGGGGACTTTAGCTATAGAGAGACTTAACTATGGGGTAGTAACCTTGGTTCCAAAGTGTCCTGCTGCTAGATAAATTCAAAAATTTAGACCAATCTGCCTCTTGAGAATGTAGGTTTAAAAAAATGTCCTCATGAACAGATTTGCAAATGTGCTAGCCATATCATTTCTAAAACTCATACAGCTTTATTGAAAGACAGACACATAATGGAGGGGTGCTCATTCTTGATGAGACCCTTCATTCTGTGAAACATAACAAGCAATCAGGAATTCTCCTTAATGGGGATTTTGGGGGAAAAAAAATGTCGGGACCCAAATTTGCAAATCCGGACCCTCTGTATATACCGCACTAGTCCAGGATCACGCTAGTGCACACAGGCTCAACATAGATGCTATCATAGTCATACACAGCGGAATATAGCATAACTTTAATAATTAATAATAACTGTTGTCTTACATGATTATTGCCACACAGGGCTTATAAAAGAAATAGCAAATAAGCAGCAACGGAAAATAAATAAATAAGCGTAGCAGCTCCCAAGTTCACTGCAGGCAACTGATGAGGCTCGGACCCTAAGCATTCGCATCCATATAATCCTCCTCCACGAAAAGCGTAGATTCTTCCTCTTCTGAAGTTGTTGTTGTTGGGGTGAGTACATAAAGCACTCAACAAGTTGTGCAGAGCAATGCAAGTCTAATATTCTATATGCTTGGCTTAATCCAAAGGAATGGCTAATATGGCTATTTTGCAGTAGAGCGGCATTTAACAAGAATACAGTAAATAGATTGAAAAGCAGTAAAACAAATAACAGTAATTAATAGATTCAGCATTTATGAAGTAAACCAAGTTTCCAATCCTAAATCAATTTCCACTTCCCATGGCACCCTGTCATCCCAACAAGTTTTTGTTTAACAAAAGTCTAACCCTTAACTGTAATTCCCGAGCATTGCCTAATACCGTGAGCACGGCTATTCGAATAGATTGTACACTCTGCAGAGGTTATGCACTTTACCCACACGATACAACCAAACACCACCAAGGCTAGTGATCATAACAAAGCCTTTACAATGCTACACCTAGACCCAGTACTGTTCACTAAGGTTTCAGCACTGAAGGGTTAAACCACCACAACAGGGCCCCCCTCTTGCGCCATGTGAGTTAAACCGTGAACCCGGGACTCACTATTCACCACGACAGTACCAAAATCTAGGCTTCACAAATTATTCAGCTAGGCTGTCCCATTCCAGACATGTGGTTGCAAGAGAGACTCAGGTCAAAGGCTTGCAAGGTTAAGTCCTGAACGTGATTAAGGCAAGACTTCCACATACCCCTGCCAATCCTGGCCCACCTTGGCACACTGCCCCTTGCCACTTGCCCCAATCTAAATCATTACCACCCCAGTTGATTACCAAGCACCACGTGCCACCAACATTTCCAATCTAGTTGTGTGACCTCCTCGCCACGACAACTTGATAGCACTGTGTGACAACACATGACACACAAATTCTTAAACATTGTTCCATATTCCATTAGTCAAGATTAAGTAACAACATTCGGACACATGTGATGACGTGGTATGGCTAAGCAATCTACGAAGGTCTAACTAGTCCCATGTTGATTATTAATATTAACCAACTATAATTCCACATCCTAGGGTGACAATTAGATCATGGCATAAAGTTGACAAGGTGTGATTTAATTCAATTAGGCATATCATCTAATTCCCAGATTAATTGAAATCATTTATACACATAAAATATCATGCATAATTTAAAAGACAAAATAGCAATTTGGTGAAATTGGGTGCAACATGATCAAAGCACAACTTGCCTTGGAGTAGGTGCTGGTCTTGCTTTGAGCTTGGGTCTTGAAGCGATGAATCTTCCTCCGGATCACCGAGCAGTTCAACGTCTACGCAAAACGATGCCAAAATAGCAAATAAACACCAAAACAGAGGGCAACCAAACTCTAAAAATAAAATAAAATTCACTAATAAATAGATCTTGATTTTACAAATTTTTAGAAATTTGAATCACTCAAATCCGAGTTAAAATGCAAAAGATATAACCTTTTGAAGTTTGAATAAATACTGAAAATACAGAAAATAGAATTTCCGATTTTTCAGAATTATTTTTCTACTGAAAAAGATTTTTATTGTGCAACGCTGACGTCAGCCCTGGCCCGAGCCAATCAGACGCTGACACGTCACCTCGGCGCATGGACCCGGTCCACGGAACCTCCTCTGGTCCACCGTGGACGCGGCTCACAGCGCCTCGCGTCACGCGCCTGACACGCGGCACGCATCTACTGGCTGCGACGCCGCCCGTGCCAATGCTCAACAGGCGGCGCGCATCCGGGCGACGATCCGACGGCTATCACCCTAACGCACACGCGGCGCGATCTCAACCGAACAGACCTGATCCAACGGTCCATGCTTACCCGATGTGAGACCCCGTTCTGTTGAACAGGAACCTCCATGTGATTACTGTGCTATTCCCTGGATCAGTAGCTAGCACTCACATGTTTACAACATTCGTATCAAAATCATACACGCAAACAAACAGAAGATCTTACATAATTGAATAATTATACAGAGTTCAGTACAAATTTGAACCATTTTAACAGCGGAAATTAAAAGCGGAAAACCAAAAGGAAACTGAAACTCCAAACAGCCTTGTGGTTGCCCACTAAACCCTCAGGCAACTGACTTGGCAACCTAGAAGAGGCTATCGTCGAAACCCCCGAAACCTGCTTGAAAGAACGCATCATCCGGCAGATCGCAGTCTTCTTCCTCTGAGACAGTAGATGCAAGATTGAGTACATTGGTACTCAGCAAGACTTATATTGGTTCACAGATGCAATTAAATAATTATGCAAATGAATAATAGATGTGGCTATGGTTATTTTGCAGTTGCACGAAAGCATTAAAAAGAATAAGCATAATAGATTGCAACATCACATTTTAATAAAAGCAATTGAAAGACAATATGTTAAGCAATTAGTCCGGATTTTCAACCCAGTCTACCCAACTGCATAGATCCCAGTGTCGATCCTTTGACACAAAAGATGGTTACAAAACGGTTTCCAAAACCACCACCCATTTTTGAAAGCACCAAAAGAACTCTATCATGGAATAACGTCACCAAGTGCCCTTGACCGCGGGCGCGGCTAATCGATTAGATTTGTACTCTGCATAGTTGTACAGCTTTACCCACAAGGAATGATCAACCTCTTTCGCCAGGCCAGTTAACACACTTCCTTTGGTGTGTCGGCAAGGAGATCATACAGAGCCGTTACATTATCTAGACGTGGCTTTACACCAGCCTGGGACGTTAACCCTCGCCCTGAAGACAGAAACACTCACCCAAGCCGTGGATCCACATTTATCACACACACACCACATCTCTGTCCAGGGCAAGGCGTACACCGTTGCATTGGTATGTAGAAAACCCTACAGACAAACCTGACCGGGATGCCTGTGCAATCTCCCGCCTTCCATAGATACAAAGCCACATCTAAACAACTTAATAGGCTAAGACCCGCCCATACAAGCCCTCGTGGTTGTACGAAAAACATGGATTCACCGTCCCATCTCGCTCGGTCCTTAATCCGACATGGGCGATACTCCACCCTAGCTACGTGCATATCCTTTTGCACAACCGGCTAATGCCAAATAATCACCCGCGTCAAACCATAGTTTTGTTTGAGGGTTTTTAGCAAAATATAATCAACCATTTTCCAAAAAGATCATATATAGGTTGAAAGATTGAAAAGAGGTAACGCAAAGCTTTGAGCAAGAATATTAGGCTAGCGATTATACCCAAACACAACATTAAATATGTCTAGTTCAACTAAGGTTTACAAGGTTCACATGTCCATACAAATTGAGGCAAACCATAATTTACAGGATTAACTACAGTTCTAACCCCAAATTAGCACTTTTAGGGGGAATTATCCGGATGCACTGTACATAAGCAAAAGCAACATAAAGTAGGTGAATTATCGGGCTCAACATGTTCAAGGGATTGCTTGCCTTGCAATTCACTGTCAGGAACAAAATCTGGATCTGCAGAACCGTCTTCTTCTTCTTCGATGATGTCGGTTTCTACTCGTCGAGAACAAGAAGAAAAAGAGAATATCAGCAAACTCCAAATGGCAAAAAAAGAAAACAGACAGACAAACAGGTAAACACAATTCGAATTAAACACGAGGTTGCTATTCCTGAAATATTTGAATTTAAACATCGAATTATAGATGCTAAAATTATTTGAAATGAAAAGATTGTTCATTAGCTTCTTTGGAGGGAATACTATGCTTAATCAACCACAAAACCAGAGCTCTCTCTGTTTTCTCAAAAGTTCCAAGAAGAGAGCACCTATAAACTATATCATTTAGGGTTATAAACCTAATAAGATTTATGTGCATTAGCTAAATAAATTAGAGTTTAAGTCTTGAATTAGCTAGAGCATACTTTAATTATCAATTCTAATAACTTATTTTAAATTTTAGGGTTTGGATGAAGCTTGAAAACTATTGTTGAGAAGGCTTGGTTGAACTCTAGACTTGGCTACAAAACTGGCTAAGGAAAAAGGACTAAACCATATCACTTAAGGATATTACACTCGTGAAAACTAAGTGAACCAGAGCTCTAAAACAGAATATTTTTCTGGAATCTGGTAGAACAAACTTTGGTTATCATTTCTACACTATCCTTCCAAAAATTCTTACTTGGATGAGTTATTTTATACCTAGTTGAAAAAGCTTAATTGCTTCAATTATTCAGCAAGACATAAAAAGTAGACTCATTCCCTTAGCTTGTTTTACATACAAACCTTAACAAAATGTCATTCTTTTCCCAGAATATACTAGAATATACTTTGTGAAGTGCTTTTATACTATTTTTACATTCTTTCTCATTTATATAACCTATTTTATCATATGTTGAAAAGAGCTACATGAACACAAAAACTAACTTATAACATTTCAATCTTTCACTTTCATTTATTACTAAACCATTCAACATCTTTTATTCATTTTCTTCCTGACATCAGGTCATGATCTTAAAAACATTTTAAAAATGAATTTGAGTTATTTTGAACTTGTTCATAGCAAATTACATCTATTTTGGTTATAACTAGTATTGTTTTTCTTAATTGAACAACTATCACATACACTTTTCCCTCAGTATTTTCACATGAGCAACTCCCCATGATATATACCTCAATAGGATGAACTTTTAACCATTCAAACTTTAATCCTTTCATTTATTTACTTAATTTCATTTTCCTGTTTAGTATTCATTTTTGAGCAAACATGATATACAATAAGGTATCATGGGAACATTTTGCTTATTTGGAATACTCATAACCCAGGGACTCTACAAAAATTTACTTTTCCTTAATCGGATCATCCCAAAAATATTTTATTCATATCACCCTATTTACACTTAAGCTTCTCTTTAATTTTTCCTAAAATCACATTTAACTCATCTTCATAAATTTTTGTATATTCTGAAACTACAGAATTTTATACGAATTTAGAAATTAGTTTCACTCAATTTGGCCAGATGATTCAAAAGTTACAAGCATTTGAATTTCAGCCGGTTTCTGAAATTCAACAAAAATTGAAAATACGCTTTCGCTCAGAGAAAACGGCTTCGCTGCGCGCGCCAAAAACACGTTCAAACGCTCTGATCCACTAACGTGTGGGACCCGCCAGTCAGCGGCTCAGAGCAGAGCGTCGAGGTTTCTTGCTCGCCGCCGGCGAAGCAGTCCCGCCGCGGCGGAATGGGCAGCTGCATGAGCACTAGCACGCCAAGGCGAACGTAGGAGAGGTGTTCACTCGCCGGAATAGAAACGGAGCAAGGCTGCCACCGTGAGGGTGCGGCGGCGCCATGACCGCGACGGCGAAAACTTGGCTAGAGGCTACGATTTCGGCGGACTAGGGTTTGTCTAGCTACAGTGGAGCAAGGGAAGTCGAGTTCACCTGGCGGCTAGGTCGGAGAAGGTTTGGAATGGCGTGCCACCGTGCGTCGGCCGTGAGGTAGAAGAGCGGCGGTGCGGCGGCGCTACGAGCAAAAAGAAGCCAAGCTGGCACTTGATCAGTAAACCTGAGGTACTAAAGATGCTCCGGGAGGAATCGATTCGAAAGATTAGGGGCGGATTGACCTGAATTGCTGTTTTCCCCTCTTTCGGCTCTTGCGGACGAACGGGGAAGAAAGCCTCCGTATGAAGCTCTCCGCGTAGTGAAAACCGAATGGGGAGAGGGGAAATGAACCTGCGAAGTGAGGGGAAGGTCCGAGGCTTAAGAATTGCGACCTAGCTACGTTGGACTCGAGTTTTCTCGCGCGACACTCCGGTCGGTTTCTTCTGTGCCGAGCGCAAACCAAGTGCAGCCTCGCCTCCAAAGCGGCTCGGCCGGAATCAAGTGGGCACAGGCGAGGAGGAGGGGCTCTACTCGCGACGTGGAGGGCAGCGCTTGCGCCGGACGGGAGCAGGTGAAGCTGGTCGGCGAAGGACGCTGCGTCGACGACCCGCTTCGGCCAGGGGAGAAGAAAGGAAGAGCAAAACGCGAGCTGAGGCTGACGGGTGGGGCCGGGGCCCACTGGCAGCGAGACAACGCTTCGTCACAGCCTCGCCAGCGCGTCAACGTTTCAACAGGGCCGGGCCCACTTGTCGGCGAGACGACGTGTTTAATGCGATGAGACAGAACGGGAAAACTCTAGAGTTTGTATTTGTTTAAGCCCCAAACTAATTCTAGATTTTTCCAAAATTTTTGGCCAAGTCTTACTGAGAGTCACACGTCTACTGGAAAATTTTGAGACAAAAAAATCCATATAGACAATTTATTAAAATTCTGACACTGTACCCTGGTCCTTAACTTTGATTTCGGTTTTTGATTTAATTAAAGTTTCATTTTCTAGGATTTATTTTTGAAACTTTTTGGAGAGGTTCCAATCCTTATATTTGGATCATTGTAAAATTTTCAAATCAAAAACATGAACCATTATTTTATAAAAAGTGTGACAATTGCTTTCCTTACATTTTGGACCCACTGTATTTGAATTTTTAAGAGGCTTATTTCAATTCATTTAATCATAAAAATTTTACCAGTCATGCATCATACCTCCAGGGATTTATACAAATTTTCTTAGCTTTTCTTGACATTGGTTATTTTTTCTTCCTACTTTCTGGTTCACTGTTTTTTGTCAAAAAGTAGATACATATTTGATTTAACTTGACCCCAAGTTTATAAAAATTGTACTTACGGGTCAAACATTATGACCAGCTTAAGTAGGACTCATGGTAAATTTTTTCTAAATTTTATTTTCATCTTTTTACCTTTTTATTTAATCTTTTCACATACACAAAAGTCTAAGAAATTCTAATTGGAGCAAACAATACCTAGAAATTTCAGAACCATTTATATTAAAATTTAAACTGTTTATTTTCACTGTTCCAAACTTTCAGGACGTTACAACCGAGCTGATCACTGCAGACGAAGCGACGCGGCACGATCTGAGACGTCCACGGAAGATCCAACGGATGTCCGAGCTCCGAGACGAAGATGGCAGCACGACTGTAAGGACCCGAATCCACTAATTCGAACCCACTGTGTTTACCGCACTAGTCCCAGGATCAACGCTAGTGCACACAGCTCAACATTGGTACATATCACATCATACTCAACGATAATAGAATAATAGTTCATTCATTGATATAACTAAAGGTATGATCTTATGACCAACTTACATTATTAAGCCACGCAGGGCAAGACTGAGAATATAAACTAATAATTAAGCAGCGGAAAGTAGAAAACGTAGATAGCTCATCAGTTCACCACAGGCAACCGACAAGGCTCGGACCCTAATGACTCGCGTCCTCTTGGACTTCCTCTTCCAACACAGGTGTAGATTCTTCAACTGTTGATTATTGTTGTTTGGCAAGGGTGAGTACTTAAGCACTCAACAAGTTGTGCACAGAATGCAATTCTATGTATCTATGTGCGAGGCTTATTCCAATGGATAGGCTATCAAGGCTATTTTGCAATAAGCGACATTTATGAACGAATACAAGAAAATAGATTGTAAAGATCAAAACAAATATCAATAGTAAATAAATTCAGTATTTCTCAAGTAAACCAAGTTTCCAATCCTAAGTCAAATTCCATCTTCCATATGGCATTCCGCCATCCCAACCAAGTTGTCCAATTAATTAAGCTAACCCTTAACTGTAATTCCCGAGCATTGCTCAATACCGCGAGCACGGCTATCCGAATAGTTTCACACTCTGCAGAGGTTATGCACTTTACCCACGTGATACAACCAAACACCACCAAGGCGAGTGATCATAACAAAGCCTTTACAATGCTCTGGCTTAACCCGATACTACCCGCTAAGGTTTCAACACTGGTGGGACTGGTTACCACATCCAGGGCCCCCCTCTTGCGCCATGTGAATTACACCATAACTCGGGAACTCACACCGTCCACGATAGTACCCAAATTAAGACATTGCAAATTACTCATTAGGTGGCCCATACCGGACATGTGGTTGCATGATTGACTCAGTCAAAGGCTTGCAAGGTTAAGTCCTTAGTGTGATCAAGGCAAGACATCCACATACCCTCGCCCATCGGGCCCACCTTGGCATACTCGCCTTGTCACTTGCCCCAATCTAAATGATTATCACCCGCTTGATTACCAAGCACCACGTGCCATCAACAATTCAACATCGTTGCGTGACATGACTCGCCACAACAACTCAATCTCATCGTGTGATCCCACATGACACACAAGTTCATAATATTGTTCCATATTCCATTAATCAAGATTAATTATCAATGATTCTGACACATGTGATGACGTGGCATGGCTAAGCAACTAATACGGTCTAAAGCTCCAATGTTGATTATAATTATTAACCAACTATATTAAACCAAACTAGGGTGACAATGGATCATGGCATACAATGACAAGGTAGGGTATAGATCAATCTGGTATATTAGCTAAGCCCAATTTAAATTGAAACAGTTGTATACTTGAAATATATGCAATAGTGCAAATCAAACATAGCAATTTTATAAACATGGGTTCAACATGATCAAAGCACAACTTGCCTTGGAATAGGTCCTGATCTTGATCTGAAGCTTGCTCTTGAGTTGCTGGATCTTCTTCCGAAGCGTCGCACAATTCAACGTCTACGCGTACCGAAAGAGAAAAGCAAATAAATACCAAAACAGAGAGCAATTGAACTCCAAAAATCAAATAAAATTCACCATTAAATAGATCTCAATTTTACAAATTTTTAGAAATTTGAATCACTCAAATCCGAGTTAAATTGCAAAAGATATAGCCTTTTGAAGTTTGAAATAAATACTGAAATTGCTAAAATCAGAAAATCAGAATTAACAGATTTATTTTTAAATTGAAAACCGAATTATTGCGCAAGCGTGACATCACGCTGACGTCAGCCCTGGCGCCAGCCAATCAAACGCTGCCACGTGTCCCGGCGTATAGACTGGGTCCACAAGACCTCCTCTGGTCCACCGCAGAACCGGTCCACGACGCTTCGGCGCTTGCGCCCGACACGCGTCCACCTGCGATTGGCTGCGGCGACGACTCCATCCGATGCACCCAGATCCGATCGAACGGCTACGAAACTAACGCAACGTGGCGTTCTTTCCACCGCTCATCGCTCATCCAACGGCTCACCTTTACCCGAGCAGCTTACTGTCGAAGCGACGACGTGGCTTGATCTTGAACAGACGATGCAGATCCAACGGCTAAGGCTAGCTCCGACCGAAACAATGTCACGGCGGCGCGGCACTCACTGGACTTGGGGATGAAGGCCACCGAGGCGGCGGAAGAGAGAATCCCCGGCGACGTTTTCACCCTCCACCGACGCGAATCGTCGCGGCGATGACTCTAGCGTCCTCGGCAATAACAGAAATCCAGCGGACGACGACGAAAGCGAAGAGAACCACGACGGCGGTGCTCACGAAGTCCGACGAGCTCTCAAGCGTCCACGGAGGCTTCTCTGGCGACAACCCAACAGGAAAAAGCTGCACACACTCACGATGAACATCGGGGACTACCCGCCCCTACTTATAGCCTAGGAATTCGAGCTCTACACGGTGAAGGAGTTCGGCGGCGTGCCGACGGCGGACTCTGAGTCCGAGCCGAAGACGACGACGTCTCAGCCGTACGCGTGTCGCGATCCGACGGTCACTACTCGAGCTCCTACGTGGCACGATCTGCTCCGGAGAAAACCGATCCGACGACTGCGAGGTTTAGGGTTTCCTGGAACCAAACTCATGGGCCAAATGGGCCGCACCGACGCGGGTTTCCAGCGCACAGTGTTGGGCTTCGGCCCAACACTGTTCACTGATTTTCAAAAGGATTTTCTATTTAAAATAATTCCAGAAATTCATTTTATTTATTTTAAGCAATAAGACTATTAGGAAAAATCAAAGAAAAATCTCAAAAATACTTTGAGACATTCTGGACTCAAATAAAATATTTTTGGCAAAACTTTATTTTGACTTTGCACAGGTTTAAATAGATTTGAATAAAAGGGCATAAACTTGATTTCAAATTAATTCTAATAAATCCAGAAAAATCCAAATAAATTCCAGAAAATCATAAATGCACATTTAAGCAATAAAAACTTAAATAAGCCAAATTTTGGGATGTTACAAACCTCCCCCCTTAACAGAATCTCGACCCGAGATTCAGGGCTAACTAGAGAATAGGTTCGGAAATTCTGACTTCAAATCTTCTTCTCGCTCCCAAGTGGCTTCACTTTCGGAATGATTGCTCCATCAACTCGCAAAGCGAATAGACTTGTTTCTGGTCTTGCGCTCCATAACATCCAAAATTCTGACTGGTTGCTCTTTGTAAGTCAAATCTTCTTGCAGCTCTATTGCATCCAACGGGGTTTGCTCTGTTGGCACTCTGAGACACTTCTTAAGCTGCGACACATGGAATACATCATGCACTCCTGCCAATGACTGAGGCAACTCTAACTGATAAGCTACCTCTCCTCGACGGTTCAGAATCTTGAACGGACCGACATATCTTGGCGCGAGCTTCCCTTTAACGTGAAATCTTTTAACGCCCTTAAGAGGGGTAACTCTGAGATACACATGATCTTCTGGTTCAAAACTCAAATCTCGACGACGGTTATCCGCATAGCTTTTCTGTCTTGACTGTGCTATCTTCAACCTCTCTCTGATCATTGCAACTTGACTTTCTGCCTCTTCGAGAATATCTGGCCCAAACACCAAACGCTCTCCTGTTTCGTTCCAATTTAATGGAGTACGACAAGCACGTCCATACAACGCCTCAAACGGTGACATCTGCAGGCTAGCTTGATAGCTGTTATTGTAACTGAATTCTGCATATGGCAAACTTTTATCCCATGACGTAGCATAAGCTAAAGCACAAGCTCTCAACATATCCTCTAAAATCTGATTTACTCTTTCAGTCTGACCATCTGTCTGCGGGTGATATGCTGTACTAAAATTCAGACGAGTCCCCATTGCTTCATGCAACTTGTTCCAAAATCTTGAGGTAAATTGGGTACCTCTGTCCGACACAATCTTCTTGGGCACTCCATGCAAACATACAATCCTCGACATGTACAGCTCTGCTAAACGATCTCCGGAGTAAGTGGTCTTTACTGGGATAAAATGGGCGACCTTGGTTAGACGATCCACGATAACCCAAATGGAATCGTAACCTCTCTGAGTCTTAGGTAAACCGGTGATAAAGTCCATTCCGATTTCCTCCCACTTCCATTCCGGAATTTTCAACGGCTGCAACAAACCAGCTGGTCTTTGGTGCATGGCTTTTACTCTTTGACATACGTCACATAGAGCAACATGCTCAGCTACTTCACGCTTCATATTAGGCCACCAAAATCTCTCTTTTAAATCCTGATACATCTTGGCACTTCCTGGATGAATTGAGTATTTCGAATCGTGAGCTTCCTCAAGAATCAATTGTTTTAATTCCTTTTATCCAAGCACACAAATTCGGCCTTTGAAGAACATGGTTCCTTGCTCATCCAGAGTGAAATCTAAGGCTAGGCCTTCTTCCTTTTTAGCCTTAATCTTGGAAATTTTATCATCATCTTTTTGGCCTTCTCTAATCTGATCCTCTAGTGTTGGTTTTACTTCCAGTGCTGCTACCATTCCCTGCGGAACGACTTTCAACCTTAGTTTCTGAAATTCCTTGCATAATTCTGGTTGATCCTCCATTGTTAACGTATTGGCGCTATGGCTCTTTCGACTCAGAGCATCTGCTACCACATTGGCTTTTCCGGGATGATAATGGATTCCCACATTATAATCCTTAATTAGCTCAAGCCATCTTCGCTGTCTCATATTCAGATCTGCTTGAGTGAATATGTATTTCAGCTCTTATGGTCTATATATATCTCACATCTATTTCCTATGAGATAATGACGCCATATCTTTAAAGCATGCACTACGGCAGCTAACTCCAAATCATGCGTTGGGTAATTCCCTTCATGCGGTCTTAATTGTCTTGACGCATAAGCAACGACTTTGCCTTCTTGCATTAACACGCATCCCAAGCCTTGCTTCGAAGCATCGTAGTAAATGTCAAATCCCTTCTGTACATCTGGCAACACTAATACGGGGGCTGTTGTTAAACGCTTCTTTAGTTCCATGAAACTTGTCTCGCACTCTGGCGTCCATGCAAACTTCTTTTGTTTCTTTAACAACTGCGTAAGGGGTTTAGCAATTGTTGAGAATCCTTCTATGAACCGACGGTAATATCCCGCCATTCCCAGAAAACTACGAATCTGAGTAACAGACTTCGGTGGCTCCCAATGCAACACTACGTCCACTTTGCTTGGGTCGACTGCCACTCCTTTAGTAGTCATGACATGACCAAGAAATTCAACTTTCTCCTTCCAGAATTCACACTTGCTAAACTTAGCATATAGCTGATGCTCTCGCAGCCTCTCTAAAACCATTCTAAGATGTTCTGCGTGCTCTTCCTCTGTCTTCGAGTAAACCAAGATATCGTCTATGAAGACTACCACAAACTTATCCAAATATTCCATGAAAACCTTATTCATCATATTCATGAAGTATGCAGGGGCATTAGTCAATCCAAATGACATGACTGTGAACTCATAATGTCTATATCGCGTAGAAAACGCAGTCTTAGGCACATCCTCCGCTCGGATCTTCAACTGATGGTATCCCGAACGAAGATCTATCTTGGAGAAAACTCCAGCTCCTCTTAACTGATCAAATAAGTCATCGATCCTGGGCAACGGATACTTATTCTTGATCGTTACTTCATTCAGTGCACGATAATCGATGCACATTCTAAGACTTCCGTCCTTTTTACGAACAAACAAAACCGGGGCTCCCCATGGTGATGAACTAGGTCTAATGAAACCTTTCTCTTGCAGCTCCTCAATCTGCTTCTTCATTTCCACTAACTCGTCGGTAGGCATCCGATATGGTCTCTTTGATATCGGTGCTGCCCCTGGTGCTAATTCAATAACAAACTCGATATCGCGGTCTGGCGGCAGTCCTGGCAAATCTTCTGGAAACACATCCGGGTATTCTCTAGCTACTGGCACATCTTCCATGCTGATGGCTTTCACACTGTTGACCACTAACTGCCCATCTCGAATTGCGGTTGCTTGAAATTCTACTTTCTTGCCACTAGGGCCTTCCAATGTTACAATCCTTCGGCCACAATCCAAAACAGCCTTATGCTTAGACAGCCAATCCATTCCAAGGATAACGTCTAGGGATTGCGCATCTATCAAGATAAGATTCGCTAGAAATTCTATCCCATCCATAAGCAACTTAGCTCCCAAACACCCAAGGCTAGATCTAAGCTCAGATCCTGGGGCTTGGACTAAGAGCACACACTTAAGATTCACCACTTTAAATCCATTCTTGGTTGCAAAACATTGAGAAACAAGCGAATCGCAAGCTCGAAATCAAACAAAGCAGAGCAGTCTTGAATTGACGAAACTTACCCAGTACGACGTCTGTAGCCTCCTGAGCTCCATCTGCGGTGATGTGGTTGATCCTCCCGCGCCGCTTGATCGCGGTGTTGCTCCAGATTGACCTGGCGCACGATTTCCTCCTGAGGTTGGTGCCTTGGCAGGTGTTGTTCCCAAATTAAAATGAACTGGCGTGATGCCTCCCTTCTGTGGACACCTATTAGAAAAGTGCCCTGGCTCATTGCATGTATAGCATCTTTTCACTGTAGAATGCTGATTCCCTCCTGGTGCATTGTCGCCCTGTGCTGGTGTCTGAAAGTTCTGATTGGCAGGGCGAGGTGTAGGGGTTGACGTCTTGTTCACGGCTGGTGGTTGGAATCTAGCAAATTGCTGTGGTGACATCCTCAAACGTAGATGGTTTGGACGTCCACCCTGATTAGTCATTAAGCGCTTACGGTTTTCACCCAGCTCCTTGCGCTTATCTTCTAGGATCAAAGCCTTATTGACTAGTTCCTGAAAATCTGGAAAATTGTGGGTGATCAGTCCCACCTGCAGTCCTAAATTCAGTCCCTTCATGAAACGAGACTGCCTAGCTTTGTCTGTCGATACGTCTTCAGGGGCATAGCGAGCTAACTGAGTAAACTTGTTCAGGTACTCGGCCACTGGTTGGCCTCCTTGTTTCAAAGCCCTGAACTCTTCCTTCTTGAGGTCCATCATTCCCTCCGGGACATGATACTGGCGGAAAGCGGTAGTAAACTCTTCCCAAGTGATCTCTTGCGGGGCTCCATGAGCGGCACAGTAATTCTCCCACCATTCTGCGGCGGTTCCTTTTAATTGATGAGAGGCGTAGAGCACCTTCCCATTTCCTTCACATTGCGTGATGTGCAGCTTCTTCTCAATAGTCCTAAGCCAGTCATCGGCTTCCAAAGGATTCACATTTCCTGAGAAGGTTGGTGGTCTAGTCCTCATGAAATCTGATAGCTTGGAGTGAGGTCGAGGTCCACCATGGTTGTTTTGAGCTGCAGTGTTGTTGTTGGTTCTCCTTTGCGTTGGCCATCTGCTGCATCTCCTGCATCATAGTCTGCATCGCTTAGTCTGCTACGCAAGAAATGCTCCCAGATTCTGCATGTCGACTGGCGGTGGTTGAGGGCTGCCTCAGTCGTTGGTGTTGTCGTTCTGGCGCAGTCCACTTCCTGAAGCTCCGTTGTTCCCTCGAGTATTCACCATCTGATGATTGCCTCTTGGGTTAGGAAAGGTAGATGTAGCATAGATAAGAAGTAAGACTTTCTAAAGCGGGGAGATAGGTTATACCCAACTGAAATAATTCTTTATTTATTCTTGGTATGGCTGCTTATTTAAGCCTACAAGCTTTGCAACACATCTTGCACACTCAAAGAATACAAAGAAGCAAACTAAACACGAAACCTTAACGTCAACTAAAGAGGTAAAAACTAACTTAAAGACGCGACTCACAACCGAGTCTCAACACAGCTCCAAGGCTGACACTCACTCATCCACCACCACAGGTGAGGCCGATCCGGCGCAAACACCGGCGGGTGAGCTGGCATAGGAGCGAACCTATCCTGATGACCTACTACTGGGTCCTCTGCAACAACAGGGTCTGCGCTCCCCTCTGGTTCCCACTCTCGCTCCTCTGGATCCTCCTCGGACTCTCCAACTGGCTCCTGAACTCCTCGAGTCACGCGCTCCAACTCGTCCTCAACTGCCTCCAGGGCCTCTCCCAGCTCAGTGATCATCCCGATAGCTGAAGCACGGGTCACCTCAAGCTCCTGCTCTGCCACTCTAAGTGCCTCGTACACAGTCTCCAGCTCCTGAGTAGTATCTCTCATATGATCCTCCTGGGCAAGGGCGAACTCTGCGAGGTGTACCGCAGTGGCACACTCGTCCTCCACGATCCTTCGGCGTCGGCATGCTTGAACGTCTGGGTGAAGTCGGAACACTGAGTCGTGAAGCTCGTCGGCGTAGTCGCGGCAGACACGGCGAAGAGCAAGTCGGGCAACCTCCTGAATTGCAACCTCGTACGAGGATCTTCTGGCAAAGATGTTGATTGGCCTGCTAGCTTCCTCGTTCTCTCGAGCGTAGATAATCAGCTTGCAAATAAACCCTCGGTGTACACCATTAACTGACCAGCTGCCTCCTTGATAAAGCGGACGATAGAAGCCTCCCAGCGTCTGAAGAACTCTCCACAACTCCATGGCGTAGCCACCAGCTGACTCCTCAAAGGTCGGAACGATCGGCATCTGCTTCACAAGAACTTTGAATAAGTTCTCCACCCGAAACGGCAAGTAAAACGGGTAAATTCAGCAAAGGCGAGAAGTAGAGAATGAGATGAGTCGAGAGTGTTTTATTAGTCAAGTTCAGATTTTTTTTTTGAAAATAATTTTGGACTCACACAGGACACCTCCACACAACCTAGGGCCAAGACCTACAGTCGGTATGCTCTGATACCACCTCTGTAAGGACCCGAATCCACTGATTCGAACCCACTGTGTTTACCGCACTAGTCCCAGGATCAACGCTAGTGCACACAGCTCAACATTGGTACATATCACATCATACTCAACGATAATAGAATAATAGTTCATTCATTGATATAACTAAAGGTATGATCTTATGACCAACTTACATTATTAAGCCACGCAGGGCAAGACTGAGAATATAAACTAATAATTAAGCAGCGGAAAGTAGAAAACGTAGATAGCTCATCAGTTCACCACAGGCAACCGACAAGGCTCGGACCCTAATGACTCGCGTCCTCTTGGACTTCCTCTTCCAACACAGGTGTAGATTCTTCAACTGTTGATTATTGTTGTTTGGCAAGGGTGAGTACTTAAGCACTCAACAAGTTGTGCACAGAATGCAATTCTATGTATCTATGTGCCAGGCTTATTCCAATGGATAGGCTATCAAGGCTATTTTGCAATAAGCAGCATTTATGAACGAATACAGTAAATAGATTGTAAAGACTGTAAAACAAATATCAATAGTAAATAAATTCAGTATTTCTCAAGTAAACCAAGTTTCCAATCCTAAGTCAAATTCCATCTTCCATATGGCATTCCGCCATCCCAACCAAGTTGTCCAATTAATTAAGCTAACCCTTAACTGTAATTCCCGAGCATTGCTCAATACCGCGAGCACGGCTATCCGAATAGTTTCACACTCTGCAGAGGTTATGCACTTTACCCACGTGATACAACCAAACACCACCAAGGCGAGTGATCATAACAAAGCCTTTACAATGCTCTGGCTTAACCCGATACTACCCGCTAAGGTTTCAACACTGGTGGGACTGGTTACCACATCCAGGGCCCCCCTCTTGCGCCATGTGAATTACACCATAACTCGGGAACTCACACCGTCCACGATAGTACCCAAATTAAGACATTGCAAATTACTCAGCTAGGCTGGCCCATACCAGACATGTGGTTGCATGATTGACTCAGGTCAAAGGCTTGCAAGGTTAAGTCCTTAGTGTGATCAAGGCAAGACATCCACATACCCTCTGCCCATCGGGCCCACCTTGGCATACTCGCCTTGTCACTTGCCCCAATCTAAATGATTATCACCCGCTTGATTACCAAGCACCACGTGCCATCAACAATTCAACATCGTTGCGTGACATGACTCGCCACAACAACTCAATCTCATCGTGTGATCCCACATGACACACAAGTTCATAATATTGTTCCATATTCCATTAATCAAGATTAATTATCAATGATTCTGACACATGTGATGACGTGGCATGGCTAAGCAACTAATACGGTCTAAAGCTCCAATGTTGATTATAATTATTAACCAACTATATTAAACCAAACTAGGGTGACAATGGATCGTGGCATACAATGACAAGGTAGGGTATAGATCAATCTGGTATATTAGCTAAGCCCAATTTAAATTGAAACAGTTGTATACTTGAAATATATGCAATAGTGCAAATCAAACATAGCAATTTTATAAACATGGGTTCAACATGATCAAAGCACAACTTGCCTTGGAATAGGTCCTGATCTTGATCTGAAGCTTGCTCTTGAGTTGCTGGATCTTCTTCCGCAGCGTCGCACAATTCAACGTCTACGCGTACCGAAAGAGAAAAGCAAATAAATACCAAAACAGAGAGCAATTGAACTCCAAAAATCAAATAAAATTCACCATTAAATATATCTCAATTTTACAAATTTTTAGAAATTTGAATCACTCAAATCCGAGTTAAATTGCAAAAGATATAGCCTTTTGAAGTTTGAAATAAATCTGAAATTGCTAAAATCAGAAAATCGAAATTAATGATTTATTTTTAAATTGAAAACCGAATTATTGCGCAAGCGTGACATCACATGACGTCAGCCGGGCGCCACCAATCAACGCGCCACGTGTCCCGCGTATAGATCGGGTCCACAAGACCTCCTCGGTCCACCGCAGACCGGCCCACGACGCTTCGCGCTGCGCCGACACGCGTCCGCTGCGATTAGGCTGCGGTGACGGCCGTGATCCGATGCACCTGATCCGATCGAACGGCTACGAAACTAATGCAACGTGGCGTTCTTTCCACCGCTCATCCTCATCCAACGGCTCACCTTTACCGAAAGCGACATCGCCCGAGCGACGACGTGGCTTGATCTTGAACAGATGATGCGGTCCAACTACCGAGGCTAGCTCGACCGAAACAATGTCACGGCGGCGCGGCACTCACCGGACTTGGGGACGAAGGCCACCGAGGCGGCGAAGAGAGAATCCCGCGACGTTTTCACCTCCACCGACGCGAATCGTCGCGGCGATGACTCTGGCGCCCTCGGCAATAACAAATCCAATGACGCCGACGAAAGCGAAGAGAACCACGACGGCGGCGCCACGAAGTCCGACGAGCTCTCAAGCGTCCACGGAGGCTTCTCCGGCGACAACCCAACAGAAAAAGCTGCGCACTCACGTTGAACCTCGGGACTACCCGCCTACTTATAGCCTAGGAATTCGAGCTCTACACGTGAAGGAGTTCGGGCGTCTTCGACGGCGGACTCGAGTCCGAGCCAAGACGACGATGTCTCACCGTCGCGCGTGTTGCGATCCGACGGTCACTACTCGAGCTCCTCGTGGCACGATGCGCTCGGAGAAAACCGATCCGACGCACGCGAGGTTTAGGGTTTCGGAACCAAACTCATGGGCCAACCGGGCGCACCGACGCTGGTTTCAGCGCACGGTGTTGAGCTTCGCCCAACACTGTTCACTGATTTTCAAAAGGATTTTCTATTTAAAATAATTCCAGAAATTCATTTTATTTATTTTAAGCAATAAAACTATTAGGAAAAATCAAAGAAAAATCTCAAAAATACTTTGAGACATTTTGGACTCAAATAAAATATTTTTGGCAAAACTTTATTTTGACTTTGCACAGGTTTAAATAGATTTGAATAAAAGGGCATAAACTTGATTTCAAATTAATTCTAATAAATCCAGAAAAATCCAAATAAATTCCAGAAAATCATAAATGCACATTTAAGCAATAAAAACTTAAATAAGCCAAATTTTGGGATGTTACAACGGCGGCGGACTGGCACCGGAGCGAAGGAAGAAGACCACCCGAACGGCGTTTCGGGGCGACTCCGGCGAGAAGAAGTAGCAGCTTCGGTGCGGCTCGACGCGACGAGTCTGAATCTGGAACCGGTGCTGCGAACGATGGCTTGACGGTGGCGGAGAAGGCGAGAAAGCTAGCGGCGGTGCTTGCGCAACTACCGCGAGCTCCCGAGCGACGACGGCTGCGAAACAAGCGAAGAGGCTAGTGCTACTGGCTGCGCAAGGGGACGACGAACATCGGAGTGCGGGCTGCGGCTTTTATAGCCTCGGCATGCACGCAGGGAAGGAAACCCTAAGCAATCCGCGGCGGAGACGGCGCGCGGCGGCGAACTCGAAAACCGAATCGGAGACGACAACCGAGAGCCGTCCGATTTGCGATCAACGGCCACGATTAGATCCGAAGCGATACGATCCGATCCGTTCTTTCCAAAACCGACGGGCGCGATCTTGGCCTTCCAAAAACAACGCGAGGAATCCTCTCCGCCCGATCTTGATCCAACGGTCGAAGGCGCTAGGGTTTCGGTGAGATGTAGATCGTCCGATGGAAATCCAATGGCCAAACGTGGGGTGGCGGGGAAACAGGCTGGCGGGCCGCACGAGCTGGGCCACGCGCACATAGTACTGGGCTTCGGCCCAGTACTGTTCACCGATTTTTCAAAAGCTTTTTGATTTAAAATAATTCCCGAAATTAGATTAATTCATTTAAGGTAATTAAAATATCAAGAAAAATCCAAGAAAAATCTCATAAATACTTCGAGACATTTTGAATCCAAATAAAATATTTTTGGCAAAACTTCATATTAGTTTTATCTATATATAATTAGTTTTCACCAAAGGTTCAATATACTTAATTAAAATAAATTCTATTAAATCCTAGAAAATCCAATAATTTCAGAAAATCCTTAAAATGCACATAAGTGAAACTATAGGCCAAATTTTGGGATGTTACAAAAAACCTACGACAAAATTAAATGGCATTTTCTTTATTAGGTGTTTCAAATGAAGGGGCAGATCATGAAAATTATTAAAGGAGGATATGTAATAATACTGAGAAAATTCCCTATATACCACTAAAAGTTAACCTAATCCCGGATTTGTCACTAAAATAAGATTCGATCTGTACCACTGAGTTTACATATTGTTCCCTTTCATGCCACTCTCGTCCCATTTTCATTAGTGGGCTGTGAAGTGGGTTGCGAAATGACAAACATACCCTTGTCTTCCTTTCTTCTTCTCCCTCCCATCACCTCTCTTCTCTATCGTGGCTCCCCACTGATAGGCTCTCATGGCTCCCTGCCAACGGCCTTCCTCTCTTCTTCCCCTCTCCTCGGCCCTATGACTCCCTTCAACTCCCTCTCCCTCGTCCCTGCGATGCCTCCCCACCTCCCTCTCTCCCCCTCTCTCTTCGAGGGCGGTGGCGGCCAGCTCTGGTGGAGGAGAGACTTGAGGTGGGCGGCACCAATGAGTCAACACGGAGGGACGGTGTCTCCAATGCACAGAAGGGTGGCGATGGCGGGGTCTCAAGGCTGCGCAGCAAGGAGTAGCGCTGTTAGAGTTAATCTTGTGACAAGAGAGGAGTCCGAATCAAATAAGGAAATGAGCCATATTTTGATTCGGTTACTTGAATCCATCTCTATTTCTTAGAACTGTAGGTTATGGATATAAATTCCTAGATAGTCTTGAGGTTTGCAAGCAAGAAAGCAAGAAAATAAGAAAAGGTGCTACTTGTATCACACCATCAAAATACTTATGTTCGTGAGTTCTCATACTTGATTTTTTGCTATCGTACGTGTGCGCTGATCCAGGCTAAAACAAACAATTGGTATCAGGGAGAGGGTCTAATCTTGGTGTCGCGCTTGCCCCAAGGGAGGCCACCACTACTGCGCCTTGGGGCAGGCTATCATCGCTGAGTGATGCAGTGTTGAGCAGGATCTGACGATGCATCAAGCACAGCTGTGGCAGTGCATGCGACTCCACGAGGAGGAGATGGCAAGGTAGCTAGCCGTCGTCGAGGTACGCATATGTACACAATGTGTGGTGTACGTGCGTGTGCGTAATCAAGTCATTGTGTTAATGTCCCATAAGTGTATGAGTACTTGTGAGTGTGTGTCCAAGTGCTCGCGTGTGTAAACTCTCGTCCGAGTCTCCACGCCATCAAAATTGTGTCACGAGAGGGAGGAATCAGAGTAAGGAGATATTGTACAATAAGTTGCCTCATAGGTGGCAAAGAGGTGACAATGATGGTGTGGAGGCCATCGTTGCAAGAAGAGCTGAGGTCGTCAAGACCGAAGTCACTGACAAGTCGTGTCACTAGCGATGGAAAGGCGGCGGCAAAGATGTGGTGGCAAAGAGTGAAGAAGGTGTGCCTCCCCAATACATACTATTGGCGAGCATCGTCGACAACCGACGTGACAAGATGGCATTTGCAGCCATCTGTGTGTCTTGTTGAGAAGGCGATCAAAGCTAAATGTTCTCATGGCAATTATGTCCATGAGATATTGTGTGTGACCACGTGAGTTCTTGTGTGAGTTGTGTCCACAAGATAAATGTGTTCGATTTCCTTTAGAGATGTCGTGCGCATCAAAAGAGATCATGCTGCATGACAAGATCAAAAGAAAGACACTGCGTATACCAAGAGGAGTCCAGGACATTGAGAAGATCTATTTGCCATCCTGAGTCAAGTCCGTCAAAGTTGAGTACAAGATGTTGAGGAGATGTGTTTGCCATCCCGTGTCACGTAAAAGTTGGGCATAGTTGAGACCGACTGCCTTAATAAGTTAGAGTTGGTTAGAAAGAGATAGTTGATGTTACAAGATTAAGAGGGTGAATGTTAGAGTTAATCTTGTAACAAGAGAGGAGTCTGAATCAAATAAGGAAATGAGACCTATTCTGATTCGGTTACTTGAATCCTTCTCTGTTTCTTAGAACTATAGGTTAAGGGTATAAATTCTTAGGTAGTTCTGAGATTTGTAAGCAAGAGAGCAAGAAAATAAGAAAAGGTTCTAGTTTTGTCGCACTATCAAAATACTTTTGTTTATGAGTTCTTGTGCTTGATTTTTTTGCCATCGTACGTGTGTGCTGATCTGGCTAAAACTAACTATTCGCTGCCCCGTCCTCCTTAGCACCGCCGAGACTGTCGATCGCCACCTCACCTCCCGCCTTGCTGAGTTCAAATCCGATCGGGTCTAACGGCTAGAGCAAGAACCAGATCTGGCTGGCCTCCTCCTTGCTTGCCTACTCGTTGGCTCCACCGCCTGCAACCACACACTAGATCTGGCCAACCTCCTCGTCATCCTCGCTGGCCTCCAACCACGCGCTCGACCACTGTCAGCTAAGGTGACTTTGTCCCCTCTAGCAAGGCCGCCATTGATCTGGAGCTGGATGCCTCCTCCTTACCTCCCTCCCACCGCCGACCTCCTCCCCACCTCCCTCCCGTCATCGGTGACACCCTGCTCAATGCGGACACTATCTCCAGTGGATTCGGCTTGTCCCCATGCATGGCCTATCGAGGTCGAGGTGCCCAGTGGTGGTGGCATGACCGCATGAGAAGGAGAGAGGGGGAGAAGGGCATATAGAAATGTGGGCCTCTCATTTTGAGAGGGGCAAGATGGCATTTCTCGAAAAATATGAAAAGTTTCCCAGCACTAACAGCCGATTTCCCTAAAAGATCTAATGGTAGTGGCATGGAAGTAATGTGGAAAGTTTTTTCAGCGGCATAGAACAAATCATATTTTTTTTCTAGTGCAAATCTAGATTAGGTTAACTCTCTGTTGCATATATGGAATTTTCTCAAAAATAACTGATGTTATTGGTTGTTTTCTCAACTTTTGAAGGGCTGAGTTGCTGAGACAAGGGGATCCCCTGTCTCTCCTCTTATCTGATATTGCAGATGATGCTCTTGAAACATTGGTTAAGAGAGCACAGCAGCAGCAAGGACTGATTAATGGTTTGATGCAGGATGTGCTTGCTAATGGTTTGCCTATTCTGTAATATGCAGATGACACCATTTTCTTTGCTGCAGGATGACTCGGAAGGAGCCAAGATTTTGAAATTTATCCTTTGTTTACTTGAGCAAATGTCTCGTTTGAAAATCATTTTTTTTATAAAAGTGAGTTATTGTGCCTTAGGGATGCTATTGAAAAACAGGATATTTGTTTGTCAAGTCTAAACTTGTAAAAATGGGGCTTTGCCTATGAAATATTTAGGCATACATGTGGACCAGAAGAGATTGCTTAACAAAGAATAGAAGGGAACAGAAAACAAGGTAGAAAAATAGATGTGGCTGCTGGCAACGTAACTTGCTAACCGAAGGGGGGAGGTTGATTCTTCTGGACACTTGCCATAGCATCATTTCTCTTTACATTATCTCTTTTTAGAGACATTTTACCATCTTTAGGAGGTATCAAACTATACATTGAGCTTGTACTAAGAGATATCAAAAGTTTAAAGGGTAGAGATATAAAAGGAACAAGATTTCAAGGGTAATTTGGTATACCTCATGGTATCTCCCAAGGATAGTAAAAACTCTTTTTTTACACATTATCTGTTCGGGTTAAAAAATATTAGACTAGTTCTTGTTGCAAATAATGCGCAGAAAATAGAAAACAATAGACACGAATTTTTACGTAGAAAACCCTTGCGGGAAAAACCACAGGCGCACAAAGCCGATTTCACCATTGTAGGAGATGTTTACAATGAAGCTCTCGCTTTTCCTATAGAATACAGAGACATATTTATAGTTGTACATAGCAGACTCCATGTATGTATAGATTTGAGATGGAGTAAGAAACGAATTCGTATCAGACTCAACTTCAACAGTTTAGAAGTAGACTACTATGGCAAGAAGATCAGGGGATTACAAAATACCATTTGATAAATTGGCCAATGAATACCAGGGATCAAGGAGGCCAATGGATATTTATGGTTGCTGTTGTAAGAAAATAATTGGAAATAGTAAAAACACTAGATTCTGCGAAGTTGCTTGGCTAGGAGGAGATATTTCTCTAGCTAACAAATATCCCAAGTTGTATGGAATAACTTTTAGTAAACAGATTACTGTTGCTAAAGCTTTGGTTAATGGTTTGGAGAGTATTAAGTTCAGGAGACCTCTTTTTGTTGATACTCTGTCAATGTGGCAGGATATTCAGAGACAATGTGCAGGGTTATCTTTGAATGAGCAATGGGACAAAACTTACTGGAAATTGACTGCAAATGGCAGGATTCAGTGAAGTTTTTTTTTATGCTTTGCTCAAATCTCAGAGAATTAGTTCCCCCATAAATTTTTATAGAAGGTCAAAATGCCTCTGAAGATTAAGATTTTTTTTTGGGTTAGTGCTCAAAAGGAGCATTCTAACCAAAGAAAATCCAATAAGAAGAGGTTGGAAGGGGTAACAAACTGTCAATTTTGTGGATGTGATGAGACTCTGGACCATCTTATGTTTATCTGTCATATGGCAAAATTCTTGTGGAATGTGGCAAGACGTGCTTCTGGGTTTGATACAGCACCTCTAAATGTAGAACACTTATTTGACATTTGGTTGCAAAAGTTTAATGATCCTTGGTTATGGTTGGGATATTTGCAATCATCTTGACAATTTAGAAACTTCGCAATAAAGCGCTACAATGGGTAGTCAGGTTGCTCCAGCAGATTGGCGAGTGAAGTCTTCCAGGCAGGTCGAGGATGGAGATTGGGAGTGAGAAGAATTTGTAAAGAATTCTCACTAGGTCGATTACCACTTTCATTGAATCTGTTGTTTTCACGAATCTAAACCATCTGTTGATTGCTTCATAGGGTTAGGGAAGAGGGAAAATGCATAGATAAGAAGCAAGAATCTTAATACAGGGGAGATAGGTTTTACCCAACAACTTAAACAATCAATATTAATACTTGGTATGGTTGCTTACATAAGCTTAAGAGTTATGCAACACATACTGCACACTCAGCAAACATAAAAGAACCAATTCACTCTAAACACATCAAACTACTGCTTACATGGGGACACTCCTATCTTAAGCAGACGCGACTCCCACACATGAATCTCAACCGGCTACTCGAAGCACTGGGTCTTCTAGCTTCTGGAACACTTCATCGCTCTACTCCTCCTTGAGTTCGATGATTTCTTTCTTCATGATCTTCAGGGCTGACAGCAGACATTCAATGCTTTCTGCTTAGGTGTGGTATATCGTCATCTATTCAAGACAACTCAGATAAGATTCCAACTAGTTCCAGCACAGAAAAGAGATAGAAATTTTAGCAAGGGAAAAGAATAGAAGAATAAGATAAGTCAAGAACTTATTATTCTTTTCAGTTAAGTCTTAAGTAAGAAAATAATTTTGAAGGTCCTAAAGAGACGACCAAACTATCTAGGGCCAAGACCTACAGTCAGTATGACTCTGATACCACCTCTGTCGGGACACGAATATGTAAATCCTGACCCTCTGTGTATATCGCACTAGTCCGGGATCACGCTAGTGCACACAGGCTCAACATAGATGAATATCACAATTATACACAGCGAAAATATAGTAAAACACATCTTATATTAAATATTAAACTGTTGACTGACCTTACGGTCGAACTTACATGAATTTGCCTCGCAAGGCTAACCTGAGAATTATAGATTAAACTGCGGCAGAATGAAAACGTAGATAAACCCCTCAGTATACAACAGGCAACTGACAAGGATCGCACCCTAAATATTTGTCTCTTCCTGGTACTCCTCCTCCAAAGTTGGTGTAGATTCTTTCTCAACTGGTGATTTTGTTGTTGGCAAGGGTAAGTACTTAAAGCACTCAACAAGTTGTGTACATAATGCAATTCTAATACAACTATATGCAAGGCTTATTCCAATAGAATGGCTAAGATGGTTATTTTGCAGTAAAACAACATTTATAAATAAATACAGTAGATAGATTGAAATGACTATAAACAAATAACAGTAATAATAATTTTCAAGTATTTCTCAAGTAAACATAGCATCCAATCCTAAATCATGTTCCAAACTTTCCAACGGAATCCTACCTTCCTATCCAAGTTTTCAGTTCATAAAATCTAACCCTTGACTGTAATCCCTGAGCATTGCTCAATACCGCGAGCATGGCTATCCGAATAGATTTTACACTCTGCAGAGATTATGCGCTTTACCCACACGACATGATTATCTCCTTTTGTTTGGCCATTAGCACACTTCCTTTAGTGTGCCTACAGAGAAATCATGACAAAGCCTTGCTCTGGCTTAACCCCGTATTAGCCGCTAAGGTTTCAACACTGAAGGGACTGGTTACCACAATCAGGACCCTCCTCTTGCGCTATGTGAGTTTCATCGTTTGGTCGGATCTTTCATCACCATTGGTAGTACCGAAGCTAAGACATTGCAAATTAATCAGCTAGATCCGTCCCATTCCAGACTTGTGGTTGCATGCTTGACTCAGGTCAAATGCTTGCAAGGTTAAGTCCTTAAGATGACCGAGACAAGACTTCCACAACCCTCTGCCCTTCTAGCCCACCTTGGCACATTGCCCCTTGCCACTTACCTCAATCTAAATGATTACCACCCCAGTTGATTACCATGCACTACGTGCCATCAACAAGTCAACATCGTTACGTGACAATCCCGTCACTACAACTCAACATCATTGTGTGACAACACCTGACACACTAATTTCATAAACATATACCATATTCCATTAATCAAGACTAATTTGATGTTCCAAAAGACATGTGTTATACGTGGCATGGCTAAGCATACTAAGCATGGTCTAACCAACCCATATCGATTTCTACTATTAACCAACTAGTAATGGACTATTCTGGGGAGACAGTTAATCATGACATACAAATCACAAGGTAGAGTATAATTCAATTGGGTAGATTAATTAGATCCCAAACTATTTGAAAGCAATTGTACACATGAAATAACATTCATTTGTTTGAATCAATATAGCAATTTTGTAAATCTGGGTTCAACAAGATCAAAGCATAACTTGCCTTAGAAAAGGTCTTGCTTTTTATTCTGGACCTTGGTCTTGAGTTAACGATTCCTCCTCAAACGCTCCGAGCACTTCGACATTTACACGTAACAAGAGAAAATACAAAATAAATACTAAAACAATGGGCAAACAAACTCAAAAAATTAAATAAAATTCACCATTAAATAGATCTCAATTTTAGAAATTTTTAGAAATTTGAATCACCTCAACAGAACTCGTATGAGGAAGAAAGGGCTCTCGAAAAATTCAAAAATCATAAAAAACAGAAAATTAGAAAATACCGAATTAATTAGATTATTTTTATGCTGGAAAATAATAATTATTGCGTCATCGCTCATGTCATCAATTATTATAATACTATGGGAAAACCCACGGCTAACATGTGGCTTACACTGTTCCATAGACCAAGTCCACATATCGATCTGAGTCTACAGCGGAACCGGTCTACCGCAACAGGCGATTGACGGGTCGACCCCGCACCCATGCTGACGTGGGTGCAACAGCTCAACTGACACATAGGTAGAACCATCTGATGTAGCGCACACATGGCCATGACAAAGCAGCCACATGGCGGCCACCTCGACTACGGTGGAGTAGCCCCGGCTCCCACGAGAAATGGCGGCGTGTTGCCGGACCCGAGGAAGATGAAGCCCAATCTGGCGAACGGCAACATAACTCAGTACCAACCTTACAGATTCGAAGCGGCGCAACACGGTGAACCTAGATCTAAGCCTTCCTTCAACAGGGATGGCTTGTCAACGGCGGAAACTCTCAAAAATCGACGACGGCTGAAAGTATCTTGGCACCCATATTATTTTGGTTTTGATAATTAATGACAACCTTGGTCAATGGACTAATATTTTCCTTGAGAATATTGAAAGTAGGTTAATCCCAGGATTGGTGACTATGGAAATACCAAGGAAGATACAAAGCGAAGATCAATATGTCAAGGTCGTAAAAAGGTATAATTATAAGGTTCTTTTTCTAGTCTTTTGTCGATCTTGTAGTCTGGAGAAAAGATCGGGTTGCTAGAATTAGGGCCGTACTATAAAGAGGGATTTTGACGCTTATCTTGATATCACTTAGGGTTTAAAGGCTCATTGCACATTCAAAAGCATGCTCGATGATATATATGTTCCTAAATAGAAAATCATTTTAAAACGTATCAAGTTTCTGGTATCCTGGTGCTACCGCCCATGGCAGCATGGTGCTACCGGGTGCGCGGCAGCACCGGCCCAGTAGGGCGGTGTAAAAATTTCAGAGAAGCACTTTTTGGTAGCCCGGTGCTACCGCCCATGCTAGCCCGGTGCTACCGAACCTGCAGTAGCACCGGACATATATCCCGGTGTGAAAATCACATAGGGGTGTGTTTTTGGGCATTTTGGTAGCCCGGTGCAACCGCCCATGCTAGCCCGGTGCTACCGGACCTGCGGTAGCACCGGACATATAACCCGGTGTGAAAATTACAGAGAGGTATGTTTTTGGGCTTTTTGGTGGCCCGGTGCTACCGTCCATGGTATCCCAGTGCTACCGGAATAGTGGTAGCACCGGTCCTCAGCCCGGCGCTTAAATTCCAGAGAGATCAATTTCTGAAGAAGAAAAATGAAAAAGGGACTGGTGCTACCGTCCCTAGTTGGGTGGTAGCATCGGACCCTGTGTAACGGTCTCTGGCAAGTGCATTAAATGTACTGTTCTAGCCGTTGAAATGGAGCCCGGTGCTACTGGTCCTACATGGGCGGTAGCACCGAAAAAACAGACTTTTGCCCATTTCGAGCTCCAACGGCTAGAAAGTTTGGTGGAGGCTATAAATACCTTCCCACCTGTATTCTAGAGGCTCTCTTGGTCCTCATTGATGATATTTGAGCTCTAGCAAGTGTTCTCCACTCCTTTGTGCATTCAATTTCCATTTGTGAGTGTGAGAAGCAAGGTTGAGCGTTGCATTTCGTGTTTGAGCCTTTAGACACCGATATTTGACCTTAAGCAAGCGTCAAGGTTTATTACTCTTGGAGGTTGCTGCCTCCTAGACGGCTTGGTGGCGATCGTGCACAGTGAGCTTCTCAACGGAGATTGTGAGAAGCCTCGGCAAGTTGTGAAGGCCGGAGTTTGCCTACCCGGAGCGGGGAAGAACTACCTTAGTGATCGAGGAAGGCTCAAGCGAGTGGAGCCGGCTTGAAGTGGTTCAAGTCACCTCAACGTGGAATAGGGGAGACCGACAAGTCTCCGAGATCACGGGTTAAATTTCTTGTCTCCTATTTATTCGTGATTTGTATTTTTCGTTGTTGAGAATCTATTTCATTAATAGCATATTCTTGGTAGTCTTTGCGCTCAATAGTGTTTTTGCTACGTTTGAATTGACATAGTGTCTCAAGTGATTGCTAGAGAAATTTAGTGTGAATTTGCAATTTGTATCTCTATATCTTAGGGTCATTCGTAATTACTAAATAGTTTCGAAAAAATTAGAAACCTCCTATTCACCCCCTCTAGTCGGTTGTCCTTGATCCTACAGCGGCGCGAACCTCAACTTCGACGAGCTTGAACTCGATGGTCACGGTACCCCTGGTGACATTTTCTGGGTCAAAAGGCGCGGCACGGTTCAGAGAACCTCGTGAGATGTTTCGGTGTCCTATTTAAAGCCTTAGCATTCACGCTAGCCTTCGAGACCATAGCTGCTATGGCTCGGAGTCCAGGGGGGCGACGGCTTGGAGACAACGACTCTGAGAGTGCCACACATCATGATCAACGGACATGATTCACCCTGACGTGATCCAATCCAAACCGCACACCAAATCCAATGGCTACAGAGCTCTAGGGTTTCCATAACACCCGATTGATCTTGGCCCCATAAACCTAATTCGATGGCTAAGGTCATTAGTGACGCGACCACGTCTCGTCAGTCAAGAGTGAATGTGACAGTTAGCCGATGGAGGTGTCTGAAGTGTTTCCCGATCTTTCTTGAGGTATGATAACTACTTGTCAATCTGTCGGCCAAAGAGCGATTGCGACAGTTTAGCTGATGAATAGACAAACCGATTTGGTGAAGTCTCGATGAGACAACTTCAAGGGTTTCTGAAAATACTACTCAACTAAGAAACCTTGCAATCGCCTACTTCAACTCCGATAGATCTTACTTGCGAAATCGTGAACACAAGAACTAGAAACTTGCAATCTCTTTTTATTGCAGATTTCTCATGAAGTTTACACGGTGGAGTTTTGAAAATCTATACAGCCGCTGGAACCCAGTCAGGCGCAAGAGGAAATCTAAGTCGACGACTATAGATATAATCTAATCAAAACCCGAGAAATTCCTGAGGCCTAGTGCCTTTATTTATAGGGAGGACTAGCCCTTCCCGATCTGAGTCGGTTACAAGTCCTTTTGTAAATTTAAGGAAACTAATCTAAGCAAGTTTGAGTTGGAGTCGAACTCGAAGTCTTCTGAGTCATTCAGGGTCAATCTCCTTTGGCGTCATGACTGAGTTGGATTTATTGGTCGATGGATCATGCCCGAGCAACCTTGGTCTGCCTATGGTTCTTGCCCGGAATGGTTCACGCCCGAGCATCCCTTGGTCGGCTTCTTCTAATTCCGGTTTAACCGATCCTTCATACCTGAGTAAAAGCAAGTCATGGAAATTATTAGGTAGCATCCCATTCTGGTCAATATCAAATGGAAGAGTTAGAAACGAACTCACTAAGTGATTTATCTGTCGGACTCGAGCTCTAGTTATTAGTCCTTGGTAAGCATCGACTATGAATGGATTAGTCGTTGGGATGTCCTCATCGATCAGGGCTATGTGGCTTCTAGACTAAGCTGCAGAAGAGAAAAGGGCTCGGCCTTTGGGCTTTCGGCCCAACAATGTTCACTAGATTTTAAAATACTTTTCCATTTAAAATAATTCTAGAAAATAATTTAGGCCAAACCAAATAGCAAAAATATGAGAAAAATTCCTAAAAATATTTTGAGATATTTGGAACCCAAATAAATTATTTTTTGCAAAATTTTATTTAAAATTTTCATAGAATAAAATAATATCCATATTCAAGCATAATTCAAAAATACAAAATAAATTCCAATTAAATTACCAAAAATTCTAAATATTTTAAAAAATTCAAAAATTACTTAAATAACATAAAATTTTTATTTCAAGCCAAAAATCAGGATGTTACACATGGTCTCGACCTTGGGTTGTTTTGCCACATCGGTGACACATATGGCACAGGTGGCCTAAGCAATAAAACATATTGGTCTTCCCCCTCTTCCTCTCTCTCCGCACGCTGACCACCCCTATCACAACCACCCTCACCTCCACCGCCCAAGTCTCCACCCTCACCATCAGTCCCCACCCCTCCGTCTCCGCTATGGCCTCCCCCTCGTCCCGCCGCCCTAGTCACCTCAACGTCATCGTATCCTCCCTCCTCTCCCTGCTCCCCATCTCCACGCCGCATGTCTCCCGCTCCTTCCCCTCCAGTGCCTTTGCAACCACCAGACACCACGCCACTCCTCCCCATCTTCGTCTTCGACCGCTGCAACTTCGGCAAATCAGGGCTGGGAAAGGGTGGATACCGCAGTGGCAATGAGGGACAATGTGGTCTATTTAGGGCTACCTCCCTCCCAATCCCCTCATACGCATGCTTCCGTCATTAGTGATGATGAGGAGAGACTGACCTCACCATGTGGAGGCCAACGAATAGTGGTAGGAGCTCAAGCTCTTCATACGCAGCATCATTGTCCTTTGGACGTAGTGCCGATGTGCCCCATTCTCCGGTGGCCTATAGGGAGAAGCCACTAGAGTACTAGTTGACGGTGTTTTGTGGCTGTGGGATGAAGGCAGCAAGGTGGCTCTCATGAGTGATGATAACCCAAGGAGGAGGTACTACACATGCCTAAGAGCTCGGGTAAGATTTTGATTTTTTTTTTGTTGATGTTTTTTGCCTACTAGGAAGGAGGCTGTAAATTTTAGCAGTGGCACGATCCTCAAAATCCTTTCTTTCTGAAGAAAATTGCTTCTAGATATGTGAGACAATGTATGAACGTTGAGCAGAGTGAAGACCGAGCTAAAGAGGTTTGTAACAATGGCAAATAAAAGTTATTTCATATTACTAAGATGCATAATATAGAGATTGAAGAGATGACTTCTCTGCACAAAGCAAAGGTTGTTAGTTTGCAGAGGATCTTGAAGGAGAAGGATGCTTAGATTGAGAAGCTTTCAGGAAGATTGAATAAATTGATGTGCATGGTTTTTGCCGTACTGGTATGTGAAATGTTTGCTCTTGTAATGTTCCAGTGCTAGAATTAAGATCAAGTAAGAAAAATTTGGCGATTTGCAAAACCCTATCCTCATGAACTCGAATTTAAACCAAGAACCAGAATAGACGGTCGTGGAGGTAGGAAGAAGGATGGCTGCCATTGACCTTGAGTCCAGCGCTGAGCGCTCCGATTCTTCCCCTCCTCATGAACTTCCTCCGATCAACGTTTGGTGCCACTCGAACCGACGAAGACCTCACGGAGACACGAACAGATCGACCGAGGAGACAAAACACCAAGGGGATGGCCAATCCATCGACCTTTAATTAGTCCACTGGGACCACCTTTGCCACGCGAGCACGCTGAGGTGGCAAAACAGCCCAGGGGATGGCCATGTCAACAAAACAGCTAAGGGAAACCACCTTGAGGCATAATTTAATCTAGTATTAGAAGATGAGGATGTTAAATAACTAGTTTTAAAGTTGATGGTTATTTGGACATTTTCATAGTTCGGGGATATAAAACGGACTTATTCCTTTCTTGTTTGAGGGTGACCCTAACGTTTGTTTCTTATCAGTGGACTTGAAACTTGAACAATGGTGACGAGTATTCATACAATGGGTACCCCCGCGGCCCGGAGTAACGAACGGGTCGTCCCATGCCCGGCTCCGACCAAAGGCCTCGCCGGTCTACAAAAGATATTCGACCCTGACCTAACGAGCTGCTCCAAGGTCGTCCCCGACATAACCTAGGTCGGACTCCCCGCCGACTCCGACAAAGCTGAGGCGATCACCGCCAAGGTCTAGGTGTCAGGCCTCCGTCAGCCATCGGCCACGTGGTCTGCGGACCCAACCACTCGAAGTGACCGTGCGAGGGCAAGTGGCTTCTTCCCAAGACAGCACGAAGGCTGTTAAAGTCAAGACTCCAGTCTTATCGTCCGGTCACGCACAGCACGGAGATACGCTCCCTCCCGAGGCAGCACCAGAGTCACACACTATGACGTTAGTACCCGTCAGGACCGCAGAAGGCAGGTGCACTGTTTCCCAACGAAGCAGCAGACTGATCTACTCGATGAGCCCACCAACCCGATATGGGCAACAGAGGGAGTCGACCAACAACTGAGACCAAGGGTCAGGGCTAGTATAGAGATCTTCACCCTTCCCTCTCTCAACTTCCCATGTAGCCTGCCCCCTCCGACTATATAAAGGGAGGCAGGGTCTTCTAGGGCAGGGGCAAATTCTCTTACGCCCCCTTGGACGGTCTCTCAGGCTTCCTTTCTCTTAGCCTTTACAAACAGACAGCACGCGTTCTCGTGCTCGAACTCCTAGCTCCCACTTGTAAACACTGTGCAGTCTTCTGTACCTAAAGCAATACGATAAACACCCCGCGAACTGGAGTAGGGATATTCAGCCCGAACCAGTATACATCCTGGGCCTTTAGGTCCAACCATTCAAGGAGAGGGAGCACGCGGCCCTTTAGACTTACAAATTTACTTGCCGGTGACACAAAACCCGGCGGTTGGCGCGCGGTAGGGCCCAGCGCGTCTTCATCGACATCTCGATTCCGTCGCTTCCTTGATGGCATTCTTCACCCACAACGGCGCGTCTACGTCAAGGAGCCGAATCCGTTTCGGCTCCCTCGACTTCGTCGCCACTCCGGCGGGAGAGCTCACGCTCATCCCCGTCACCTCTCGAGACCGGGCACCCGCTGGGAGCCCGAACTCCGTTTCCGGCGACCTTGGCAAGCTCCGGCTCGAGGCCCCCGTGGGGACCCCAAAGCCGTAGCCCACCAAGCGCCGCGCCATCTCTAGTAGCGGTACCCGTGGATGTGGGCCGGCGATGACATTGCCCCCCGTAGATTCACGGCTCGTGGCGATGATCGGCTACACGCCGGCCTCCGTCCACGACCTCCTGGAGGAATCCTCCAGCCAAGACTCCAGCTCCGACGCGGAGCACCCCGCCGACAGACCGCACTCTCGCGAGTGCAACATGGCGGGCGTGGTCGACCTGACCGCAACCCCGCAGCCGCGAGTCTTCATCCGATGCACGGTCGCGGGAAGAAGAATATCGTAGCAGCGCGCCAAGCTTCGCCGCAGAGCTCCAACAACAACGCAAGGAGCTGGAGACTCGAAGGTGGTGGAAAATCTCGGGCCGACACGGGCGAGAACCCGACTGAGCCCCTAACGGCGCGACGCCGCGCGCCCGCAGCCAGCGTCAAAGTACCTGCGGTGGTGGAGGATCCGACGGCCTTCCGTTCTTCCCCCACACGAGCCAAAACGTGGCCGCCGCCGCAATGCTGCTACGCGGCATGCCGAGCCCCGATGGTCCAGGACCGCGGGCCTTCTGTCTGAGGATCCGCCATGCGGATTTCCCTACTAGGTTCCGGGCACCGACCAACATAGCCAAATACACCGGGGCCACGAACCCCGGCGTCTGGTTGGAGGACTATCGGCTCGCATGCTGGGCGGAAGGAGCCACGGATGATCTCTTCATCATCCAGTACCTCCCCATCTACCTTGCGGACTCGGCTCGAGCCTGGCTCAAGTACTTGCCCACGAGAACCATCAGGAACTGGGGAGACCTGAAGAGTCTCTTCGTCGGCAACATCCAGGGCACCTACAAATGCCCTGGGAACTCCTGGGACCTGAAAAGCTGCAAACAACAGCCGGGGGAAACCCTCCGGGATTACATCCGGCGTTTCTCCCGTCAATGTAATGAACTCCCCGACATCTCCGACACCGACGTCGTCGGGGCGTTCATCTACGGCACCTCTTGCAAGGCCTGGTGCACAAGCTGGGTTGCGTTAAACCCAGAACCACCAAGGAGCTCCTTGACATCGCCACCAACCACGCCTCCGGCGAGGAGGTGAGGGCCATCTTCGAAAAGGGAAGGCCAAGCGAGGCCCGGCTCAGTCGCCTCCTCCCGACCGCTTCCGAGCAAGCGGGGCGGCAGGAAGCAGTCGAGAGGACCACAGTCATGGTGTCGACCACCCTGCCAAGCAACAGGTGCGGCCAGTCGTCGCGCCCGATCATTTCAAGAAACTGATGGAGAGTCCGTGTCCGAACCACGGGTTCCCGTCGAGCACAAATCTGGATCGCCAAGTCTGAAGCACTTCCTCTCCCTCACCCCCACGCCATCGAAGGGGAAGGGAAAGAAGCGTGACCCGGCACCATGTGCCGAGGAAAAAAGGGCAGACGACGAGTTCCCCGAACCCGACGGTTGCCTCATGATCTTCGGCGGACCGGCGTGCTACGCCGACAAGCGCCGGCTCAAGCTCGCTTTCCGCGAGGTCCACACCGCGACTCCAGCCATCCCCCGCTACCTCCGGTGGTTGGAGTCCCCAATCACCATTGACCGGACCGACCACCCCGACCACATCTCGCAGCCAGGGAGATACCCGTTGGTGGTCAACCCCATCGTGGGGAAGAAGCGCCTTACGAAGGTGCTCATGGACGGTGGCAGCGGTCTCAACATCCATTATGTTGAGACGCTCGACGCCATGGCAATCCCCCGCTCGAGTCTTCGGCCGAGCAAGGCGCCCTTCCATGGCGTCATCCCGGGCCACCAGGCTCACCTGCTCGGGCAGGTCGACCTGCCCGTAACCTTTGGAGGACCGGAAAACTTCCGCACCGAAACCCTCACGTTTGAGGTTCCGGATTTTCCCGGCTCCTACCACACCATCCTGGGGAGACCATGCTACGCCAAGTTCATGGCAGTCCCCAGCTACACCTACCTCAAGCTGAAGATGCCTGAGCCACAAGGAGTAATCACCGTGGCCTCCTCTTTCCAGCTTGCCTACAACTGCGAGCGAAGCAGTTGCGAGATGGCGTCAGCAGTCATTGCCTCCGCTGAGCTCGCGAACCTCCAGAGGGAAGCCTCTGAATCTGCCCCCGACTCCAGCAGGTCGGGGCCGAGATCCTTCAAATCCGTCGAGGATACAAAGGAGGTCGCGGTCGATCCCGAGGATCCGACCAAAACCATGCGGGTTGGAGCCACGCTCCCCGCCAAATAGGAAAGCGCGCTCGTCGACTTCCTCCGTGCCAACAAAGACATCTTTGCATGGAGGCCCTCCGACATGCCAGGAATCCCAAAGGAAGTCGCCGAGCACTCCTTGAATGTCCGACCAGGCTCGAGGCCGGTCACCCAACGCCTCGCCCGCCGATGACGAAGCGAGGATCATAGGGAGAGATCGCCAAACTTTTGGCGCGCAGGTTTGTAAAGAGGTGCGCCACCCGAGTGGCTAGCCAACCCATCCTTGCAAAAAAAAAACCGGAAATAGAGAATGTGCATTGACTACGAGCACGAACAAGGCGTGTCCCAGGATCCGTTCCTCGCCCGCATCGACCAAGTCGTTGACTCCACTGCTGGGTGCGAAACCCTGTCCTTTCTGGATGCCTACTCAGGCTATCACCAGATAGCGATGAAGGAGTCCGATCAGCCCGCAACTTCTTTTATCACCCCTTTCGGCTCCTATTGCTACGTAACGATGCCATTTGGTCTGAAAAACGCGGGCGCTATATACCAGCGATGTATGCAAACATGCTTCAACGACCAGATAGGGCGTAACGTCGAAGCATACGTCGACGACATCGTCGTCAAAACTAGGAAGGCCGGTGATCTCGTCTCCGACCTGGAAGAGACCTTTGCGAACCTTCGACGGTTCCGTATAAGGCTCAACCCCGAGAAATGTGTTTTCGGGGTCCCTAAAGGAAAGCTGCTCGGCTTCATCGTCTCCGAGCGCGGCATCGAAGCCAACCGAGAAAAAATCTCAGCGATTATGAGGATGGGCCCGATCGGCAACCTAAAGGGAGCCCAAAAGCTGACAGGATGCCTTGCAGCCCTAAGCCGTTTCGTGCCTTGCCTTGGCGAGCGCGGAATGCCGCTTTACAAGCTGCTCAAGAAGTCCAATCACTTCAGCTGGACCCAGGAGGCTCAGGAAGCCCTTACCCAACTAAAGGTATTTTTGACCTCACCCCCGGTCCTGGTCGCCCCGGCACCTGGGGAATCGTTACTGCTCTACATCGCCGCTACGACCCAGGTTGTCAGCGCGGCTCTCATTGTGGAACGAGCGGAAGAAGGCCATGTGCACAAGGTACAACGGTCGGTCTACTTCGTCAGCGAGGTGCTCTCCGAGTCAAAAGCTCGGTACCCGCAAGTGCAAAAACTGCTCTATGCAGTACTCATCACAAAAAGGAAGTTGCTCCACTACTTCGACCGGCACCCCATCTCCGTGGTGACCTCGTCGCCACTCGGTGAAATCGTCCACAACCACGACACCCCAGGGAGGATAGCCAAGTGGGCGCTCGAGCTCAACGGCCACGACATATCGTACGTTCCTCGAACGACGATTAAGTCGCAGGCCCTGGCCGACTTCGCCGCCGAGTGGACCAAAGCCGAGGCCCCGCCGGCGCTCGAAGACCCCGAGTACTGGACAATGTACTTCGACGGGTCCTACACCAAGAACGGCGTGGGTGCAGGAGTCATCAACGTCTTCCCGCTCGGGAACAAGCTCCAATACGCCATTCGGCTGCTCTTTGATGCGACCAACAATGTCGCCGAGTACGAGGCTCTCGTCAACGTTCTCCGGATCGCTGCCGACCTCGGCGCTCGCCGACTCTACATCCACAGAGACTCCAAGCTCGTCGTCGACCAAGTCATGAAGGCCACGGAGCCCCGAGACGCCCGCATGGTCGCGTACTGTCGGGAACTGCGCAAGCTCGAAGAAAGGTTCAAAGGTTTCGAGCTTCACCATAGCAACAGACGCTACAACGGTGAGGCCGATTACCAAGCCAATCTCGCCTCCAGTAGAGGACCAGTCCCGTCTGGGATCTTTGTCTGTGATCTTCGAAAATCCTCCGACCCGCTGGACTCGGCGACCGAGCGACCGTCCGACCTGTCCGACGCGACCGCTCAGACCGCCAACCGGTCAGGTGAGGGGTCGCCCAGGTCGGGCCGCGACGCGCTGACGGCCGACTCCGACTGGAGGAAGCCCTTCATCGACCGCCTGACCGACGGATCGCTCCCAACCGACCCGACCGAGGCACGGCGCCTTGCCCATCGATCGAAATCTTTCGTCCTAGTCGGAGAAGACCTCTACAAAAGGAGTCCCTCTGGAGTCCTGCAAAAGTGCGTCCTGGCCGACCAAGGGGGCGGCTGCTGCTCGACATCCATGGTGGCGTCTGTGGTCACCACGCCGCACCACGAAGCCTCGTAGGGAAAGCCTTTCGAGAGGGCTTCTACTGGTCGACCGCCGTGGCCGACGCCGAGCAAATCGTTCGCACCTGCGAGGGATGCCAGTTCTTCACCCGGCAAACACATCTTCTGGCGTAGGCCTTACAGACGATCCCCGTCACATGGCCATTCGTGGTCTGGGGACTCGATCTGGTCGGGCCCTTCAAAAAGGCGCCCGGGGGCTTTACCCACCTCTTTGTCGTGGTGGATAAGTTCACCAAATGGATAGAAGCCAAGCCGGTCGCCAGCATCACATCGGTACAGGTGGCTAACTTCATCCACGACATCGTCTTCCGCTTTGGAGTCCCGAACTCCATCATCACCGATAACGGCACGCAGTTCACGGGAAGGAGTTCCTCGAGTTCTGCGACGACTTCAACATCCGCGTTGATTGGGCGTCCGTCGCCCATCCGCGGACCAACGGCCAGGCCGAGCGAGCAAACGGCATGATTCTTCAAGGGCTCAAGCCACGAATCTTCAGTCGGCTGAAGAGATTCGCGGGACGATGGGTGGCCAACCTACCTTCCGTCCTCTGGAGCCTGCGAACCGCACCGACCCGGGCGACCGGGTTTACCGTTCTTCATGGTGTTGGTCTTTGGCCGTCTTGCCAACCGACCTAGAATACGGCGCCCAAGACTACAAGCCTTCAACGAGGCTCGGGGCTCGTCTCGCAACAAGGCGCCATCGACCACTCGGCGAGGCGCGTGGCGTAACCGATGCGCGATCGGCCAAGTACCAACAGGCGCTGCTACGCTACCACAGCCGTCAGGTCCGAAGCCGGTCCTTCAACGTTGGCGACCTGGTCCTGCGCCGGGTTCAGTCCAGCAAAGGCAAGCACAAGCTTTCACCGCCCTGGGAAGGCCCCTTCACCGTCGTGGAGGTTTTTTGACCCGGAACTTTCCGACTCAAGGACACGGATGGCAACGTCATCTCCAACGCATGGAAGATAGAAATGTTAAGGCGTTTCTACCCTTAAAGCTCTTTCTTGTCCTTTGCGCCTTTTTTCACCCTCCTTCAAAGCGCCCGGACGCCGCGAGGCACTCGGGGGCTGCTTGTTGAGGCCCTCGTATGGGTTGCTTCCGCTCGGCGCACTCACGCAGGTCGGTAACCCGACCAACCACCAGGCTCCTCCTAGACGGTAACCCTCTCGACCCAAGTGCTGCAGCCTACGCCCCAGCGGCTATGGTTGCGAAGTAGCACTTTGCGGAAGAAGGAAGTGCCCGAACGGAGCGACCCTCGGGCGGTCGGGAACACTCCGTTCCCGCGCGAGCACAGCCAGTTCGCACACCTACACAGGTTGGTGACCCGACCAACCACAGGGCCCCTCCTAGGCGGTAACCCTCTCGACCCAAGTGCTACGGCCTACGCCCCAGCGGCTACGGTTACCGAGTGGCTCTTTGCGGAAGAAGGAAGTGCCCGAACGGGGCGGCCCTTGGTCGGTCGGGAACACTCCTATCCCGTGCAGGTGCGCGCAAATGCTTCACGGCCAAAGTTCCGGTCCCCTTCACGCCTCCCTCGTAAATGGTAAAACTCCGACCTACGCTTGACCAACCCCCGAGGTTTCTAAGGCTACGGTCGTCGAACGTTTTATCACAACGGGAAAATGTGAAAGACGGATTGGGACTTGTCAAACCTTCAGTTTACTTCATGCTAAGGTCTTTTTTACAATGAGAAAAAGAAAGAACATCTAATTCCTCCCTATTTTTCTTGGAGGATGCTCCCCGGTGGAATCCTTTCAGCGATCAGCCGGGCGTGCGGCACGACATGAAGTTTGAACCTGTCGACCTCTTCGTCAGTCCGGTTCCCCGCGATCCCGCTGCTGATGACGGCGAGGTCGATGCCATCGTAATAGGAGACGGTGTGGACAAGCGCCGAGGAAGCTCCGAGCACGGCGCCCATGCTCACCGAGCTCTCGACGTGCTCCGACACTCAGGCCAGCGCGGCGGTGAGCGAGCTAGGGCCCGACGTGGTTCCAAGCACTCGGCCGCCGATGTCCTGGCCGACCTTGCGAAAGGTCCCCAACTCTGCGGTCAGGTCGGACCGTTCTCCCTCGGCCACCAGCAGCTCCGCCAAAGCCACATCTTATGTCGTGAGTGCCGCGTCGCGGGCCTCCACCGCCTCTCTCCGTGCCTCCACGGCGCTGCCAAGGTTCATCTGCAGCTCTGCAGATCGGGATGGCATCAGAAGGCGCGCCCAACGAGCCACAAATGCAAAATCGACTAAGGAGTCAGGACACTTACCGGCCGTGGAGCTCGTCAGAGCGCGAAGCTCCGCCTCGGTCTTGGCCAGCACCTCCCGAGCAGCGTCACGCTCAGATTCCATCTACTCAGTGCTCTCCCGAGTCTGATCCCGCTCGCCTTGGAGACGGGCCGCCTCCGACCACGCGGTCCCTTCGGCGGCGACGGCGGCATCTTTGGCGCTGCTGGCAGCCGCCAAAAGGGACTTGAGCTCCGTCATCCACGCCGCCGAGGACTGGCTCGCCCGACGCTCTTCAAACAGGACCTGGGTGGCCCGACCCAATTCCTGGCGGGTCTCCTCCGCCGCCTTCAGCTCGCGAGCCAAGGCCTCTCGAGTGTCGCGCAGCTCGGGGCGCAGTCGATCGCGCTCTTCCTCGGCGACCAACTTCCGGTCTTGCAGACCCCGGAGGAACTGGGACTTCTCCCCCGAACGGACCCGCAAGCGCTGCAAAGCACAGCACTCTTTTAGCCTATAACAAAATCGTCAAAAGATACAAGAGCTAGGTTTTGCCGACTTACCGCACCAACCGGGAGGATCCCCTCAGAGACCGCGTCCAGCACTCCGCTAGAGCAATCGAGTGCGAGAGCCAGACCCTCTTGGATCTGCTTCCTCCCAGTCACGGCGCGCCTAATGCAGTCCCGGAAAACCTCCCACTCGCTGTGCTCCGCCGGGTCGTCCAGCAGGAGGGACGGTCTGCCGGTTTGGTCGTCTCCTGACCAGATCAACGCAGGCGAGGGCGGCTGAGCAAACCCGCTTGGGTCGGCGCCAACAGCTTGCGGTCGCGGGAGGAGGCGCCTCCCCCTGCGGCTCCAACGGAATCAGCTCTGACACCTGGGTTGCCCCAGCCGGCGGGCTCACGGGCGGCGGCGTTAGCGTCGCCCTAGGAAGCCGGACCGCGCATGCCGGTGGGCTCCCCGGCGGCGGTGGTGGGAGCTCCTCCCGACCCCCCTTAACTGCAGAAGGAAGCCCTGATTCGTCGAGGGTCGACGGATCTCCCTCATGCCCTGGCTCGGTCTCTGTCGCCGCGACCAACCCCCGACCCGCCGGCAGCTCCAACACTGCCTACGGAGCCTCGGTCCTTGTCGACCCCAGCGCTGCCAGTGTTGCCACGACCCTTACCAAGCTGGCCACGCCCACCGCCTCTTCGGGCCGCTCCGACTCCACCGACGGCTTCTCAATCCCCGCCTGCTGTCGATCGGGTGCGCACAACAGAAGATCAAGGGTTGCTCGGACGACCTTTTTTACGACAAAATTGGAAGGAGGCACTTACTGCGCCGATCGGGTGCGCGGCAGTCGCGCTCTCTTAGCCGGCCCCCTCGCGAAGCGAAGTCTCTCCATTTCCCGGGACTCCTCCACCGGGACACCTCCACTTGGGCACGGCGACAACGGCGCGCGCGTCGCCCTCCGCCGGACCTCCGCGCTCGGCGACCCGGACATCGGACCAAAGAGTGCGGGTCGGCGCGGCGCCGTGCCGCCACTAGAGGTCGATCCCACACCGCCCGTCTCGACAGCGGTCGCTTTGGACACTTCCTCACCGCGCGCGGCCCTCGCGCGCGCTCCTTCTTCTTTCTCCTCCGTTTCTCCTCCCTGCGCTTCTTACGCGCGCTTTAAATCTTGGCGGGCCCGCGCGGGCCACCGCCCTCAGCGCTTTCTCCCCCGACAACAATACCCAGAAAACCATCCCGGCAAGCCCCTGAGAAATGTAGAGACGACAGTCAAGACCGAATGATAGGAAAAACAAAAGGGGGGAGGAAACAAGAAGAGAGTTGCTCGGATTACCAGGTCCGGGGGATGAGCCGCCGAAAATGGCTCAGGGTGCCCGCCCGCCTCTTCGGTGGTGCTTCTGCCTGTGACGGCGGACACCCGAGCCTCCTCCTCCGAGGCGGAGAGTTCTGGCCCCGCCATCCTCATGGGGTCAGATGTCCCCCCATATTGGAACATGGGGAGCAGCCTATCCATGAGCGGCTGAACGCGCATCTTCATGAAAGCGCGCACAACAACATCACCGGTCAGGCTTCGCTCCTTCTGGACCTTGATCCGATCAATAATCTCGGCCACATTGGCCTTCTCTTTCTTGGCGGCGCCCCAGGTCCACTCGGGCCCCGCCTCGACCAACCGACCGGTGAAGACCGGGGTGCTGCCTCCAGTGTTACGAACATAGAACCACTAGGAGTGCCAGCCCCGGTTCGACGATGGCAACTTCACGTCGATATAGTCCGACCCCCGGCCAACACTCATCTGGAGTGCCAAGCAGCCCACGCGCGCCGGAGCGTCCGATGGCTTATCCTTTCTCACCCGCGCATGGAAGAGGTGCCGTCACAGCGCCCAGTGCGGCTCGATACCCAAGAACGCCTCGCACATCGTCATGAAAATTGCAAGGTGGAGGACGCCATTGGAGTTAAGGTGCTGCACCTTCGCCTTGTAGTGGGAGAGTAGCCCCCGAACGAATGGGTGCAGAGGGAGACCAAACCTGCGCTCGTAAAACGAGGCGGGCACGACAATCTCATCGTCCCCCGGCGAGGGGACGGCGGCCCCCGTTGGCATCCTCCACCTTAAGACGTCTTGCGGGGGAAGGAACCCCTTCTTCACTAGGCCAAGCGCACGGCTAGGCTGGATGGAGCACTCCGGCCACGACATTCTCGAAGAAGAGCAGCGAAAAAGGTGAGGGAGGGGGAAGGTGTTTTCTCCTCTTTGGCTTCTGCTGTTTGTTTTTTCTATCTCAGGCAAGGACAGGAGAACGAGGAAAAGCGAGGGCAGGCAATCGTCCTAGCATCCCCGTGCCGAATTTATAAAGGCCGAGCAGGCGCCAGCCGAACCGGCACTAGCAGAATAGACACCGCCTCGAACGAATCGTCGCACGTCCCGTCCCTCCGGCTGCTATGCCGAGCAAAACGGTAACCCAGTGGTTTCCAATTCCTCTCTACGCATTTAAGTCTGATAGGGCTGCAGGAGGCGAAAAGACACCGCTTTGAGATGCACCCCCTGTGACCTCTTGGTCTCCACCTTCGGGCCAGGACGGTTGCTTCGAGGCGCGTGCAAGAGGCCCACTAGGCCGCTGCGGCCCCCAAAGTGGCAAAAGAGCTCGAAAGCTCGCGCCCGGGGCCCAGCAAAAAGCTGCGGGTCCCAAGGGCATGATCCACCAAGTGGAGTCAAGCCGCCCCAGCGGAAAATTGAGCAAGGGGCGAGTACAAGGCGAGCTCCCAGTGGGCCTCCAGTTGTGTTGGCTGACGACCCAATCGCCTTAACTCGTGTCCGAGACCATACTTCACACTCTCATGAGCCCATCGATGGGTGATGACCGGTGTGCTCGGGTCGTGAGCGACCCGCAGTCCGTCTGAGATCGAGTAAAGAAAGGTTTCTTATGGGCCGCCCACCAGTGGGCCGAACACCCTGCGCTGGGATCGTCCGCTTGGAAGGGTTCCCCTTGGGAGGGACCTCCAAGGACCCACTCGGATCATCCGTTATTAGCTCCACGAGCACGACGTTCAAACCAACGCGGGTAAACGCACGTTCGCTCACCCTCTCCAGGTCCCACACCTGCGGACGGGGCGGGGCGTACACGTGGGATAGACAGCGGCCACTCCTCTCGCAGCTACCCTCGCCAGACGAGGGCACGGGACGGACGCCCTACGTCCAGCCACGACGTTAAACGGGCACTCGGGCACCAGAATCTCTCGGAGACATCTGGCTGTCCTCGCCGACCTAGGCGCCGTCCAGCCACGACGTTAAACGGGCACTCGGGCACCAAAATCTCTCGGAGACATCTGGCCGTCCTCGCCGACCTAGGCGTCGTCCAGCCACGACGTTAATCGGGCACTCGGGCACCAGAATCTCTCGGAGACATCTGGCCGTCCTCGCCGACCTAGGTGCCATCCAGCCATGACGTTAAACGGGCACTCGGGCACCAGAATCTCTCAGAGACATCTAGCCATCCTCGTCGTCCTAGGCGCCGTCCAGCCACGACGTTAAACGGGCAGTCGGGCACCAGAATCTCTCGAAGACATCTGGCCATCCTCGCCGACCTAGGCGCTGTCCAGCCACGACGTTAAACGGGCACTCGGGCACCAGAATCTCTCGAGAGGTATCTGGCCGTCCTCGCCGACCAAGGCATTGGAGCGCCCGTGCTTAAGAAAAACAACCACGCATCATTCGCGACCCGAGAATGCGAGTGGTCTAAGAAAGCATCTAAAACGAAGTCGACATACAGATGAATCAGATCGCAAAAGAAAGGGAAACTTTATTATAAGTCGACAAAACTCAAACATTACATAATGTTACACGATACAAGGTCACGTGATATGATGGAGCTATTTCAGCACCAAGTATCATATCACGGATTTCGGATTGTGCCGGTCACGGTCTGCTTGCGGCTACCAGCAGCAAGCACCATCGCCTCCAAGAGGGCGCTCCTCACCACGAAGAGCTTCGGGGCAACCCCGAGCAGCGCGTCGACGGCGGCGGTGTCACGGGCCACAGCCTCCTCTTCCATGAGCTCGGCCATCGCCCGGTCACGCTCAGCCCAAAGTTTGGCCAAGAGATCCTCTTCCACCACCTCGACATCGTCATCAAAGCCAAAGACCAGCGGATGTGCCGAAGCCATTAGAGGGTTGAAGAAGAAGATTCTAGGGTGGGGGTTGAAGGGAAACGCGGTATGCTACGCTAGCACAAAAAAAACTACCGCGCAACCAGAAAGCTACTCGCAAGAAGGGGATCATAGATAAGATTACCACTAGGCGCGATTGCGGAATCCTTGGCGTCGATGTAGTGGTTCGTCCTCGCCGCGATCGTTGCGTCGATGTAGTGGATCGTCCTCGCCTCGCCGTGGATCGTCCTCCCACGCCGCAGATCGCGGCAGCGTCACCGCATGATAGTCCACACGTCCGAGAGATGGAACGCCGCGCGTCGTGTGCAAGCACCTAGTCGCTCGGCGGCGGAGAGGAGGAGGCTAGGGTTTCAAGTGAATCAAACCTAAGCCGTGGAAAGCACACTCTGCGCCTCCTCCTCCCTCCTTATATAGCCACGAGATGAAACCTAAACCGGGCCCACCATAGATGCTAAGCCCACGAGGTTCATTAATTACGGATCAATCCAAATTAATGCGTCGACCATTAAATGTGTGACCTGCGAGGTTCACATACGTTTGGACATGGATTCGGAAAACTCCTTTTCAATCCAATAGTTGGTAGCGGCTTCTTGCAAAGTATGCCAACTCCCAAACATCTTGTGATCAAATCGAGCAGAACCTATCAAAAGAACTCATGTAATAATCCCTTTGCCAAGTATATGAAGATTGATCTCAAGGCGAGAAGCATGTCATCCTTTGATGATTCAATCCATCTCTCGTATCCGTGATATATTAATAAGTTGTGATTGACTCCTCAATCACGGCATGGCCATGCACTTTCTTAATCATATCACACGAGTGGCCTTGTCATATATCTCCGTTTCATTGGGTGGCAAATTCCATCTTATTTGCTCACTTCCTCTGCACGTTTCATAGTAAACATGAAAGCTACCTTTATAACTATCCGGTTAGGAAGTAGTGTTTGATAGCCCCAAGGAAAACTATTACACATGTAGGGAATATGACAATCTCGGGTCTAAGGATCATACATCTTCTAGGTATGAGATACACGATGACACATAAGAATGAAACATTCTCGCGATGTCCCATAGCGGGTCTATCTAACCCATGTTCTTCAACATGGTCCACAATGTAGAGATGATATCTCCATATCCCATGATCTATGAAGCATGATCATCGATCACTACATGTCTTGATCTATTCATCGTAGTCCTATCACGATGATATCCGATCGAGATATTTATCGAATTACATCATTAAGTAAAGAGCTTCATAATCAAGTCACATACTTGTTGATCAATACAATGATATACATTCATTGGACCAATAATCATATTATTATTCATAAACATAGTCATGTTACAATCATCTAACTGATTGCCTCAAGGGCATAACACTAACAGGTAACCATTCAAGCAAGCGGTGGTACCCTTATATACCCAATGGAAGGAAGATCAAACGACTCCGCATAAATGCCAAGTGCAGGAAAACGAAGCGCCCTTTGTCAGATCCCGAAGCGGCCGAGAAGACGAATGGTCAAGACGTGCAAAACCATGCGCGACACGCACCACCAAGCAATTAAAAAGCTTCTGGCGGCCAGGGTACCCCCGATAGGTCCCTCGGCCATTGCCGGATGCACCGGCACATCGGTGAAGCCAACCAACCAGGTTGGTCGGACCAGCCGACCAAATTCGGCCGCCACCTTCGACCATGCTTTACCGACCAAGCTCAACCCCCGACCGTATCTAACGAACTCGCTCGGGGTTCGGGACTCTTGGCGAGTATTCATACAATGGGTACCCGCGCCCGTAATGTGAACGGGTCGTCCCATGCCCGGCTCCAACCAAAGGCCTCGCCGGTCTACAAAAGACATTCGACCCCGACCTAACGAGCTGCTCCAAGGTCGTCCCCGACCTAACCTAGGTCTGACTCCCCGCCGGCTCCGACAAAGCTGAGGCGATCACCGCCAAGGTCCAGGTGTCAGGCCTCCGCCAGCCATCGGCCACGTGGTCTGCGGACCCAACCACTCGAAGTGACCGTGTGAGGGCAAGTGGCTCCTTCCCAAGATAGCACGAAGGCTGCTAAAGTCAAGACTCCAGTCTCATCGTCTGGTCACGCACAGCACGGAGATACGCTCCCTCCCGAGGTAGCACCAGATTCACACACTATGGCGTCGATGCCGTCGGACCGCGAGAAGCGGTCTTGTTGTTTCCCAACGGCGGCGGTGATCTACTCGATGAGCCCACCAACCCGATATGGGCAACAGAAGGGGTCGACCAACAACCGAGACCAAGGGTCAGGGCTAGTATAGAGATCTTCACCCTTCCCTCTCTCAACTTCCCATGTAGCCTGCCCCCTCCGACTATATAAAGGGAGGCAGGGTCTTCTAGGACAGGGGCGAATTCTCTTACGCCCTCTTGGACGGTCTCTCAGGCTTCCTTTCTCTTAGCCTTTACAAACAGACAGCACGCGTTCTCGTGCTTGAGCTCCTAGCTCCGCTTGTAAACACTGCGCGATCTTACGCACCTAAAGCAATACGATAAACACCCATGGCCGGGTAGGGATATTCAGCCCGAACCAGTATACATCCTGGGCCTTTAGGTCTAACCATTCAAGGAGAGGGAGTGCGCGGCCCTTTAGACTTACAAATTTACTTACCGGTGACACGAAACCCCGACAAATGGTAATACTAATATAGATAAATTATACCAGTTATGAAGATGATTTTCGCGTGCCATGGCTCGCATTTAGAATTGAAAACCCAAGGTAAAGCATTTTGTTAGGAAAAAGAAAAAAACCCTCCTGTGTCCGACCCAGGGTTCACAATATCGATTTCGAGAAAACTGCTCGAAAATCATAAATATGGAGTTGAAAATTGCTAAAAAATCGCTAGAAACCGAAGGGTTAAGAAATCAGAATTTGTGGAAAAAAATCGAAAATTGACCAACCAATTGAATGTTTCTTAGAGACGATTTTCTGAGCAATTTTTGCTCAATTGTTTGACCAGTTTTCATCAAAAAATGAGCGATTTTCACCCATTATGGACTTGTTTACGTTGCATAAATTTTTCTAATTTTTTTTTAAAATTTAAAATTAAACCGGTTTATCGACCAGTTTTTGAATCTCAAACCCTGATCTGACCCTCTACCTGTCTATCGTTCATCATCACTCGTCAATTTGTTATAGGGGAACTACCGAGCTACCGGATAGAGATGCCCAAATGGGCGGTAAGGCACGACACTATTGGCGGCAGAAACGCGGCCGACCAGTAGTAAATGGGCGTCTTGCGACGACCCACTAGTCCGTGTCGTGCTTGGGTCAGCACCATGACATGGCGGGCCGACATGGGCACGGCATGGCACAGCAAGGCCTGGTGCGGTTCGGCATGATTAGGGGTAGGCACGGCCCGTTTAGCCCATTTAGTTTGAAAAATAGCCGTTGGAGGCTTAAAAATTCAAAAAAAAATCCAAAAAAATTCAAAAAAATCCCAAATTTTCCCTATAAATAGGTGGCTGCCACCCTTCATTTCCACACTAGCAATATTGCATTCTCTTATGGAAATTCTTTTGCTCTAGGTGGTAATTTGGCAAAATTCAAAATAGTTTTGCCAAAAATTCAAAAATCTAAAATTCGGCTTTCGGCTTCTGTCAAGAAATCAAGGTAATAATTTTGATTTAATTTTCATTTTGTTAGTATTTTAAATCATATTTTAGTACTAATAACGTAATTATTTCTTGCAGTTTGCTTTATGGAGTACGGGGATTTTTCGTCTTTCCCAGCTTTTGATTTCAGTATTTCACCCGAGGAGCTTCTTGCATCCTATGAAGCATAATAAGTTACAGGAGCTGTGCCATCCTCAGGCTCTACAAGTGATACTGCGTCGGTAAACACCAGGGCGAATAGATCAAGACGCAGTATGTCGAGAGTCTGAGAAGATTTCAAGCGGATTTTTGAAACATCAGACGATGTCCAGAGCAGGTATGATATTTGTAAATATTGTAAGCACAAATTAATTACGAAATCTTTAGGTGGAACGGGGCACTTGAAGAGTCATGCTGAGAATTGTAGAAAAAACGGGGATGGCTTTGAAACAAACGCAGCTGCAGTACAACCCCGACAGTACGGTACGTAACTGAGACTACAATCCTGAGGTAGCTCGTGAATCTCTTTATCATTTAATCGCTTCTCAAGATCTTCCTTTAAACTTTGGTGAGTCAGCTGCATTTGAAAACTACATTAGGATCGCTCATAATCCTAGGTTTTCTGCAGTTTTTAGACAGACAACAACTAGAGATTTGATTAAATAATATAATAATTATCGCAATAACCTAAAAGAAAAATTTAGTACCTGTACTTTTTCTGTGTCTTTGACATCTGATATATGGAGTGGTAGAGCTAAAGAGGATTACCTTAGTGTAGTTGCTCATTATATAAACAATGAATGGCAACTAAAAAAGAGAATTATAGGATAGAAAATTAATTGATGTAGCACACATTGGTAAAAATATTGTTGATTGTATTGTAAAAGTTGTGGAAGATTTTGGTCTTAGTGATAAGATTTTTGCAATAACATTAGATAATGCTTCTACAAATACTTCTGCCATGAACATTCTTACTCCGCTTTTCAATTCATATGATGAATCTTTCTTATTATATCAGCGTTGTGCTTGCCATATTATTAATCTTATAGTTAAATATAGTTTGAAGAGGTTATATCAGTATCTTAAACCTTTTCGCACTACAATATCTTTCTTAAAAAATTCTAATCCACGAGTAGCAACATATAAGACTTATTATATTGCAATGAATGTGTGTCCACATAAGTTTGGTTTGGATATGCCTGTTAGATGGAACTCTACTTACATGATGCTTAAGAATCTCATACTATACGGGAGCACATTTTATGTTTTTATTAACATGCACTGTAGTACATGGGATGGTCAACTGCTACTCATAGAGCAACATTGGTATATTGCTAAATACTTGCTGTTATTTTTAGAAATTTTTTTGAATCCACTGTTGCTTTATCTAGAGTTTATTACGCAACCTCTCCTTTAATTGTGCATCCTATTTTAGAAATTGCTACCCACTTAAAGAGCCACGAAAATGATAATATCTCGCGTGAAGTTGTTTATACTATGTGTCGACTTTTGTAGTCGGCAATGAAATTATGGGGTAGGCGCTGGATCTCAAACTCGATGGTCACACAAGACAGGGATTTTAGACAGGTTCAGGCCCTCAGCAATAGAGGTAATACCCTAATCCTGTGTGCTTTGGAATTATGCTGACCTCTTGGATCTGGGGTCGCTCAAAGCGCAATATGCTCTGGGCGATATAAGGTGTGTTATGTTCTAGGGCTTGAGCGCTCTATGCTTGGATGATCGGATCCCTATGTTGTTGCCCGCCTTCTCCCTTATATAGCGGGGGTGGGGTGGCTTACAAAGTCCTGATCGGTTAAGAGATTCCGATCGGTTACAAGATTCTAGTCGATTACAAGATAGAGTTTACATCTTTATCTACCCTATTAACGACTCGGAATGCAATCGTATCTATCATATCTAAATATAAGTTCAACTTCCTTTAGGATATGTCCCCTTGCACTGCAATGAACTGACGCGGGAGTATCTTCTGGGCCTCCCTCTTGGGCCTGTCATGAGGGTACCCGGGTTCTTATATTCCACAGTAGCCCCCGAGTCCTTTGCGATCGAGTTGCCGCCTTCCTGGTTGTAGCCCAACTGAGTCATGCTTCACGCCGAGTGCTTCGATTCTTGATGCGACTTCCCGACTAGTTTTTCTTTACTGATCGAGTGCCTGTTTATAGGCAAAGAGATCGTGAAGGACTCAATAGAGCTCCACGCGTTAAACTTTCCGAGTGGTTCCTAGCCCCATTATTGGAATTCTAGCAGTCGGCTCATCTTGGGATATACTGTATCCCAAAGATATGCAGAAGTCAAAACGCTTTTCCCGCTCAAGGCAAAATTTAGCGCCGCTCCTTTAAATTCATTCATCACGAAGTTCTTGATGTAAATCGTTGAAGCGTTGGATCACACACGTCGCATCCAAATTTAGTAGCCACGAAATCATGTATATGCGAGAACTTAGGCAATGTAAAAACAATTCACTTTCGGATGTGATGTCATTGGTGTATATATAATTTTAGAGTTTTTTTACTCTTTTTCCTTATTGATTTTGAATTCATCCGAGTGGTTTGACTCTTTTTGTTTAAGCACTCTGCCCGACTAGTCTAGCCCCTGAGCGTTGGGAGTCGGCTCATGGCTCTTTTTCCCAGGCACGTGTTTTGGGTGACTAAAGTTCGCTGTTCATGGGGTCAGATCTTCACAACTCGGAGTTATCGCACTCGGATTCACTTGCAATCGTTAAGCAAAAGAAGAAAAATACAACTCAGAAAAAGATGTACGCATGCACACACTATTAGGTGTAGCCCCCGACTTACTGCTTAGTTGTGGGTCAACTAAGTAGCAAGTCAAGAAATTAACAATTTTATTTATAATGACATAATTGAGTAAAAAGCGACTTAGCTACTTTATGCTCTATATGTTGCTGACGATCATGCTATCTTTGCTCGTGGCACAGGCGTAGGCTTGTAGATGAGCTGTAGGCGGCGCTCGGGGCGCAGGCGTGGCTCGTGGCCGTCTTGAAGGTGGCCTTCGGGCGTGGCGTGGCTCGTGGCCGTCTTGAAGGTGGCGCTTCGGGCGTGGCGTGGCTCGTGGCCGTCTGCGAAGGTGGCGCTTCGAAGCGCGGCGTAGGCTCGTGGCCGTCTTGAAGGTGGCCTTCGGCGTGGCGTGGCTCGTGGCCGTCGCGAAGGTGGCGCTTCGAAGCGCGGCGTAGGCTCGTGGCCGTCTTGAAGGTGGCGCTTCGGGGTAGGCGTGGCTCGTGGCGTGCCAAAGGTGGCGCTTCGGCGCAGCGTAGGCTCGTAGCCGTCTGCGAAGCGCGCGGGAAGCGCGTGCGCTTCACCTAATGGCTTTTCCTGATTTTGCTGAATTGCGGCCGCCGTCACCATGGCCTTAATCTGGGCCACGATCGGGGCCGTAGAGCTATCCGATGCAATCATCGGGTCCAGTTTGTCGAGAAGCGTCTTGGAGGCGACGACGTTCTGCATTGGTGTGTGGAAGACGACTTGATCTCCCAACCTGGATTGCAGGATGTCCTCGCGGACATTGCGACCGCGAGATCGAAGCGATCGCACCTGCACCTCCTTACCCTTACGAAGACGATCTTCCCCCGCAGCTTCTTGTTCTTCTTGTTGGCGTTGGAGATCAGTCTTCTGCTCTTCTATCGCGAAGACGCCACGAAGATCGCAGCAATTCCTCGCCACACCGACTGGTTTGCCGGCCAAATCAAAGTGACATACCTGAAATGAGTTGGCCTGATCTTTACCAGATTGGATCCGGTTCAAGTCTAGGCAGACAAGTTCTCCGCACGCATCTGCGACGAAGTCGAGCTCGAAACGAAAGCTTTGGCCGAGATGAAGGTGGTGGTGATTCCGCCGATCAGCGCCATCGAGTGCAGAGGAAAAGATTATAGCGCCCCTACAGCGCGCCAGCCGCCGACTTTATAGTCGGCAATGAAATTATGGGGTAGGCGCTGGATCTCAAACTCGATGGTCACACAAGATAGGGATTTTAGACAGGTTCAGGCCCTCAGCAATGAAGGTAATACCCTAATCCTGTGTGCTGGAATTATGCTGACCTCTTGGATCTTGGGTCGCTCAAAGCGCAATATGCTCTGGGCGATATAAGGTGTGTTATGTTCTAGGGCTTGACCGATCTATGCTTGGATGATCGGATCCCTATGTTGTTGCCCGCCCTCTCCCTTATATAGCAGGGGTGGGGCGGCTTACAAAGTCCTGATCGGTTAAGAGATTTCGATCGGTTACAAGATTTTAGTCGGTTACAGGATAGAGTTTACATCTTTATCTACTCTATTAACGACTCGGATTGCAACCGTATCTATCATATCTAAATATAAGTTCAGCTTCCTTTAGGATATGCCCTTGCGCCTGCAATGGGCCTGACGAGGAGTATCTTCAGGCCTCCTCTTGGGCCTGTCATGAGGGTACCCGGGTTCTTATATTCCACACTATGAAAACTAATTTTTTGAAATATTGACAAGAAATTCCTATGTTATATGCATATTCATTTATTTTAGATCATAGAGCTAAAGTTCAAGGATTCTCTACTGTTCTCTTACTTCTAAGTGATGCGGTAGGTACTGATTATTTTAGTTATTTTTCAAATATCCGTGCTAACTTATCTTAAGTTTATGATAAGTATGATCGGAAGTTTGCTGGAGTTCACATGCAGCGACCTCCACCAGCATCCACAACAGGTAAGAAGAAAACCGTGTGGGGAAAGATATGAGGTGCAAGTGACTCTTCCTCAAGGAGTTCGACTACAACAAACGACAAGTACGAACATATCAAGTGGTGGGGAGCTAGCTGCCTATCTCAACAGCGATACTATCAACTACCAAGAGTAAGCAAGAGGAGGACTTCAGCATTTTACAGTGGTGGCACGAGCAGAAGATAACATATTCGGTGCTTTCCATATTAGCACGAGATGTGTTAACAGTTCATGTCTCCATGGTTTCTTCGAAGTGTACTTTCAGTCTATCCGGAAGAATAATCGAGGAGAGAAGAACAAATCTGACAAGTGAGAGGTAGAAATACTTCTCAATGTAAAAGATTAGGACTAAGCAGATCAACGAGCTCAACATGCTGCAGAAAATCCAGAGCTGGCGGAGATGTTCGAAAATCTTTATCTAGATAATAAGGAAGAATAATTGTAATATTCACTTTTTTCTATATCACTGAGTTATAGGCTGTACTCTTTTTTCTTTGCCAAGATTTTCTCGTGTTGAGTTTTTACTTGGCAAAGTTTTTAACAAGGCAGCCAAATATCAATAAAGCTCATTATTTAATTTAAATTATTTGTCTTATTTTAGAATTTATCTTATAATTTAGTTTTTTCTTAATTTATATATATTTTTAAAAAGTTTTTCTATATCCTTCGAGTTTTTCTAATTATTCTAAATTATCTCATTTTTCATATTTTTTCAATTTTTCTATTTTTTTCGGATTTTTTTGAATTCTTTTGACGCTAACGGATCGAACCGGCACGGCCGTCAGCCCCGCGGGTCGAGCTTAGGCCGGATCCTTAGCACGTGGGTCGACACGGCATAGCCCATTTATTATCGGGTCAAAACGGGCTGTGCCGTTTTTTTATCGGGCCGGGCCGCCCATTTGGGCATGTGTGCAGTACCGGATGGCAAGCCCGCGCCAGCTCCCCTCCTCTCATCCTCCCCCGGATCGCCTGCGCCGCCGTCGCCCTCTGCGCCTGCTTCCCCGCCCTCGCCTCCGCCATCCGGTGAGTGGGATCCGTTTCTCAGAGATGCAGACGCTCTGTTGGTCGCTGTTCGGAGCTGAATTCTTTCGATCCCGATCGCTACCGCTGCAGTTATTTAGTTTTCGCTCTGGCCTGAATGATACGGACAAGTGCTTTTCTCCCTTTTACTTATTAAATGCTATAAATCTACGAACTTTACCTGATTGGTTGGAACGTTTTCATTTCGCTGGCATAAGGGCAGGTGGGTCGGAAGAGGGATGGGAGTAGAAAGCCTGAGAGAGATGGAGTGGGAAGGGGAGGATGGTGGATGAGGCTGATAAGGAGGAAAGGGAAAGAGAAGGGAAAATGTGCTTGCTTTGAAGAGAAATGTTGGCTCTAGTTTGCCAGATGAGTGCTCACATACCACTTATAGTTAGTAACACTAGGCTTTATTATGGCCCAAAGGCTCAAGTCTGCGTGCTTTTTTTTAGCCAATACATAACTATAGCTGTGCATACCTACTTTGTATAATTCTTAAAACCATTTTTCCTGATTTTCATTCGCTGTTCAACATAATCAAAGAAGTTGATTTTATACAAGAAACTTGTATAGAAAGTGGCAGGCATTCAGTTAAATATCTAGTACTGGTTCTACAATCAAGTTGTGCTTTCACCTGATTTCTAGGACCACGACAAAGGTTTCATTGCATATGGCAACATGATGCCATGAACGAGTATCGGGCAATCAGTATTGCTCCCGTCTAGTGTTAGCACATTCAGTTGTTCTTGTCATTCTGAATATAAGCTGGATATTGAAGTATCTATTTAATAAATCTAATGACACTACTCGATTTTAAGTCTTGTGCAGGAAGGATATTGGTCTCGCTGCGAGCACTGTTCAAGGGCGGCATTTGATATCAGATGATAATGGTAGTGCACTTGCCCCCTCTCTCTTGCTTAGATATATAGTCTGATAAACACTATACTGCCTTAGTGCCTTATAGCTTTTTCTCCTCTAATACAGCACTTTCTTTGCAGGTTATGTATGTTCTGCCCTTTCAATCAATCCATGGTCTCACTGCTGCCCAAGAACAGGGGCATGCTTTTCCTGTCAGTGAGTTTCTAACCTTTTGTTGCACCATTTCAATTACAGCACTGCATCATAAAAATTGGATGACCTGGTAAATCTAACATAATTCTTCATGACACCATCCAGGGGCTGCAAACTTGATTTACAGTGCTGCAGCTCTAATGAATATTACGTTTCTTGCTGCTTGAGTCCTTTGAGGGTAAATACTTACTAGTACTACTGGATTTGGCAAGAAAGAATTGAGTTCTTTCCCAAACTTTATACACGTCCTTTTGACAGACCAAGGAAAGAGATGTGCTGAAGTCGAAGGTAACTAAGCCAGTTACTGCTGGTAAGACGTTTGTAGGTATTGATTGGTGAACATAGAATGCTAGAATGTGTTGGAAGAAGCTTACGGTTTATTTTTCTCCAGGAACTTACACCAGTGTCTTTGATTTTTGCATGGGAAGATGCCGCCATAGTTCTGCAATTGTGGTTCCGGTTCTTTCTTAGAGTTCTAATATGATTATCGTATATTCTCGACATGTTATACTTTCCACATCTAAAAGAAGGAACTGTATTACAGTACAGTTCCATCCTTGTGCTGTCTTGTTTTGCTCAAATGATATAATTACAGCAAGTTCTGACAATAACATTTTTTTAATCTAAGTTGTTCTTTGAATCAACCAGGTTCACGAAAATGCCTATGTGAGTGATTTCCATCATTGCTTCTTGGTGCAGAAAAATTCATCTGGTATGCATTGTATTTCTTTGCTATATTACAATGCTCTCTAGGTATAGCATGTGATCATGATCATTTCTGATATACCAAAATTATCTAAGGAAATAATATTAGTCTTTGTATTTCCCCATGAGATTCAAAATCAAGTGCCCACCAGGGGTGGATACGAAACAGCTTTACTTGGCTTGCTTTCAAATTTCGTATAGTCTTGGCTTTGCTCTGTTGATGCCACACGCTACAAGCCATAATTAGCGGCTCAGCTTAACTCACAGAGGCCAAGCCAGCCAGCTCACTAATGCTCACAGGTTTGGCTAACAAAGTGATATTCCATCGCCTGGCCTAGCTGTGTGGCAGAGCAAGAATGGGGCCAAGGGGGGGGGGGGGACCTGGGTTGTGAATTCTGGAGTTTTGGCAGAAAGGATGGGAGCCTGATGGTTTTAGGCTCTGTTTGGGTTTGGGGAGGGCTTTAAAGCCCCCCCCCCTCATGAACAACACTCAGCTTTGAAGCGGATTTTGTCATAAGCTAGAAGCTATATATAACTATTAAAAACTAAAAGCTAGGCTGGATCTACTTTTACAGCTTATTGCTGAGGAAAATTTGTTATTTGTCAAACGGTCTTTTATAAAAAACTACAGCCGCTTTTCAGCCCAGAAAGCCAAAAGACAGTTTTTCATAAAAGCTATGGGGCTGTTTGGGGGTGCTGTGCTTCAGTTTTGGGCCAAAAGCTCCCCCAAACAGCATGGCTGTAAAGCAGCTGGGAAGCTAAGCCACAGCAGAAGCACCCCCAAAAGGTGAAGCTACTGGGGAGGAGCTTTTCAGCTGTGGCTTCGCTTGATCACCTCCCACCTCGCTCGCTCCGCTTTCCCGACCTTCGCCACCTCGTCTCACCGTCTCCACGTCACCTTCTCACTCAGACGGCGCTGTACTTCGCTATGTTGCTACCTCCCCGCTCGGTTCGTCCCCAAAATCCACAGTTGCAGCAGCTAGTTTGCCAAACAACGTAACAAGAAAAGCCACAGCCGTCAACTACAGCTGTTTTATAGCCCAGTAAACCAAAAGCAGCTTTTCAGCCCAGCCGCAGCTCCCCCAAACAGGCCCTATAGCTCCCAAAAACAAGCCCTTAGTGTTTTGAACTTCTAGTCATTCTATCAGACTTTTGGTTTAGGATTTTTTTCCGAGAAAACACCCAAGAGACATTCGTTTCTTTTCATTAAGAAGAAAACTGGATACAATGTTGCTTACAGACTTTCATCACTGTCGGTCTGATGGGAGCAGAGAGAAATAGGGGACTGTTACACTTAACTTAAGCGGAGACACTACTCAGACGATCCGAAGGAAAACACTAACCTAAGAAAACTTGGATTTTGCTCCAGTGGCCAACCAAAGCAGTCTCTTCTACTTGTTTGGTTTAGGATGAAATTTTAGTTTTTTTTTCCTTTTCTTTTTTGGAAGAGTGCCTGCAATGAGAAAAGGCTGTTAGAGCTAGGATCTAACTTGGCTTCGCTTAGTTAATAATAAAATGGGATGAAAATAAATCTCTATTCAGTTTGTTTTCAGCTTCAATCTAAGGCTGAGTTCAGCTGAGCCCAAGCAGCACACAAGCTGCTAGCTGATCATCCACTAATAAATAATGTCCACATTGCCATGTCCTTGAATAATGTGTTAGGAAGTGATTTTGTATAACTATTTTGTAGGATCAACTGAATCTAATCATTGATCAAGGTTGGCTGGCATTAATGTCATTGTGGGAAGGTAAGGTCTGTCTAATGTAAGCTCTATACCAAGGCAGAGTGAATGGAGCCCTTGAAATTGCTTCATGAAATCTCACATGAAATTCAGGCAGGGGGAATCTTGTAGTTCGATTTGCAGAGAAAAAGGACAATCATGCATTCCAAGCAGGTTTTCTGCACTAAACAAATGTGAGATGTAAGTATTGTTAGTTAGTTACATTCTATTTTTTTTCATGATATGCTTTCAAATAACATGTCATGGTAGAAAAATTGGAGTTTAATTGAAAATCCTCAAATGGCTTGTCCTGCTATAACAATTGTAGTTTAACTGACTAGCCAAGTAGCAAGCTCGATTATTATTATGTTGGGTGCTCAAAGTAAATAACTATTGTTTGCATTATATGTGGACCCTGATTTATTGGTTGGTTAGGTAGTATGTGTTAGTTCCTTGGATGAACCAGTCAGTATTAGATTGCTAAGACTGAAACATTTTAACTTATCAAACTAACTACTTGCAAATATCATTTGCTTGTTGCATGGTCTTTTCAAGTTGTAACTGCTATCAAACCACCAGCACCAACACATTTTGCACTGGTAGCCTGAATTCAAGGTCCTCATGTTCCAAATTTCTACTCCAGATGTTGATATCCTGTCCGCATTTTGTACGTTTTGATTGTCAAAATTCTTGTCTTTGTCGTTGCCTATATGCTGTTTGTTCTATCCTATTTGAATGTGGTACCATCAGTCTCTCTGTGAAGTTTAGTCTTGCACAGTCAACAAAGTTTTGATGTTATCAGCCACTTGATTAAATGAAGCAATTCTAGGAGTCGTTAAAGGAAATTTAACAAAGTGAAACACGTAACTGGAGAAGAGATGAGGACTCTTGTGGCTGCAATCCACATAATGGAGTGATGAAAGCTAAGAAAGCACCATATATAGTGAATTAGTGATGCGTATTTACAGCCTATTTTGTGCGTAATCTAAAATCTTTATGCTGTAGACTTGTTGTTGTCTATATGAGATTAATTTCATATCCTGTGTAACAGCCTGGCTGAAAACTGAAGTGGTGCATCACATTTCAATATAAAATGGACATGAATTTAATTAAGTCCCTATAAACACTGTCAGCACTCAGCAGTATTGTCAGATGTACATACGTAGATTTTTGAGCAAATTACCACATCTGAGACTTTATCCCAACCAGTTTGATTTTGGTCATTTTGTCAGTAACTTTATTCATGAATTAGAGTTACTGGTCTTGTTTATCATTCTCCATGTCGTCTTTGCCAAATAGTAATATGTAACATCACTTCCTCACTTTAATTTTATACAAATTTTCCAATGTCCCATCAGCACAAGAACACTTTTGGGTGGAGAGTAAGCTGATATGAACTGGAGTGGTGTTGACATTTTTTGCATGATTATTTGTGAATTCAAAAATTTATGCAGCATTACATATGTTTACCTTGTATTGTCGAAACCAGTTTGCAGAAATATATGAGATGCAAAAGTGGTTGCTTTCGCAGTATTGGACCAGATCAGCCTGCCCAAGTTGTAGATGAAGCTCCAAACAATTTGGTATGACTAATACATTAATTTGAATTTGCTAATTTCTTAAGTAATGGTTATCTCCTGTGCATGTTTATGCTGTTTGATCACATGCAGACTTTCACATCCCGGTTTATATGCAATAGGGCCTTTTTGTGTATTCTTCTGGTTTTGTCCCACCTCCAAAGTGTCCTTCAGTGTGCTGAGCATTTGTCATGTTCTCAAAATAGCTAATTATTTAACCAACATTGGTTTTTCAATCTGTTCTCTGCACAACATTATATCTTACCCATCTTCATCGAGATTATGAGGCAAGAGACTTGCATGCATACTTAAAATTTCAAAAAAAATGTTTACTTTTCACCGTTAGACTAAGAACTCTGTACTCAGAATGATCCCTGCTCATATCATTTGCGGTCATCCCTTGACCTCAGTTAAGTGATCATCTTAACAAGGCAAAGGAATCAAGCAATTGCACAGTACACATGGCCTCACTGACTTATAATTCCACAGCTGTATCATTTTTCTTTGCTGCTGCTGCTGCTGCTGCTGGTAAATATTCACTGCATTATGAAAACCATGTGTCACGTGCATAGATTAGGTGGCCCTAAACCCAAGGAGTGCCAAGGCCGTCGGCTACACTCCAGGGTCAAGGAGAAGGTAGAGGGATAGGTAGTGTGATGACTCTTGATATATTTCTTGCTTGAGTGAGACTGAGTACATGTTGTCCCTCTTATAGGGATGGCTTACTTAACCCTTAAGAAATGATCTAATCTAATCTTTATCTTAAGGAAACTAATCCCTAATCAATCTAATCTAATCCCTAATTTAAAGGGACTGCTTTATTTGCCATGGGGCTGATCTCCTGCCTTTATTGGGCCTTGACCCATGCCCATGACATTACACCCCTCCTAAAGATGCAGCTTGTCCTCGAGCTGCTAGGGGGCAGCCATGGTTGTAGCCCCAGGACGCCCCACGTTAACGATAGGATGTAGTGCTGGCGCCTCGTCGTGCGGGAACATAGCAGGCTCGTGGTCTTCACATGCAGGTGCCGCAATGGCAGCGGCGGTGGTGAAGTCCTGTCGACCTGGACGAGGCACCTCCACTATGCGATAGCCTTGCCGAACATGCTGTCTTTCACAGCTACCGCGTCAAGTACCCGCAGCATCACGGCAGACACCAGCCACGCCATGGCTGCCATGGCAAAAACGGTATCATTGGGGAAGACTTTGGTAGTGCCTGGTGCTACCGCGGCAGTAACGACAACGCCGTGTTAGTCTTTGGCAGTGTCGTCGGCTATCTGGGGTGGCACCGACTCCAAGGGCAGCGACGTCGCCCTTGCAGCGGCACGGGTTGCCTCCAACAACTCCATCTGAGCCATTGATTTTTCCATGGCAGCCTTCATCACAGCCTCCATCGCAGCCCTTGATTTCTCCATCACAACCATGATGGTGGCTTTGACGTCGTCTAGGGTGACAACGACGATGGAGATCAAGGCCCCCCATCTTGGCGCTGCTACCCTTCAACTCAGCATAGGGACATAGTGTGGATGGCAATAGCGAAACTGACGAGGCACCGACATTGAGGACAATGGGAGCATCGTGCCTGTTATGGTAGTAGAAGCTATGAGTAAGGATCGACTGCTCTGATACCAAGTTGTCACGTGTATAGATTAGGTGGCCCTAAACCTAAGGAGCACGACCATGCCAAGGCCGCCGGCTGCACTCAGGGGTAGGGAGAATGTAGAGGGGTAGGTAGTCTAATGACTCTTGATATATTTCTTGAGTGAGATTGAGTACATGTTGTCCCTCTTATAGGGATGGCTTACTTGCCCTTAAGAAATGATATAATCTAATATTTAACCAATCTTATCTAATCTCTAATTTAAAAGAACTACTTTATTTGCTATTGGGCTGATCTCCTGCCTTTATTGGGCCTTGACCCATGCACATGACACCATGACTGTAGAAAGCTTAATCTATTTTTTGTAGGAACACACACAGAGGCATGCACACACGCGCGCGTGCGCACACACACACACACAAATCATTTCTCTTGAAACCTTTTGTTTCCAGAAGAAACCAATGCTCCTAGGGCCATCAGTTATGTTGTGATACTTTTACATTGCTGGTATAACCATTGCGTATTCACAGTTAATGTGGAACTAATTTTCTTTTGGCTGCTGTTTCAGAATCCAGGAGCATGCTTGTACATGCAGATGGATGAGCGGCTCACATGTGATGGCTCGCATCATCAACATACCCGGAGGCTCTGTCCTTGCGCATGAAATGGACAAGAAAATTGGCAGTCATAAGAGAGGTAATTTTCTCTGAAAAGTTCCGTCAGGTTTTGGACTCATTTAATTGCCAAGATATCACAAAAATTGGTCTCACATCAGTCGTAATCACTTGCCAGGAAACAAGTGGAGATGATCTGCTGCGAAATTGATGGTTCTCCGTGGTGCACAACCTTTCTACTTGTTGGTTGTCTCAAAACGACACTAGCATTCTGCACCGAGTTTTCAAGCAGCATTGTTGATGCGAATAGGAATGAGTACCTGTGAATCTTCCCATGGCATTTGCTAGGATGTTACATATCCAATGAAAATGCATGCATCAGTAGTGCCATGGAGTGCAAGATTGCACTGCATCCATGCTTTTCTCAGAATTCTATATTTGTGACTCTGTCGTGCGCAGGCTTTTTTTGCTTGCATGTCTGCGTGCATGATTCATGTACAGAGCAAACAACTTCTCAAATAATTATATTCATAATATATTGTGCAATTTTCCATACATGTTTAGGATAAAAAAAGCCAAAAAATCAGTTGCACCATGACAACATCTGTGCATCACAAACTTCCATGCTTTTTGCCCTTCTCAAAAGGAGTAGTCAGGCTTGAAATCTCTTAACTTGGGACTGCCCCTCCCCTTGTCATCATCTTGACTCTGACCAGTGGTAGCAGCTGTGTCATTCTCCTCTGTTGCCTCCTCTTCTTGGCTCTCCTGAAAGGCAGGGTGTGTGAGTATGTTTCCCAAGAGTTGCGTCCCTCTGAGGGCGTTGGTCAGAGGCAGGTGACCCTCTGGAGTGTCATCATTCAGCTCCCATATGAACTCATCAGGGAAGGCCTTGTAGTTGAACTGCTCCACTTCAGTGTCCAGCTTCTTCATCCAGCCAACCTTGATGAAGAAGCGAGTGAAGTCGCGCCGCGACTTCTCCCACAGCCGCCGCTGCACGCTGTACCCAAACTTGCCATTGCTGTGCTCCCTCCAGAGCGTGTCAATGGCGCCGAGGTCCTCTGCGGAGATGAACTGGACCTCCGAGAAGAAAACATACCCTCGACGGCGTGCAGCCTCGCCCGCAAGGTCGATAAGGAGCGCGCGGGTGGTCTCATCGGCCTGGCGGTAATCTCCCTCTGCAAGCTGGCGGCCTAGGAGGTCTAGGGAGGGGGCAGGGGGTGAGGTTGCCGCGGCAGGCGTGACCGGAGTCGGAGCTGATGAGCTGGAGGTTGAGGCTGCGGTCACCGAGGAGTTGCTGGAGAAGAGCTTGAAGGAAACGCTGGTGCTGCTGTTGGTGGTGAGCTTGAGAATTATAGAAGCGGAGCTGTCATGGATGCTGTTGCTGAGGAAAGAGTGGTGCTGGTGAAGAAGAAGAAAGGATCGGACAGAACCATTTGCCATGGCAGGCAGGAGAAGAGGGGTCTGAGGATGGGTGGGAGAGGTGGAGGGGAATGACGGTGAAGAGGAGTGGATGGGGTTTAGTGTTGGTGGTGTGGAGACTGGAGACTTTGGGAGTGTGTGCTGCACTGCTGCCAATGTGCCTTTGTGTTGTGAAACATTCTGGTGGTTGGTTTGTGGGGGGTGCATCTTGGGGAGATAAAGAGGAGTGCTGTGATTGGTGGGTTCTGGGTGAGATGAGGATGCTGGCTAATCACCACCCAACAGAGATGTTTTCAGGGAGGGGAGGGTGAGGTGGGAAGGCCGAGTCCATAGAACATTTTTATATGTTCTACCTTCTCTTGTTCTTTTAGAGAAAAGGCTTCAGAATTAAACCATTGCTAGTCTCATATTCACTTTGAAGTTCTTCTAGGAAAGATAAACCAGGTTAGTCTACATGGATTTTGCCTGTAAAAATAAATTTACCCTATCGGTGAAACTAGTCTCATCAGCATGCCGACTAATATATTGTAACGGCCAAATAATATGGTGAGTCTGTTCTGCTAGTAGAGGCTTAAGTACCCAACCCTAACTTGCCTTGTCAATACTAATATATTGTAATGGCCAAATAATATGGTGAGTCTCTTCTGCTAGTACAGGCTTAAGTACCCAACCCTAACTTGCCTTGTCAATAATCTCTTCGAGAATTTTGTGTAAAATGACAGAAGCTTACGCATTCTCTCTCTGGGTGCACGAAGAATTTCACAGGAATAGGTATAATCCTTGAATTCCAAACAGGGCCTAATTTAGGATATTATTTTGCATTTGATACGAGGTTCCACTCGGGAACACTTCTTTTTTTTCTTCTAGAAAACTCACCAGCTTATAAAGTCTTCATAAAAAAACATTTAAACTTTAGGTGCCCGAATTTTAAAATAGAATCTCTTTTGTAAAATTACATTCATACGCAGGTTCTATTTGATTCATATAACATGAATGGAATTTATATCAGGTTGCTCAGCACGAGCAAAAGCCGATAAATTGGCCTCTTGTTCATTCAACTTGGATTTTAGGCCTGTAAAAAAAGCTGGTTGGTGAAGCTTATTGGCTCGGTTCAAAATTGTTCTAATTACACTCGTTTTTTTTTATTAAACATTGAAATGAGTCAATTTTGAATTAAATTGAATTTTGCTTTGGCTCAGCCCTGTTCTTTAGCTCGATTCTAAAAATACTTTCAAACTATAAATAAAATGATATTAAATTAAACAATGTCAATTTCGAAAAAAATTCGAAAAAATAAGGACCAGATCGGCTCAATTTCCACTCCTTGAACTTTCTGGGTATATGGACATGGTGTATGCAAATCTGTATCTATCTAGAAATGGCCAAGTTGGACGCTCTGGGCGGCAGGGCTTGCTTGTTATCTTGGTAGGCCATGTATGCTGTCTTGTTCACTAGTTGTAACTTCTTCTTCTTAAAATAATAAGTATAATAAAAGAAACCTTAGCTCAAATGTTTTCGACCTAAATACGCTGTTGATTTAGAAATCGTAGTTGGGTTATGACAGAGAGTTCGTCGACCATTTGCTGCTTCAGGGTACACGGGGTTATGTACGACATTCATCATATAGATTTTGCAAATACGAATGGATCATCCAGAGTTTGTCTAATTTACGGATTTTATGATGAAAAAAGAAATGAATTTCAGTACAAGAAGAAGGGAACAAACAGTGCCTTGTAATCAAGAGCTAGATTCATTTGGAGTCTCTCTCCAACCTCCATGTATCTTGTACTCTGATTGGAACGCAGAAATTTGATAGGAATTTCACTAGAAACAATTTAGTTTTAGAAGGGTCGGGGAAAAAATTTCATGTTCCAAACGGGGCAGACAACTTTTAGCCTATAGTGAATGCTGAACTCGACAAAAGATATGAATCTACTCGTTAGTTTTCACATATTTAGGTTTTTGGGAAGTATTGAGACCCATTCTTTGCGATTTTTTTACGTCCAAATCGTGGGATTTTGGGGAGCTCCAATGTTATTGTGTTGGGCGAGTGGATCACAAGAAATAGCATTTCTTGCTCACGCGGCATGTGGGTCCACCAGCCTTGTACTTTGCTGGTAGTAACCCATGAAATGAAAAGCCAGCGCGACATACAGTAGAAGCCTTTCCCTTCATTTCTTTTAATCCGAAATGGATTTATCGTCCGCTCAAAAGAAAAAAAAAAGAGCCCTGTAATTGACTACAAGACTTGTGAACAGGGTTTCAAAAACCGATAAAAATAGAGCGAAAATCGGTAGAAACCGAAGAAGTTTGAATTCAAATTTTTTTTAACTCGGCGGTCAAACAATGGTAGAAAAAAAACAAAAATTGAGCGATTTTTACTGATTTTTAATCTGTTTTCTTCGATTTTTGAGAGACATTTTCCGATTTTTGAGCGATTTTCACCGATTTTTCGAGCGATTTCGACTCTCGGCTCACCGAAATAAAATATAAAAAAAAATCAAAAAATTTAGAAAAAATTAAAAATCCCAATTAATCTATGAAACACCTTAGAGAAATTTTAACAATTTTTGAAATCATTTATTGCTTCTAAAAAAATAAAAAAAACAACAATTAATGAAAAGGAACAAAAAGAGTGTCAGATTTTTATAAATACTTATATGATTTATTATATTATAAAATTTTAATTTAACCATAAATAGTGCTAAATGGTCATGTACTAAAAGTTTCAAAAATATTAGACTTCATTTAGTACCCATATAAAATCAAAAACAGAATAGCGTATACAAAGATAGTAGAAATTTCAGATTTTTTTTTTAAAAATACACATATCTCATCATCATCTAAAAATTTTATAACATCATTATAATTATATTAGAACATCATACAAAAAGTTTAAGAAATATTAGACTTCATTATGTACCCCTAGAAAATAAAAAACTGAAGAGCATATATTTTGACAATATCACTGTCAGAATTTTAAAAAAATACACAGATCTGATAATAATATAAAAATTTTATATAATAATTAGAATTTCCTTAGGACCTCACACAAAAATTTTAAAAAACTTTTAACACTTTTTTCTAATTTGTTTCAATTTTTTTAAATTTGCATTTGAACTCCACGGTTTACCGAGCGGTTTTTATTGCCGAACCGGCTCAAAATGGTCGGTTTTCATCGGCTTTGTGAACCCTACTCGTGAAACGTCACATGTGAATCTTAATACTAGTACCGTATCATTTTACTCTATGTGTACATGGCCTTAATAGCTATAACTGAAAAATAAACAAACAAAAAACGGCTAGAAACGGTTTTTTTCCCTTACTTTGGACAAAGATTTTGGTACAAGTTACAATGGGCTCGGGGCCTTCTGTCGGACGTGCACAATATATAGCCATGAAATATGTTATTGCTCCCCTTTTCTTTAAGGAGAATTTCATAATCACCCCAATAAGTCATTAGCCTTTTTAATTTGCTCCATATATTTCATTTTCGTTTACTCTGCCCCCATGTCTCATTCGTTTAGACCACAGACCACATGGTGATGCTTTATTACCAGCATAAAAGTTCAGAACAAGTACCGGGAACTGTTAGTGATATGCCTTAGTGGTAATTATCGAGATGGTTGTATCACATTTATATTTATGAAAAAAATATAAATATTTTGTTTTTTAATAAATATATATCATTAGTATCGATCAACATGTGACTTGTTCGTGAAACTCCATAGTCATATTTTGATGTTATTATAAATTATCTCTGACCGTACATCATCATGTGGGACAATTGTGATATAATGGTCAGCATATGTATTGCTTGATGATCATGTTTCATGGATCATAGATATAGAGATATCAAATCAATAATTTGCACACATATTAAAGAATATGGTGTTGGAGTGACCCACCATAAGACACCGCGGAAATTGTTATAGTGTTAAGTGTCATCAGTTGATCTCATGCATAGTGTATGTGAAATCCTTACTGAAAGACCATGTGGAGGTCTATTTGTGTTGGTGATGAGTTATTGACACAATTTAAACATGTGGTGCTTGAGTTTGGGGTTTATTTGAAGTCCTTTTCAAATTATGAAGCAATGGGAGAAAAACCCAGCAATGTGGTGCTACCGGCCATGGGGCGATGCTACTGGACATGAGGCGGTAGCACCGGCCCTCAGGCTGGTGTGAAAATTCCAGAGAGCTCCTTAGCAGGGTTTTTAGGGGTGCGGTGCCACTTACTTTTTGAGCGAGGTTTGAGTATGAATTTTGATTTTTGATGAGATTCATTGCATATCTTTTTGGGCAATGCTATGAGATGTGTTTCCTTATTTTTTATGGTTGCAGGATGTTGGTACTCGACCATGGTAAGGCGAAGGAGTACCAGGACTAGGCGAGGTGTGCCGGAGGTCCAGACGGTCGAGGTTCGCCGGAGATGATCGAAGACAGAGTCGGTGCAAACCTAGAAGATAATGAATGGATGAGATGCTAACTTGAAGCTACTCGGATCAAGGAGGGCCGTTGGATCGCGGTCTAGGTGATAGAGTAGCGGGTCTAGTTAGTATGCTTTGAAATACGTGCAAAAAACTAGTATGATTGTTGGGTTTTAGGTTAGCCCATGTATGGCTGTGTGAGTGAGTCAATCCTAGCCCTTGAGATGATCATTAGGGTTGAAGGAACTCATCTAAGGGTGGAGGATGGCTCAAGAGTAGTATAAATAGAGGGGTAGGGGTAGCTCTCCCCTCTTTGAAGGTTTTGACGTTTTTGTGTTCCTTTGAGCTTTGTCCACTTTGTTGTGTGGCTTTGTAAACCTCCCTTCCATAAATAAAAGTTTAATTTCCTCAAGTCTAAATTTATTTTACGCATTTAAATTATGCTTTAAATTTAGTCTTTAAATTTTGCAATTTACATTCTTGCAATTTAATTTCCGCACATTTGGATTTGCCTCCCCTCCTTCTAAATGCTTGTAGAGTTTTTGCCAAGGATGTATGATTGATGGATGAGTCTTCTTCAGACCATATCCCAATCATCTAGGCAAATCTTGTGCTCTTCTTTGCAAGAAACCGATCTTTTGCTCTTTAGAAGATCATTTTTGGAAGATTGGGTTTCTGGTGTTCTTGACTTGTTTTCTTGCTTGCTTTGACGTGTGGGAGGCTATCCAATATCTTCTTGATCATCAAAACCCCATGAGCAAGTTCAAGATCAAGTTTTTGTGTTTTTGCTCTTACTTGGTGCATTCTTCCTTTGATTCAAAAAAGGTCAGAACTTTGATGTTAATCTCTTGGATTGAAGGTTGGAATAGGTTCTTGACCTCCATATGAAGGTGCATACCAAGTTTCATGAGTTTTGGACCAACCGATCAAAAGTTGCATCATTTTTTCTTTTGAAACTGTGTTGTGTGCTTTGCTGATTTTTGAGGCCCGGTGCTACCGGCCTCCCAATGGTAGCACCGGCCATCCAGTCAATTTGTTCTTTTTGATTGTTTCGTCTGAGGGCTTGTTTGGATCATTTTGAGTGGGGGAAATTTTTATTTAGGATCATTCACCCCCTGATCGTTATCTCGGTCTTTCAATTGGTATCAAAGCCGGTTTTGCTCTTGACCGGTCTCTAGAGCCATGGAGACAGACAAGTATTCCACCAACCCTCCTATCTTTTTTGTATTTGATTTTCTCTTCTGAAAGTCGAGAATGGAGTCGTACATCACTGCCATGGGTTTTCTGATTTGGTAGAAGGTGAAGCTCCTGTGTGAGGTTCCTGCCGATGAGATTGTCATGGTCAGCAATATGGCTGACGTTAAGACGAACACTAAGGCAAGGAATATCCTCATACAGAGCCTTAGCTGCAGTGAGTACAACAGGATCTCTCATATACGATCTGCTCACCAGATCTGGGTGACCCTCGATGCTAACCATGAGGGCACCACTAAGATCAAGACGGTGAGACAAGATCAATACAAGCGTGACTACAACAAGTTTGAACAGCACACTGGTGAGACCCTTGATGAGTGCTTTGGTCATTTTACAAGGATTTTAAGTGATCTCCGTGCGGTTGGTTGCACATACCTTGACTCGGAGAACGCTCGACACTTCTTGACCGCACTTGATCTTCGGGTTTAGGAGATGAAGGTGACCACCAGCAAGGACACTACAGACTTATCGATCTTGACTCTTGACGGGCTCTATTCCTAACTCAAGACTCATGAGATCGACGTTGTCTCTCGAAAGGCAAAGTCGCAGTCGATGGCCTTGGTCACCGATCCCATTGGATCCTCTTTTGAGACTTTAGCTGGTTTCTCTCTTTCCGCCCTTTGCGAGCTAAGCGATGAACAACTGAATTTTTTTTAGAATGTGAGCTTGCTCTTGTAGCTCGCAAATTTTCTCATGCCTACAAGAGGGTGAAGGAGAGGAAGAGAGGTGGCATCAGCACCTGCTTCGAGTGTGGTGGCCCCAACCACATTTGGGCGAACTGCCCCAAGCTAGAGAAGGGCAAGAATGACTACACCAACAAGAATCGCAACAAGAAGCCTCCAGTTCGTGACCCGGCGCGTGAGAAGTACGCAACTTCTCGAAGAACAAGAAGCTCTTTCACCGCGTCCTCGCCGCACTCGACAACATCAACCTCTCCGACACGGAGACTGGAGCGACGAAGGCGAGGATGATCCACAAGAGAAGAACAAAGACAGCGATGACTTCACCAGGATGTGCTTCATGGCGGATGCCAACGGTATCAGCGGCTCTGAGCTCTACAGCGACTCGGACGAGGTACCCTCCTATAACCAACTCAATGAAGCTTTCAACAAATTAGGAAAATTTCATGCTAAAGCTAGAACTAGGTGTGCAGAGCTAGAAAAGGAAGTAGGTACCTTGACTCGAGAGTTAGCGTTACTTAGATCTTCTCATTCCTGAGTCTGATGACTGTTCTTTATGTGATGCTTTGCTTGTGGAGCTTGAGAACCTAAGGACTATACATGATAGTGTGTTGGCTGAGCTAGATAATCTTAGGTTGAAGAATGCTAGCACTGATTCTGTTGATGTTATTCTTGTAGATGCTAGTTTTCTTCATGCTCACACTAGCACATCATGTGAAAATTGCCCTAAATTGCTTGCTGAAATTGATGCCATGAGCACTCACCTTAGGAAGCTATCTACTAGAAACAATGAACTTGAATTGCATGCTTCTAAGGACTCAGTCAGCTCATGTGAGGGCTGTAGGCAACTAAAACTTGACAATGAATCCTTAAATATCAAGTGTGATGAACTTGCTAAGGACTACTAGTTAAGTCACATGAAAGTTGCTTGCGATGTGCTGAGATTGAAGGGGACTTAGATAAAATCCAAGTCAAGCTTAGGAAGAAGTTTGAGGCCCAGACCCTTAGAATTAGAAATGCCCCTTGCGTTTCTTGTGAGGCCCTCAAAATTGAGGCAGCTGTGCTGAGGGAGAAAAATGCACGTGCTGATAGTTCTTCCTTATCTGGTTCTTCTTCCTCCTCTTCCCCTTGTTCTTCCTGTGCCTCTCTCTTCTAGGAGTGTGAGTATTTCATTAGCACTCTTGAGAAATTTGTAGGAGGCAAGAAGAAGCTCAATCTCATCCTATACCAAATCTAAGATTAGTCGATTTAATCAAGGTTTAGGATTTGACTACTTGGAGCACGCTAGGGCTCATCCTCCAAATATTGTGCGTGGCTCCAAGAGTGGAGAGATTGTGGTTGCTCCCAGGGTGAGCACCACCGTGTTTAGGTCTGCTGGGGTTGTCTATGGGATCTTTGACCAGAAGGTTGCTACTCCTACTACTTTTGCCTCTAGCAAGGGGAAGTACTCATGCACCTTCTATCAGAAAGATGGCCACCTAGTAGATTTTTGCTTCAGGCGTGCCAAGATCATGAGGCGCGAGCGTGTTCATGCCCTTAGGGGTATTCAGGGTCATCCCTAAACTCTGAGTGCTCCTAAGGCACACGATACTACTAGACAGTATAGAGTGTCGCCTGTTTTTGGGTAGCATTTAGGACTTGGATTTCATGCTGTTCATTCAAGTTTTTGTCCTAGATCTGCTCTTGGTCAGTCTTTCCGCTGTCCTTTTGATAGTTCTCATGTTTCTCCTCGAGGTAGATATCAGTGTCGTGAGGTGTTTCCTAGTAGGAGATTTGGGCAGTTTCACTGGGATGGTCCGGCCTTTGCACGATGGCGGGCCAACCCAGTTCCAACTCCTAGATCTTCTGCTAGGGATTTTTCTAGTCTTGTGAGAGTAGAGCGTCAGAGAGACACTAGAGTCCAATCTTTTGCTCCTGTGGCTGGTATTTTGAGACGTCGTGTGATTCAGTACTGGGTTCCTAGATCTTCTCTTTGTCCTATTACTGAGTCAACTCTCTCTCTCTTGTGTGTTGACCAGGTTCGTAGGATAGGGAAGGGAGAGGTATGGATCATTGACTCTGGTTATTCTCGTCATACGTTTTGTTGTGTGTTTGAGCGTTCGATTTCAGGCTTCTCCTCGCACCTCTCACCGCGAAGCAGTGAAGCGCATCTTCAGGTACCTTTGAGCTACCATTGATCATGGTATTTGGTACTCTTCTTCTTCTTCTTGTCTGTCCCTTAGAGCCTTTTTCGATGCAGACTTTGCTGGCTGTAAGATAGATAGGAATAACACTTCTGGTACTTGCTAATTCATTGGCACTTCTCTTATTTCTTGGTCATCTAGGAAGCAGTCCGGAGTTGCACAGTCTACCACTGAGGCTAAGTACATTGCTGTAGCTAGTTACTGTAGTCAGGTGCTTTGGATGAGATCGACGTTGCAGAACTTTGGTTTAGAGATAGAGAGTGTTCCACTTTTATGTAACAACACTTCTACTATTTGCATTGCTAAGAACCTAGTGCAGCACTTCAGGACCAAGCATATAGACATTAGATATCACTTCCTTAGAGACCATGTGAAGAAGGGTGATATAGTGCTTCAGTTTGTAGAGAGTGACCGCCGATATTTTTACTAAGCCATTGGATAGCTCTAGATTTGTGGCCTTAAAAGGAGAGCTTGGAGTTGTGTGCCCTTACATCAGCTTTTGAGGGGGAGCTGATTTGTATATTATATATTATATATGTTTTCTTCTAGTATTTCCTTTCTTTTCCATTATCTGGGTGTTATTGGGCTTATTTCTAGAGTTCTGAGTTCACTTCACTTAGACTTCTAGCTTGCTTTGCATGTACTTCTCATCTTATGCTTTAGGTTGCTATCATGCAAAATTAGTTATTCTCTCTTCTCTCTAGGTTGAGTTTCCTCATAGTCTTATAAGTCTAGCAGGTGTTGGGCCCCCTGGGTAGACACGGTTTGTGTGCACTTCCTAACTTGGGATCTAGAGTCAGCCTCCCTATATCAATCATTGGAGAAGATGAGAACGAGTCTGCACCATAGTGTTCTCTTCTATCTTTTCTATGCTCTATGGCCACCCAGTTGTAGTTTCTCGACTTCTTCTCCTCATTCTGTGTTTCTGGTTTTGATTGAGTTCATTTGGACCTTCCTTGATTTTAATTCTGTTAATAACTTAACTTGAACCAGATTTATGCTTAAAATTGATTAACTTGTTGAGGGGGAGTTTCAGAACCTGCTTCATGCATTGTATAGACTTCATTTTTTTTATTTTTATGAGCTTTGTCTATTATGAAAATGAGCTATTATTCATTCTATGCACCATGCTCTTTTATGAAGAAAAATGCTAGCCTAGATATGTCCAAGTTCATTTTGATTCATCTTACTAAGCTTGTTAAAATTTGAAAATTAAAGCTTTAAATAAAAACTTGATGAAACATGTTGCTTTTACATGTTATGTTTCTTCTCTAGGTGCATATGCCTTTATTTGAGAAATTTTGAATTTCTACTAGAGTCCCTATAGCAACTTGGGTGAAGCTAGGTGGATCCATACTCGAGTCCTTCACTTGCTCATAAATCTATGAGCTAAAATGAAAATAAGAAATTGACTCTTTTTGCAAATTGATCTCAACACTTTACATTCACAAGACAGTCTCCCATTGCACTTGGGATGAACTTGGAAAGTATCGTGTATGACCAAGACCATCATCTTAAGAGTCCTTCTTGAGATGATCGATTATGGCTTGAGTCAATTACATTTGAAAAATGCAAATTAAAAAAACATAAGTGGGTAAAGAATGCAAATCATGTAAAACATTTACACCCCACTATGTCATTTGAAGTCTTAAAGCAAAAAAAAATTGCATTAAAGATGATTGAGCTCGAAGGACCTTGTATGCACATCTAGCTTTCCCAAAGTGTTGAGTAGGTTGAACTCTAGGTTTTCCATTTGATCCATTGTATAGCTTTGCTTCTAGTTTAGAAACTATGCTAAGTGTTGAATTGTTAAATCTTGCAAAAATAACAGTCTTATTTGTGCTTGCACTTGGACATATTTTAGTTTAGTATAATCTAAACTTGAGTAGCTTGGTGTCATGCTTTATATATGTGGTCACTTAGATAATTCTCAAAGCTCTTTTAGGATGCATCTCATTCATGCATACCTGCAAATAGGGAGAAAACGATGAAAATGCCTTCTTGATGCCTATATTGCCAGAGGGGGGAGAAAATGTAGAAAATGCATCATTAATAGGTAAAAATGAGAATGCATTTTGGTTCTTATGATCTTTGTGAAGTCCTACTAATTTTTAAGGATCATAAGCATACTTGAGCTTGTTGTGAGTTTTTATTGGATTTTAGAAGTTTTGTGGAAAACTTGCTCTTTCTTCGGTTTTTCTCCAAAATCTTTCTCGCCAACTTGGTCATGATCCCATTTCCTCTTTTCTTGGACCAAACATTTTCATCTCAAATTGCTTCTTCTTCTTCTTCCTTTCAAACTCAAAATTCTATGCCTTTCGGGTGTTTGTCAATATACTCATCAAAGGGGAGATTGAAAGACCATGTGGAGGTCTACCCATATTGGTGATGAGTTATCGACACCATTTAAACATGTGGTGCTTGAGTTTGGGGTTTATTTGAAGTCCTTTTCAAATTATGAAGCAATGGGAGAAAGATCCAGCAATGTTGGTGCTACCGGCCATAGGGCGGTGCTACCGAACATGGGGCGGTAGCACCGGCCCTCAGGCCAGTGTGAAAATTCTAGAGAGCTCTTCAGCAGGGTTTTTAGGGGTGTGGTGCGTAAGGTCGAGGATGCCGACTAGAGGGGGGTGAATAGGCGGCTTTTAAAAATTACTTCTACAAATTTCTACAAATCAATTCACCCCTAGTTACCCTTATGTCAAAACCTTAACAAAATTAATTCGGAAGAGATAAACTAAGATTTTGACAATCAAAGCCTTAAATAAACTAGGCTCACTATGTGCACTAACTAATTATGTCTCTAACAACAATTTGCAATTCTAAAGACAAGCAATTAATCAATTTAATTCTATGAATATAAATTGCTTGAATATAAATAAATAATAGAATGCAAGCACAAGTGACACAATACTTTTTACCGTGGTGTTCGGAGACTTTCCGGTCTCCCCTAGTCCACGTTGAGGTTAGACCAAATGAATTGGACCGGCTCCACGAATTGAGCACCCACCTTGAATCCACTAGTGGTTGCTCTTTAGGTTAGACCAAATGAATTGGACCGGCTCCACGAATTGAGCACCCACCTCGAATCCACTAGTGGTTGCTCTTTCCCCCCTCCAGGTAGGCGAGCACTGACTTTCACAAATCCGCCGGGTGTAAGATCGAGGATGCCGACTAGAGGGGGGTGAATAGGCGGCTTTAAAAATATTCTCACTAAATACACGCTCTATTGATCTCTATGTCAAAACCTAAACAATAATCAATGCGGAAGTGATAAACTAAGGTTTTGACAAATTAAAGCCTAAATCAACTAGGCTCACTAAGTGCACTAGCTAATTATGTCTCTACTCAAGATATAATTCTAAAGATAATAAAGCAATTTAATTTTAGGAATGTAAATTGCAACAATGTAAATAGAGAATTACAAGAAAACACAAAGAGACACACCGATGTTTTATCGTAGTGTTCGGAGACTTGCCGGTCGTCCCTAATCCACATTGAGGTTAGCCCAAACCTCTTTAAACCAGCTCCACGAATTGAGCACCCGCCTCGATTCCACTAGTGGTAGCTCTTTCCCGCTCTGGGTAGGTGAGCTCCGACCTTCACAACTTTACTGGGCTTTCTCACAATCTCCTTGAGAAGATCACCACGCACGATGCCTCCACACGCCATCTAGGTATCGACAAACATCAAGAGTAACAAGTCAAGCCTCTTGCTTGATCCTCACCAAGTGCAACACAAGCATAAGGATGCTCAATCCTTCTCTAGATGCAACACATACAACTAGAGGCTTCTCTCCTTACTCACAAAGTGCAACACATGCACAATGTAGAGGAGAGGCTCACACTAGATCAAGAGAAAGCAAATCAACACCAAAGATATTCTACACAAGAAACTCTAAATCAATTTCATCTCAAATCACTCAAATATGGCTCTATGAACTCTTGGAGTTTTGCTCTCACAAGAATACCTCAATGGGTGCTAGAGCAGCAGCAAAACCCTCCTAACTTGGGCCCTTTTATAGCCCCTCAAGAAAGCTAGCCGTTGGGGGCAAAATGCCCAAAAATCGGCAAAACCAGGTGTAGGGCCGGTAGCACCGGTCTCTAGGCCAATGGTCACTTTCATGCATTAAAAACACAAAAAACTAGCCGTTGCTACAGTACCCCCGCTGCTACTGCCCATCTAGGACCGGTAGCACCGGCCATTTCAACCAAAAAACACATCTCTGTAGTTTTTACACCGCTACCACTGTTTCAGCCACTAAAACGCTTATAACTTTTTACTCCGAACTCCGATTTAGGTGATCTTGGACTCTATGCGAAGCTTATTACGAGGGTTACAATATACAACCTTTCTCAAGATTTAATCAACCATAGATATTTTTAAATATCACTAAATATAAAGTTCAATGTAGTCACTCAAGTCCAAAATCTGATTTTCTCGAAATCCCTCACATAGACTTGATCAAGAGCGTGACTACAAGCTAGCAAGAGTCAATAAGATAAAATATTATGCCATTTAGTGATCAAATCATGATAAAAACAATTTGCAAAACACATTTGTAAATAAACCGAGAACCCATGAGATCAATCCTCTAATCATGTAAGGATCAACACATGATCTCGACACTTTGCAAATGCCAACTCATGCTCTAGGATCAAAACCATAACCTCTAGATTATTTGCAAATCACATTTGCAAATAGAAGAATCATAAACTTTACTTAGCCTTGTGATGATCAACATATGATCAAATCACAAGCTAAAACACCGATGCACGAGCTCTCACCTTTTGCAACACATGCAAAACTTAGCTCCATGCAAAAATCACATAAACCAAATTACATGAGCTATCTCCCTTTTGCAGCACATGCAAATCCATAGCTTCATGCAACAACCAAATCGATTAAGATTCAATAAGAAGCGAGCATGAGCTTCCTTATTTGCAACACATGCAAATACTTAGCTCATGCAAAATCCAAATAAGAGAGTGAGCTAGAGTGAACCGGATTGAGTTCATCAACACATAATGAAGCTCAAGCTATAAGACTCGACCCCTCTTAATAGAACGGCAACCTATACTAGCAACTCGGTCTCACATCTAAACACCGAGACCAGTAAAAGACTAGGAACACATTCTTAGCCTTAGCTAGTTATACCTTTGCCTCTCGCAACCACTTGAGGCTTTCATGATGACCAATCATCTTCTCTCCAGGTCAGGATCTTCTTTTCTTGTTCATCAACACATGATCAACTTCCTCTCTTCTTCTTCACTTCGGGATAACCTCTAGAAGTTCATCAACACACGATGACTTCTTCTTCCCTATTCTTCATTTTCTTGGACTCAACCTACTTCACAACTCATGGAAGATTGTTAGTCCGACAAACACGGTTGTCTCAATCATCACTTGCACTCCATTAACACATAATGGATGCCTCCGAGATCGATTAAGCACAACCCAAAGACAATTGATTGAAAGATTAATTGTGTCTTGAGTATACTAATTCAACTAATGCTTCATATACTCAAGAGCTTTCAATTGCCCTAAGATCAACAAAGTGAACCATCAACACATGATTAGTTCTTTGTTGATTGGATGGCAAGCGAACACAATTTAAATTGAATTTAAATTTTCATGAGTATATATTAACTACACAAGTTTCATATACTCAATTCGATGGAATCTAAAAGTAATGATCCAATTTATATGGAGTGGTGCAAAGGGATCAATACTCTTAAGACCATTAATTACAGAATAAACTCCGTTAGATGTGTGCATACAAATAATTGAACTTGAATCAATATGCACATATTCAATTTTTTGATTGCTTTGGAGTTTATCCTATATTCCCATGAGTATACTACAACTACACAAGTTAAATATACTCAAGGGGTTGTTTCAAAGTAATGATCCTTAGTATAGAAAGATGAATTAGATCAATATTATTGAAACATCAAGGTAAAGCATGAACTCCCCCTAAATGTGTGCATTCATGTATATATAGAGTTGGAAACATTATGCACATTTTAAGATTGAAACTACGGTGGAGTTCATCTTTTATCCTGAATCTAAGTAATGCATCTAGACATAATGGTGTTGTATTTGATGCATACCTTTGGGATTTCCATTTTTCAATGAGATGAGACTAATCAAAGATATACTTAATAAAAGAGTTAGTCTCATATTTGTATTTATCAATATGATCATAAATATTATATCCAAGGAATGCAACAAGATATGATAATATGAATTCGAATGCATACATTTGATATTTCCATTTTTTTCATCCAAAAGAGACTAATAAGAGTTAAGCTCAACGAAAGAGTTAGTCTCATAAAAAGATTTGTCATTAATTAACAATTGAGACTAATCAATATTATGGTTATCAAAAGGGTTAGTCTCAAAATTAGATTTGTCATTAACACCAAAACTAATTTAATGGAGCTTGAACTTTCACCAGGGCTTCTCACAACCTTCGTCGAGAAGCTCACCGCGCACGACGCCGCTACGCTGTCTAGCTATCAGCAAACACTAAGAGTAACAAACCAAGCCCTTCCGCTTGAATTTCACCTAGTGCAACACATACACTTCGGTGACGTCTTAAGTGCAACACATGCACTAAGATCCTCCTCAAGTGCAACACATGCACAAGAGGCTCTTAATCCACTTTCTAATTGCAACACATGCAATTAGAGCTCACTCTTAGCTCGAGAAGCAAATGTGAGTAGGCAACACATGCACAACCTCACACAAATACTCAAGAGAACCAGCAACACACAAATACTAGCCCTTGACATCCTTTTATAGCCCCCACACGAAATCTAGCCGTTGGGGGGGGCAAATCGGATTTTTTTCAGCAAATCCGGCAATACCGCCCATTAGGGCCAGTAGTGCCGGCCTTGACCTCCAATGGTCGTCAACGACTATATTCCCAGCACTACCGCCCTCTAAGGACCGGTAGTGCTGGCCAAAGCGGCAGTACCGCCCCTTGGGGGCGGTAGTGCCGGTCGAGCAAAAACCCAGAAATAGCCCTTTCTGAAATAAAGCTACCAGCCATATGGGCCGGTACTGCCGCCCATATGGCAGTACTGCACCCAAAGATCGGTAGTGCCGGCCAGAGGAGAAAAACAGGTTTTTCACAAAAACTTTTCTCCAAACTTTCGAAGGTTGGTTCTTTGAGCCATGTAATGATCAACACATGATCAAGTCAATTTGCAAAACACATTTGTAAACCCTATTCACATGCTCCAACTAATCGCATTAAAACTTTAAATTTATTTGCAAAACACATTTGCAAATAACCCTAGAACCTATGAGATCAATTCTCTTAGCCATGTGATGATCAACGCATGATCAAGTCAATTTGCAAAACACATTTGCAAACCTTATTCACATGCTTTAGAATCGAAACCCATAACTCTAGTTCATTTGCAAAACACATTTGCAAATAACAAATCCATTCGATTAAAATCAAATCTTGAGCCATGAGATGATCATCACATTTTGCAAAACACATTTGCAAATGCTTATCTCATGCTCCAAGATAAGAAGCATAAACATCAATATTTTGCAAAAACACAATTTGCAAACTCAAAGCACAAAACACACTTAGCCTTGTGATGATCAACACATGATCAAGTCACAAGCTAAAACTCCAATGCATGGGCTCTCTATTTGCAACATATGCAAATCTCTAGCTCCATGCAAACAACCAAAACAAACTCAAGTACATGAGCTATCTATTTGCAACATACGCAAATCTCTAGCTCCATGCAACCACTTTAAACCAAATTGCTTGAGCTCTCTCCTTTTGCAACACATGCAAAACTTAGCTCAATGCAACAACCACATAAACCAAATTGCTTGAGCTCTCTCATTTTGCAACACATGCAAAACTTAGCTCCAAGCAATAACCACATAAACAACATTGCATAAGCTATCTCCTTTTTCCAACACATGCAAATCCATAGCTTCATGCAAAAACCAATTCAATTAAGATTCAATAAGAAGCAAGCATGAGCTCCCTTATTTGCAACACATGCAAATACTTAGCTCATGCAAAATCCAATGCACGAGCTTCACCCATTCGCAACACATGCCAAATGGTTAGCTCCATGCAAAAACCAAACAAGAGAGTGAGCTAGAGTGAACCGGATTGAGTTCATCAACACATGATGAAGCTCAAGCTAAATGACTCAACCCCTCTTAATAGTACGACACCTAACTAGAAATCCGGTCTCCCATCCAAACACCGAGACCGGTAAAAGACTAGGAACACATCCTTAGCCCTAGCTAGTTATACCTTTGCCTCTAGCGATCCACTTGGAGCTTTTATGATTTCCAATCATCTTCTCTCCAGGATCGAATCTTCTTCTTCTTCTTGTTCATCAACACATGATGAATCTTCTAGCTCTCCTCTTCACTTCGGGATCACCTCTTGAAGCTCATCAACACATGATGACTTCTCGTTCCGGATTCTTCATTTTCTTGGACTCAACCTACTTCACAACTCATGGAAGATGTTAGTCCAAGAAACACGATTGTCTCAATCATCACCGCACTCCATTAACACATAATGGATGACTCCAAGATCGATTGAGCACAACCCAAATCAATTTGAATGATTTAAAGGTGTCTTAAGTACTTTGATGCAACTAATGCTTCATTATACTCAAGAACTTTTCGCTTGTCTTTAATCAACAAGGAACACCGTCAACACATGATAAAGTGTTTTTTGATTTGATTAAAAGACAACCGAACTCAATTTAAATTTTATTTAAATTGACATGAGTATATATAACTACACAAGTTTCATATACTCAATTTGATGGAAAATAATGATACAATATGTTTCAGTGATGGAAATGGGATCAATACATTTAGACTATCAACTATAGAACAAACTCCATTAAGTATGTGCATATAACTAATTGAATATGGAATCAATATGCACATAATCAATCTTAAGATTTCATATGAGTTTATTCTATATTTGCATGAGTATACTACAACTACACAAGTCATGCATGCTCAAAAGATTATTTCAATGTCTTGATCTTTTATATGTTATTTAGCAATAGGACATGGATCAATACAATTGAAACAAGTTAAATTATAAACTCTCCCTAGATGTGTGCATTCATGTATTTATTGATTTGGAAACATAATGCACATATTTATACTAAGGCAATGGAAGAGTTTATCTTTTAACTTGAATTCTAAGTATGCATTAAGACAATAGAAATGAATACGAGTGCATACCTTAGGTTTTTCATTTTCTATCCAAATTTGAGACTAATAAGAATGAAGCTAAATAAACATGTTAGTCTCATAATGATTAGATTTGTCATTAAACAATGAGTAAACATTAATATTAAACTAGTCACCAAAACTAATGGAGCTTGAACTTACACGGTGAACTGACTTTTTGAGCGAGGTTTGAGTATGAATTTTGATTTTTGATAAGATTCATTGCATATCTTTTTGGGCAATGCTATGAGATGTGTTTCCTTGTTTTTGATGGTTGCAGGACGTCAGTACTCGACCATGGTGAGGCGAAGGAGGACCGAGATTAGGCGAGGTGCGCCGGAGGTCAAGATGGTCGAGGATCGCCGAAGATAATCGGAGACGGAGTCGATGCAAACCTAGAAGACAAGGAATGGATGAGATGCTAACTTGGAGCTACTCAAAACAAGGAGGGCCACTAGATCGCTGTCTGGTATGGTTGTTGGGTTTCGGGTTAGCCCATGTATGGCTGTGTGAGTGAGTCAATCCTAACCCTTGAGATGATCATTAGGGTTGAAGGAACTCATCTAACGGTGAAGGATGGCTCAAGAGTAGTATAAATAGAGGGGTAGGGGTAGCTCTCCCCTCTTTGAAGGTTTTGAGGTTTTTGTACTCCTTTGAGCTTTGCTCACTTTGTTGTGTGGCTTTGTAAACCTCCCTTCCAGAAATCAAAGTTTAATTTCCTTAAGTCTGAATTTATTTTACTTATTTACATTATGCTTTAAATTTAGTCTTTAAATTCTTTATTTTACATTCTTGCAATTTAATTTCCACACATTTGGATTGGCCTTCCCTCCTTCTAAATGTTTCTAGATTTTGTGCCAAGGATGTATGATTGATGGATGAGTCTTCTTCAGACCATATCCCAATCATCTAGACAAATCTTTTGCTCTTCTCTGTAAGAAACCGATCTTTTGCTCTTTAGAAGATCATTTTTGGAAGATCGGGTTTTTGGTGTTCTTGACTTGTGTTCTTGCTTGCTTTGACGTGTGGGAGGCTATCCAAGATCATCTTGATCATCAAAACCCCACGAGCAAGTTCAAGATCAAGTTTTTGTGTTTTTGCTCTTACTTGGTGCATTCTTCTTTCTATTCGAAAAAGGTTGGAACTTTGACGTCAATCTTTTAGATTGAAGGTTGGAATAGGTTCCTGACTTCCATATGATGGTACATACCAAGTTTCATGAGTTTTGGACCAACCAATCAAAAGTTGCATACTTTAGTTTTTGAAATCATGTTGTGTGCTTTGCTGATTTTTGAGGGCCGGTGCTACCGGCCTCCCAGTGTTAGCACCAGCCATCAAGAGCAATTTGCTCCTTCTCATTTGCTCTTTTTGATTGTTTCGTCTGAGGACTTGTTTTGTTTATTTTGAGTGGGGGAAAATTTTATGTAGGATCATTCACCCCCCTCTGATCGTCATCTCAGTCCTTCACTTAGACCTGAGATCATTATGGTTTTCTACATGTGTAATAGTATACTTAGGGGTTACCAAATGCTACTCCATAACTAGGTAGTCACAAAGGTAGCTTTCAAGTTTACTATGAAACATACGAAGGAATGTGAGTGATTAAGATAAAAATTTGCCCCTCGTATATAACGGGAGAGACATCTCTGAGCCCTTCGATGTGGTTGGATAAAGGAAGTGCATGGCAAGGCTGAATATGATTGAGGAGTCAATTGCAACTGAGTAATCCACTACATAACAAGTGAAAGATCGAGCTATCATATGATAGCAATTTTCTTGCCATGAGTTTGATCTGGTATCATGATGCAAAGAGATTGGTACATATAGGTTCGTCTGACATGATCTTTGTATATATTTGGAAGTCGCTATACCCTACTAAAGGCCGCTGCCAACTTACAGGCTGAAAGGAGTTTTTGGGTCATGACCGAATATGCATGAACCTACAGATCATACACTTAATAGGTTGGAATACATTTGTTCGGATTGGATCGTCACTAGAGTTTTGCACCTTGGTTAGGCCTCTAACTTAGGTTCCATCGAGGGGCTATATAAAAGGAGTACGTGAAGGTTAAGGGACACAATTGTTGTACCATCGCAGCCACCGAAACCCTAGCCATCACCGCTCAAGCCCTACCATGCACGCTGGTGCTAGCACACCGACGCACGGCATTCTTTCTCGAACGTGTGAACTTCAATAGAGGCGTTGCTGCTACTGCGGCGCTGATCGGGACGATTGTTCGGGCACGTTCGACCACCATTCGAGGACGCGCGCTACGTTGAATCAGGCTACTTCAACTCTCTTTCCGCTGCATTGCGCGTCTAGTGGTAACGATTTATGATCTCTTACTCGCTTGCATTCTGGTTTACGTAGTAGAATTTTTAATTTACGCTAGCGTAGCCTATTTGTTTTCCTTCTGGAACTCCAGTTTACGATTACTACATAAAAGGGATAAAGATCAACAGAATCTAACATCACAATCAAAGCAAAAGATTCTTTTTTTTAAAATGGAAGGGCAGGAGCTCTGCCATGCATTAAGATAGGGGAGCAAAGAGTAAGAATACCATATGAAGTTCGACCACCTGAGAGCTAGCTGCAACGAGATAGACAAAATGAAAAGGTAGGAGAAGCAAGGAAAAGATTACAAGAGGACAATAGAAGTACTACTTGAAACAGTCAAAATGACGAAAGCAGTCAAGGCAACGCAGCTGCACATTGAAATGCCAACTAGCGGTTGTAGACATCTTGGACAACAATGCTAGACAACTGCGTGGGAGAACAGGAAGTGGCATTGAAGATCCTGTTATTTCTTTCCTTCCAGAGGTTCCAGAGGACGTACAAAACAATTCCATACACCTCTTTCTGTCGACATCTATCCGAAGAGATCCTGACATGCTGCCACCAATCATCAACTCCGCGATAAAGAGTTGAGGTTTGAGGAGGTTGATGATTAATCTGGAAGGAGAGGAACACCTGACGCCAGACCTGCTACGCGAAAAGACAAAGAAGAAGCAAATGGATCGTCGATTCAGGTTGTGCTCCACATAGCACGCAAGACGCAGGGTGTGGCTAGCCCCTAGCCGCAAGTTTATCTGCTGTAAGAATCCTTTGCTGTATAAACAACCATGCAAAGCAAAAGATTCTAGCCTATTGCAACCGACATTTTCATCCAATTCCAGCTAGATCTGGAGATCCCGCATGGAGAAACCTTGCTTTCTCCTTGAGGTCAAGCACCAAAGACTCCATTCTTGATTCCGCCTCCGAGCATTGCAGAATTTTCCATCTCTGCAAGAAGAAAGTAGTTTTGTAAATCACCTCCACAGGTGACTTGATCAGTACATCTCTAAACACGAAATCATTGCGGGTTAGCCACAGCTCCAAGCACTTTCATCAAAATTTTGTTCTTCTTGATGCCTGGGAATTTTACAATACATAACATAAAGTTGCTCCAACTCGATGGCAATGTTCCAACCAAACACATCTCTAAGTACACACCAAACAAATGAAGCAATGTGGCATTGGAAAATGGTATGTCTGCGGTTTCTAAAACCCCACAAAGTTTGCAATTAACATCACCATCCCACTTCCTATGAGTTTACTTCTCAGCAGATGGGATTCTATTGTGATGTAGCATCCATAAAAAGATTTTTGTCTTCAGTGGCATTTTTAAACTCCAAAGTTCTTTCATTCTAGCATCTACATTGGTTCCGAAGGATCTTGACTTGTCCAGAACCAACCTCACTATCATCTCCATCACAAAGCTGAATGTTATTAACCAACTCATTCAGGAGCTCCCGCTCGCTCAAATCACTCTACCCAAAATCCCTTCTGAAACTAAGCACCTGACTTCCACTCTCAATTACCTGCTTAACAGAGATGTCTTTCTGCTCACAAATGTTCAACAATCTATGGAAACAAATTTTGAGTGGGCACTCACCGGCCCAAGTATCATGCCAGAAGCTAGTGCATTCTCGCCCCTCTTTGAAACCATCCAAGCAATTTGTGTAATCCTTTCCAGAATTGGGAAGCACCTTGAAATCTGCTATCTTTTACTCTGATATTGATCATGTATTTATTTCTTAGTAAACGACAGCACATGGAATCTTCTCCACTTCCAATTCTAAAAATCCATTTGTTCAGCAAACAAATGTTCATCACTTTCATATCCATGAACCCCATGCCACCAAATTCCTTAGGTTTATATAAAGCTGCCCATTTCATCATGTGATATTTCTTTTCAGAACTCACTCCTTGCCAAAACAAATCTAGCTCTAACTGAGTATATTTTGCTCAAAACTCCACCAGGGAGGTAATAATACCCCCATAGTATATAAAGGTACACTGCTTAAAGATGAGTTTATCATGATCATCCTGCCCCCACTAGATAATTGATCACCTTTCCATGTATCCAACCTCTTCTCTACTTTCTGAGCTATAAAAGACAAGTCTTGATAATTCAGTTTGTAGGGGCTAGTCGGTATCCCTAGGTATTTCAAAGGGAACTGTCCAATTTGGCAGTTGAACAGGTTTGCACCCCTAGTCTGAGTTTCCTCATCCACCTCCAAGAAAAAAAGTTCACTCTTTCGGTAATTAATCTTCAGGCCGGACATGCACTCAAAAGAGTACAAGAGGACTTTGGTATTGATGATGGATTGGTCGTCCACCTGCAAAAAAAAATTGTGTCATCTGCATATTGGAGATGAGCTAAGCCACTCTCCACCAAGTTAGGCACCAGTCCTTTCATCAAACCACCATCTCTAGCTTCTTTTAACATAGCTTCCAATGCGTCTCCAACCAAATTGAAAAGCAATGGAGACGGGGGGTCACCCTGGCGCACACCCCTAAAAGTTTGAAAATAACCACCCCTTTCCCCATTCACATTAACACTAACATGCCGCCCCCTCAAAAGAAATGTTTCATCCACTCTATCTAGGTGTCATGAATTCCTTTTAACCTAAACACCTCATAAAGGAATTTCCACTGAACTCTATCATATGCCATCTCAAAATCCAGTTTCAGAACAATTCAAGGAGTTTTACTCATTCTTAGCTCATGAAGAGTTTCATGCAAGATGACCACACCATCCAGAATGAACCTACCAGGTATGAAAGATGTTTTTCACTGATCACCTTGTCAGCCACCTTGGTTAATCTGTTGGCAGACACTTTTGCCAGAATTTTAAAAATTAAGTTAATCAAACTAATTGGTCTGTACTATTTGATCACATTAGCATCTCTAATTTTTGGAATTAAGGTGATCACTCCAAAATTCAGTCTTCTCAAATTTAACTTGCCTTTATAATGGTCATCCAGCATCTCTTTAATCCCAAATTTAAGCTGAGGCCAGAAATTTTTTAAAACACCACAGGAAAACCATCAGGCCCTGGGGCCGTATATGTTTCGGCAGTGCTTCCGTGCTTTCCCTCTCAATACAAATTGCACATATCTTGAAACAAGTGAAGGGGTAAGTAATCACCATCTACCATTTGTTCATGCTTTAATATTTGTGCAACTGTAAAAAAAGCATAGAAACACCTCTCCGTTATCAAGTTTAGGCTCTTCTCTGTAGTAAGTCTGCCATAATCTCTCTAAATACCTAGATTCAATTTTATGTTCATGGTTTTCTCTTTGCCAAAAAGTTCTCTGTAGTAAGAGTCAATGTGTTGTCTGTGAGGACCCCACCCCTAAAACCCAATTAAGCTAAGCATTAATCATGCATAATGAGCATAAGCATTTTATTAAGTAAGCTAATGATGATCAAGTGCATACCCATGTTTGTGCATAAGCATACAAAAGGACATGCATACCTCGTATAGCCGGTCATTGAGTGAGTGAAATGGTAAATGTAAAAGGGTAGAAAAGTAAATGCATGGCTCAGTAAAAAGTTAAGCTAGGGTAGCAGTAGATGCACTCCCCTTTTATCATCTCACCAAAACCAAAGCACAGCATGGTGCAGCACCCCCCCACTTCGTATCACCAAAATCGAGAGCACAACAGCATTCATCTCCTTTTCCCCATTTCTCCAACCGAGAGCCAGCAAGAGGCAGCCAAGTATTCATTCCCCTTGCCCATTTCAACCGAAGCCAACCAGTGCGCAACATAGCCATCCATCTCCCCTTCTCATCTCCAAACCGAGAGGGAGAGCAAGCATCAGGAGCCCCAGCCGAAGCCAGGAGCAAGGAGGAGAAGGCCAGAAGGAGCACCAGCCGATGCAACAAGGAGAGCAACCGGAGGAGGAGCCAGATCAAGACCGTACCTTGACCACCCCTCCACCAGTGCCTTCCCAACACCATCCCCAACTCTAGAACAGAGCACATTACCTCAGGAGCACAAGTACGATAGTAGTGTAGAAGTAGCATAGCAATGTAGTATGCAATTGGGTGAATCTAGTAGAGTAGCTAGTAGATCGGGGTAGATCAAGGTGGTCTCTGTAGAGGAAGCACTCTGGTAACCCGTGAGGAGCGTCCTAACCACAACAGCACCCTCACCCTCACCAGAGCTTGGCTGTGGCTAGTGTCGTCATCCCCGCCCCCAACCTAGAGCACTACATCTAAAATCATCACAGACCCATTGCTCACCTGTAAATTACAGCAAAACCCACTGATGAACTCACCTCAAAAGAGCCTCATTTAGTCAAGCTTACCTCAAAAAGCAAAACTAGTAGATCAGTAGACCAAAAACCGCAAATCAAGAAGGGCAAAAATCAGTAAAGAAGCAAGCCTCACATTTCGGCTGAGCTAGGGTTAAGCTGGCATTGAGCTGCGCTCGGCCAAGGAAGGAGGGTAGGAGTAGGAAGAGTAGAAGCAGTAGAGGGGAGAGTAGCCAAAGGAGCTGCAGCCGGCCAAGTGAAGTGAGTAGTTGAGAAGGATACGGTAGAGGGAGAGGAGTGCTCGGCCCAGGAGAGTACCCGAGTGGCTTGGCCAGGGAGTGGGTGAGTAGGAGAAGAGGGAGTCGGCTAGTGGAAGTGGGACTCGGCCGAGGGAGGTCGAGAGGCTTCTGTCCAGAGAGAGCAGCCGAGAGGAAGACAGAGAGAAAAAGAGGCTCGATCGAAAGGATAAGCCAATGAGCAGATAGACAAACAAGGAAAAGAGAAAGGATAGGAAGAGAAAATTTGAAAAAAAAGAGAGAAGAGAGAAAAGAAAAAGTGGAAAATGGGTAGATTACCGTAGCTGGGGAGTAATCTAAGTAATTAAGTTGGTTACCTGCATAAAGATCCAAAAGGCATCATTAGCTGCATTAGGTGAATGAATGGTTAAATATGACACTAAAAATGCATGACATCTAAAATGGAAACACATACCCTTCATATAATGAAAATGCAATATTTAGACTAGTTGGACACCGTAACTCATACTCAATTAAATTGATGTAGATTAATGTAGTATGATTTTCAGGATAAGAACAGAACCCGCCAGACAGTTAGAACCTATTTTCGAGCGAGGTCGTACATTCCGAGTGTATACCAGGCAAGCAACCCATGATCATGTTTTATTAAATGCCCTTAAATGCTGTTACGTATTTATTATATCATCACTGCATGGAAAAGCTATTTTTCAATGAAAGTGTTAAATTGGAAATGGTTGGAAACGATGGGTTGAGGGGTGGAACAATGGATGGATAATTGGAATTGGTAGTGGATGAGTTTATTTAGTTAATGGGGTGGTTGGCGTGTGTTAATATGGTTGGTAGAGGGCACCGATGAGAAGGGTTGTGGCCGGTGGGGTCCTCTACATAGGCTATAATATAAGGTCAAAATAACTAATACTTGGGTAATGAGCCGTAAAACTAGTACCAACCATGATGTGTGAAATCGGTCAAAAAGGGTTGTCCTATGAAGGTATTAGAAATCTCCACGATGGGTAAGTATAAAGGGCGTCCATCTGGGAAATGCCGGTATGCCCCAGAGGATAGGGCAATTGGGTGGTGGTATATTTGAAGCCCAGATAAGTACTACCGGCAGGTTACTGGGGTACAATTGTATCTTGAGTTGTGGGGAAGCCTGGGATAGGTATTCCCAAACTCAAGTGCAGGGTTGGAGAACTAATACTGGAGTAGTGATAAACGTTTTGGGGCATCTCTTGTGGGTGTCACTATGGGTAAAGTGGTACAAATCTGCGTAGGGTAAATCTTGAATTCAAGCCAGTCTCTTAGATTGGAAACTACAGAAGCTATGGCTTTCTCATATACATTGTTAGCACCTAAATTTGCCAAAGCATAACCGATTTGTTAGGTCAAAGATGAAATTAGATATTTCTGGCCGATATCGGTTAAAAAGGGAAAATATAAGTTACAATTGGAATTATAGCCGATATAGAGTTAAATATGGAGAGTCTTAGCCGATATCGGCTCAAAGAGTAATTTATCTCCCAAAAGTTGAGGCCGATACGCATTGTGGATCTTGAGTCGGAGAAGGATACGATCAGCCTAAATGATATTGTTGACACCAAGATTTAGCAGATGTAGCCAATTTAGGAAGATAAGGTTAAAACATGGATAGTCTTAGCCGATATTGACTCAGAGAGAAGTTAATCTTTTGGAAGTTGAGGCCGATACGAATCATGTGTTTGCAAGAATCGAAGGAGGATACGATCTGCCTAAGTACTATATAAGAGGTCTAGAGGTGGTAAGAAAAGGTGCCCAGAGCCAATCAATCAACTCGCATCTATTTTTTATTTAATTTTTGTCAACTAGGAGTAGCTTTTGTAACTTAGAATCTTCTCTATAATTCAATTTTGATCAATAAAGTTGCGCATCCCCGATTGTTGATCTCCATTGATTAAGCCAATCAAGTTTGATTTTCTTCGATCTTGTTGCACATTGCCTTTTTCGGGGGAAAACATACCTTACCTATCATCTAATCGACTGTAATAGTCGTTTAGATCCATCTAGCCGATTGTACCATCTAATCGGCTGAGACACTTATTTATCTTGGTTTAAGCCGATTATATCGAGTTGCACCTATTCATCTTGCCGATTGCAAGATCAAATTGGCTGGCACGCCACGAACCAACTTAAACCTGGTGTTTGCGTTTGTTTGAGCCGATCAATGCTTCATCATATTTTTTAGCGCCAACACACTTTTGGCACGCCCGATGGGACACACAATGTCTTCCTTAGGAAATTCAATTCTTCCGTTCGATGTCAACTCCGATGCTATAATAGTCCCTACACTGGATGATTTAACACCAGAGCAGTGAAAGGACATTGTAGATCGAAAAGCCACACTAGAAGAGATGATGTTAAACTGCTACTGCCTACCAGAAAACTCAGTGTGGTATGACTCAAAAGACTGCACTGCCGACGGTCAACTTCTCCGACGACAAAGATGTTACGATGCCATCTGATGATTAGCTAGTAAGCCGATACATACCTACGCAGGCCGAATTGTCTGAGATGATTAACCAATCAATCAATCATCGGCTCTGGTAACTACACTTAAGTCGATGATAGCTAATAGCGTCAAAACCATAGCGCAAGAGCTGGTATCGGCAGGATCTGTACTTGACCTGATGCAAGCCTTGCCAATATACCCAATCTATTCTGTAGCCCAGTACACTTAGAGCTTAAAACCAGTAGCCAATTTTAGGCCATCGGTTCCAATACCTGCTTTGCTACCAACACAGCCGACCGTAGTTTTACCATGGGAGCTAGGCACCAACAATATTCCCTATTACCAGGCACACACCGATGGTGCCAGGTTGGACCCCCAAGCCAACTTCCACCATCAGCTCCATTTTACATCTACCCAAAATTGGTCTCAGCCGATTGAACCTCCAGTATATCCACTGTATGCTGAGCCGATTCTACAGAGGAATTCGGCCCCATATAAGGTCATAACTTACTCAGAGCCCTTTGTTTCATTGCCAGAGCCGACAGCTAGGAAGCCGACCGTTGGCTATGAACCACCTTATCAGCCTCCATCAGCTTTGGTGCTATATCAGGCCAATTCTACACCTAGGGGGCAACATGCCAACTATGATCGTAGTTGGCAAACACCACAACTACTATCGACTACTGCAGCCGCTTGGGCTGATCAAACAACCGCAGTATTGCGAGACCAATTTGGTATACAGCTAAAGGGCAGGATTACTGGCTATGGAAAGTTGTATCCTGATTATATTGATCGGATACCATACCCCAATAATTTTAGAGTCCCTGATTTTGCGAAATTTTTGGGAGACGATTGCATCACCACATTCGAACATATTGGCCGCTTCATTGCGCAATGCGGAGAAGCGGCCCACTCTATGGGTTTAAGGGTGAAATTGTTCCCACTATCTCTATAAGGGGCGGCTTTTATGTGGTTTACCACGTTACTCTCAAATTCGGTCAACACTTGGGCCGATTTGGAAAGCCGATTCCACGAATACTTTTTCTATAGAAGTTTAAAGCTTAGGATTTCAGATCTAAGTTATGTCCAATAGAAGTCCGGGGAATCGGTAAATGATTATGTTAAGAGATTCAGGGAAGTGAGAAATCACTGTTTTAGTATTACCCTGCCTGATAATCAGTTGGATGATTTAGCTTTCCAAGGGTTGACACCCCCATTAAGAGAAAAATTCGACGGACAGGAATTCACCAATTTAATTAATCTCCTGCAATGAGTATCAGCTCAAGAAAGCTGTTTCTCTGATAATAAGGGCTTCAATTCGGGAAAAACAAAGACAAGATACAATAGGCTATAGAGAATGACCAATTAAAATTTGCACAAAAGCCGATGATGCAGCTAGACGCTGATCCTTTTCCAATTAACATGGTCCATTGCTCTGAAAAGAAGGAAGAATAGACACAAGATCCAGAGCCTAAGGATCAAATTCATATATCATCGATTACAAAAATGACGCGTCAAGCCGATATACAATCAAATTCTGATAGCAATAAGACCCTCATGATTATTGTTGGCTCTATACAAATAGAAGCCGACCGTGAAGGAAAAAATTTAAGAACAATCACGCCAAAGGGTTATAAGGCTGAGAGAGCATTGCCACTACGTAAGCCGATATAGAAGCTGAAGCCCACTTTTTCTCAACTACTAACAAGATATGAAAGGAGAAATGAAAGGCCACAATGAATTCCTCCCCATCGGCCAATTAATGAATATTGGACAAGCGGCCCTGAAAGAGCTCACCGGTGGTGCCCTTTTTGACAATTTTGTTGGGAGAGAGGATCAGCTTTGCCGTCACCAAACGCATGTCTGATGTAGCATTACCCATATCAATGTGACAGGCAACGATAGTCGGCTAAAGATAGAATTTCTAAGCCGACCGTAAGTCAAAAACAAGATCAAGATGAGTTTGGTTTAAGATCGGTCCAACAAAGGATTTCTAAGCCAATCATAAGTCAGAAACAAGACCAGGATGAGGGGTATAGCTCTGCAGCTAGTATGGATCTAGTAGGAAAAAATATGTAAGTTGATCGAACCAAAGCCGAGATGATGTTCTCCGGGTTTAAGTCGATCACAAAGAAGAAAGCTTCAGCGGCTAAGGACCCAAGAGATGAGGGAAGCTAAACAAGAAAAACAAAGGGACGAAACTTTTAATGAGCTTCATCCGATTAAAATTGTGAGAAAAGAGTGGAGGAAGAAAAAACCGGATTCGGTCGATGATTTTAGTTCCACGAAGCCGATCTAGTCTGGAAAACTATACCACCCGTCGACTCGAGAGATAGCCGATTTGGTAAGTGATCAACGTGGGATCGTATAGTGTGCATCGGTTTGTCCAAGTTAACTCCTACATTCTAGAAACATTATACGGTGTGGTATTCCCTAAAGCAATTAATGGCAAATACTTGAAAAGGTGTCACCCAATGTACTGGTTGGATCTGGATTGGCTAAAACTCAAATCGTTACTATCAACTATGAATATACGAGTTGCCCGATTACCGATCTGAAAGCCAAATTAACTTGATGCAGTTAAATTTTGGCTGTGATAGGAAAATATATGTTCAAGCCGATGAAGAAGATTTTTGGAAGATAACATGTTATCTCCCAAAAATGGGGGGCATATGTTAGCACCTAAATTTGGCAAGGCATAACCGATTTGTTAGGTCAAAGACAAAATTAGATATTTCTGGTCGACATCGGTTAAAAAGCGAAAATATAAGTTACAATTGGAATTATAGCTGATATGGAGTTCAATATGGAGAGTCCTTGCCGATATCGGCTCAAAGAGTAATTTATCTCCTAGAAGTTGAGGCTGATACGCATTGTGGATCTTGAGTCAGAGAAAGATACGATCATCCTAAGTGATATTGTTGACAACAAGATTTAGCAGATGTAGCCGATTTAGGAAGATAAGGTTAAAGATGGATAGTCTTAGCCGATATTGGCTCAGAGAGAAGTTTATCTTTTGGAAGTTGAGGCCGATATGAATCATGTGTTTGCAAGAATCGGAGGAGGATACGATCTGCCTAAGTACTATATAAGAGGTCTAGAGGTGATAAGAAAAGGTACCCAGAGCCAATCAATCAACTCGCATTTACTTTTTATTTAATTTTTGTCAACTAGGAGTAGCTTTTGTAACTTAGAATCTTCTCTGTAATTCAATTTTGATCAATAAAGTTGCGCATCGCCGATTGTTGATCTCCATCGATTACACCAATCAGGTTTGATTTTCTTCGATCTTTTTGCGCATAGCCTTTTTCGGGGGAAAACATACCTTACCTATCATGTAATCGGCTGTAATAGTCATTTAGATCAATCTAGCCGATCGTACCATCTAATTGGTTGAGACGCTTATTTATCTTGGTTTAAGCCGATTATATCAGTTTGCACCTATTCATCTTTCCAATTGCAAGATTAAATCGGCTGGCACGCCACGAACCAACTTAAACCCGGTGTTTGCGTGTGTTTGAGCCGATCAATCCTTCATCATATTTTTCGGCACCAACAACAGTGTTAGTGGTTGTTTTCTAAAATAAAAAATTAACAACCTTTAAAACTGAAACCTGATTCCTGCAAAAGTATATTTTGTGGGAAGGTTGATTATTGGTGGATTTGGATTGGATTGGTAAGGGAAAAATCATTTATTACATTTCTATATTAATGTTTGCTGAGTAGCTTGTATTCACCCTTGCTTAAATCCTCTCTTTTCTTAGAAGGTGAGTCCTATAGACACTCTTCTGAGGCTTGGGGTGAGGATTGTTCGGAGGACCAGGATATATCGGAGAACGACTACTACTACTACTACTACTATCAGGAGTAGTGGTTTTAGTAGGCCGTATCCCAACTCTAGCAGGTTGTCAGGGAGTAGGAGGTTGTAATATAAATATTTTGCTGTATTTCGGAACTATGTAAGTTAAGTAATGAACAAATAGCCCTGCGTTGCTAATGGAATGTAATAAAGAGTTTCATTTTCAGTCTCTAATTATTGTTCTGCTGCAATACTCTGAATACGGTATAGTTACTAATAAAGTATCGGATTGCCTAGTACTTTGCTAGCTACTATGCCGAGATACTCTTAATTAGCTTAGGAGTAATGGTAGTGTTACCGTCATTACCCGGGGTTAATTATGTGGGTTGCCACATTGTCTCAGTTCGTTCGATCAAATAGAATTCTGCCATCATTTTCTAAAGATAGAATCGAGCATTTTCGTTTCCTGCCATTAGCCACTACATGGAAAAAGAGGTATTTGCATCTCCTTGTAAAATCCATTTCTCACCACCTCTTCTCTGCGAAGTCAATTCATCTAAATGATAAATCTGTTTCAATTCCCAGTCAAGCTTATATCTCTCTGCTCACTCATCTGGTGATAACTGACATATCTCAGCCTTCTCATCAATTTCCTGAATGGCACTTAACAACCTCCTTTTCTTTCTTCTATCCTCACGCCCAATATTAGCTCCCCAACCCTTCAAGAACTTGCGCAGGAAAATCATCAACACATGCCAAAAGCCCAAGACATATTCTTGCTTTCTGACAGGTCACTTTCTTAGCATAACTCATGAAAACCTTCTTGACTAAACCATGCTGGCTCAAATCTAAAATCTTGTGTTCTGACAATTTGCCCCTCATTTGTGTCAACCAGGATTGGGGTTTGATCGGAACGCACTCTAGTCAAAGCCCTAACAGTTGTGAAAGGAAAATGGCTTTCCCAGTCTACACTGAGCAAAACTCTTATCAACAATACCCATGATGGGGTTCAGTTGTTTGTTAGTCCAAGTGAATTTACGACCATCTCTATAAAGTTTTCTTAACTCTCCATCTGTTAAGAAGTTCTAAAACAACTGTATCTTGTGTGCATCTGCCAACTCATTTGATTTGCCTTAATTATATCTCACCAAATTAAAATCACCTCCAACAATAATAGGAGAGTCACACTTCTCTAGCTTTCCCCAATACTACAAAAATGGTCATCTAGGTCGGTTCTTTTTCATCATCTGAGTCGGTTTTGGTGGCGATACAAAGTCCTTAGGCAGTGAAGAGGTGCGGCTATCACGGTCAGTTTTTGCCCGATACAGATATACCGTCATCTGGGTCGGTTCAGCTCTCAGAACTGACCGACAAGATAAATTATCTCTATCGGTTCCACGATCAAAACCGATAGAGAATTCCTATTATCTCTATTGGTTCCGAATGCTGAACTGATAGAAATAATACATAAATCTCTATTGGTTCGATGCTCAGAACCGATAGAGATAATACATGAATTTCTATCGGTTCGGAGCTCAGAAGCGATAGAAATGTTCTCTTGTTCTCTATCGGTTCTAAGCGTCGAAGTGATAGAGATAAATCCACTCTGGTTCCAGTACCAGATCACAGTACACATATATATCACATTCACAGTAAAAATATCACATTCATAGTATCATACAGTACACATATTACAACATATAGAAAACAAATATACTTAACATTACACATATCACATTCACAGTATATAATACCTAGGTTTACATAGACTAATACGAGTACACATTTACAGTATATAACATTGTTTACATAGACTAGTAGTAGCTTGTCGGGTCTCTAAACCTATTGTCCTTCGCTATAACGTCTGACAAGTACCATGTGCATATGTTGTCTGCTATTCTATTGAAATCTTTTTTTTGCAGGATCTTGCAGGTGATATCGAGCTGCTGCAAAATAGAAAGTAGTGCACTAATTAAGTTTTAAAATTTGTATATGTAAAAGGTTGAGTGTATTATGCATGTACATATGCTAGGGAAAAGGTCTGCGCCGCCAATCAGGATCATCATGCGATGCATGACGTAGAAGCTGCACAGTTTGTCACACCCCTATTGATAACACTGTGAACAAAGAAAATGTAACATCCCAAAAATTGCCCATATTATTATTTTATTGTTATTTGTGCATTTTATGATTTTTTGGAATTTATTGGATTTTCCTGGAATTCATTTGAATTAATTTCAAATTATGCATATTGATCTTTTGTGAAAATTAATTAAATATAGACAAAGTTAACATAAAGTTTTGCCAAAACTATTTTATTTGAGTTCAAAATGTCTCAAAGTATTTTTGAGATTTTTCTTGGATTTGTTCTGTTATTTTTATTGCCTAAAATAACTCAAATTAATGTATGGATTTATTTTTAAAAAAAACTCGGGAAATAAATCAAAACAATATTGGGCCAAAACCCAATACTGTTCGCGTGCGGCCCGGTACTGTGCGGCCCAACACTATGCCAAACCCTAGCCCTAAGGGCGCTGGTCGTTGGATCTTGATCTAACGGCTGTGCTTTCCTCCGCTTTGTGCAGCTGTGCTTTCCTCCTGTCGAATTGGATCGGTATGGAGGGTTGGGATGAAGCCACATCACTTTCCCATGTCGCTGCCGAACTCTGCTGCATCGCCGATTTCATCGCAGAATCCGGGACGGGCACGCCTCCCCATCCGCCTATTTAAAGCGCCGCCGTGTGCATCGGATTCCCCATCTCGCGCCGCCGTGTGCATCGGATTCCCCATCTCGCGCCGCGCATCTACCGCAACCCGTGCACCCTGAACCGACGTCGTCCGCACGTGAGAGCTCGCCGGAGAAGAAGGTCGAAGCTGCCGCAGTTTTCGCTTCACGCCGTCGCCGTCAAGCCGTATTTTGCTGCTCTGGTTCCGGATTCGAGACCTTTGCTTCAAGCCGCACCTACTCCGTTGGTTAACGTCACCGTTTGGTCGCCAGAGCACTGCACCATCATCTTCGTCCCCAGCGCCGGTGAAGATTTCGGCCACCACATCGCCATTAGCCTGGGGTGAGTTTCTGACAATCGGATCCGAAGTGAACAGCCTAGATCGCGCCACGTAGCCGCATAACGATTTGAATCGCTCTGATTGCGTCATCCATCGGATCTGCTATGGGCGGTCATGATCGAGACACGCGTCGACCATCGGATGTGGCACCGTGGGCGGCGTTGCGGCCAGTCATGTCGTGACGTGTGGCAGCGCGGAGCCCGAAGCGCCATGAGCCATGTCCACCGTGAACCGATGCGGGCTGGTGGACTTGCTCCATACGCCTGAGACGCGTGGCAGCGCCTGATTGGCCGGCTCAGAGATGACGCCACCCTGACGTCAAGCTGACACAATAAATCCAATTTTTCAATATAAAAATAATTCGGTTTATTATTCGATTTTCCAATTTTCTGGTTTTTATGATTTTTGAATCTTTCGAGAGCCCGTTCTCCCTCATACGAACTCCGAATGAGGTGATTCAAATTTCTAAAAAAATTTAAATTGATATCTATTTAATGGTGATTTTTATTTGATTTGTGGAGTTCATTTTCTCTCTGTTTTGATATTTACTTGGTATTCTTTCTCGATTCGCGTAGACGTTGAATTGTGCGACGCTTCGAAGGAGGATCTGTCAACCCAAGATCAATTTCCAGAGCAAGACCAGAACCTATTCCAAGGCAAGTTGTGCTTTGATCATGTTGAACCCATTTTTACAAAATCGCTATATTGTTTTACTCTATTGCATGTTATTTCACATATACAATTGTTTCAAATTAAATTGGGACTTAGCTAATCTACCAATTTGATCTATACCCTACCTTGTCATTTGTATGTCATGATCTATTGTCACCCTAGTTTGGTTTAATATAGTTGGTTGGTATTGAAATCAACATGGGAAGGTCAGAACGTCATAATTGCTTAGCCATGCCACGTCATCACATGCACTTGTACCTTGAATAATTAATCTTGACTAATGGAATATGGAACAATGTTATGAACTTATGTGTCATGTGAGGTCACACAATGAGATTGAGTTGTAGTGGCGAGTCATGTCACGCAACGATATTGAGTTGTTGTTGGCACGTGATGCTTGGTAATCAACTGGGTGATAATCATTTAGATTAGGGAAAGTGGCAAGGGGCGAGTATGTCAAGGTGGGCCCGATGGGCAGAGGGCATGTGGAAGTCTTGCCTAAATCACTGTAAGGACTTAACATTGCAAGCCTTTGACCTGAGTCAATCATGCAACTGCATGTCTGGTATGGGAAAACCTAGCTGATTAATTTGCAGTGTCTTAGCTTGGTACTATCAATGGCAGTGTGAGTTCCCGAGTTATGGAGCAACTCCCATGGCACAAGAGGGGGGCCCTGAATGTGGTTTTCAGACCCACCAGTGTTGAAACCTTAGCGGGTAGTACTAGGTTAAGGCAGTGCATTGTAAAGGCTTTGTCATGATCTCTCTGCCGACACACCAAAGGAAGTGTGTTAATCCGGAAGGCACCAAGAGACGATAATGTCATGTGGATAAAGTGTATAACCTCTGCAGAGTGTAAAACTATTTGAATAGCCGTGCTCGCGGTATTGAGCAATGCTCGGGAATTACAGTTAAGGGTTAGTTTAATTAAATGGAAAACTTGGCTAGGATGGCAGGATTGCCATATGGAAGGTTGGAACTTAACTTAGGGTTGGAAACTTGGTTTACTTGAGAAATGTTGAATCTATCTACTAGTGTTATTTGTTTTACTGTCTTTACAATATATTTATTGTATTTGTTCATAAATGCTGCTTTATTGCAAAATATCCATGATAGCCAATCCTTTGGAATAAGCCTTGCATATAGTTATGTTAGAATTGCATTCTGTGCACAACTTGTTGAGTGCTTTAAGTACTCACCCTTGCCAATAACATCACCAGTTGCGGAGTCTACATCCATGCTGGAGAAGGAATGCCATGAGGAGACGAATGTTTAGGGCACAAGCCTTGTCAGTTGCCTGTGGTATACTGAAGGGTTGTCTACGTTTTGATTACACTGCAGTTTAATTTGTTATTCAGCCTTGTGAGGCATATTCATGTAAGTTCGACCATAAGGTCATTCAACAAGTATTAATCAATATGTTAAGCTTTTTTATTATGTATCTGTTGTGTATGATTATGATAGTCATCTATGTTGAGCATTTGTGCACTAGCGTGATCCTGGACTAGTGCAGTATACACGGAGGGTCCGGATTTGCATATTGGGGTCCCGACAGAGGTCGTATAAGAGCCATACTGAGTGTAGGTCTTGGCCCTAGATAGTTGGTCATCTCTTAGGACCTTCAAAATTATTTTCTAAATTAAGACTTAACCTGAAAAGAATAATGTGCTCTTGACTTACCTGGTTCTTCTATCCTTTCCTCTTGCTGAATTCCTTCTCTTTCCCTTGCTGGAACAAGTTAAAATCTTACCTATGTTATCTTGGTAGTTGATGACGTGCCATACTTTAGGAGAAAGCATTGAGTGCTTGCTGTCAACCCTGAAAATCATGAAGGAAGTAATCGTCGAGCTTGAGGAGGAGTGGATCGATGAAGTGTTCCAGAAGCTAGAAGACCTAGTGCTCTGAGTAGCCAGTTGAGACTCATGTGTGGGAGTCACGTCTGCTTAAGATAGAAGTGTCGCCTCTGTAGACGGTAGTTTTGTGTGTATAGGTTGAATTGGTTCTTTCATGATTGCTGAGTGTGCAGTATGTGTTGCAAAGCCTCTAGGCTTATATAAGTAACCATACCAAGTTATTAATATTGTTTGCTTAAGTTATTGGGTAAAGCCTATCTCCCCTGCTTTAGGATCCTGGCTTCTTACCTATGCTTTTCTTTTCCCTCTTCCCTAACCATGTGAAGCAATCAAGCAGATGGTTCAGACTTGTGGAAACAACGGAATCAGTAGAAGTGAAAATCAACCCAGTGAGAATCTCAATGATAGATCAGTTCTTCAACCTCAGTATAGATGGATATGCAAAGTTTCAGGGAGTTCTTGACTGCTCAGACTCAGTTGATGCATGCAAGGATGAAGCAAATGCAGAATCTGAACAATCAAGCCAATATCAACAGAGTGTCCCAAGTTGTCATCAATAATCCTATTCCTACTCAAGGTTATCAGAATTCATAAGGACTCATCCGTCGATTGAGAGAAAGTTACTCATTGCTCAGTGTGGAAGTGATAAGAAAGTCATGTATGCCTCTTATCTGCTGGAAGGAATTGCTGCTGAATAGTGGAGGAAGTACTGTGCTATCCATGAAGCCTCACAGAATATCACTTGGAGTGATTTTGTTGCTGTTTTCTGTGATCTCTTTGCTTCACCAGAGGACAGTATGGTTGCAGTGAATTCAGATAAGAATGGTACCCTTGCACCTTGTTCAATATCTAGACGATGTTCTCTAAAGTGTTGTCAACCAAACAAGTCAGAAGATCGTGCGTGCAATCGCTGTGGAGAAATAGGACATACCTCTGATAAGCATGCGATCAATTGCTCTAGTTGTGAAGAAAGACATCCTCTTAGAGAGTGTCCTATAAGCAGCATCGCATGTTACCTTTGTGAAGGTCAAGATCATTGCCCAGCTCAATGTTTCTTGGATCCGATAGTTACCGCTGTGACCCAGGATCAGCGAAAGAATCTTCGAGCCCTAGTTGCTCAAGAACTGTCAGAAAGAGATGAAATGTCAGCTGCACAGGTGATGTCGTTTGAAGAATCAGCCCCCTGATCCTGTCAGCCCTCATCAAGAAAGCAGTAATTGGTAATCACCAACAGCTTGTTTCTTGTGTGATGAAGAAGGTCATTAGGCTAGGGAGTGCCCTAACAAATATCCAATTGAGATTCACAAGGAGGACAATAATGAGCATACAATTGCAACCAACAAAGCACAACAAGGGGTACGTATGTGCTACAGATGTCGTGATAAGGGTCATTATTCTAATCAATGCCCACAGAGAAGTCAAGCATCCTCTACAGCTGTGGTCATTCCGGAAGTCACCTCAGTCAAGTTCATAACACCAAGAATGAGCAGTAAAGTTGCAAGAGAAGTTTGCCCAAAGAACCAGTTGAAGAAAAGACGTTTGAGTGAAGACATTACCCCGATCAATAAAGGCTCGAGAAAGAGAGGTTGCCCTAAACTATGTTATACCTGCAACAAGTCTGGGCATTTTGCCAATAATTGCCCTGATAAGAAAGTGGTCACACCAGTTCAAGTCAATCTCAATTCTGTCCCAGTCAAAACTTCAGCACCAACGCCAATCGAGGAAGTTTAGATCAATGATTTTACCTTGAGTGTCATATCTTCACCTATAAATGAGAGTGATTAGTGATGAATTCCATGTAAAGATTTCTTTAATAGAGAAATAAAGTAAAGATGAGTGATATGTTGGTATGTGAAGTGTTGGAATAAAAGCATTGATGGTAATTGAATGGTCAGATGTTTCCCTGGGTATTCACCTTTGTTGATGGTTCACTTGAAGATGTTGCGTGTGCAATGGTGGTCAGTTTAGTGGTGTTCGTAAAGCTTGCCAGCCCGAAAGAATTGCCGTTGTCAGAAAGTACAATATTGCTTGATCTAACCTAGAATGTTATGGAGTTAAGTTCCTTATTGTTAGAGAAAAGTTCCTAGTGAACCATATTGGATACCAGACCCTAGATGCTACTCTTGAAATAGACTGATCGTCTAAACATAAGGTTGTCTTGGAGTTTGGTCGAGGAGTTGTGTCAGCTAAAAGCCCTGAAGGCGAAAAAATGGAATTTCAAGCAACTATAGATCTTGGTGGTCAGTTGATGGTTAATAGGGTGGAATTTGTCAGCTTGAAGATGTGCCAGTTGTTAGAGAGTATCCAGATGTGTTTCTTGAGAATCTACTTGGTGTATCACCTGTTCGAGAGATCAAGTTTGTTATTGAGTTAGTGCCTGGTACAGCGCCAAAAGCGAAGAGACCTTATCGAATGCCTAAAGATGAGCTAGTTAAGATGAAGAAGCAGATCGAAGAGTTGCTAGAAAAAATTTTCGCCAGAACCAGTTTATCACCATAGGGAGCGCCTATTCTGTTTGAAGATGGGAGCTTAAGGATGTGTATTGACCATCGAGCATTTAATGAAGTGATGATTAAAGAATAAGTATTCATTGCCCAGGATCGATGATTTGTTTGATCGGTCAAGAGGAGCTAGAGTTTTCTCAAAGATAGATCTTATATCGAGTTATCATCAGTTAAAGATTCATGCAGAGAATGTTCTTAAGCCAGAGTTTTCTATGTAATATGGACAATATGAGTTTACAATTGTGTCTGTTAGAATGATCAATGCCATTATATAATTCATGAACATGATGAATGAAGTTTCATGGAATAGTTGGATAGGCTGTTGTTGTGTATATAGATGACATTCTTGTTTACTCTAAGACAAGGGAAGAGCATGCAGAATATTTGAGATTGGTTTTGGAAAGACTGCGAGAGCAACAGCTGTATGGTAAGTTCAAGTAAGTATGACTTTTGGAAGGAGAAAGCGAATTCTCTTGGCCATGTGGTAACTGCTAAAGGAGTTGTCGTTGATCCAAGCAAAGTGGAAGCAATGTTGCATTGGGAGCAACCGAAGTTTGTTACTTGGATTCATAGTTTTCTTGGGAATTGCAAGATATTACCGTTGATTCATAGAAGGATTTTCAATGATTGCTAGACTGCTTAAGCAATTGTTGAAAAAGGAGAAGAAGTTTGCATGGACGACGCAGTGCGAAAAGAGTTTTCTAGAATTAGAGAGCGTCTGACGACAGCACCTGTGTTAGTGTTGCCAGATGTGCTGAACAGTTTGGATATATATGTGATGCTTCAAGACAAGATCTTGGATGTGTGTTAATGCAGAAAGGCAAAGTTGTTGCCTATGCGTCAGGACAGTTGAGGCCACATGAAGAGAACTATGCTATGCATAATTTGGAATTTGCTACCGTAGTGCATGCTTTGAAGTTATTGCGTCATTGTCTGATTGGAAATATGTAAAGACCACAAGAGTCTGAAGTATATACTCATGCAATCAGATCTCTATATGTGGCAAAGGAGATGGCTGGAGTTGATCAAAGATTTTAGTGTTGGAATTTATTATCATCTTTGTAAGGCTAATGTGGCGATGCCTTGAGTCGAAAGAGCCACAGTGTGAATATGTTGATATCAAGTGATCAACCAGAGTTGTGTAAAGAGTTTCGAAAGCTGAAGTTCGAAGTTGTTCCACAAGGATTCGTAGCTGCTTTGGAAGTGAAGCCAACACTTGAAAATCATATCATCAAAGGTTAGAAGGATGATGAGAAAATCAACAAAATCAAGTTAAAGAAAGATGAAGGCTTAGTTGAGGATTTTACTGTGGATGAGCAAGGTACCACGCGGTTTAAAGGTCAAATCTTTGTACCAAATAAGGAGTTCAAGCAATTGATTTTTGAGGAAGCTCATGATTCAGAGTATTCGATTCATCCGGGAAGTGCTAAGACGTATCAAGGTCTTAAAAAAATGTTTTGGTAGCCTAATTTGAAGCGTGAAGTTGTTGAAAATGTTGCTTTGTGTGATGTGTGTCAGAGAATAAAGGCAATGCATCAGAGATCAGCAAGTTTTTTACAGCTGGTGCAGATCTCTGAGGGGAAATAAGAGGCAAACTGGTAATAAGACCCATAGCATTGGGAATTGCAGAGAACCCAAAAGGGATATGGTTCCGCTTGGGTCATCGTTGATCGTTTGATCGAAGTTGCTCATTTTATACCTGTGAAAACTACCTACTCAGAAGATTGTTTGGCAGAATTATATATGACAAGGATTGTGTGGTTGCACTGAGTGCCCAAGAAGATTGTGTCAGATAGAGGTACCCAATTTACCTCGAGATTTTGCAATAAGTTGCATGAAGCAATGGGAACTTGTCTGAAATTTAGTACAGCATATCATCCGCAGACAGATGGTCAGACTGAAAGAGTTCATCAGATAAGAGCTTGTGCATTAGCTTACGCTACTCATGGGACAAATGTTTGCCGTATGCAGAATTCAGCTATAATAATAATTATCAGGCCAGTTTGCAAATGTCACCATTTGAGGCTTTGTATGTTCGTGCTTGTCATACACCGTTAAATTGGAATGAAATGGGAGGGCGTTTGGTATTTGGGCCTGAGATTCTCAAGAAAACCGAGGAGCAAGTAGCTATGATTAGAGAGAGACTGAAAATAGTACAGTCAAGACAGAAGAGCTACGCTAATAATCGTCGTCGTGATTTGAGCTTTGAGCCCAATGATTATGTGTATCTCGGAGTTACCCCTCTTAAAGGTGTTAAAAGGTCCCATGCTAAAGGGAAATTGCGCCAAGATATGTTGGTCCATTCAAGATTTTGAGCCGTCGAGGAGAGGTTGCTTATCAGTTGGAATTGCCACAGTCATTGGCAAGAGTGCATGATGTGTTTCATGTGTCTCAGCTTAAGAAATGTCTCAGAGTGCCAACAGAGCAGACATCGCTAGAAGCAATTGAATTGCAGGAGGATCTGATTTACAAGGAGCAGCCAGTCAAGGTTTTGGATGTAGTGGAGCGGAAGAACAAGAATAAGTCTGTTCGCTTTTGTAGAGTTCAGTGGAGCAATCATTCAGAGAGTGAAGTAACTTGGAGCGTGAAAAGGATCTGAAATCAGAATTCCCAAACATATTTCCTAGTTAGCCCTGAATCTCGGGGTCGAGATTCTGTTAATGGGGAAGGTTTGTAACATCCCAAAAATTGCCCATATTATTATTTTATTGTTATTTGTGCATTTCATGATTTTATGGAATTTATTGGATTTTTTTGGAATTCATTTGAATTAATTTCAAATTATGTATATTGATCTTTTGTGAAAATTAATCAAATATAGACAAAGTTAATATAAAGTTTTGCCAAAACTATTTTATTTGAGTTCAAAATGTCTCAAAGTATTTTTGAGAATTTTCTTGGATTGTTCCTGATATTTTTATTGCCTGAAACAACTCAAATTAATGTATGGATTTATTTTAAAAAGAAAAAACTTGGGAAATAAATCAAAACAGTATTGGGTTGAAACCCCATATTGTTCGCGTGCGGCCCGGTACTGTGCGGCCCAGCACTGTGCCAAACCCTAACTCTAAGGGCGCTGGCCGTTGGATCTTGATCCAATGCCTGTGCTTTCCTCTGCGTTGTGTCGCGCTGTGGGCCGCCGGATTGGATCGGTGTGGAGGGCTGGGATGAAGCCACGTCACTTCGCCATTAGCCTGGGGTGAGTTTCTGATCGTTGGATCCGAAGAGAACAGCCTAGATCGCGCCACATAGCCGCATAACAATTTGAATCGCTCTAATTGCGTCGTCCGTCGGATCTGCCATTGGATGTGGCGCCGTGGGCGGTCATGATCGAGATACGCATCGACCATTGGATGTGGCGCCGTGGGCAGCGTTGCAACCAGTCATGTCGCGACATGTGGTAGCGTGGAGCCCAAAGCGCCATGAGCCACGTCCACCGTGAACCGGTGCGGGTTGGTGGATTTGGTCCATACGCTTGAGACACGTGGCAGCACCTGGTTGGCCAGCTCAGAGATGACATCACCTTGACGTTAAGTCGACGCAATAAATCCAATTTTTCAATATAAAAATAATTCGATTTATTATTCGATTTTCCAATGTATATGTTTTTTGTCGAAGAATGACTACATCGACAAGAACCGCAACAAGAAACCTCCAGTTCGTGAGCTGGTGTGTGAGAAGAAGAACCGCAACTTCTCCAAGAACAAGAAGCTCTTCCACCGCGTCCTCGTCGCGCTTAACAACATCAACCTCTCCGACACGGAGACATGGAGCGACGAGGGCGAGGATGAACTGCAAGAGAAGAAGGGCGGCGATGACTTCTCTGGCATGTGCTTCATGGCCGACGCCAACGGCATCAGCGACTCCGAGCTCTATAGCGACTCGAAAGAGGTACCCTCCTATGACCAGCTCAATGAAGCTTTCTGCAAATTAGAAAAATTTAATGCTAAAGCTAGAGCTAAGTGTATGGAGCTAGAGAAGGATGGTCACCTAGTAGATTTCTGTTTCAGGCGCGCCAAGATCACTCGGTGTGAGCGTGTCGTTGATCTTAGTGGTATTCATGGTTATCCCCAGACCTTGAGTGGTCCTAAGGCACGCATTGCTTTTAGACAAGTTAGAGAGTCACCTGTTTTTGGGCAGCGTCCAGGACTCAGTTTTCATGCTATCCAGTTGAGTTTTAGTCCTGGAGCTGCTCGTGGTCAGTCTTTCCACCGTCCTCTTGATATTCCTTGTTTTCCACATCGAGGTAGATATCAGTGGCGTAAGGTGTTTTCTGGTAGGAGTTTTAGGCAGCCTCACAGGGGTGGTCCGGCCTTTGCACCACGGTGGGTCAACCCAGTTCCAGCTCCTAGATCACCTACTAGAGTTGCTATTGATCTTATTAGGGTTAAACGTTAGAGAGACACTCGAGTCCAGTCTTCTTCTATAGCTGGTACTCTGAGGCGTCGTCTGTTTCAGTATTGGGTTCCCAGGTCTTCACTCTATCCCAGTACTGAGTCATCTTTCTCTCTTATGTCTTGATCAGGTTCATCGGATGTAGAAGGGAGATGTTTGGATTGTCGACTCCGATTGTTCTCGTCATATGACCGGAGATTCTCGTTGGTTCTCTTCCCTAGTCCGATCCCCTGGTGATGAGTTGATCACTTTCGGGGATGCTTCTTCAGGTAGAGTCATTGCTAAAGGTACCATCTGTATAAACGAAAATTTTATTCTTAAGGATGTCGCCTTAGTAAGTAAGCTGTAGTATAACTTGCTCTCTGTTTCTCAGCTTATCGATGACTCTTTCGAGGTGAGTTTTAAGAGTAATGCCTGTAGAATCCTCGATTCATCAGGAGGGTTAGTTTGCGGGATTTCTAGATTTAAGAGAGTCTTCCGTGCTAATTTTTCTGTTTCTTCTGGAGATTGCTTTCGTTGTTTGATTGCTTCAGAATCTTGTGATCTCTCCTTTTGGCATAGGAGACTTGGTCACACTGGATTTGATCATTTGACCCGAGTTAGCAACCACGATCTCATTCGTGTGTAAGGACCAAGTTGGACTAGAGGGGGTTGTATAGGCAACTTTAAAAAATTTTAATTATTACGAAAAACTTTTCTCAATAAAAAGCAGAAACGGAAGCAATTAGTATACAAGTTCAGAACAACACTTGTTCAAGAAAACTTTGTAAGAAAGGGAATTTCGAATGAGAAGCTATAAGAGAATAATGAGCAATAAAAACAAACACAGGAGAACACAATGATTTTCACCGAGGGTCAGAGATCACTCCTACATCCCCGTTAGAGCAATTCCCAGAAGTATTGCTCCACCAAACAGCCAATCTCAATAGCTTTTGGTTTTCCACTATCTTGACTCTTTCACTACTCCAGTGAGGTGAGTCTCAACCTTTCACAGCAATGGTGGTCTTCTACAATCACTATTGGATAGGTCGCACCAACAACTTCTCCAACCATCTAGGAACAGCTAGTTCCAAGAGTAATAGACTATCCACAAGCCTTGTCTCTTGGTTCAGTAGCTAGATGCAAACTAGACTTAGCTTGGAGCAAGCACTCTAAATGTTCAGAATGAATGTTTGTGATTTCTGAGTTGAAGCTCAAACTCTTGATGAAAATGAAGCTCAGGAATTCTAAAGATCAAGAGTTGTATATGATCTGAATGATGTCAAAGATATTCAGGATATCAAAAGATGTGAATGTGCAAAGCTCTGTATATTTGTTTGTGAACCCAGGCCTTCTATATATAGATCCTGAACAGAGATAACCGTTACACCTGCCATTTGCCCGTTGGGGGTTGGTAGGTTAGATGGGGTAGGTCAACTGCTACCTTTTTGCAAGAATTCAATGGTGTATGAATCATAAGTCAAACTACACACACGCCGGACCGGAAATTTTAGTCCAGGGTACATAGTATTGAGAAGCATTGTTGAACTCAGAGAGACCCTTTTACGCCGGACCGAAAATATCGGTCCGTAGTACATATGCATTGCTTGATTTTGATATCAACAAGAGAATGCTTGCGTCGGACCGAAAAAGTTGGTCCGGCGTACACATGTTTTTGTTTCTTTTGAGTACCAGCAAATAACGTTTGCGCCGGACTAAAAAAGTTAGTCCGGCGTACACATGGTTTGTTTCTTTTGAGTACCAGCAAATAACGTTTGCGCCGGACCGAAAAAGTTGGTCCGACATACACAAGGAATTCTGGTCTGCATCAGACTTTATATTTCTAGTTAAAATAAATTTTAACACGGACTATAATTATATTTGGAGTGAGAATATAACTTATGCCGGACTAAGTTTAAGAAAGAATTTAGATTGGTTCGACGAACATAGTTATACTTGGTTGAAAAGAAACAAGGAAGAATTCTCAACGCCGGACTGAAAAAGTCAGTTCGGTGTACATGGAGTACGCTCGGTGAAGATAATTTTCAGCGCTGGACCGAAAATATCAGTCCGTCGTACATGTTGTACGCTTGGTTAGAATTTTGAACTTAGGATCTTTGAACGCCTGTGTAAAATGAAGTTTGGTCCAGAGAGAATTGTTTTGGCTATCAAGATAAAGTTCTGGATTTTTGAGTAAGAAATATGAAAAGTCCTATGCTCCAAGTAATCTTAGTGATTTTGCATATGAACAAAGATCATTTCTTATGTATAATCCCTCTTAATAGTACGGTGATTTTAACTATAAGACTTGAATCAACTCCCAAGCCAAAACTAGAAAAACACTTTAGCCTTGATCATCAAATTTGACTATTGTCGGTTTTCACTGAGTATCCTTTTTAGTCATCAACACCAAAACCTATATTATAAGCATAATTTATACAAATAAGGAGTCTAGATGCTCTCAATCTCCCCCTTTTTGGTGATTGATGACAATATCTTTGATATACTGCTCAGAGCTATAAAAGGAATACTTATCCTGCATATACAAGTTAGTCTGATAAAACAAATAACTCAAGTATTTTGTACTCCCCCTAAATGAATGCATGAGATGAAGTTTAATTTGAACATATGAAACAATATCAAAAATATTTAGGATAGGTTTTTCAATAAATTCAAGAAAAGCAAGTGCATAAAGCAAAGTCCATAAAGACCATAAAAGACTTGAGTTTCTATATAACAAACTCTTTAGTTAACAAGCTTTAGATTACTAAGATAGGGGGCTCTACAGAGAGAATACTTTCTTAAACTTCTTCTTCTATTCTTCTCCCCCTTTGGTATCAATAGCCAAAAAGGTTACTTCTTGCGTTTTGAAAAAGTCCTTTTCAGCATGCTTGCCATCCTGGAATTTGTGCTTCTTCTTGGAGGAGAAGGAGATGATTGCTCTTGGTCTTTGTCAGAGTGTGGAGTTGCCATGGCTTGATCATGCCAGCTAGGATAATCAGGATCACCAGGCTGAGGGTTGAATGTGAGTTCACTGAAATCATGCTGGACACTTCTGACAAGCTCTTGAGTTTCATCAGACTTATTCAATAAAAGTTGAGCAATTTGTTCCTGATTGGACACCAGGTTATCTCGAGCATCTATAGAGTAGTCCCGAAGATAATCCAATTGATCTACTTGCAAGTCCAAACAGCTTCCAGTCTTTTCAAAGTTCTTGTACACAGTTTGAGCAAATTTGTCAATCTGTGCATTTTGAGCATTCTACTTTTTGTTGAGATCATACATTCTGTCCTTGATCACCAGTTGTTCAGTTTTGATCTCACCTAACCATTTCCTCATATCCCATTGATTTCCTCCGATCATATCAAACCTTTTATAAGTTTCATCTCTGAGACTTGCTTGGTCTTGATAGATCTTTTGCAGCATCTCTTGCTGTTGTTGATTGGCTGTCATTTGCTCACTATGTCTTTGTGCTGCCAATCTTCTTTCTTCTTCAAAGTTTTCTTGGGCATGTCTGAGGTCTGAATTGTATTGTTGCTCAAAAGTAGTGAACCAACCTGGCTGAGAGTCCCACCAAGATAGTTGTTGACCAAAATCATGAGTGGACTCAGGTTCAGCAAAATGGCAATAATGAGAGTCCTCTTCTGAATGCTGAGAAAAGGTTGGCACATTAACTTGAGGATGCCTAGAGCCACCTGCCTCATGTTCATGGGCTGTTGATGAAAATCTCTGTGACTCCATGGACCTAGCTGCAGCTGCTAGTTCTTGCAATCTGTGCACTTCTTCATCTTCATGATGAGATTCTGAGCTAACATAAACTTCAGTGTGCTCAGATTGTCCAAACCTTTGCTGACTATGATCAGAGCTGTAGTTCAAGGTTTCTGTAGGAGTATGTAGAAAGTCAGGAACTGGAAAAATATATTCCTAAGTATGATAGCTATGACTTGGAGCTCTATCATCATCATTTGAACATCCATGTACCTCAGTGCCTTCTTGAGCACTTGGCTCATGAATTACTGGTAGTGGAGTAGAAAGCCTAGCTGGCCTTTCATCTTGAGCAACTGGCTTGGGCATTTTGTATTGCTTAGGTCCAGAATTGAAATCCCTGTCCCTCTCAAACTGGGAGATGATCCCTTGAGCCAATAACATTTGAGTGATTTGCAAGGCAAAAGGAAGAGGACTGCCCATTTTTCTGTAAATAGCTTCTTCCATCTCTCCAAAGATGTAATCTGTCAGATCAATGGGTTGTCTTGACAAAATTAGATGCAGCAACCAAGCAAGACATGGAGTTACTCCCTCTTTGTAGCTAGTTTTAGGGTAAATTGTGTGTCTGAGAATCAGGAGCAGAGCCTTGGCCTCGGCAGTTAAACAATGAACCCTATTAGCATTAAATCTAGCCTCATGGATATTTCTGTAGATGTGAGCAGATACTTGCAAGTCAGGCATGTCACCAATCTGTCTCCATCTATTTCCAGGAAACATCCTATCATGAATCCTAGTTCCGTTTAGCAAAGGACTTGAGGCTCCAATAGCAGCTTCAAACTGAGGTGATTTCACTTTTCTCTTATTTCCATCAATAGTAAACAAAATATAGTGCCTATTCTTGTTTACTAACGGAGATGCATAGAATTCCATAATTCTGTTTCCATTCCAAGCTGGCCGAACAGAAGACATAAGAGTTGCAAGCCCAGGAGTTGACCTTACACAATCTAGAATTCTATTTGATTCTAGAACAGAGCTAATCTGGTTCCAGTCAACATATTGATGCTTGCATAGGGCTGACAGGAGTTTACCATTCCTATTTTTCCTGTATTTGTAGCCCATATATATATTTCTCTGGAATGTGGTGATGAATTGCTCATTAAAAGAAGGTCTATCAAAAGGAAACCAGATCCTTTCAGGCACCAATCTAGCGGCTCTTAGTTTCTTTCCACCTAAAACAGCTAGCTCATGCCCACAAATCATGTCAATTTCACCACTAAGTTCTATTTCTTCATCAGGGGATATGTTTGCATTTGGTTGATAATCACTGTCATCTGAAGAAGAGGTTGAATCATGTTGCACTAGTTGTTTTCCTCTTTTTGATGGTTTAGTAGTTACTTTCTTTACTACACCTCCAAATTGCTGGGATTGACTAGATCTGTCTGTTTTGGCTTTCTTTTTCCCTTTGACTTTATCAGTAATTTTTCCAAAAAGACCTCTTTTGTCTGGATTTTGGGAACTCATCTTAACTAAGGCTTCTTTATCAAGCAGAAAAACTGAGCTGATTCGGTTGACAGACAAGCAGGCTATTTTATTGACAATGCAAAATGCAAGAACTGAAGAACACCCTAAAGAACAAGGAGAAGACCTTAAGAGACGATTTCTAACTTAGGGATTCAGTCTAAGCAAAGATAAGATATAAAGATTGAAGAACTTACAGAACCCTAGATGCAATGCCTTGCTGTGAGCACATAGAGGTATCGTCGTCAATCACCCGGTCAGGATGAGCTTCGGTGAGTAGAGGGTTTTGTGCTCAGGAACAAGTTTGCGAGAAGATTTTGGAGATCAAAGAGCTTGAGGAACTTCTAAGGAAGATGAGGTTATAAGTAGCGCTCAATGCGAGGAGTAAAATAAGGAAGTTATTGCAGTAGTTTTGAGTACGGACAATATATGGGAAAGAGATGACTGCAACTGTCTGGTTTTGAAGGAAGTCTCTTTATGGTGGGGTTGGAAACAGAGAATCCAAGAAACAAGTTTACCAAATTCGGATAGGTTTAGCACAGATAAGTCCTAAGAATAGGAAAGATTTTGACGAGAATAGCAAGGGTAAGATCTTTTAGAGTTTTGAGATGAACACGGTTTGAAAAAGATAAGTGCTTAGAAGACAAATTATTTACGTACAAGCCTCGGACAGCCTTTCCAGTCAAATCTGAAAGCTCTTTAACTGCGCCGGACCGATTCCCGATGGTTTTCCATCTGCGCCGGACCGTGTCCGTATAAGACACACTTGGTCCGCCGTAGTTGGAAAACTCTCGGTTCGGTTTGGCCAGCTGTCCGTGATACTTGAAAATACAGATATAACTAATTTCTTAAAGATTTTTTGAGATCTCTTTTTTAAGAATAACACACAATAATTTTTAGAGGGATCTTAGAATAATCTTAAAATATATTCATCAACCAATAAATTCAGGTGATGTTGGATTACAAATGAAAATGTATGAGCCTTAATTTTCATAAGAGCATGAGTATGATTTACTCAAGCTCACGAAAGGAGAACTCATGTGCTGAGTAATTTAGGTTTTCAAGAGTTCTTATTTATATAAGTATTTTCTTTTGAAACTTTCTTATCCTAATTACTGTGTTTTAGGAAAGCATAGTATAGTAATAGAGAAAGAGAAGGCTTTCAGCAGCAATTTTATGACTATTAGTTTTTTAAGTGAACCTATTTAATTTTATAATATAGTTATAATATTATTCAGCACCAGTAATTTCTTTTGATCATGCAAGGGTAGCAAGATATGCATGACAGGCAAACTTGACTCCCCCTTAGTGTGATATTTGAAAGAATCAAACAATGTTTGAAGAAGCAAGAATATTTAGTTCATTTCTTAATTTTGAAAATCTGGCCTCATCAAGTGGTTTAGTGAAAATATCAGCCAATTGATCCTCAGTCCTTACATGACTAAGCATAATATCACTTTTAGCAACATGATCGCGTATGAAGTGATGCCTTATTTCAATATGCTTAGTTCTGGAGTGCTGGACCGGATTGTTGGCTATTTTCACTGCACTTTCATTATCACATAACAGAGGCACATTTTCAAACTTAATACCATAGTCCAAAAAGGTTTGTTTAATAAAAAGAATTTGGGCACAACAACTGCCTACAGCAACATATTCAACTTCAGTAGTTGACAGTGCTACTGAATTTTGTTTCTTTGAACACCAAGACACTAAAGATCTTCCAAGTAAATAACAACCCCAGAGGTGCTTTTTCGATCAACTTTGCAACCAGCATAATCAGAATCTGAGTAGCCAAGAAGTTCAAAAGAGGCACCTTTTGGGTACCATAAGCCAAAACAAGGAGTATGCTTTAAGTATCTGAAAATCCTTTTTACTGCACTAAAATGTACTTCTTTAGGTGCAGCTTGAAATCTAGCACACATGCATACACTAAACATGATATCTGGCCTAGATGCTGTCAAGTAAAGTAAAGAACCATCATGGATCTATATAGCTTTTGATCAATAGACTTACCTCCCACATCTTGACAAGGTGTGTATTGGTTGCCATAGGAGTTTTAAGAGGCTTGCATTCTTCCAGATTAAAGCGTTTGAGAAGGTCTTTAGTATACTTCTCTTGTGAGATGAAAGTCCCTTCCTTCAATTGCTTGACTTGAAATCCCAAAAAGAATGTAAGCTCTTCCATCATTGACATTTCAAATTCTTTAGCCATTTGATTGCTGAATTCTTTGCACAGAGACAGACTAGTACTTCCAAAGATAATATCATCAACATATATTTGGCAAATCATTAATGTACCATTGAAGTCTTTTAGAAATAATGTTGGATCAACCTTTCCAATTTTGAAACCCTTTTCTAGTAAAGAGTCTCTAAGGCACTCATACCATGCCCTAGGGGCTTGTTTCAAACCATATAGTGCCTTAGATAACTTATATACATGATTGGGAAATTTCATATGTTCAAAACTAGGAGGTTGTTCAACATAGACAGTTTCTTCAATGATACCATTAAGAAAAGCACTTTTAATGTCCATTTGAAAAAGAGTAATATTGAAATGACATGCAAAGGCTAGAAGGAACCGTATGGCTTCAAGTCGAGCTACAGGTGCATAAGTTTCTCCATAATCCAAACCTTTAACTTGAGAGTATCCTTGAGCCACTAGCCTTGCTTTATTTCGTGTGACCACACCATTTCATCTTGTTTATTTCTAAAAACCCACTTTGTTCCAATTACATTATGATATGTGGGTCTTTCTACTAAGCTCCAGACTTTGTTTCTTTCAAAATTTTTGAGCTCTTCTTCCATTGCCACAATCCAATCAGCATCCTTCAAAGCTTCATCTATATTTCTGGGCTCAACACATGAAACAAAGGAATAATGTTCACAAAAAGATGCTTGTTTAGAACGAGTTTGAACACCCTTACTAAATTCACCAATGATTTGATCTACAAAATGATCCTTTGTAATGGTGTGATGGCTCTTTATGAAGTTCAGTCTTTCATCCTTCTTTTCATCATCTTCTAGTTGTGATCCATCTTGATGTATTGTAGACATTTGTGGTAGATCATCTTTGTCTTCTTTGGGCTTGATCTCACTGATTTCCATTTTCTTCATGGATTCTTTAAGAGCTTCTTCTCCTACATCCTAGATTCTCATGCTCACCTTGTGAGCCATTAGATTCATCAAATTTAGCATCATAGGTTTCTTCTACTAGACTGGTTGTATTATTGAACACTCTATAAGCTTTAGATTTAGAAGAATAACCTAGCATGATACCTATGTCACATCTCTTTTGAAATTTTCCTAAGTGTGTTCTCTTTTTATAGATATATACCTTTCATCCAAACACACGAAAATATGAGATATTAGGTTTTCTTCCTACCAGAAGCTCATATGAAGTTTTCTTGAGAAGTCGGTGAAGATAGAGCCTATTGATAGCTTCTGCCCAGAAAGCATCAGAAGTATTATATTCATCCAACATTGTCCTTGCCATCTCTATGAGAGTTCTATTTTTCCTTTCAACCACACCATTCTGTCGAAGAGTGTATGTGGCTGAAAGTTCATGCTTTATACCTAACTCATCACAGTATTCAATAATGTTAGTATTGACAAATTCAGATCCATTGTCACTCCTGATCTTCTTAATAGGACAGTCAAATTCATTTTGAGCTCATTTTGCAAAATTTTTAAATATTCTTCCAACTTCACTTTTATTTGGCAAAATGAATACCGAAGTGAATCTAGAGAAATCATCCACAATTACAAGATAGTATGAGTTGCCACCTATACTTGCATATGAGGTAGGACCAAAAACATCCATATGCAAAAGTTCTAGGGGTGTCGGGACCCGAATTTGCAAATCCGGACCCTCTGTGTATACCGCACTAGTCCAGGATCATGCTAGTGCACACAGGCTCAACATAGATGCTATCATAGTCATACACAGTGGAATATAGTATAACTTTAATAATTAACAATAACTGTTGTCTTACATGATTATTGCCACACCGAGCTTATAAAAGAAATAGCAAATAAGCAGCAGCGGAAAAATAAATAAGCGTAGCACTCCCGATTCACATGCAGTAACCGACGAGGCTCGGACCCTAAGCATTCGCATCCATATAATCCTCCTCCACGAAAGGCGTAGATTCTTCCTCTTCTGAAGTTGTTGTTGTTGTTGGGGTGAGTACATAAAGCACTCAACAAGTTGTGCATAGCAATGCAAGTCTAATATTCTATATGCTTGGCTTAATCCAAAAGAATGGCTAAGATGGATATTTTGCAATAAAGCGGCATTTAACAAGAATACAATAAATAGATTGAAAAGCAGTAAAACAAATACAGTAATTAATAGATTTAGCATTTCTGAAGTGAACCAAGTTTCCAATCCTAAATCAATTTCCACTTCCCATGGCACCGTGCCATCCCAACAGGTTTTTGTTTAACAAAAGTCTAACCCTTAATTGTAATTCCCGAGCATTGCCCAATACCATGAGCATGGCTATTCAAATAGATTGTACACTCTGCAGAGGTTATACATTTTACCCACACGATACAACCAAACACCACCAAGGCGAGTGATCATAACAAAGCCTTTACAATGCTACACCTAGACCTAGTACTGTTCGCTAAGGTTTCAACACTGAAGGGTTAAACCACCACAACAGGGCCCCCCTCTTGCGCCATGTGAGTTAAACCGTAAACCCGGGACTCACTATTCACCACGACAGCACCGAAATCTAGGCTTCACAAATTATTCAGCTAGGCTGTCCCATTCGAGACATGTGGTTGCAAGAAAGACTCAGGTCAAAGGCTTGCAAGGTTAAGTCCTTAAAATGATTAAGGCAAGACTTCCACATACCCCTGCCAATCCTGGCCCACCTTGGCACATGCCCCTTGCCACTTGCCCCAATCTAAAACATTACCACCCCAGTTGATTACCAAGCACCACGTGCCACCAACATTTCAATCTAGTTGTGTGACCTCCTCGCCACGACAACTTGATAGCACTGTGTGACAACACATGACACACAAATTCTTAAATATTGTTCCATATTCCATTAGACAAGATTAAGTAACAACATTCGGACACATGTGATGACGTGGCATGGCTAAGAAATCTACGACGGTCTAACTAGTCCCATGTTGATTATTAATATTAACCAACTATAATTCCACATCCTAGGGTGACAATTAGATCATGGCATAAAATTGACAAGGTGTGATTTAATTCAATTAGGCATATCATCTAATTCCCAGATTAATTGAAATCATTTATACACATAAAATATCATGCATAATTTAAAAGACAAAATAGCAATTTGGTGAAATTGGGTGCAACATGATCAAAGCACAACTTGCCTTGGATTAGGTGCTGGTCTTGCTCTAAGCTTGGGTCTTGAAGCGATGAATCTTCCTTCGGATCACCGAGCGGTTCAACGTCTACGCAAAACGATGCTAAAATAGCAAATAAACACCAAAACAGAGATCAACCAAACTCAAAAAATAAAATAAAATTCTCCAATAAATAGATCTTGATTTTAAATTTTTTTAGAAATTTTAATCACTCAAATCCGAGTTAAAATGCAAAAGATATGGCCTTTTGAAGTTTGAATAAATACTGAAAATACAGAAATTAGAAAAACCGATTTTCCCGAATTATTTTTCTACTGGAAATTACCGATTAATGCGCAAGCGACATGTGGACCAATCAGAGATGGACACGTGGCTTCGGCGCATGGACTTAGTCCACGAAAACACGCTGGTCCACCGTGGACTCGAGATACTGTGCTGTGGACCGGCTGATATCAGCATGACGTCATCGCGATACGTGGGCCAATCAAATTGCGCCACATCACTCGGTCTATGGAACATGTCCACGACACACGCCTGTCCATGGTGCACCCGGCGCACGATGCTTCGGTACCCGCACAGATACGCGTCGCACATCTGTGAGACGATCCAACGGCCAATGCACTACGCACACGCGGCTCAATCCCGAACGTCCGATTAAATCTAACGGCCAGAGCTTTACCCGAGCAGAACACTGCTGATGATGCAGACGTGGCACGATCTGGACTGTCCGGTGGAGATCCGACGGCTGCGCGAAACTCCAAAGCACGGCGATGTCGCGGCGGCGCTGAGATCCCGGGGACGAAGACGACGACGGTTTCGACGGCGAACTAGCTCCTTCCGGCGACGAAGAGGTGGCAGCTCCGGCGCGGCTCGACGCGGTGAACCCGAAACTGGAACCCACGCGGTGGATGGAGGCTTGACGGCGGCGAAACGGCGAGAAAATGAGCGGCGGCGCTACAAAGAACTACGGCGAGCTCTCGGGGCTAAACGGCAACGACTGCGGCGAAGAGGCTAGACTAGCAGATGCGCACTGGGATGGCGATCCTCGAGGTGCGGTTCGCGCTTTAAATAGCCTCGGCATGAGCCCAGAAAAGGCAACCCTAAATCATGCGGCGGCGGCGGCAAGTCGGCTGCGGATTCGGAAACCGAATTGGAGACGACGACCGCAAGCCGTCCGATTTGCAACGAGCGGCCACGATTAGATCACAGCCGATACGATCTGATCCGCCCTTTCCAAAATCGACGGATACGATCAGATCTTTCCAAAATAACGCCGCACGATCTCAACCGCATGATCTCGATCTAACGGCTGACAGCGCTAGGGTTTCGCGATGACGAAGGCCGTCCGATCTGGATCCAACGACTGAGCGCGAAGGCGGCGGCGAAGCGGGCTGAACGGGCCACATGCGCTGGGCAACACACACACAGTACTGGGCTGCGGCCCGGTACTGTTCATCTTGCCGATTTTCTAACGCTTTTTAATTTAAAATAGTTCTCAAAATTAGATTAATTCATTTAAGGCAGTTAAAATGTCAGGAAAAATCCAAGAAAATTCTCATAAATACTTTGAGACATTTTGAGTTCAAATAAAATATTTTTGACAAAACTTTATTTTGACTATGCAGATATTTAATTGGTTTTCTCAAAGAGGCTAATTACTTAATTCGCAAAATAAATTCCAATAAATCGAGCAAAAACCCAATAAATCTCAAATTGCCTAAATGACAATAAATAACACTTAAAGCAAAAATTGGGGTGTTACAAGGGGCCTAGTAGTGGACATAATATTTTTAGCAGGATGAGAATTAGCTACTTGCTTACCTGCACAAGCACGGCATAGTTTATCCTTTTCAAATTTAACATCTTTTAGGCCCACTACTAGCTCATTTTTGAAAAGCTTTTTAAGATTAGACATACCTACATGCCCAAGTCTTCTGTGCCAAAGCCAACCATGTGAAACCTTAGCAAGCAGACAGGTTGAGATGCATGAGGAATTAGAGTTAAAGTCAACAAGGTAGAGATTTTGAAATCTGAAACCTTTAAAAATAAGCTTCTCATTTTTGTCAAGAACTGTTACTCCATCACATGAAAAGATACAATGAAAACCTAGATCACAGAGTTGAGCAACAGGCAAAAGATTGAATTTTAAAGAATCAACAAGTAATACATTTTCAATAGAGTGATCATTTGAGATAGCTATTTTACCATTTCCCTTTACCTTTCTTTTACTGTTATCTCCAAAAGTGATTTTGTGACTTGAATCTTTTTCCTTTTCAACTGAACTGAACATTCTTGAGGTGCCGGTCATGTGTTGTGTGTAGCCACTATCGATAACCCAGTGCTGACCGCCACTCTTGTGATTTACCTAAAAGAATGTTCATTTCTTGATTTTAGGTACCCAAATGCTTTTGGGTCCATTAGTGTTAGTCTGAACAACTTTAGGGCCAAATGGATTAATAAGTAAGGACTTAGGCACCCAAATAGCTTTAAGATTTTTATCCAGATTAGAGGGGCCAACATATTTGACATTCATTTTACCCCTAAAATCCTTAAACAACATATAATGTGCATCAACCATGCATCTTCTGTTAACCTTAGCATATGAAGCACAGGCAAACTTGCAATTTATAGAAGCATGATTGTAGTTATGACAATAATAGCTTGAGTCCTACTCTTGACAAAGTTTATCTTGACTTTTGGCTGTTCATTCCTTTTGGGCATAGATTTGGCTTTATAACCTATTCCCTTTTTACCCAGAACAACCTTTTGCTCACCAAGAATTTTATCAAGAGTAGCACTACCAAGGAAGCATTTTTCTAATCCTTCGTCAAATTTTGCTACCTTGGATTTCAGCTCATTGTTTTCAGTCTTGAGTTCTTTAGCATACATAGCATTTTTGCAATTTTTACTACATATGCTAGGTGAGTTGGGAATAATCATATCATCAGATAGCAAATCACAGTTAACTGAAACATTGCAAGATGAAACAATTTTTGATTTGTTAGTTTGCATTTCATTGTCAATTTCTAGCTCATAGTATTTATCAAGCAATTCATCATGATCTTTAACTAGTTGTATATGAGTATTTTTCAAAGAATCATGAGAATTTATAAGAAGAATATGATCGGAATTTAGTACAGAATGAGCATGTGAAAGTTTTTCATGTTTATCTATAAGCCCATTTTGAACAATTTGTAGCACATCATATTTTTCATGTATGAGCTTGATGTCAGATTCAAGAGTATCAACTTTATTTATCAAGCTAATATTATTTTTCTTAAGAGCTCTGTCTGTACCAGATTTAACATATAGAGCATTATTGATTTCCTTAATAATCTCTACAAGCTCTTCATACGAAGGTGAATAATTTACCTTATCTTCGTTATTTTTAGCCATTAGGCACAGAGGTAAGGAAGCTAAAGGTGAAGGTGATGTAGATTCATCCAGAGCAAGCACTGCTAGTCCCTTGGGCCTTGGCTCTTCTTCATCTGAGGAGGAGGAGGATTCTTCGCTTGAATTTTCTTTATCAATGATCCATTCACCAATGTATGCCTCCTTCTTCCCTCTTCTCCAATGTTTCTTGGAGTAGCTCTTCTTGTGATAACTTATCTTATAGCTTCCCTGAGCCTTTTCTTCATCATTGTCATCTTTGTTTTTGCTCTTGCCCTTTTTATTGCTTTTGTTAGGGCATCGGGCAGCTATGTGTCCTTTCTCATTGCACTCAAAGCAGACAATGTTAGAGAAAGGGTTTCTTTTTGAGAAGTGGTTAGAGGATTTACCTTTGGCATTTACCCTTCTCATGATTCTGTTTGCTGATCTCATGAGTAATGCCAATTTTCTTACATCTTCATCCTCTTCATAGCATGTATCTTCTTCTTCTTCATCAGAAGAGTCTTGAATCTTTTCTTTGGCCTTGAGAGCAATAGATTTCTTCTTAATTTCAACTTCATCACCCAAGGTAAGCTCATGAGCTGATATCTTGCCCAATAGTTCAGTGGGTGTGAGCTTCTTCAGATCACCACTATTGAATAGATAAGTGATTAGGCTGTGATAGGCTCTAGGTAGAACCCTAATCATTTTCCTGCATACTTCAACATCATCAATTTTAGTTCCTAGACCTTTAAGCTCATTTATAATGGGGTTTAATCTTGAGAACATATCATTAGCATTTTCATAAGGGAGCATTTTGAACTGATCAAATTTTTTCCTAACAACAAAATATCTTTCCTCTTTTACATTAGAGGTACCCACATGAATTTCTTGAAGAGTCATCCATATATCATAGGCAGTTGACAAATTACTGACTCTATCAAAAACTTCGACACTGAGGCATGAAAAGATGGCATTTCTAGCCTGAGCATCAAACTGCAAATTCCTTATCTCTCCAGGTGTAGGTTCTGAGGATGAGATTGCCCTTCTGGTATGACCCGTGGAGGCAAAGGTCTTTCTGTAACCCTCCACACATCATAACTTACGGCCTCAAGATAACATCTCATTCTAATTTTCCAATAAGCATAATTTGTGCCATCAAAAATAGGAACCCTTCCTACACTTATTGTAGCTGATCCTATTCTCTCGGCCATTTTACCCAAGCTGTTAAGCTTTAAAGGGGTAACTTTGCTCTGATACCACTTGTAAGGACCAAGTTGGCCTAGAGGGGGGTGAATAGGCAACTTTAAAACTTTTTAATTATTACGAAAAAAATTTCTCAATAAAAAGCAGAAACAGAAGCAATTAGTATGAAAGTTCAGAACAACACTTGTTCAAGAAAACTTTGTAAGAAAGGGAATTTCGAATGAGAAACTATAAGAGAATAATGAGCAATAAAAACAAACGCAGGAGAACACAATGATTTTTCAACGAGGTTCAGAGATCACTCCTACGTCCCCGTTAGAGCACTTCCCCAGAAGTATTGCTCCACCAAACAGCCAATCTCAATAGTTTTTGGTTTTCCACTATCTTGACTCTTTCACTACTCCAGTGAGGTGAGTCTCAACCTTTCACAGCAATGGTGGCCTTCCACAATCACTGTTGGATAGGTCGCACCAACAACTTCTCCAACTACTAGGAACAACTAGTTCCAAGAGTAATAGACTATCCACAAACCTTGTCTCTTGGTTCAGTAGCTAGATGCAAACTAGACTTAGCTTGGAGCAAGCACTCTAAATGTTCAGAATGAATGTTTGTGATTTCTGAGTTGAAGCTCAAACTCTTGATGAAAATTAAGCTCAGGAATTCTAAAGATCAAGGGTTGTATATGATCTGAATGATGTCAAAGATATTCAGGATATCAAAAGATGTGAATGTGCAAAGCTATGTATATTTGTTTGTGAACCCAGGCCTTCTATATATAGATCCTGAACAGAGATAACCGTTACACCTGCCATTTGCCCATTAGGTTTTGGTAGGTTAGATGGGGTAGGTCAACTGCTACCTTTTTGCAAGAATTCTATGGTGTATGAATCATAAGTCAAACTACACACACGTCGGACCGGAAATTTTAGTCGGAGGTACATAGTATTGAGAAGCATTGTTGAACTCAGAGAGACCCATTTACGCCGGACCGAAAATATCGGTCCGTAGTACATAGGCATTGGTTGATTTTGATATCAGTAAGAGAATGCTTGCGCCGGACCAAAAAAGTTGGTCCAGCGTACACATGTTTTTGTTTCTTTTGAGTACCAGCAAATAACGTTTGCGCCGGACCGAAAAAGTTGGTCCGGCGTACACATGTTTTGTTTCTTTTGAGTACCAGCAAATAACGTTTGCGCCGGATCAAAAAAGTTGGTCCGACGTACACAAGGAATTCTGTTCTGCATCAGACTTTATATTTTTGGTTAAAATAAATTTTAACACAGACTAGAATTATATTTGGAGTAAGAATATAACTTATGCCGGACTAATTTTAAGAAAGAATTTAGATTGGTTCGACGAACATAGTTATACCTGGTTGAAAAGAAATAAGGAAGAATTCTCAACGCCGGACTGAAAAAGTCGGTCCGGTGTAACATCCCAAAATTTGCTTATAATATTATGTTATTGGTTGTTGTACATTATAAGATTTTCTGGAATTTATTGAATTTATCTGGATTTTATTTGATTTTATTTCAAATTAAGTATGTTGACCTTTTGAGAAAACTAAGTAAATATAAACAAAGTAATATAAAGTTTTGTCAAAAATATTTTATTTGAGCTCAAAATATCTCAAAGTATTTATGAGAATTTTATTGGATTTTTCCTGTTATGTTCATTGCCTAAAACTAATTAAATGAATTTCTAGATTTATTTTCAAAAAGAAAACCCTGGGAAAATTCGTTGAACAGTAATGGGCCAAGCCCATTACTGTGCGGTCCAATTCTAGCGTCGGCCCAGTAGAAGCCTGTGCGCTGTGTGCTCCGGTCGGTGGCCGTTGGATCGAGGGGCGGACAGTTTAGATGCTAGGTTTTGACGCGAACCCTAATCCTTGTCAGCCGTTAGATCGAGCTGCTATGGTCGTTCTAGATTTCGCCACATCGCGGAGTTTGGGAGCTGACCGATTGGCGACTCGTGTAGGGCCAGGTTGCGTCTCTTTCGCGTAGCCGCCGCCGTAGAGGACCTGGACTCCGTCGTCGTGTAGATCTAAGATTCGGGTTTTTGCGCGTTTTGCGAGGCTATTTAAAGGATGGGTAGACTTCCGAGGTTCGTCGTTTGTCGCCGCATGTTTTGCCCCGTGTATCACCGCCAGAGGTGCTTTGGTTCACAAGAGCGAGCTCATCGGAGTAGCCGCAAGTCGTCACCGTCCTTTTTCGCTGTTCCATCGCAAACCGTCGTCGCTCCGCCGCACCCGAGATCAGATCCGGTAAGACCACGTCGAGGCACATCCGAGCTGTCACTTCTTGGTCACCAGAAGCTGCTGCTTCGTTGATTGCCAAGTCGTCTTCTCCAAGACCGGTGAGAGCGCCGTCGCACCTCGCCGCCGAGTTTCGGAGGCCTTGGGAGCCGTCGGATCTAGGTTGCGTCGCTAGATTCGTGACGCGTGGACGCATCGGGCTTCGCTGCATGTCTCGAGCCTCGGATCTATCCGTGGCCGTTGGATCTTGGCGCACGACCTAGATTATGCCGTCCGGCGGACCAATAGCGTGGTGACATGTGGCGTGCAGAGATCGCAGCGTCGTGCACCGGGTTCACGATGGACCAGAGGAGGTTCGTGGACTCGGCGCATGGACCAAAGCCACGTGGTAGCATGGGATTGGCCCGAGGATTGGCTGACGTCAGCATGACGCAACAATGCGGTTTTTTAGAAGAAAATTAATTCGGTTATGTATTGATCTTCAATTTTCTGATTTTCAAAATATTTGAATCTTCCACGAGCCCGTTCTCCCTCATACGAGGTTCGATTGAGGTGATTCAAATTTCTAAAAAATTTTAAAATTGAGATCTATTTAATGGTAAATTTTATTTGATTTTTAGAGTTCATTTACTCTCTGTTTTGGTATTTATTTGCTTTTCTTCTTCGGTACGCGTAGACGTTGAATTGTGCGACGCTTCGGAGGAAGATCTGTAAACTCAAGATCAAGTTCTAGAGCAAGACCAGAACCTATTCCAAGGCAAGTTGTGCTTTGATCATGTTGAACCCATGTTTATAAAATTGCTATATTTGTTTTACCCTATTGCATATTATTTCAAGTATACAATTGTTTCAAATTAAATTGGGACTTAGCTATTATACCCATTTGATCTATACCCTACCTTGTCATTGTATGCCATGATCTATTGTCACCCTAGATTGGTTCATTATAGTTGGTTAGTAATGATAATCAACATGGGATGGTTAGACCGTGGTAGTTGCTTAGCCATGCTACGTCATCACATGTACTTGAATCACTGATAATTAATCTTAACTAATGGAATATGGAACAATGATGTGAATTTGTGCGTCGTGTGAAGTCGTACAATGAGATTGAGTTGTGGTGGCGAGTCATGTCATGCAACGATGTTGAATTGTTGATGGCACGTGGTGCTTGGTAATCAACTTGGGTGATATTCACTTAGATTGGGGCAAGTGACAAGGGGCGAGTATGCCAAGGTGGGCCCGATGGGCAGAGGGTATGTGGATGTCTTGCCCTGATCACTCTAAGGACTTAACCTTGCAAGCCTTTGAACTGAGTCAATCATGCAACCACATGTCTGGTATGGGCCAGCCTAGCTGAGTAATTTGCAATGTCTTAATTTTGGTACTATCTTGGTCGGTGTGAGTTCCCGAGTTATGGAGTAATTCACATGGCGCAAGAGGGGGCCACGGATGTGGTAACCATCCCACGGTGTTGAAACCTTAGCAGTCGTCACTGTTAAGCCAGCATTGTAAAGGCTTTGTTATAATCACTCGCCTTGGTGGTGTTTGGTTGTATCATGTGGGTAAAGTGCATAATCTCTGCAGTGTAAAACTATTCGAATAGCCGTGCTCATGTATTGAGCAATGCTCGGAATTACAGATTAAGGGTTAGTTTAATTAAGTGGACAACTTGGTTGGGATGGCGGGATTGCCGTATGGAAGGGTGGAACTTGATTTAGGATTGGAAAACTTGGTTTACTTGAGAAATGCTGACTCTATCTATTATTGTTATTTGTTTTATGGTCTTTACAATCTATTTATTGTATTTGCTCATAAATGCTGCCTTGTTGCAAAATAGCCATGATAGCCTGTCCTTTGAAATAAGCCTTGCATATAGCTATGTTAGAATTGCATTCTGTGCACAACTTGTTGAGTGCTTTATGTACTCACCCTTGCCAACAACAACATCACCAGTTGAGGAGTCTGCATCAATGCTGGAGGAGAGGTTCCAGGAGGAGACGAATGTTTAGGGCGCAAGCCTTGTCAGTTGCCTGTGGTATACTGAGGGGTTGCCTACGTTTTCATTTCGCTGCAGTTTAATATGTCATTCAACCTTGCGAGGCAAAGTCATGTAAGTTGACCATAAGGTCATTCAACTAGTAGTATATATCACATGATGTCTTTCATAATGCTTCCGCTATGTATGATTTTGATATTTACTTATGTTGAGCCTGTGTGCACTAGCGTGATCCTGGACTAGTGCGATATACATAGAGGGTCCGGATTTGCATCTTCGGGTCCCGACATCCGGTGTACATGGAGTACGCTCGGTGAAGATAATTTTCAGCGTCGGACCAAAAATATCGGTCTGGCGTACATGTTGTACGCTTGGTTAGAATTTTGAACTTAGGATCTTTGAGCGCCTGTGTAAAATGAAGTTTGGTCCAGAGAGAATTGTTTTGGCTATCAAGATAAAGCTCTGGATTTTTGAGTGAGAAATACGAAAAGTCCTATGCTCCAAGTAATCTTAGTGATTTTGCGTATGAACCAAGATCATTTCTTATGTATAATCCCTCTTAATAGTACGGTGATTTTAACTATATGACTTGAATCAACTCCCAAGACAAAACTAGAAAAACACCTTAGCCTTGATCATCAAATCTGACTATTGTCGGTTTTCACTGAGTATCATTTTGAGTCATCAACACCAAAACCTATATTATAAGCATAATTTATACAAATAGGGAGCCTAGATGCTCTCAATTCGTGGTTTGTCCAAACTCAAAAAGGTCAAAGACTTAGTTTGCTCTCCTGCCGACATGGCAAGATGGTTGCTGCTTCTCATCCCCCAGTTACTGTTGTGATGACTGATGCACCAAGACAGCATTTACATATGGCACTGTTGGTCCAGCTAGAGTGCAGTCAGTGGGTGGGAAGTGGTATGTTCTTGTCATTGTTGATGATTTTTCGAGGTACTCTTGGGTGTTTTTCATGGCCTCGAAGGATGAGACTTTTACCCATTTTAGGGGTTTGGTTCATAGGTTGTCTTTTGAGCTCCCTGGTGCCCTACGAGCTATACGTAGTGACAATGGCACGGAGTTCAAGAACTCCTATTTTGAGAGTTTCTGTGTGGAGTCTGGTTTAGAGCATCAGTTCTCTTCTACCTACGTCCCTCAGCAAAATGGCGTAGTGGAAAGGAAGAACAGGACCCTGGTAGAGATGGTCAGGACCATGCTAGACGAGTACAGTACTCCCAGAAAGTTTTGGGCTGAGGCTATAGCTACTGCTTGCCATGTTTCAAATCTCGTATTCTTGAGAGCACATTTGCACTAAACTTCTTACGAGTTGAGGTATGAGCAAAAGCCTAGTGTTTCTCATTTTCATGTGTTTGGTTGCAAGTTTTTCATTTTGAAGTCTGGTAACCTGGATAAGTTTGAGTCTCGCTCTTCTGATGGTATCTTTCTGGGTTATTCGACTTCCTCTCATAGCTATAGGGTCTGGAGTTGTGATGCGCGTAGGATCATAGAGACCTGTGAGGTGACTTTTGATGAGGCTAGTCCAGGAGCTAGACCTGACATTTCAGGCTCTTCTTCCACCTCCGAGACCATCTTTGTAGAGGATGAGGATGATGGAGATGATGGTGTTCCACCTAATCCAGTCCCCTCTACACCTAAGGTGCTTCCTGTTTCCATTTCTGCACTTCAGGAAGGCCAGCCCTTGCCTTCTGACTCTCATGCAGCTAGTGGCTCTGCTCCTACCTCTTCTGTGCATGAGGTAGAGGCCACTTCTGCTTCTGGACCTCCTTGTCATATTCAGCGTCTCATCCACCTAATCAGATAATCGGCGATCTGTTTGAGCGAGTCACTCGCTCAAAAACAGGTTTGTCCAATTTCTGCCTTCACTCTGCCTTTGTTGCCTCGTTTGAGTCAAAGGATGTGACTCATGCATTATCTGATGAGTCTTGGACTAATGCTATGCATGAGAAACTTGAAAACTTCGAGAGGCACAAAGTCTGGCAACTTGTAGAATGCCCATCTGGTCATAATGTCATTGGGACCAAGTGGGTGTTCAAGAACAAGAAGAGTGAGGATGGGGTTGTCATTCGCAACAAGGATATGCTAGTGGTTCTGGGCTTTTCTCATGTTGAGGGTCTTGACTTTGAGGAGACCTTTGGCCCTGTAGCTAGACTAGAGGCTATTAGGATCCTGCTTGCATTTTTTTGCATCCCGGGGCTTCAAGCTCTATCAAATAGATGTCAAGAGTGCATTCCTCATGGATATATTGAGGAAGAGGTTTATGTCAAACAACCTCCAGGATTTGAGAACCCCAAGTTTCCGAGTCATGTATACAAGCTTTCTAAAGCCTTGTATGGACTCAAGCAGGCCCCCAGAGCATGGTATGAGAGGCTCAAGTCTTATCTTCTTAGCCATGACTTCAAAATGGGCGTAGCAGACAAGACTCTGTTCATCAGGCACCATGAGTCGCATTTTCTTCTCGTCCAGATTTATGTGGACGATATTATTTTTGGTGGCTCATCTCATTCGCTTGTGTCTCAGTTTTCTAAGGTGATGAGCACAGAGTTTGAGATGAGTATGATGGGCGAGTTGACCTACTTCCTTGGCTTCTAGATCAAGCAGACTCGGGAGGGCACTTTCTTGCATCAAGGCAAGTACACCCAGGACCTCCTAAGGCACTTTGACATGTCTGACGGGAAGCCGGTGATGACTCCTATGGCCACCACTGCTGTCCTCGAGCCGGATGAGGATGGTGAGCCTACTGATCAAAAGGAGTTCGGAGCATGATCGGCTCCCTCTTGTACCTCACTGCTTCGAGGCCGAACATACATTTTTCTGTGTGTCAGTGCGCTCGATTTCAGGCTTCTCCTCGTGCCTCTCACCGCCAGGCGGTGAAGCACATCTTCAGGTACCTTCGTGCTACCACTGATTATGGTATTTGGTACTCTTCCTCTTCTTGTCTATCCCTGAGAGCCTTTTTCAATGCCGACTTTGCTGGCTGTAGGATAGATAGGAAGAGCACTTCTGGCACTTGCCAATTCATTGGCACTTCTCTTGTTTCTTGGTCATCTAGGAAGCAGTCCGGAGTTGCACAGTCCATCGCTGAGGCTGAGTATGTTGCTTTGTAGCTAGTTGCTGTAGCCAGGTGCTCTGGATGAGATCGACCTTGTAGGACTTTGGGTTAGAGATAGAGAGTGTGCCACTTTTCTGTGACAACACTTCTGCTATTTGCATTGCTAAAAACCCAGTGCAGCATTCCAGGACCAAGCATATTGATATTAGATATCACTTCCTTAGAGACCATGTGGAGAAGGGGGATATCTTGCTTCAGTTTGTAGAGAGTGACCTCTAGTTAGCCGATATCTCCACCAAGCCTTTGGATAGCTCCAGATTTGTTGCCTTGAGCAGTGATCTTGGAGTCGTGAGCCCTTATGGCCTATCGTGAGGGGGAGCTGATTTGTATATTATGTATAATATGTTATCTTCCAGCTTTGCTTTTCTTTTCTTTGTATTTCTTCTGGGTGATTTTGGGCTTATTTTTCCTGAGTTGAGTTCACTTACTTAGACTTCTGGCATGCTTTGCATGGACCTCTTATCTTGCGCTTTACGTTGCTATCATGCGTGATTAGCTGTTCTCTCTTCTCTCTAGGTTGAGCTTCCTCACAGTCTTATAAGTCTAGCAGGTGTTGGGCCTCCTGAGTAGACAGGGTCTGTGTGCACTCCTTAGTTGGGATCTAGAGTCAGCTTCCCTAAGTCAGTCACTGGGGAAGATAAGAGCGAGTCTGAGCCATAGTGAGTCTCTTCAATTTTTTCTATGCTCAAAAGCCATCCAGTTTGCAGTTTCTTGCTTCCTCTCCTCATTCTGGGTTTCTAGTTTTGATTGGATTCATTTGGTTCTTCCTTGAGCTTAATTCTGCTAATAACTCAACTTGAACCAGATTTGTGCTTAACATTCATTCATATGTTGAGGGGGAGTTTGGGGATCTGTTCATGCATTGCATATAGACTGTATTTTTTGTTTAATGAGCTTTGTCTATTATGCAATTGATTTATTCTTCATGCTATACACCATGCTACTTCATGTGAAGGAAATCTCTAGCTTAGATATGTCTAAGTTCATTTGATTTGCTAAGCTTGTTAAAATTTGAAAATTAAATCTTTAAACGAAAAACTTGATGAAACATGTTACTTTTACTTGCTAAAGTTTCTTCTCTAGGAGTATTTGCCATGATTTATGAAAATTTGAAATTCTCTAGAGTCCCTATAGCAACTTGGCTGACACTAGTTTGATCTATGCTAGAGTCCTTCAATCGCTCATGAATCATTGTGCTAAAAATGAAAATTAAGCAAAATTGACTTTTCTTGTGCGCATAAGACTCCACACCTCGCATTCACAAGACAGCTTCCCATTGCACTTGGGATGAACTTGGACTGCATCGTGTATGACCTAGACCATCCTCTTAAAAGTTTATCTTGAGATGGTCGCATATGGCTTGAGTCAATTGCTTGTCAAAAGAAAATGCAAATAAATAAAAATAAAGACATAAGTGGGTAAAGAATGCAAATAACACTACACCACGACACAAAATTCCCGTCAGACCTCTATAGGTAAAAATCAGTCTTTACCATTTAACCATCTGTCGGCAAAGATTTCCAACAGTCAATCCATCAGCAATACTGTAATTACAGATAGATTATGTGTCGGTAAAGATATATAGGTTTAGGAGCAACAAATATGTCGGCAATTATCTGTTAATCCGTTAGTCTATCTATCGCTGAAACCTATGTACAGCGCGAGGCGCGCACGAAAAATAATTAACGCGGGCGCGGGCGTCCTTTAGGTTTTACCGATCGAGCACTACAGTTCTCTCCCCTCAATTATTCCCAAATCTCAGTCTCTCCCCTTCTCAGCGCCGCCACACAGCAGCTCCTCACGCTCTCCCTCCGATCCACACGCCCCTCACTGGTGTCGCTCCTCCAGCTTTCCCTCCGCCGCGTCCCCGCCTCGCACACCACCAAACCGCTCCTCCTCTCGCTCCCCTACCTCATCCTCCTGGAGTCCTCCGCTTCCATCTGTGTTGTCTCCGACGACAACCGTAGCTTCTGCTCACCGGTCGCCTTCAATCTAGTGCCTCCAATCCTCCACTCATCTGCACCTCCTACCAACCCCAGCGGTAGCAGCCACCTCCTCCGACACAGAGGGGAAGGGGTAGACTGGTTGGCCGACGAGACCTCCGGTGAACTAGCAGAACGGTAGTAGCCCGCCAACCGCATCGGCTCCACTCAGAGGGTTGCCGAACTCGAGCAAGAGGTTTGGCTCAATCTTCACTTTTTTCAATTGATACAACTTACGAATCTAATTTCTCAACATGTTCCTCTACTCATGTTTGTTCCCAGGATTTTGAACTACGAATCTGGTAGAGTCGACTACTGCAATATGCACTACTCTTTCATCATATGTTGTTACTCTCTGAAAAGTGAAAAGTGTAGCATTTAAACCAACAGTTTCAATTATTTGTTGTGCCGGCGTGCTATCATAGTATCACCTTTGTTTCTGATTATATGACATTGGCTTAATTTACCTACTACCAAATGAAATATGCTAGAAAATATAGATTCATATAGTATATGCTCATATACCAGTCAAACATCTGTCATCATCGACCTATTCGAAATGTAAGAATGATATGAGAATGATGAGGAATGCAACCAGTATATACTTGAGCTTGCTAAGCTAGACTTTCACATATTGCAGATGATGCAACGTGATAAGATCAAGCACATCTCACTAAAACTAATAATTTTATTCACAGCACTACAGCAAAGAGAGAGAGAGTTGACAGTTTGAGCAGGTCTTATTTATTCACAGCATACATTACAATTTAACTGCCTTTTAAATTAAGCTTTACAAAGCGCTCATTGCAGTCACCCGGAAATACATGATTCATTTGCTTGCTTTAATTACTAAAGGTGGTACTACGTACATTCGTATACAAAAGGTTTGGGACTAACTCCTTAAGATGTGGGCACACCTGAAACACAAAGAAAAATACCAACAAGGTTTCAGATGGAAATGCTAGCTCATCAAAAAGCTGAACAATAGGTTGTAGCTCCAACACAGCGCATGGACCACATGCAACACCAAATGGAAGAAATGAAAATTTTGATCTTAGCATCACAAGGCTTGCAAAATATAGAAGCCACTTCACAACATGTTTCTAATTCTCGACCTATGGTATGCTATCTACTTAAATTTTTGTTGCAATCTATAGTAATAATGTTCTACAAGAGCATGAAGGTGACGGCCAAGAGGCTGGAGGAGGTGGCGCTCGATCTCCTACAGAGGAGAGGAGAGGGTGCAGCTGCTGTGCCGGTGGCTCGTAGAGCTCAAGGAGACCCAGCGTGCGGTCGCGGCGATGCGGGAGCCACAGCACGCGGACGATCCGAATCAAGCCATGCCCGTGTTGGTGAGCATCTCTGGTCTAGTGTGACCAAGCTTTTGCGTTGCATTGTGTGATCGCATAGGAAACGGTGCGCGTTGCAGGATCTGTACGTGGATTACGATTGCGGGGCTGAGCCGATGAACTTTCTCCATGTCTTCCTCTACAGCCAAGCGCTCGAGTGCATTGTTCTGTCCATGGTGGGTTGGTTTTGCGCAATTTGATTTCACCAATGTGTCGTTTCTACCATGTATGTAGCATTATTTAATAATTTTAAACAATTAACTTGTTCTCTATGGATCAGATTTTGGAAGTCCCAACTGAAGAAGAAGTTTCACTACTCTCAGAAATTTTTGGGCAAGTTCTTCAACCATTGGATGTCTAGTTACTTGTTATATTAGGCAATTTTGGTGGGTTTTGGGGCTTCAAGGAAAATCTTGAACTTTTCACTAATATACTATTGTGGGCTGTGGATGCTCCATACAGAATGTGCCTTTCTGGAGGGAAGGATGTGCATAATGCAATTATGAGTAGCATACAGGACTTGGCTAAGTTATTTTCTAGTTACCATGATGAAGTATTGGTATGTAGTTTCTGTTTTGTTCCTCTCAGCATTAAACCATAGACTCGTGTATAAAACTAGTCTAATTGTAGGCCCATTAGTTCTGCCTCAACATATTAGTTATTTGTAAGAAAGGCCCTTGGGTCAGCCACGTCGTCCACGATTTAATCTTTGTAAGTACCTTATGCACATCATGTATTTAGTGTACATTTTTCCTGGTGATTAAATTAGATGCCAGGGAAAGCATAACATGTATCATGTATGATATATAGCTACTTCTGTTGTTTCTCCTTTCCAGGCAAAACGTGACGAACTGCTTCAGTTTGCTCAATGTGCTATCTCAGGGTTAAAAATAAATGTTGACATTGCAAGGTTACCTCTTTTCTTTTGGGGGGAGGGAGGGAGTGGTTGTTTTGGGTCTCCAAATTTGCATGTGTATTTACATGCTCCAAAATCTCTATTTTTTCTTAAGTCCATATTAGATGATGAAATCGTGCAGCTAGAACAACAGATAAATGCAACGGATGCTCTGCAAGCTACTTCAACGAGTAACCGTAATAAAGCATCTCAAATGGTCGCTGAGGTAGCCTAAATTTCGAGTTCTTGACCTTTATACTTCTGTGGGTGTACATTATCATTTTATTTTTTTATAGAAAATACAAAAATAAGGCTACCTTTCTGCTGTGCTAGCTGAGCTGACCTATAGCCTAATGTTGTCACGTGATCTATTTGTAAGTTGGACTTGTTTCTGCTAGACTGAGGGCAAACAGCATGGCAATGAAAAACTATGTCAAAATGTCAATGCTCTTATTAATTAGTTCCTAGCTAGTTAATAAGAGCTGCGTGAAATGAAAATCGAGAGGATGCAAAAGGTAACATTTCCTGTATCATTTAGAAATTTGAAATAGGCAGTGTGTTAAATCCTTAACTTGGTTAATATGAATCTGGCAGCTTCAAGGTTTTGCTTCTACAATGCTAGAGCTATGGAATCTCATGGATACGCCAATTGAAGAGCAGCAAATGTTCCAGAATGTTACGTGCAATATTGCTGCTTCAGAGCATGAAATAACCGAACCCAACACCCTCTCTATTGACTTCCTCAGCTATGTGAGTCATTATTGTTGCAGAGATTGTTCTCGTTTCACTGTTGCTATTGTATTCACTTTCTATTGAGCCAGTCATGTTTAGAGATTATACTCCTAAATGTAGGTGGAATCTGAGGTTTTAAGGCTTGAACAACTTAAAGCAAGCAGGATGAAAGACCTTGTTCTGAAAAAGAAAGCAGAACTGGAAGAGCATAGAAGACATGCACATCTAATTGGTGAGGAAGGATATTCAGCTGAATTTAGCATTGAGGCTATTGAGGCAGGTAAAGATCTTCTCTTGCCTTCTTGACATCTAGTGTTCAGTAAGATGTTTATCACACTACCTCATCCACCTTTGCCTTTTCCTTTACAGGAGCTATTGATCCCTCACTAGTGCTGGAACAAATTGAGGCTCGCATTGCAACAGTGAAAGATGAAGCTTTTAGCTGGAAGGATATTCTTGAAAAGGTCAAAAGGGCAAGTTCATTATTTTGTAAAGGATTGATGGTTAACTTAGAAAGTTTGGGCTTTTGGACAAATTTGTATATTCTACTTGAATGAACTTGAACTGGTGTTGAATGCATGTATTAATTGATGGACAAATTTGTATCTTCTAATTGAATGAAGTTGAATCGTGTTGAATGGATGCATTAATTCAATCATTTTCTAATGTGATGTGGTGTAAATATGAATTACTTATTAGTTAGATCTATAATATTTAGTACAATAATGTTTATCATTTTATCAGCCTAAGAAATGCATGGTTTTGTGCTAATGTTGTTTACCCTAAGACTATCTGTCGGCATTACTCATTTTTGTCGGCAAAAGTCTGTCTGTCGGAAAAGGTATATCTGTCGTTAAATCTCTTACAACACGGTCAGATAATCTGTCAGCAAAAATATATCTGTCGGTAAATGTTTTTGCCGACAGGACTTATTCCGACTATAGTTTTCTATCAGTAAAACTTTTCCCGACAGATAATACGTCGCATTATGTGGCCTTTGACGACAGATAGGCTGTGGATGAAATTGTGTCATGGTGTAGTGTAATGTCAAACATTTGCACCCCGCTATGTCTTGTAAGATGATAAAGAAAAATTTGCATTAAGTGATAAATGAGCTCGAAGGACCTTGTATGTTCTTCTAGATTCCCCAAAGTGTTGAGTAGGTTGAACTCTAGGTTTTTCTTTTGATCCTTAGAGTGGTTTTGCTTCTAGCTTTGAAACTTTTGCTAAGTGTTGCACTTGTCAAATCTTGCAAAAAATAACACATTTCCAAAACTAAGCTTATGAGCAAAATTTGTTATTTGCACTTGGACATGTCTTAGACTAGTCTATTCTGACATTGATGAGCTTGGTGTCATATCTTGTCACAACAATCAATTGGATACTTTTCAAAGCTCTTTAGATGCATTTCATGCATACATGTTGAGAAAGGGGGGAGACAACATGCAATCTTGATGCCTATATTGCCAAAAGGGGGAGAAATTGAAGAAAAGGCATCATTAAAAATATAAACATGAAAATGTCTTGGATCTTATGATTTTATTGATGCCTTTTCTTCAATTTTGGTAATTGAAAGACCATGTGGAGGTCTATCCTTGTTGGTGATGAGTTATTGACTGTATTTGAGCTTGGTTCGCTCTGGTTTGAGTTTGATCACTACTACAGAAAACATCATCTCAGACGGTTCAAAATCGTCATCTCAGACGGTTTTATGAACCGTCACTAACAATGTGTCAGTGATGTAAGGGTACATCATATACGGTTTTCGAACCGTCTGTGAAAATTCTCATCACAGGCGGTTCTACATTATAACCATCTGTGATGAGTACTCATCACAGACGGTGTTCTAGTAGAACTGCCTATAATACAGAAATATCACAGACGGTTTATAAATAGAACCGTCTGTGATACAACATCACAGACGGTTTATGAATAAAACCGTCTGTGATCCTCTAGCAGAACTTCCATCATTAGTATCATTGTTGAAATGTTCTTACCTTGGTATTTACGCAGAAATTTACAAGGCACAACCAAGTTATAGATTTATTAATTGAATATCTAAACTTCCTAGATGCATCGAGGCAACAGCTTGTCTGATTAGGATCGTCTTAAAATATGAAGTTTTGTAGCACTTTCATCTCTTTCTTATTATAATATTGATGGATTCTAAGGTAAAATCCATTTCATTCCACGATTAAATCACGACATTTGTCAAGCTCGATTTATCGATTCCACTTTATCCTCATCCCCGAATGAGAATATCATTAGCAGCCATGCTTCTTGAACTATAGAGTTGATTAATTCATCATATTGAGTTGATTAAATTATCGTAACTCCATACGATAATTTAATCAACTCAATATGATGACTTAATCAACTCTATAGTTCAAGAAGCATGGCTGCCAATGATATTCTCATTCGGAGATGAGAATAAAGTAATAACGATAAATCAATACTGATGTTGTTCGGATTTAACTTTGAATGAAATGGATTTTACCTTAGAATCCATCAATATTATAATAAGAAAGAGATGAAAGTGCTACAAAACTTCATATTTTAAGATGATCCTAATCAGACAAGCTGTTGCCTCGATGCATCTAGGAAGTTTAGATATTCAATTACTAAATCTATAACTTGGTTGTGCCTTGTAAATTTCATTGCAGAAATACCTAAGTAGAAGAAGATTTCGAACAACAGATACTAATGATGGAAGTTCTGTGTAACAGCCTGAAAATGAAAAACAGTAGACAATAAAATGGAAATGAATATTTTGGATTAAAATATATTTATTTCTGGATTTTCTTGATGTTATTGGTTTTATTGGATTTTCTTGGATTTATGCTTTGTATGAAAAATCCAATTAATAGAATGGTCAAATGAAAAATAGTAAGAAGGTAAAAGTAAAAATTATAAAAATTTCCATTTGACCATGACCAATCTGTTAAACCAGTAAAAATACTTAGTAAAAATCTTTAGTGCTGAATTGGAGCAAGAATAAATGTTTCAATTCTTTCCTTTGACTAAAAACAGTAAAGTTTGAATTAATTAAAAATGATCAAAATTGAAAAGGAGCCCCAAAAATTACCAAAGAACCCTTAGATCAGTAGATACATCTGGTAAAAATCTCAGCAATTTATCATGTCGGAAAAACCTCCTAAAAATTCAAAAACAGAGGCTATTAAAAACAAGAAATCTTCATGTCAGAATTTTTATAAAATATTCACCCGATTTTTTGACTTGAAATTTTTATGGAGATTCCCTGGTGACAAAATGAACCTCCCAAAAAAGTTTGGAAAATAATTAATAATTTTTACACTTCTAAATAAATAGATTTCCGAAATTCAATTTCTGTACCCGTCCACAGTGTCAGAATTTTTATAATTTAACCATAATGCATTTTACTCTGAAAATTTAATTGGACGCTTAGGACTACCAGATAAACCCATTCAAAAAGTTTGGAAAATTTTCAAAGTGATTTGACGGCCGTTTTAATGATCACATGGAGCATGTCTCGGCTGTGCTTATCCTTGGAATTGTTTTCTCTCTCTGACTCGTGGGCCCGCTCCCTTTTCCGTAACCGTGCGCTGGCAGGAGCGGGAAACCGTTCACTCGCCGACCGGTGGCCCCGGGACCCACCCGTCAGCCTCTGATCTCGCTGCCTCCTCTCTTCCTCCCCTCTCGCCCGAGACAAACTCGACCTTCTCCCGATCCTTCGCCAGCCTCGCCGATTCAACGCCTGACCGGTGCACGTCGCCTCTACTTGACCCCTGCCACGTCCATCCTCGAGACTCGTGCGCCATTCCTGTCGTCCCTTGCGTTATCTCCTTGCCGGCGAAACGCTACGCCATTTCACCAAAACGCCGTAACCAAGCCGCTCTTTTCACCTCCGCTCAAACCACGTGAATTCGTCATTCGCCACTATAAATAGCTCTTGTACATCACATTGACCTCCTTCTTCTCATTCACTCCCGAACCAACAATCAAACCATAGCTCCCTTTTCTCGCCGTTTCTGCGAGAAAAACCGAAAATGGAGAGGCATCGCAATTGAGCCAAATCGGTAAGTCTCAATCCAATTCTTTGCAACCGAGGCATCTTTGGGCATCGCTGAGTCCATACTACCCATCAATTTCAGCTTTCTTCTGCTGATCAACCGCCACCACTGCGCCACTTCTTCCCCACGGCCGGCCGACGGTGGCAGGCCAACCCGTCGCCTCTCCGACCCGACCAACCGGTAAAATGGAATCCTCTAGCTTCACTGATGCTTAAAATGCTACCCATTCAGTCCCTAACTCACTCGTCGTCTTCTCCGACGAGCGCAGTCTTTCCGCGCAGACGTCACGGTGGCAGTCTCTCGGCCGTCCCGCTGCGAGTGACCCCACCGCGTGCTTGCCGTGACCTCGAGCTTGCCGTGCTACCCATTCGGTAGGAGATTCGCGGAGTTCCGTCGCCGCCGTGCCTAGCCGTGCCCTCGCTTTTGTCTCACTGGATCGTGGGACCCAATTGTCAGCCGGTCAAAGCCTTCCCAGTCCAAACGGTGAAATACGCTTTCCAAGTTTGAAAACGCATTTCTGAATTTTAGTTAAATTCCAAAAACCGAATAGATTCAAATGCCCATAACTTTTGAACCATCTGACCAAAAATAGTGAAACCAATTTCTAAATTCATGAAAATTCCATAGATTCAGAATATGCAAAAATATTTTGAATACCATCTCTGGGAAATTTTGAAATTCAAATTTGAATTAAAAGGCTAGAAATATGCTCTATACAAAATTTCTGTAAATAAACTTGGAAATTTATGAAACTAATTTTTCTAGAATCCTTATATTACCAGGAACCCAGATATATGAGGATATTTAATTTTCATGCTTGTTTGAATTACTTTCTACTTAGACCTTGTTTCCAATACCTTAGTAATTCAAATATGTATAATTGTATTAAAAAGAAATTTAAAAGAAACAAAGTTAATTATAAATACTAGGATGGCAGTAGCATAGTTGAGTTTGATTAAATAGGAATTTTGGGTTGAATTAACTTTAAACCATGTAATCATTATTGTGCCAATGCACTCACACATATATATGTATATATATGTGCTTTGTAGGTTAAATAACTAAAATCTAGTTTAGTTGGTTCAAGTCATGAGCAGCCTAAATAACCTAATGGATAAGGAATTCGTAGTTAATAAATTTGTATCACGTAACCTTCTCAAAAATCATGAATGAATCTAATTAGCTAGCTACCGATTATAATTTATTTAAAAATCTTTCTTATGCAAATCACTTAGGGTTAAGTGTTTGACGTAACTCTGAACTAGTGTCTAATTCTTTTAATTCAAATAATTTTAGCATCTATAATTCGAAGTCATAAATACTAGAATACACAATTTTAGCCTCTTGAATTCGTAATTTCCAAATAAACAATTCATAAGACAACCTTAAGATGTTCACTTGAAAAAGAATTAATGCTTCAAATGAATAATTAATCACCTTGTAAAATCGTAAAAACCTATGCTTCAACTCTTAGCAGGATAACCCTGTTTTCTGCAGTTATTCTTTATTTGACTTACTGTTTGTCTTCTTTTCGCCCTTTCCGAATTTGGATATTTTACTATTTTTCCCGCTTGATCGTCGTGTAGAGACCGACGTCATCGAAGAGGAAGACGACGCCATCGCCGATCCAGATCCTGAGTTAGACAGTGAGCTGCAAGGCAAGCACCTCCTTGAACATGTTGAACCCAATAATTTACCTACTCTATGTTGTTTTTGCTTATGTACAGTGCATCCGGATAGTTCTCCTTAAAAACTGCTAATTTGGGTTAGAACTGTAGTTAATCCTGTAAATTATGGTTTGCCTCAATCTGTATGAACATGTGAACCTTGTAAGCCTTAGTCGGATAGCTAGACAATGTTTAATGTCATTTTGGGTATAACCGCTAGCATAAAATATCCGCTTAAGTCGTTGATCGTGTTTCATTCTTTTCAACGTATGTATGATCCTCATTTGGGAAAATGTTGCTAGTACTTTGATTAAAAACCCAAAACTAAAACTATGGTTTTGATGCGGCGATTATTGGCAATAGCCGGAGGTGCGAGGGATTTGCACGTAGTTAGGGTGGAGTATCGCCTGTGTCGGATTAAGGACCGAGCAATGGGACGCTATAGATCCAAGAATTTCGTACCACCACGAGGGCTTGTATGGGCGGGTCTTAGCCTATTAAGTTGTTTAGGTGTGGCTTTGCATCTAAGGAAGGCGGGAGTTATGCACAGCATTCGGTTGATCTGTCTGTAGGGGTTTACTTACCAATGCAACGGTGTCGCCTTGCCGTGAATGTAAACGTGGTGTTGGGTGTAATGTGAAAGGATCCACGTCTTGGGTGAGTGTTTCGCTTTCATGGCGAGGTCAAGCGTCCCGGGCTGGTTCAAAGCCACATCTAGATAATGTAACGGCTCAGATGATCTCCTTGCCGACACACCAAAGGAAGTGTAAACCGGCACGCAAAAGAGGTTGATCATTCCTTGTGGGTAAAGCCGTACACCTCTGCAGAGTGAAAATCTAATCGATTAGCCGTGTCCACGGTCATGGACGCTGGTGAAGTCATTCCAATGCTAGAATGTTTTGGCACTCTTCGGGAAAAATTGGGTTTGAAAAGGGAACCATTTTGCAGCTAGCTTTTGGGTCAAAGGACAGACTCCGGGGATCTTTACAGTCGGGTAGACTGGGTTGAAGGACTTGATTATTTGGTTATCACTTTATATTCCAATTGCTCATTTGAAAATGCGATGTTTCAATCTATTATGTCATACTTTTTAAATGTTTATGCAATCGCAAAATAACCTTAAACCTGCCTTGTTTAGCTTTGCATAATTACTGTATTGCATTCTGTTAAACACTATAAGTCTTGCTGAGTACCAAAGTACTCAATCTTGCATCTGCTGTCTCAGAGGATGAAACCCGCGAAGCACCAGACGGCTTTTACTTTCACGCAGGGTGCGGGACTTTTGACGATGAGTTACCTTAGGTTTGCCAAGTCAGTTGCCTGAGGGTTAGCGGGCATACCACGTGGCTTTTGGAGTTTTAATTCCTCTACTTTCCGCTGTTGTAAAAATTTAACTCTGTATAATTATTACTACTTGTAATATATGTCCGTCAGATTTTTATCTTGTGGTTGTGATATGAATGTTGTAAACATGTGAGTGCTAGCCACTGATCATGGGACTAGTACAGTGTTCACATGGAGGTTCCTGTTTGCAAGAACGGGGTCTCACATTCTGCTCGGGGTGTAGGGAAAAACAGAGGATCATAGACAGTAGCGTGCTGAAGAATTGGATTAGTTAAGAAAGATAATTTTGGATTAGGTAAGAAAGAAGTGCAATAGTAGCCATGTGAAGAGGAGAAGAGAAGCTATAAGAAATTAATTTGGTGATCGACAATAATTATATTCTTGAACTAGTTTGATTTCACGTCATTATTATTTTTCGAGCAGGGACAATTGGCTAATGTAATAATCTTTCTCACAACCCATATGTCAAAGGTTTTAATCCAAAACTTAACATGTGGTTGCCTCTGTGATTACTTCACACAATATGTACTTCACATGATCACATATTCACATCAACAACACATGGTCACATAATCATTATAGCTTAATGCATGTTACGAACAATTATTTAATACTTGTCAATTAGTTTCAATTTTGATTCTACCAGTTTTACACAAAGCTATGCTTTAGCAAGCTCCTCTTTCTTGATCAATCATCAAACACAACGACAAATATACCTACTGGTTCCGTGGCTCTATTTTCAAGTACATGAGTATACATAATCCATGTGAAATTGACAAGACAAATGCAAAGATGTATGTTCTAAGAGATATTTGTCTTCAGGAATCATGTATAAAAATATTTATCTTCACGAATCATGTATGTTCTAAGATATACTTTGGTCACCCTTCGAATGATACATGGTATCAATCCTTGCAGCATGCATTTTTCTCCAAAATTCAAAGCAGTATTTCCAAATTATTTTGCTTTTACAATTTTATTTCATACTTTTGTATATAATATTTGTGGCATACACAAAAATATTCAGCATTCTCTTTGTGTTGCACCTTGTGAATCAGTGGGTTTTAATAACCTTAAACTAGTGGAGAATAGTGATCCACACAATACAAATACCAAATACAACCATGCAAGAACCGTATATCTTAGAACATACATCAATATTAAACACTCAACATATATCATCAAAGAAAAATCTGGTAGCAACCCACCCATTCGTTGGAGTTGGACAGGATGACGTCCATGTGACGGCCGACGAAGGAGACGATGAGGCCGAGGACGGTGCCGAAGGGGTCACGGTCTCGCGAGGAGGGCGACGAAGGGGTACTCACAGTGAGCCTCGTGAGGAGGGCGACGAAGGGGTCACGGTCGAGGCCGCCAACGGCGTCCTTGAGCGGTGGCGCCGGAGATGCCATCTGAGACGTGCCCTCGAGCGGTTGGGAGGAGGCCGAAGCGCCAGGGAGGAGGTCGAGAATCGCTAGGGTTTGCGGGAGACGAAACACATAAGTCTGCGCTACGAACCTCAATCGATATGTTTATATAGTGGTCTGAGGTAATATCACGAGCGGTTCGTAGTTAGAACCGTGCGTGATATGACCTTATCACGCAGCGGCTCGTATTCAAAACCGTCGAGATAATATCACGAGCGGTTTTAAATAAAACCGTCAGTGATATGGATGTATATCACTGACGGTTCATGAAGAGTACCGTCTGTAATTATATCACTGGCGGTTTCACTATAGAACCGTCAGTGATGTTCTTTAGCACAGACGGTTTTTTCAAACTGTCTGTATTGGGGCGTCTACTATAAGCCTTTCTGTAGTAGTGGATTTGAATTGGATTTTCAAAATGAAGCAATTTGAACTATCTCTGCCAGGAGCGGCACTACCGGCCATGTGGGAGCGGTAGTGCCGGCCGAGCGGCAGTACCGGCCGAGGGGAGCGGTAGTTATATTCCAGAGAGAAGTGTTCGCTGGGGTTTTAGGCGAGCGGCACTACCGGCCATGTGGGAGCGGTAGTGCCGGCCGAGCAGTACTATCGGCCCCAAAGGGCGATAGTGCCGACCTTGAGCGAAATTGAAATGAAATTTTTTGATGATTTTATTGCATATCAATTTGGACATTGCTATGAGATGTGTTTCCTTGTTTTTGATGGTTGCAGGTCGACGATGCTAGATCATGGTGAGGCGAAGGATGACCGGGACTATGCGAGGAGCGTCGGAGGTCCAAACGGTCGGGGATCGCCGGAAGATGATCGGAGATGGAGTTGTGGCAAGACGTGAAGACAAGGAACGGTTGAGATGCTAGCTAGGCGCTGCATGGATCAATAAGGGCCATTGGATCTTGGTCTAGTTGATATGTTAGCGGGTCTAGTTAGTGTGCTTTGAAAACCATGCAAGAAAACTCATTATGTGTTGTGGGTTTTGGGTGAACCCTTGCATGGCTGGTTGAGTGGGTTAATCCTAGCCCTTGATGAGTGCTCTAGGGTTTAGAAGCTCATCCAAGGGTGGTAGGTTGCCCAAAGGTAATATAAATAGAGGGGTAGGGGTAGCCCTCCCTCACTTGAAGATTTTGATAGTTTTGTGCTCCTTTGAGCTTTGCCCACTTGTTTGTGAAGCTTTGTAAACCTCTCCTTCCAGAAATGAAAATATTTCCTCAAATCATTTCTTTCCTTTCCGCATTTACATTACGCATTTAAATTACGCAATTTAAATTCCACATTTACTTTCTTGCAATTTACATTTACGCAATTTGGATTTGCCTCCTCTCCTTCTAAATGCTTTTGGATCTTTTGCTGAGGATGTATGATTGATGGAAGAGTCTTCTTCAGACCATATCCCAATCATCTAGGTGAATCTTATGTTCTTCTTTGCAAGAAACCAATTTTTGTTCTTGAGAGGATGATTCTTGGAAGATCGGGTTTTTGGTGTTCTTAACTTGTGTTTGAGCTTGCTATGACATGTGGGAAGCCATCCAGGATCATCTTGATCATCAAGAACCCACGAGCTAGCTAAGGGCAAAGTTTTCGTTCTTGAACCCATTTTTGTGGACCCTTTCATAAATTTGAAAAAGGTCGGAACTTTGACGTCAATTCTTGTAATCGCTGGTTGAAATAGGTTCCTGACATCCATAGGAAGGTGTCCACAAAGTTTCATTAAGTTTGGATCAGCCGATCAAAAGATTTCTCAGATTTTGTTTTTGAACGCGGGCTGAAAATATTGTTCATAGCGCTGATTTCCTGTAGCTCTGATTCAGTGGCGATCATCGCTGATTACTCGTAGTGCCGGATCTTTGTTCATCCGACACTGCCAGGCTTGTGAGTGGTAGTGCCGGCCTCTGGCTGATATTTTTGGGTTTTTCGCTATCTCCACTGCTTTTTGATGTTGTGAGGTTGTTGGTTGGAGTATTGGGGTTTGGAAATTTTATTTTGGGATCATTCACCCCCCTCTGATCGCCATCTTGATCCTTCAAATGCTATGCTAGGTACTTGTAACTTGAAGAGCCTCCACTCTAGCTGGTCGCCTCGTTCATTGTTGTCACCCTCCTTTGGCAATGTAAGACAAGAAAGCCCTACATACAATGGCTAAAGAAGCCATTTAGTGAAAAAAATAAACGTAGTTAAATACATAAAGTGTTAGGTTAGAGAAATGTACTTACCTCTGCAAAATAGGCTTGATCACATAGTCCATCGGTCTCTTCTCCAGTGAGTTAAATGCGTACACTTTGTTTTCACTCGAAACGATCACGAGTAGAACTCAATGGTTCCTTATTAAATGTATGCAGTGCAAGAAAATTGGTTTATATAAGGTTTAAGTGCGTACGAGTAATTGAAGGGTAAAGTAATTAGAGTAGTACTTACCTCTCGTGGTACGCGATGAGAATGAAGTACTTTCTCGCCTTAACGAGCAATGCCTGCTTGAGGTGGTCGACAATGAAATCCGACTGGTATTGTGCCATGGTCATAGAAACCACCTCGGGGTTGACAAACCCAACGAGATGACGATGTCTCGTGGCTCGTTGCCTCATCATCCTGCAAAACAAATCAATTATTTAAAAACATAATCAAAATCCTATAACAGTCATAGGCTTGTGTTGTATGGTGCAATACTCACAGCGTCTAGGTTCGTATAGTAGAAATATCGACTGCTTGCCTGTTGTACAAAAAGAACAAATCATCAAAACTCATAAGGAATATCCCATCCTCCTAGAGGTGGAATTAGCCCCCTCGATACCTCACATGGAAATCGGTGTGACGCTCGGTGCCATCTGCCTCTTTGGCCTTGTCAATGTACCATCCATGGAGCAAGCGAGCGACATAGGGTAGAGCATTCAATTGGTTGCTTGGGAGAAGGAGTTGTCCATGTATGTACCCCTTTTTTCAGGGGTCTCTATGGCCTTCTGTTTTTTAGGGTACTCTGTGGCCTTCTGTTTTTCAGGGGGTTCGATGTCCTTTGTTAACTTTGCCTTTTTGGCAGAAGGAGTCTATGAGATCTGTTGTGCTTCTTTGGTCAGCGACTTAGACCTTTTGTACACCAGGTCACACTTCGTTCTAGTCAACTTGGACGGAGCAGTCGTGATAGTGGAGGGAGCAGGTGCAGGTACGATAGGAGTAGGAACCTACAAGCACATGCATATGTAAGTAGGTACACATGTTGCAGTACTGGAAATATTGAGAAGGTGCGAGGGAGTTTTACCTTCAGCAGTATAACACCCGTCGTGGGCCACTTGATGAATGACATCCGTGCTTGCCCGAGAGTGGTGATATCTTCGTTCGGGGGGAAATCGAGCACATGAGATAGGAAGTCATTGTGGACATAGTCCACCTCCACCCTCATGTAGCCTTTTCACAAAGGGTCACCATGCACCATAATGTCAGTCTCCTTGCATGGAAATGCAACCTCGTGTCCAGCCTCAATGGGAAATCCGTCTTTGAGCACGACGAGCTGGCACTTGGTAGGCTCCTGCAAGAAGTGCACAACTTGATCATAAACATTGTTTAGCTTACTCTCTTACCTTTAAGTCAAAAACAGTCATTACCTTCAGCTGGGGACCGGACTGATCATTTTTGGAAACACAGCTGCTAGGGTGGGGCACCAGCCGTTCTACGATAGGCGAGCCCATCTGACTCTAACTGTTGAAGATCATCGCCATCATCTCATCCTTCAGACACTCCACATGTGCCACCATATGGGCCTCATGTGCCATCATCTCCTCCTTTAGCTTGGCCTTGAGGAGCTCCTCATGTGCTTGCCATGATCTTGCTTTAGCACCAGCAGCGTCCTCCTCGTCTTGGAAGAAGGACCTCTTCGTATGCCCTCCACCTGTAGCATGCACCCGCCCCTTATGGTCGAGCTTCCTGATCGTCGAAGATAGGATGTCCTACAACCCTTGGCTCTGAAAGGTCCCCTGCTATTTCTGTTGGCTTACTTTCTTCTACAAGAAGTGAATATAAATTAGTGCTAAAATACAACAGGAAGGGTTAACTGTAATGTAATAAGTTAGATGTCTTATGATGTCGGAGACGATCTACGCAGTCGCGGGGTTTGAAACTACAAGTCAGCCATCGGGGGGTTTTCTTTGTCCTTGCTAAAACCCAGTCGTGTGGCCGATCCTCACATATCTCAGAGTAAGGCATCGTCATACCGGAGAGGGCACACTCCTCGGCTAGTCGCGTCCACTCTGCCTTCTTCCCTTTATAGCCGGAGGAACCGAGGTGGTGCGCATGTGTGTTGAGCCTCTGGATAGCAATGTTCTTCTCTCTCACCTCCTACGCCTAGGGCATACTCTTCATCCTATTGAACTCCTCCCAAACATTGAAAATCACAAACGGATACTTTTCGAAGTGAGTACGGCCTTTTAGCACGTACTCGGTCATCATGATAACCCTGAAGTGCCTCAAAGACACACCCATTCTTTTCAAGGCATACGACCTCGCTTTGTTTTCATGTTCCTCTGGTATAATCCATTTCCCCTGTCATTGCAACATCGAAAAGGGTTAGAACATATCATGATTAGGTCATAGGTTGAGAGAGAATAATTACTATGTTACCTTAACTTCATTCCATAGCAGATCCTTCTACTTGGCACTGACATCCTTCCTCTAGTAGAAAACCGTGATCGGCACTCTCTCCCTCACCAATTGGCTGACAAGAGATCAGTACCCCGCCTTACACTTGGGAGGACCCGTGTAAACTCCCGTGGCATCAAACTAGAGAACCTGCAGCATTCTCCCTGTGGCCCCTTTATTCGGTCATCGGGTCTTTCTTACCTTACTCAGCCCCTCATCATCACCTTCCTGGACAAGGTGTAGAATGCAGTGGGGATGTAAAGACATTTTCCATCCTCCTCTATCTCTGCAAACTTGGGCCTAATTCCCATGTAGGCCATGTCGCGGCAAGCATTCACACCATTATTGGTCTTCCCAGATATGTTCAGTAGGATGCTAACCAAATTATCACAAACATTCTTTTCAACGTGCATGACATCAATATAATGCTAGACATCTAACTCCTTTCAGTATGGTAAGTCCCAAAATATCGACCTCTTCTTCCAAATGGTCCTAGGATGAATAGATTTATTACTTTTTTATAGTGAACATCGATATCCTCTATACGTGAATATACTTGCTTTCCACTCATAGGCTATGGTGCCGAACAAACTTCCATCTTCCCAACAAATTTTTCATCCATTTTACGGTATCGATGACTTCTAGGTAGAAACCTATAGTGACCAATGTACATAGTTTTGTTGGAATTCGGCAGCCACAAGCTCTCAGTCTCCTCTTCACAGATAGGACACACTTTGGCTCCCTTCGTACAGTAGCCCACCAAATTACCAAGGGCTAGGAAATCATTTATGGTGCAAAATATCATAACCCGTAGGGTGAAGTTCTCTCTTTTGTATGCATCCCACACCGTGAACCCCTCGTTCCACAATTTTACCAAATCCTCAATCAATGGTGCTAGGTACACATCAATATCATTTCCCGGCTGTTTGGGTCCTGAGATTAGTAATGACATCATGATATACTTTCGCTTCATGCACAACCAAGGAGGAAGATTGTAGATACACAACATAACTGACCAAATACAATGACGACTGCTCATATTACCAAACGGATTCATTTCATCGGTACTCAATCCAAATCTTATGTTCCTCAGCTCGGTACCAAACTCCTCATGTTTCCAATCAATGTTTTTCCATTGAGCCGAATCAGCGGGGTGTCTCAGCTTACCATATTCCTTTCGAGATTCATAATGCCAACGCAACAGTTTTGCATCTTTGGGATTTACAAACAACTGCTCCAAATGAGGAATGATGGACAAATACCACAATAACTTGGCCGGTGCCCCTTTGTTTACCTCTTCATCGTCGTCGGCTCGGCTCTTACGCTTTTTATCATTACACTTCTCCTTTTATTTGTACCGGGGTACAGCTAGGGGCAGATCTTAGAAAAAATTGCCATTGGTGTCACTATGAACTACTCCTTATTGCTATGGAAGGCATGTGATAATCATAGAATTGCTACATGAAACTATATGATTAAATGTGTCATAACAAAAATTTTCCCTTCGTTCTTTTTAATTTGATTTTTGTACTTTTTATGGAACTCAAGATGTGACTTTAACTGTTACTTTTTATAACTTTATATTAATAGATACTACAAATCTTATGATATATATTACGATAGTATTTTTAATAACAAGTCCATTAATATAAATTTTATAAAGCCAATCTAGATATTTTTTACCATACTTTTACAATACGGATTCTAGGATGTCAAATAAAAGAGAACAAGTGAGTTCGTCCATAATATTAAACAATTATAATTTTAAAAAATATTGTGGTAGAGGAGCTAGTGTAACTCGCTTGGCAAGATCTGCCGTTATGCGAGCTGTCCACCAGCGTTTGAACCCCTAGGTTCAATGTTGGTGCTCTCCTTTCTCCTGGGCTGAAGTCTTGGGCACGAAGAGTACATGCACACGTAGGTGCGTTCAATGATCAAAGCGCGTGCCTGCGCTCCGTGAGGTTCCAGCCTCCTCTCTAGATTAGACGTATGATATAAACGCACCCATATGTTCTTGTGTGGGCATGCCTGTGAGTGCTTGTGTGCATCCTTCCATGTACTTAAAAAACCATTGTGATACACTTACATCTTGGAAATCGTTCACTAAGATGGCAGTACCAATGAATTTTAAAGATGCAATGCACCAATCATGTATGATTTATTTTTAGAAGTTGAAACAAATAGTCCTATTCTATATATGTTCCATCGATGGTTAAATCGCATAGCTCTAGACGTATGCTAAGAGCACAGCGCATATGACGTGCTTGTGTACACAAACCTTGTAATTAAATAATGATTGGAAGATTGAATTCTTAAGTATTTGATGAATTACAAATTTGGTAGATTTTTTTTCAAGGAGCGAGAGAAAAATGTACTATTCTGGTTATGTTGTCACGCTAACTTGTGTATTTGGTGTAGCTTCTGTGTTTTCTCGAGTGAAGCACGAGTGCTCTTGTAAGAGGTGCCATGGGGTCACTCATGCCAAGCCCATCGGGGTCACCGTCTATTGAGCAAAGGTATCTCCGTTGGCTAGACCAAAATCCATTGGTGTAACTTGACACCAACATCAGTACATTGAATCCGCCCCTGGGTATAGCACAAACTAGACAAACATGTAATTTTTTATGCGCGTTACGGTACAAGATGCAATCATTTAGATACTCACATATCCTTTCTATTTCCATTCCCATAGGACATAGTAGCTTCTTCGTTTTATAAATGCTTGTTGGCAACTCGTTTCCCTCCGGAAGCACATCCGATAAAAGAACTAAAAGTGCATTAAAACTTGTATCTGTCCAACGGTATTTTACCTTCAATTTGAACAATGCAAGGATCAAACTCAACTTGGTGTTTTTCACTTTGCAACCTGAGAACAATGGTTTAGCATCGTCTTCCATCAAGCTTTTAAATTTTTTAAACTCTCTTTCCATGTAATTTTCCTCCACATCCTGCAACATTTGATCTAAATTGTCATCCTCAAACATATCATGCTGCAAATCGTGATCGGGTTCCAGCATATCTTCGTTGCATACTGGAGTGTTAGTACTTGTCTCCTCATAATGGATCCAACATGTATAATTCCTCACGAAGCCACATCGAATCAAGTAGTCTTCAATTTGAGCTGAGTTGTTAAATCTCATGAGATTGTTTATCAAAGTAAGGACAATATATGAAGTTTACACCCTTCTTGACCATGTCTCCTTTGGCATTTTTTTTGAACTCATTAACACCTCTCTGAAATTCAACACTCACACGGCTTTTCTAATGCATCCATTATTCAAAGTCCATCTGCAATTAAACTAGGCACACTAAATTAAGAAAAAACTGGAGCTACAGCTAGCTAATATTGAGATATTATTTACTCTCTAGTTACAAGCTTTCAATTCCCTAGTTAGGAGACATACATTTACAACATCAACTGATATCGAATTATCCAGTTCAAAATTGAAGGGATTTGAAGGAATTCTCACCTTTTGAAGAAAACCACAAATGAAGGCAAATTGAGGGGAAATCTCCTCAAGCTAGAGCTTCAACTTTATCCCCTTAACACCCATCCCCGAGGATATTATGAATTCTCACCCCAATTATTGCTTCCAACCGTAGAGTATGTTGTGTTATTTGGGGCGACTGCAGTTATTTTGACATCTAGACCAACAACAGAGGAGGGTTCAGTCTGAAAGTTATGACCTACTGGACAGGCACATCATGTTTGGTTTCGAGATCAGAACCGACCGTGATATATGTACTATCACGGTCGGTTTAAACCTCATAAACCGATCTTGATGACCATCCTATCACTATCGGTTCTGACCTGAGAACCGATAGTGATAGCGATGGTCATCCTATCGGTTCTGAAGTTAACTGAATTATTTTTGTATTGAAAAATAGCATTTATGATGTCAGCAAAGAAATCAATTTTGGCCGATTAATTTTTCTAAAGAAAAATATATTTTATGACTGCTGATGTCATAAACTAATTTAATAACTAAAAACTTTTTCTAGAAAATCGTTATTAGGTTGACATGTGGACCCACGGTCCATAGACTGGGTCCATGAATGCACCCGAGTCCACGGTGGACTCGATCCACGGTATATAGCCACTAACGGTGGGACCAACCACACGCGACATCATCACCGACGTCATGGCTGACGTCAGCGGTGACTAGGTGTTGGTGACTCCTTGGTCCTCGTGCGACACGCGGTAGCGTGGGACTGGCGCAGTGCGCGGTGCGATCACGGTCGTACGGTTCAAAACCGACGGTCAGGATCCTTCAACATGGCAGCAACAGCGACAGACTCGCGGCACTAGATCGGATCGCTCAGCACAGATCCAACGGCGGACGGCGGGCTGCGCGACACAGCAAGATCTAATCCAATCAACGGGATCCAATGGCGAGCAACAGCGAAGCGGCAGCGCATACGCGGCGAGATCAGGACCGCACAAGATTGATCGGACGGTTTAGAAGGCTCGCGAGAACGGCGAAGTTCTCACTGGAGAGGGAGATGGTGACCACGGCGATGGCGTTCTTGGGCTCCTCTGGTAAAACTTCCACCTCGATTTGACGCGGCGTGATGAAACGGCCTCAACTCTAGGCTTGGATGCGGTTGAGGATGGCAAATGGCGATGGTTCAACAGAGAAATGGTGGCGGCTTCAACACAACTCTGGCGAGCTTTTACGGGACAATGACAGCGTCTCAGCGTGCGTGACTTGAAGCAAAAGATGCGACGCGAGGTGAAGAAAACGAGGGTGGCGACGACGCATTAAATAGTGGCCTCGGCTTCCGCGTATCTCGCACGAATCGAGGTTCTCTCGGATACGTCGGCAAAATCCAGCAACGAATTCGAAAGGTGACGTGGTGGAATCACAGACGTCCAAACGGCGATGATCTGACGGCTCCCACGCGCAAGCGACGCGGCGCAAAGGCAGCCGATGGATCAAGATCCAACGGTCGCCAAGCTTAGGGTTAGGGTTTCGGTCGAAACTTCTTGGGATGGGCTAGCGACGAGGAGGGAAAATGGGTCGGGTCCACTAGGCTCAACCTAGAACTATTCAATATAATTTTTAAATCTTTTTCGAATAAATTAAATACCAGAAACTAGAAATAGCCAAATAAAATAGCAAAAATATCAGAAAAATTCCAAAAAAATCCAAAAAATATTTTAAGGCATTTAGAACTTAAAAAAATATTTCCCATAAAAGTCTATTTAAAATTTTCACATTTTCTAAATAACTTTATAAATAAGCCATACGTCAATAAATACAAATTAATTTAGATAAATTCCAAAAAATTCATAAAAATATAAAATGCATATTAATTTCAAGAAATACAAAAATTGGGATGTTATTGGATGAAATCCAAGTCGAGCTGAGGAATAAGCTTGAGGCCCAAATGCTTAGGATTGGAAATGCCCCTTGCATTCTTGTGAGGCACTCAAGGTGAGGCAGCCACGCTGAGAGAGAAAAATACACATGCTGGTAGTTCTTTCTTTTCTGGCTCTTCTTCTTCCTCTTTCCCTTGTTCTTCATGTGCCTCTCTTCCAGGAGTGTGAGTATCTCATGAGCACTCTTGAGAAATTTGTAGGAGGCAAGAAGAAGTTCAATCTCATCCTAGACCAGTCTATAATTAGTTGATTTAATCAAGGTCTAGGATTTGACTGCTTGGAGCATGCTAGAGCTCATCCTCCTACTATTGTGCGTGGCTCCAAGAATAGAGAGATTGTGGTTATCCCCAGGGTGAGCACCACTATGTTAGATCTATTGGGGTTATCCATAGGATCTCTGACCAGAAGGTTGCTCCTCCTACTGCTTCTGCCTCTAGAAAGGCAAAGTATACATGCACCTTCTGTTAGAAGGATGGTAACCTGGTAGATCTTTGCTTCAGGCGTACCAAGATCACAAGGCGCGAGCGTGTTCGTGCCCTTAGGGTATTCAGGGTCATCTCCAGACTCTGAGTGCTCCTAAGGCACACACTACTTCTAGACAGGATAGAGTGTCGTCTGTTTTTGGGCAGCGTTCGGGACTTTGATTTCATATTGTTAATTCGAGTTTTCATCCTAGATCTGCTGTTGGTCAGTCTCTCAGCCGTCCTTTTGATATTCCTCGTGTTTCTCCTCGAGGTAGATATCAGCAGTGTGAGGTATTTTTTGATAGGAGATTTGGGCAGCCTCACTGGGATGATCCGGCCTTTGCAAGACGGTGGGCCAACCCAGCTCCAGCTCCCAGATCTTCTGTTAGGGCTGCTTCTAGTCTTGTGAGAGTGTAGAATCCTAGAGATGCTAGGGTTCAGTCTTTTTTTCTTGTGGCTGGCACTTCTAGACGTCAAAACCTATAGCTATCCAAAGGCTTGGAGTGTGTGCCCTTACATCATGTCTTGAGGGGAGCTGGTTTGTGTATTATTTATTATATGTTTTCTTCCAGTATTTTCTTTTTTTGTATCTTTTAGGTGTTATTGGGCTTATTTCTAGAGTTCTGAGTTCACTTCACTTAGACTTCTAGCATGCTTTGCATGGACCTCTCATCTTATGCTATAAGTTGCTACCATGCACAATGAGTTGTTCTCTATTCTCTCTAGGTTGAGTTCCCTCAGTCTTATAAGTCTAGCAGGTGTTGGGCCCCCTGAGTAGGCAGGGTCTGTGTGCACTTCCTAGCTTGGGATCTAGAGTCAGCTTCCCTATGTCAGACATTAGAGAAGATGAGAGCGAGTCTGAGCCATAATGTTCTTTACTATCTTTTCTATGCTCTATAGCCACCCAATTTATAGTTTCTCGACTTCTCCTCATTCTGTGTTTCTGTTTTTTGATTGAGTTCACTTGGACCTTCCTTGAGCTTAATTCTACTAATAACTCAACTTGAACCAAATTTATGCTTAAAATTGATTCATTTGTTGAGGGAGAGTTTGAGAATCTGTCTCATGCATTGCATATAGACTTCATTTTCTCTTTTTATGAGCTTTGCCTATTATGCAAATGAGCTATTATTAATACAAGCTTAGATATGTCCAAGTTCATTTTGATTCATCTTTCTAAGCTTGTTAAAATTTGAAAATTAAAGCTTTAGAATGAAAACTTGATGAAACATGTTGCTTTTACTTGCTATGTTTCCTCTTTAGGTGCATATGCCATTATTTGTGAAATTTTGGCTTTCTACTAGTCCCTATAGCAACTTGGATGAAGATAGGTAGATCCATATTCAAGTCCTTCACATGCTCATAAATCTATGTGCTAAAATGAAAACAAAAACAAAATTGACTCTTTTTATGCAAATTGATCTCCACTTTACATTCACAAGACTGCCTCCCATTGCACTTGGGATGAACTTGAAATGTATCGTGTATGACCAAGACCATCCTCTTAAGAGTTCGTCTTGAGATGGTCGACTATGGCTTGAGTCAATTATACTTAAAAAATGCAAATAAAAAAACATAAATGGGTAAAGAATGCAAATAATGTCAAATATTTGCACCCCACTATATCATATGAAGTCTTAAAGCAAAAATTTGCATTAAAGATGTTTGAGCACGAAGGACCTTGTATACACATCTAGCTTTCCCATAGTGTTGAGTAGGTTGAACTCTAGGTTTTCCATTTGATCCATTGTATGGTTTTGCCTCTAGTTTAGAAACCATGCTAAGTGTTGTAATTGTTAAATCATGCAAAAATGACAGTCTTATTTGTGCTTGTTAGCAAAATTGACATTTGCACTTGGACATGTCTCAGTTTAGCATAATCTGAACTTGAGTAACTTGGTGTCATACTTTGTCTCTATGGTCACTTGGGTAATTCTCAAAGCTCTTTTAGGATGCATTTTATTCATGCATACTTAAAAATAGGGAGAAAACGATGAAATTGCCTTCTTGATGCCTATATTGCCAAAAGAGGGAGAAAACGTAGAAAAAGCATCATCAATAAGTAAAAATGTGAATGCATCTTAGTTCATATGATCTTTGTGAAGTCTTGTCAATTTTTAAGGATCATAAGCATACTTGAGCTTTTTGTGAGTTTTTATTGGATTTTAGAGTTTTTGTGGAAAACTCGCTCTTTTTATTGGCTTGCTCTAAAATCCTCCTTGCCGACTTGGTCATGATCTTATTTCCAACTCTGGACCAAGTGAGGTTTTGCAATCAAATTGCTTTCTTCTTTCTTCTTCAAACTCAAATTTTATGACTTTCGAGTGTTTGTCAATATACTCATCAAGGGGGAGATTGAAAGACCATGTGGAGGTCTATCCTTATTGGTGATGAGTTTTTTACTATGTTTAAGCATGAGGTGCTCATATTTGAGTTTGTGTTAAACTCTATTTTGGATTTGAAGCAATTTGAGTGATGTCTGGCCTAGAGCGGCACTACCGGCCTGGTGTGGGCGCTAGTGCGACACGGTGGTAGTACCGGCCCTCTGCGGTGGTAGTTATTTTCCAAGGGTGTTGCCTCTGAGAAAGCGAGTGGCACTACCGGCTACTAGGAGCGGTAGTGCCAACCTTGCGGTACTACCGGCCCTAGTAGGCGGTAGTGCCGGCTTCATGAGAGAAGTTGAAATTAAATTGTGATTTTGTGATGATTATTGCATATCAATTTGGACATTACTATGTGATGGGTTCTCCTTCTTTTTTATGGTTGTAGGATGACGGTGCTAGATCATGGTGAGTCGGAGGATGATCGGGACTAGGCAAGTGTGTGAGAGGTCCAGACGGTCGAGGATCGCCGGAAGATGATTGGAGACGGAGTCGCTGCGAACCTAGAAGTTAAGGGAATGGTTGAGATGCTAGCTAGGAGCTGCTCTGGTCAAGGAGAGCCACTGGATCCCGGTCTAGAAGATAGAGTAGCAGGTCTAGTTAGTATGCTTTGAGAAGCGTGCAAAACCCATTATGTTTGTAGGTTTCAGGTTAGCCCATGTATGAGTGAATGAGTCAATCCTAGCCCTTAATGGTGTTCCTTAGGGTTGAAGGAACTCATCCAAGGGTAGATGATGACTCAAGAGTAGTATAAATAGAGGGGTAGGGGTAGCTCTCCTCTCTTTGAAGGTCTTTGTGCTTTTGAGTTTTGCCCACTTTGTTGAGAGGTTTTGTAAACCTCCTTTCCAGAAATGAGAACTTCATTTACTCAAGTCTGAATTTATTTTGCGTATTTACATTATTTCTTAAATTCAACATTTAAATTCCGCACTTACATTCTTGTAATTTACATTCTCGCAAGTTGGATTTGACTCCTCTCCTTCTACTTGCTTGTGCTTCTTATGCCGAGGATGTATGATCGATGGATGAATCTTCTTCAGATCATATCCCAATCATCTAGGCAATCCTTGTGTGTTCTTTGTAAGAAACCGATCTTTTGCTCTTAAGATAATCATTCTTGGAAGATCGGGTTTTTGAGGTTCTTCTTTGGTGTTCTAGCTTGCTATGACATATGGGAAACCATCTAGGATCATCTTGATCATCAAGAACGCACGAGCAAGCTTAGGGCCAAGTTTTTGTTATTGAACCCGTTCTTATGCGCTCTTACTTCAATTGGAAAAAGGTCAGAACTTTGATATCAATCCTTGTGATTAAAGGTTGGAATAGGTTTCTGACATCCATAGAAAGGTGTCTAGAAAGTTTCACAGGGTTTGGATCAGCCGATCAAAAGATTCATCGATTTTCATACATCCTCGGCACAAGAAGCACAAGCAAGTAGGAGGGAAGGCAAATCCAACTTGCGGGAATGTAAATTGCAAGAATATAAGGGCGGAATTTAAATGTTAAATTTAAAACATAATGTAAATGCGGAAAATAAATTCAGACGTATGTAAATGAAGTTTTATTTCTGGAAGGGAGGTTTACAAAGCCTCACAACAAAGTGGGCAAAGCTCAAAAGAGCACAAGAACCACAAAACCTTCAAAGAGGGGAGAGCTACCCCTACCCCTCTATTTATACTACTCTTGAGTCATTCTCCACCATTGGATGAGTTCCTTCAACCCTAAGGAACACCATCAAGTGCTAGGATTGACTCACTCACTCATACGTGGGCAAACCCGAAACCCACAAACATAATGGGTTTTGCACGCTTCTCAAAGCATACTAACTAGACTCGCTATTCTATCTTCTAAACCGCGATCCAACGGTCCTCCTTGATCCGAACAGCTCCTAGCTAGCATCTCAACCATTCCCTTATCTTCTAGGTTCGCAACGACTCCGTCTCCGATCATCTTCTAGCAATCCTCAACTGTTTGGACCTCCGTCATACCTCGCCTAGTCCAGGTCATCCTCTGCCTCACCATGGTCTAGCACCATCATCCTGTAACCATCAAGAACAAGGAGAACCCATCACATAACAATGTCCAAATTGATATGCAATAATCATCACAAAATCACAATTTAATTTCAACTTCGCTGAAAGTGCATCTAGGCACCTATGTTATTTTGGTGATTAATGACAAACGTACATAATGACAATCCATGTAATTAAGTAAATACTTAACTTAGTGCTTAACAAATGACAAACCTCTAATATGATTATATTGCTATGAGACTAACATAATATTGCCTAGTTGAGTATCAGTCTCATCTTTTAGAGGAAAATCAAGTGGGATAGTTAAGCAAAGATAAGGTATGCAATTTTGGTATCTCTTCTATATTTGTTATTGCATTCCTTTTGTGCAAATGCATAGTGAACTCCAAGTAGCATGTTGATTATATATATGAACATTGGTTCATGTCATATTTATTTGTGCATATATATTCATTTGAGTTCATTATGTGCTTTGTTTTTAGTATGCATGTATTAACTAGAGTTAAACTTCATATTGCTATAGATTGACTTGGTGCATGCATGTTTTAGTTGTATATCTTCTCATGCAATTCTCTTAGTGAAGTTTAATCTAGAGTTGGATCACATATTTACTCTTATTCAAAATATTATTTGCACATGTACAATTCGTGTATATTCCATCATGTGCTTCATTTAAGTAAAGACTGTGATCCTTGCCATGATTTAATTGATTCATCATATTGGCAATTATCTCTCTAGTGCATATAGATCAATTACATATTCATCATGATGTACTTAGTAGAGAACATTTCTTATGTCAAGTGTTTCCATTTATATTGTGCTTCTTTATATGAAACACTTGTTGAAATCAACTACTCACAAATATCAATTTATTCATATCTATTGAGCTTGTGGGACTAATGTCTTTCATGAGTAGTTTGGAAAGAATTAGGTCCCGTATGTGTATGATGACCAAGGTATCTTGGAGGATGATGTTAAGCCGAGGTCAACAAGACGGCGGTGTCACCAAGAGTTGAGGACTAAGTCAAGATCGACTTCGCGTGGAGATCGTCAGAGAGGATGATCAAGTCAAGGTTGATAGGACGAGAGTCTCATGAGGTGGATCGAATCGAGTTGGACAAGGCGAAGATGTCATCAATTATATGGTAAAAGTCTTCATGCATCGGCATTAAGAAAGAAGACGGCAAGTGACTATTTCTAGACTTATATTATCTTTGATTTATTTTGAGTCTAAGGATTGCCGTACTATTAAGAGGGATGCGATGTCGAATGACTTTTAGATGTGTCAAGTGCTCAAGTGATCCATCCTTGTGAAACTTAGAAAGAGAGTGGTGTTGGTGGTGCCGGAAAGTGAGAGTTGTAGGTCTCCCTTGGATTCTTTGTGAAGTCTGTATTTATCCTTTGAGTTTTGGGTAGTGAGACCTTGTTAGTTGTGTAGCCCTCGTTCTTAGCTTTCGGTAGAGTCCAAAATCACTGAAATCGAAGTCCGGAGTCAAAAGTTATGCTCGTTTTCGTCGGGCTGCTCAGTGCTGTTCGGACTATCCGGACATTCCGGACTATCCGGATATATTTCCGGACTATCCGGGTTGGGTCTCTCTGTTAGCCTTTCTTATCTAGTCCGGACTATCCGTACTTAAGTCCGGAGTCTCCGGGTTGTGTACGGCTGTCTCCAACGGCTAGTTTTTGGGGACCTCTATATAAAGCCCCTTCTTCCCCACTTCAAAGGGGGTGATCCCACTGATTTGAGGAGCTTTTATCCTGTTCTTGAGCCCCCCAAAACACCTCTTTACCCTTAGATCTAAGTGATCCCCTTGGTGAGAAGGGTTGGGAAAAGTTTGAGAAGTGAGGTGCTAGGTTGAGTGAGTTTTGAGTTGTTTGAGCACTTGATTTCATCTCCAAGCTTGTTCTTCGTGAGCATCTGTTACTCTTGGAGGTTGAGGACTCCTAGACGGCTAGGAGGTCGCCTCGAGCCACCGGAGCTTTGTGTGGTTGGCGTGGGAAGTTTGTGAAGGCAGTTCCGCCTCCGTAAGGGAAGGAATCAAAGGAGTGAAGACCGGCGAGTGCATTTGTGCAACACCGGGAGGAAGAGGGTTGAAAGAGACCCCGGCTCAAATGTGACCGAGCCGCCTCAACGGAGACGTAGGATCCCCTCAAGGATCCGAACTTCGGGTGAAAAATCATCGTCTCCAAGTTTGCTTCTTACTCTTGCTTTAGTATTTGATTTTGAATCTTGAATTTGCCCGATCTACTCTATTGTTGTGTTTGGCTCCAGATCTACAATATCCCCAAGTACCTGATAGCATTCAGATCTTTTGTATTCAAGTAGATTGTTGAAAAATTGCAGGGATTTAAAATCTCATTTCGAGGTCTTAAATCCGGAGTATCCGGACTTCTGAACCCGGATAGTCCGGACATTTCGGAGTATCCGGAGATAAGTCCCGGACACTCCGGTCTGAGTCCCTCGGATCCAATCCGGAGTATCCGGACTCTGAACCCTGACGATCCGGACATTTGAGTATCCGGATAAAAATTCCCGGACACTCCGGACTTAGACCCTCGGGAGATTTTATTTAGCTGCAAATTTTTTATTCCGCTGTATTTAGTTACAAAGTTTTTAATTCGCCTATTCACCCCCCCCCCACTCTAGGCGACATCCCCTGTCCTTTCATTCGCTCATGAAGCCGGCACTACCGCCTACTAGGGCCAGTAGTACCGCAAGGTCGGCACTACCGATCCCCATTAGCCAGTAGTGCCGCTCACTTTCTTAGAGGAAACACCCCTCTCTGAAAAATAACTACCACCGCAGAGGGCCAGTACTACCGCCGTGTCGGCACTACCGCCCACACCTGGCCGGTAGTGTCGACTGGCCTACAGTACCTCTCCTACTAGGCTGGTAGTGCCGGTCTAGACCAGACAACACTCAAATTTCTTCAAATCCAAAATAGAGTTTAACACAAACTCAAATATGAGCACCTCATGCTTAAACATAGTCAAGAACTCATCACCAACAAGGATAGACCTCCACATGGTCTTTCAAATGATATCTCCACCACTGTTACACCCACTACACCAACACCTGCTGCCACTCCTCCAATAATACAAGGACCACTCACTAGAGCTCGTTCCTAAGGGATAATATTAATTTTGCTAAGGATTTGATACTACCTAAATCAAGCTGTTACTTGATACTTAGGAATGCTGGACCAAGCATGGATACAAGAGACAAGCTATGGAGCATAGGAATCAGAATGGAGATGATGGCAGCACCACACCACAAAGAGAAGGAAATCAAGTGGAGGAGACAAGTGATGATTTCAGGACACTCAAGCCACCATAAAAAGACTTGGCAATTTTTCTTGGCCTCAACCAAAGGGGTTTTAGCCAAGTCTATGGAAGGTGCTGCGCCACTTGATTCGACCATATGGGGCATGTAATAACAGTAGATCATATTACCTTAAATAAAGTCCTAGCTATCTTTAGTATATAGTCCAGGGATGGAAGAAAAGAGGAGTTCGGTTGGCTTACTCCAAGTTAGGCCGAACCCTCATAGGTTTCGGCTGAGGTTTCGGCTGCCTCCCCAAGTTAGCCGCACCCTCCTCCTTTCCCCTCTTTAAATACCCCTTTAGCTGCACCAATCTAGAGGACAAGGTTGGACATGTCTAGAGGAGACATGTCGAACGACCGCTTGTTGAGACTACTTCACGGAACCCCACCTTTTGATCTATATATTCATAAATCTCAATTATTATTTGCAATTTCATATTGTTGTTACTATCGTTCTTGCTTGTTCTTCGGTTGCTTGCAGGAGTTGAACCTTGTGTTCAGGTTGATCGTGCCCACGGCAAGGTCAATAACCCTTCGGAGTTGGTTTAGCGATAGCTAAGGCGCATCGACGTCGTACGTTGTAACCAGATCGTCAAAATCGGTTCTACTAAATCAAAGTGATCACTCTCATCGAAAGATAGGGAACAATCCTACATCAGAAATGTAGTGCCTTACGGTTATGTTTTTGATTATATCCTGGTATGAGAATTCATTAGGGCATGCAAGCATGACTTTTAAATTTGGTTTTGGATAGGGTTTTTACAACCTGTTTTTGGTTGAAATTTTTAGAAATACTTATGGACTGAAATGTAATTATACTTTATAAGAATTAGATTGTAATTTAGTTGTTGTTTTTATTCCTTTGTTAATATGGGTGTATTTGCGAATGATTTTATGTTTGTCTGATTTTGAAACATGGAATTAAGGATTCAGTACTTTTAACCATTAAAAGCTTTTCTTTAAATGACAAAAGTCCAGAAAAAAATTTAATAAACAGTGAAAAATTAACTCAAAGCCAAAAATTCAAATTTAAATTTTAAATTTCACTTTTTTTTAATTCTGAGGCTGTTACAATTTCTGAGATTTCGGTGGTTTTTCATTCGTTGGTTTGGATGGCTCTGATACCTTATTGAAATTTGCGGAATATTGTGTTCGTATGTTTCCCATAGAATCTCCACACCCTTTATTTACAGCGTCAATCATAACCAAATTACATCTAAACTTTATCTTGAATTTATCTCTAACTTGAATCATATTCCTAATACGCTCCGAGTCGCACATGACTCAGACTCTATCTCCAACACTTTTTACCCACAATTAGTAGCATTTACCAGTGCATGGTTCCATTAATTTGGCTTTATATATCTAGTTGGTACATGGCCATTGGGTTGCATTTGGTGATCTTCTAAAGATAAAATACCCACTTCCTTTCAGAAAAAAGGGTGACATTTATGAGGTAGTACTAACCATGGACCTTCGTTCAGGAGGTACACCCACTGCTCAATCTTTCTTATTTTTTTTCTCTAACTTTTAGCTGGATTTTCAGACCTTGGAAGAATGCTATGTAGCTCTTAAGATTTAGAACCTACCAAATATCTCTAAAAAAGAAAATGGGAGATCTTGTCAATCTGTATTGGGAAGTAGAGAGACTTTACCCTCTTTATTAACAGAGGACCACTTGTCCAACAATGACAACTGTTGCTCCAATCAATCGAAACAAAGAAAATTTTCTTCCCAAGAATTTTATTTTTGTTAGAAGC